>CM046874.1:310674447-311387447 GCA_025667525.1 Glebionis coronaria | reverse complement strand
CATGTGTGGGAGAATAGAAAAAGTAGAGTACAAGGAAAACGAGTAAAAATTATACTAGAATGCTTAAGCTTATTCTGATGCTCAACGGCCTAGAGCCTCCTTAATCGTATTTTACATATGTTTTTCATGCATGACCAGTCATATAGAAAAGAGATCTTGTTCACAACCTACGGTGAGCCTGCATATCCTAAATTAGGGATGGATACTTGTGAAGTAGAATTACAGTTTTAGTTTAGACCAGGTCAGTTCTAACCAAAACTATCCAAATAGGTTGCAGCAAATAATTGCCCTCTAAGGAACTAATGGTTTTGTCACTTGAATTACAGAATAACTCATACAAGAAACATTATGACTACTACTGATATTCAAGAGAAGTGTGGCCAATAAGAACAAAGCAGACTATTTTTTTGGAAACATATATTGCGGACTATAATTAAAAACCGAAAGAAGTTCATGGAGGACTAAGAGGATTGGGTGCGAGAGATCTTTATCAGCAAAATGTAGAAGCCTTCTAAGCCTTAGCACCATATCACAATGAAACGGAAGTGATGATCTTCTTTCAAGGTATCCTGAGCTCACTTTCATCCAAGACAACGCGTGTCATTTAGCCGCTACGCATTCCAAAATTAAATTATTCTCTATTCCTGACTTCCCCATGTTTTTCGTTTTCTCATTATTGTTATTACCGCCATAAATTCTTGTTTGCAATTGCTTCTAAAGTCTTTCGTCATTAAAGGTAGGCTTTTACGAATATGAAACCAATTGAAATGGGAATGGCAGAACATTTGTTGTGGAGGAGGTGTGCTAACAGAGGTAATTATGATGTTAGGCACGTTGGAAGCTAGAGAGGGTTTGGGGGAGAAATCACATGCTAGGTGACGATACAAATATATACATGCAGATGCGGACCCGAAAGATTTTACAGGTGTGAAACCTTCAACGTAGCATGACTGACCCATTACTCGACTGCCTTGAGTTTTGCCTATTAAACAATATAAAAAGTAATGAGGAGCATAAACAAACCGGCCATTACAAAGAAAGGGTAGACACGGAACAAATCTAACCTGGAAAAGAAATAGAGACAATGAGAAAGAAACCAAAGAGACGAGGTAACTCACAATAACTGTGATGAATTAGATGTCAGCTTAGGTCCCTTACCTTTAGAAGCATTGTCATCCTTAGTTTGAGTCTTCTGTTTTGATACTACAACTCCAACTTTCTTTGCTTTCTTATGATTTTTACTTTAGTGTTACCAATTCATTATCTGTACAGATATAGTGCTATATAATAATACATTATTCACATGTAATCTCAACTGATACATACATAGACAAACTAACTCTATAGTTACTTGCATACCACTAAGCTAAAGGATTAAATCCATACACAGTTGAACGAATCTGAATCCATTATATACTAAACATTCAACAAAACATACAAACTCAGTAATTGCACTAACATCAATATTTAACACACCAACATACAGCTATAGTTACCAATAACGTGTAGACTGAAAAACAGACTACATTCACATCATCAGTGCAAGCATCTACACATCCAAATACAACATACATCCTTACATATGGAAACATGAATCCTCGTCTACTATTCCCATCTATAGAGTAGAAGGACCCCACTGTATGCAGCTTACCGCGAGCGATTATTCTGTTCGGGTCAATGTGGCCGCAAGTGGAAAAACCCTGCAAACAAATTAACACAATTAGATAAAAACACATATCTAAACATTCAATAACTTTATCAAATGCAGATTGCTTTATGAATCATGTCTTTAACCTGTAAAGAATTTAACATAAACCAATGTCAATAACTTCATCAAATGCAGATTGCTTTCAGACAGTATAACGTACACCAAAAATATACTTTGGCATTTGCTAGTTTTGACTGATGCTCTTGTACAATAATTGGTAGTGCATTGAGTAGGTCCACGAATAAATCAGAATAACGTACAACAACGAAAGTATACTCAACGGTTTATTTGACTTTGTTTGCGGCCTGTGATTTGTCACTTTCGTATGGATACTTAGGTGGGGCTGTCCACAGACCCAACAATATGTATTATTTGGAATGTAACCGCAGGTGTGAATGAAGTTCCTTTATGCCAATTGTGGTCTTGTTCTTTCACCCTTATGCAGAACATTTGCACATTCTCCATAAGCACTTATAACTTTCAATCCTAAACACCCTCAAAGCAGATAAAAATAATTGTAGCGAACCAATTTTAGTTTTCAAGCCTTGAACAGACGTGGCCTTCATGAAAGCATCAAATATATACAAGTGTCCCAAATACGTGCAGTTGCGTCACAAGAACCAGTTACAAACATTCTTGAGTTTGTGCCATTAATCGAAACACCACAATAACAAAAAAAAGTTATCGGATCCGTGAAGCTAATAAACATATGGTCTATGTAATTTAATAGCTCAACTATCCACCTTTTCGTGTAATCGTCTTTGGTAAAAATGTTTACCCTCGCATCATTCCTTGTGTAGTTATGATACAGAAAGGCAATCAAAAGCATGCAAGCTATTCTGAGGTAAATGCCCAACAGAGTTCATAATAAAAACCAACATTTTATAAGCTCTTGTTGGATACTGAATGCATACGTGTATAACTATATAACATCTACAATATTACAGGTCTCTATTCTGATAGATATAACACTTCTTACCGGATTTGCATACACTGATTGCAGGCTCAAAGTTTTCTCAAATGTTTTGAAAACATGATGAACGGGAAGATCTACTAAATTCATGTTATTAAGCCTGTTTCCATATACTAATTGTATACAAAGGTAAAAGAAGATTAGAAGATCACCTGTTTGTACTGGTACACCAACACAACTCAGTTAAATTCATGTTATTAAGCCTCCAAAAGGTACTTATATCAGCATATAACTTTACCCCCACCACAACTCTAAGCACACAGTACCCTGACAGCAAATCACTTAACTTCATGTTATTAAGCCTCTCAAGGGTACTTATATCAGCAGTTATAAATTTAGCATTACCTTTGGTTGTTAGTAATTTCCTTCAGACGTATGACGGCTGAGACTTAATTATAAGCTCACACTCATCAAAGGCACTTTATACTTATGACCTGTACAAATAGCTTTAACCAAACATTATGTCGTTATAGTATTTAAGGAGTGACGTTCATTTAAGCTGAATTACTTTAAACATGTTGTCGTGTTATGGGATTAGATGCAAAAACAGATTATGGGATAAGATGCAAAAATACAACCTTGAATTGCAATCCATGTACCCTCTATGCAATGTTGTAATGTGTACTGACTTATTTGTACTGGCCTTGAATAAGTAGGTACAAATAATTTTCTGTGGCTGGGTGGGACGAGGTTGGTGAGCTATTAACAGATAGAGGTTACCATGGTCAAGCTGAGAGCATGTTTGTTGTTTTGACTTCCCTGCAAGCAAGTAAAATCGCTCCTGCAAATGTTATAGTATACCTAAAAGTCAAAAAAACAAAGAAAATTAGTCGAGTTTAAAGTAAAAGAAACTTAAAAAAGCTAGCATCAATGAACCAAACCTCAACATCTTAACTTTTCAGCTTTAAACATGCAGTATACATGCATAAATAAAAAAGTACGAATTAACATAGTTTCATTATGATTTTGAGGAAAACAACATATAATGTAAGTCACAAATCAAACAAAAACATAGGCAAAGTATTGTGCATAGCTAGATCTTGCACAAGATCTACTGCTTACAAAAAGAACAATGCCCAAACATGCGAAGACTTGCAAGTTCTGATTCAAGTGTTTTAGCAAAATAGACACTTAAACTATCCAAAACCCATCACGACCACCAGTAAGCACGTGAACACGGATCTTCTTGGCACGGCGCTCGCTAGCTCCGTTAAGCAACAACTACAACGAATTAAAACACATGAAATAGAAAGGATACAAAGAGTCATCTTCGATTGTGTTTTTCATATCAAAGGTAGTATTTGGCAAGTACTGATTTCTGTGATCAAACCTACGACTATTCAAATACAAATAAGTAAAATAGTTTTATGCTTGTTTTAATGTTCAATCTGCATAGTGGGAGTTGCATATTCAATCTATAGACGGAGTTGTTTACTGAAGCTCCGCCAGACAACAATAGGGCGCAACTAAGACATAAGAGGCAGACCCAACTTTGGAATTTGCAGTCTAACAGTTGGGCAACTCATAACATGTGCTTCGTTTTTGGAACAGATATCGCACCTGCGATAAGTTAGATTTGTTAATCCTATTGAAAATTAAGAAGAGAAAAATCCAGACATACTGGATACAAATATATGAATTTCTAGCACGCACTTATCACTCTCACGCACTAACTCTAGGGAAAATCCAGCAGACTCATATGACATAAACGGATTGATACATTGACTAACCAAGCTTAGTAAGTGATGGCACCTTGGTACTGTTTATTCATAATTTACCTTTTCCCTCTTCAGATTGATATGTACTTGAATTAAAACTTTTGAGCTGGTCTCTAAGGTGGAAGAACCTATCAAATATCCTTTGCAGCAACTCAGCTGCAACTCACTTTTTTTTATTGAAAATGATCATTCATATGTTTAGAGAAGATGGCTATCTTAAAGTTCATGTTTTAATGACAAATAATCACTACAAGTATTCAGCTAAAGGTTTCAGCTGACCCGATCTTTGTCGATTCTAAATGAGTCAAGCTCCTGTTTAAACTATCACTTTAAATAATTCATTTTATGATATGTTCTTTGTTTTTTCTTTTTAACGTAATAATAGCACCATTTGTTTTCTAAATGCCCACACATCAACAAAAACAATTACCTAACAAACTTTTTCAATTTTAGTGATATCATCATAAACTTATACTTATTTGCAAAATAAGTTAAATCATAACCTTTTTAATATATGCCTCTAATGTGGTAACTTAAGTAGTCTACGAAGAATTGGTATCAAGGGTTTTTGCTGGTCAAATTTCTTTATTTGACAAACGTATATATATTCTTTTTAACCAACCCATGAACCCTACTTAACTACTTTCAAAACTATCATTGCTAAACAAAAATATAAAGACCCATATTAAAAAGGTTAACCACTCAAGGGTGGCCTAGCTAGTGGTAACTGTCTTGTGACTAACACCACTAAAATGTGTAAGCTCTTAATTATAGTTCCAGGTGCAAACAACCCTGTCACGTATCTCCAACACAAAAAGAAAAAAGATTACCTTCCACTGCTGATTAACTCATCAGGTGAATAAGTATTGTTATTCCAAAAACTAATATTCAACTCTCTTAATTCGTCAATCAAACTATATCAGTAATTTTCATGAAATGTACATACAAAGTCGCTTATACTAACCTTGGAGCTTCGAGTTCACTTTGGTAATTTGACCTTGTTAAGCCATAAATATGAAGGGAAGATGCATTGCTACCTTCTATCAATGAACAATTCTGGATGCATATAACCGAAGCTAAAACAAATAGATTCGCCGTTTTCACATAAAATAACCCACAAAAACTTTAAACCGAATACAACATTAATATGAATGAAGATCAAAAAAATTAATATACTTGTATTAGGGTTTTGAAAAGAATATACCTTGTAAATAAAACAAAGAAGATAATCAACCTGCAACAAACAAATAAACATAAGCATACAAAAGTTGAAAAATACTTGATTACTACACAAAATTCTAATACATGACACAAACAAAATAAAGAATATTTTTGTGAATGATGAACCTGCAAAAAAGAAAGAAGATGATGAACCTACAAAAAATAGAGTTTAAGAATGAATAAATAATTTAAACATTAATGTATTAATAACATATAAAAGATTATTTGTTGATGATCCCTGTATTAACACGAATGTAAGAATACAGTGATACTTACCTCTATATAATCAATGGTGCCTGATTCACCTCGTATGTTAAGATCTAGGGTTGGAAAAAAACATGAAGAAAACACGAATGAATAATATCTATATTTTACGTATGTTATTAGAATTATATTTATCAAATCTCTATATTAAAGGGAAATATATACACATAATCTTTTCACTCAAATCAGGGAAGGATAAATTTCTAAACATTATATATTTGGTTTTTAAATAACAATCACAACTTCTGGCTTGGTCTAGTGGTTGTGTATGTTTTCTTTGTATCCTTCAACCCAAGTTCGAATCCAGTTATGGACAATTTTTTTTAACATTTTATAAAATACGAATTTTCAAGAGGTCCAGACTTGAACCGGACTGGTCCAGACCTTCAAAACGCGAGTTTCAAAAATGCGTTTCCAAAACGCGATTTTAAAACAACTGCAAATTCAAATCTGAATTTCGTGGAATTTGGAGATTTTCTAGGGAATTCTTAAATACTATTGGCTAAAAGATGTGACTGGGATATGACTGGATTAAAAAGTGTGGTTTCAAATCATAATTATACCTATAATATATATATATATATATATATATATATATATATATATATATATATATATATATATATATATATATATATATATATATATATATATATATACACTAGCGTCGTAACCCGCCCAATGGGCGGGGTCGTTTTTCTGGTTGTTCCGGAGGTTTTTCTTTATTGTTAGTGTTTTTTAATAATTTTAAATTTAACTTTTTTTATTTTTTTTATTTTTTAGAGTCTTTTAGTTTTTTTAAACAATTTGAATATTTATAAATATGTGTGAATTGTATTTTGTGTTATATTTATGCTTTTTTTTTGCAATTTGTGTATTTTTTATGCTTTTTGGTTTAGTTTCGCTTGACAAAATATTATTTGAAAGAACGTTCGTCGTTGAGTTCTAATGGTTATCGTCTTTGTCAAATGAGAGAATTTTCAATTCTCATTTGGTTTTAATTCTTGACAGTATTATATATAGTTGTTCGTGTAAGAATATCTGTGATAGTGTCATTGGCTTCTTTAGTGGATGGCTGAGCAAAACCAACCCAAAACTGAACCAAACTGACAAACTGAATCGAGCTAAACCGACCATTTTTGTTTTGATTTTCGGCGTTGTATATTTATGGTTTTTTGTTTCGATTTTTTTAGTAATCTTCGGTTTGGGTTTCAGTTCAGTTTTCGGTTCACGCTTTTCAAAGTTGGTTTTCGTTTCATTTTTTGTTTTTGTTATAATTCGTTAAAAGTCAAAATTTACGATTCAATAAAATTATTCAAAGAGCAATTTTGTCACTCATCTATACAAGGCTCAAGTTTAGAACATTCGCCATTTAAAATATAAATCTTTCATTAGACTAAAACCAAAAGTATTTATTCTTTGCCTATTTGTAATTAACTATTAGCAAGGTTGTGGTTGTTGTGAAAACCAAACCAAAATCGGACCGAACCAGAAACCAATTTAGCCTAAGACATTGGATCGAGAATTAGATCGAGACTGTCGGTCCATGTCTCGGTAAGTCTGATCTAACAAAGCTAATATCCGGTTGTGCATATGATTGAACCAAACCAAGACTGAAAATTATTAAAAGGGTGGACCAAGGACCGAACAGATAAATAGGTCATATTTTCAGTTGTGAAAAACTAAAGTTATAGTTCGGAAACCGTATTGCTCCACAAGTCATCACACGGGTGCCACTATTATCCAAGAACCAAACACCCATTCGAATAGCCTTGGTTGATGCTCAAATTGGTCATATAGTGACCATCGGGGTGGAATCCGCAACAAAAGTGCACATTTTCTATATAGCGTAGACTGCATCACTTTAACAACACAAATGATTTAATTCTCGTCATGATGGTATTTTTCGTTTTGCTTAACGGTTAACGGTTTGTAAGATATTTACTTTTCAAAAAAAATTATTTTTTTTGTTAGATGAAAAAAATGGATAGTTGTAATTGGTTAATTGGTTCTATACTAAAAAAGGGTATACATTAAACTTTTATCTCTATACATCTTTACTACATTATAAAGGGTGTATCCCTTTGGTTGAAAGTTAAAATGTTGAAAGTTGAAGGTTGAAAGGTAGGTCCTACTAAAATGTTGAAAAATATTGATTATTCCTTGTGGCCAGCCCTAATACACACAACATAATTAATTCACACACAGACACACAAACTTTAATCTCTCTATAAACCCTAATACACACAAAAAAAGAAGACATACTTTGTAGTGTGGAAATTATTTCAATCGATTTTGATAGTGACCACAGTATCGTATATTGTTAATTATCGTTGCTAGAAAATCCCGCTGCTATACGCGGGTACTCGTCTAGTATAATAAAACAATTTTTTTAATCTCCTTCCCACCATGATGACATCACTAAATCTATAATTTATATATAAATTATAAAGCATTAAACTTTTTTTTAGCTACTTAATAAAGTAAGTTGTTAGTTTTTTCCTTATAATTATATATTATGACTTTTTGTAACAGACTACTTAAATAACATAATTTTTTTTATGTATTTATTATTTTTATAATTTAATTCATCAATTTTTTTATTCCCTTTAATTCAATATACATTTGATACCTAAAGCTTCTTGGCCCAGCGGTATGTGAGTAGCCCTCTAACCTGAAGGTTGTGGGTTCAAGTCTCGGTGGAGGCATGTGTAATAGAATTTATGTGACTGAATTTGTGAGATAGTTAGTGTGAGTTGTAACAATTGTCTTTCTAAAAAATTTAAAAAAATAATATACATTTTGATATATTTTTTTTAACTTTTATCTTTTTTTCATTATAATAGGTTTATTTTAATTTGATTTTTTACAAATTTAACATTAATGTAAATACAAACATAATGGGTAAAAGAGTAACATTTGGTCTTCTCAAAAATCGTCATCGAGTATTCGCCGCTGCATCACACAGATACTATGCTAGTACATTATAATCGTGGCATCCAATTTTTTTATTGCCCATTTAGTTACGAAACTTCATTTTATTAGTATTCGCTACTTCCGACACAAATTTACCCTCTAATTGATTTTATTGAATCATTGCATTTAAAAATATAGTAAGACATGTACATTAAAAAAACTCATTTGGTAGTAAACAACTTTTGTATTCGCTACTTCCGCACAAAGTTACCTCTAATTCATTTTATTGAATCATTGCAATTTAAGATATAGTAAGACATGTACATTAAAAAACTCATTTGAATTAAAAATATAGTAAGACAACTTTGTTTCTTGAGCTGCAGCTGCCAACTGTGTTTTGTTTAGCGCTCATCATGTGTACATCCAGTTTCACCAGTCACTTTACTATATAAAATTTAAATTTATCGCCTTCCTGAATGCAAAAACTGGCACCAAAGATGAATGTCATAAAAATAGAATGAAAATATATATAACGCACACTCCTAAAATCACTCCTTCAGTTAACATAGCAAGTAGGCACTCTGCATTACAACATCTATATCATAATCTTTCTACTTAAAGATGTGACGATATACATTTCTTTAATTCCAATATTAGCCTATCAAAATATTTTTACAAAGTACTTGCTAATCAAGCTGCAATTCCTGGACCTCATACTGCCAGAGATTAGAAAACGACAACTAAGGGTGCTTATCCTTTATCAAGTACGTAGTATAATTTATTGTTCCATATCAAGACCCTCAAGCCATGCCTAATAGGTAATTTACTGAAAATCTAATAGAACGTACATGTATGTATGAACCTAATAGGTAATTTACTGAAAATCACAAAACCTAAAATGCAAAGCAAATTACCAGGAAATACTGTAATAACCATCATGCTCATACGTCAAAAGAAAAGCAGGGATCCAATAGAAATTCTTTGGCTCGTGAAGTGGTCTTTTTAAAACCTTGTTTGTCTTATATAATATCTTGTAACCTTTAACATGTGAGATTGACATAACCTTATGGATCAATAGATAACAGAAACTGAAGTATATACATAGCATTTAACTGTTTGCATGATTATCTCTAAGCTGGTAAAAAAGGATATTGAAATTGAAGTCGTGTTTTTACCTTCAAACCACCAGCAACTATACCCTCTTCACCTCGTAAATAGACACTTAAGCGCCCTTGCATGTCCTTTATACATCGCATCCACAAGTGGCACAACTGACAAAACCGGGGTCTTCAAGATAACACCAACCTGACTGTTATTGAATGCTGCATTTGGTTGCTCCTTCAAATGATATGTGTCCATAATACCAGAAACTTTCCCAATATTTAAGGGTTGTTCAACATTCCTTAAGGCATCAATTTTTCTGACAAAATTTGACATGTTTTGAACGTTCCATACCAAGACGGGGCCATCTGGGGACTCATATGAGAGTGCTCGGTTTTAACTGAACCATTTTGATCAGATGCATGTGTTGGTTTATAGAGTTCATAACAATTATTTAAAACCCTAATATGGATCAAAGAGCGCATAGCGGAAGCGATTAACAAGATCATTAATTTAACACAATTATGATTAATCAAGGCTAGGGTTACATACCTTTATCCTAGCAAGATCCACAAGACGACGGAGCAAACGGCAACTAGGGTTTATCACGAACACCACCAAGAATATAGTCTAAAGTAAGACTATATCACGTTCTTGTACACACGTGATACGGCGAGTTAACCGTGAGTCTAGCACGAACAAACCGAGCTTCCAAGTCTATGGAAGATCTACCCAACAACCCTAGAGAGGGGCTAGGACTAGATCTAGAATAGCTTATTGAAAATCAAAGAAGAACCCTAATAGGGTGTTTGTTTGGCCGGCGTTTAGAGCAAGAGAAAGAGAGATGTGTGGTGAAAAATTATGAGGCTTTAGGTTTGTTTATATACACCTTGGAAAACTTCTCTTCCAAGGTTAAACAAGATAAAGCCACAAAATCTTTTCTCCTTATCTTTGTCTCCTCTATTTAGGCCGGATATATACATGCTCCAAAAGAGGTTTCCGGAACTTTTCCGACTCCTTCTTTTAGCTTCTTTAACCTTCTATAACGGTCGTTTAATACTTAACTTTTAATTACTTAACGATCGTTAGCTACGGTTTGATTTAATAAATATAATAAATATATTTAATAAATAAATAAATTAACTCTTCACGTAATGTGTGCAATCCCGTGATCTCGAGTTCGATCCTATCTCACGACTATTAATTTTAAGTCCATAAACTTTCAGCTCCCACTTGGACAAAATTCTAATATCGTGATCACATTGACTAGCGTCTAGTTACACTAGCAATGTCACTAGTACAACTCGAGTAAGGTTTCTTGGACAAAACCTTTAAATGATTAAATCATTAATATTATTATCCTTTCATTTCAAATACAACGTTAATAAGGATATGGATCCTAGTCATTCCTTTCATTAACCATTCTGTTTCTCGTTTACGGATATAGCAAGATCACCAAAACAAATTTGGGTGCGGCCGCACAGATATCTTACTACTCCCCCGAGGGGCCCAGCTGTATTATACTTCAAAATAAATTTTGAAGGAAACGAATCCCATTTTGACTACAAGCAAAACTTATGAACTTTGCAACACTTCCGGAAATAATCCTTATAACTACCAGTTACGTTTAGCGTTAGATTATTCCACAGAAATGCACTAGATCCACGACAGTTTCCTGGTATCTCAGGTCTAAGGATAACTATTTATGATTTACTTGATGACAAAGATCCATAAAGTAAAATCATATAGTTGGGATAAGTCCAATATTTGATCCATCAAATATCATCCAAAATTGACCAATATACTTTCAAGTATACTCTGTCACTATTTTGAATTGTCTTAGTTTAATAATACTCCCATATTATTAATCGACAACGGACATTTAGAAACATCATAATGCTCATGGATTTAAAACATGTAAAATAGGATACAAAATCAAATAACAGAAAAATAAACGAAATCCAATCTTTATTTCATCAATTCAATAATGTCTTACATCCTTTATCCAAATAATAAAAATAGATCAATGCATAAAATTGGTACATGCGTCATGCCTCTAGTAATGACATTCATACTTGTTTGGCGAAGCATAAAATAACCAATCTTGACCTATTGGAATTTTGAGAATACTTTCTTCAAGAATTCAATTCATTGAAACTCTTGTACATGTGCATCCAAACAATTTGATATTGCCACATAGTATCAAAATTGTGAAACATCCTTGATCACCAATTTCCTAAACTTCCCAAACACATTTGAAGTTCAAAGTATTCTAATTCTTTAATGTATAATGCAACTTTAATCAACATGTCATCTCCAAAGATCCCATGACTAATATTGAGTGCTACCTCAATTATATCTTTTCAAGTTTTACAACTTGTCATAAAGGATACAAATACGTTACCATTAATATCTATTATGTAATGTTTGATTCCAACCAAAACCTTCAAGTTTGTTGGCTATGATAATTTGCACAACGATTGACAAATTATTCATCTATAGAATATGGAAGCCGATCCAAGATTTAGGATGTTATTCTAATTCCAAACATATTCCTTCAGACTATTCATTACACAAGTTATTTAATAACTTTTTAGATAGATTAATATATTCAAATCATCATGTATTTTAAGCATGATATAAATACAACATGACACACATGAAAATTTCTCAAACCAGATTTAGATTTCTTCATGTCCTAAATATCCATGTAAACTTACTACATGGCATATTACGTTGTATTTCCACCGCATAAATAAATAAATTTATTTGTCCCAAGGTTATGTATATCTTACTTTCTAAATCTCCAAAGTAAAGTTTCATCTCAAATCTAAACCAAATCAACATTTAATTTGAATGAAATCTCACTTTCTTACATGTCTATTTGACACATATAATTTAAGAAAATAACCATAATACTCCCACTAGCTTTTAGGAATACTCAGAAACCATCTTATTCAAATTTAAATCCAATCTTGGATTTCAAATTAAACATAAGAATAATCTCCTAGATGCATGTTTTTATCCATTCACGAATAATTGCATTTTGTACTTTTCCAAAGATTTATATTTTGAAGTAATAAACTCATTTCGATTACTTAAGTCCTTTCTCAAGTAGTCATTCAAGAAATAGTTCATTCATATCCAAATTTGTCAATTAAAATATGACCATCAAAATCTTTATATATTTAATGTATTTAGGAAAGAATACTCAATCACAATTAATTACTTAAATGTGATTAATAATCTATTCACAATACATACATTAAATATGTGTACAATTTTGTCCATATAATTTCGACACAAAGATTAAACCACTACAATTGGCGTTTTTCTTCCTTTGACGAAACTTATCTCCAATTTCTAGTCAAACTATTTAAGATAAACCAAAACCGGAATTTGATTATCTTGTTGGACAACATCTATAACAATCATAGTATGAGTAATTTACCCAAGTCAATATTTGGTAACAAATCACAACAATTATTTGTAACTCATAATTCTCAGCATATAAATCGCATATCCGAGATATCCTTACGGACCTATGACATAAATTCCTTTATCTTGAGGTTTAGTATTTACACGCCTACCTCATGATAATTACTAGTGTATTTTAGAAGATCATGTATCTTGTAATTTTATCTTTCAAGATCAAAACTCCCACTTGCTTTTAGTAACTTAAAATTACTCTTTAAATACATAGCAAATAGATCAACACTTCAACGTTATCTATATGGGATATTACAAAACACAATGGTCGTTTCATACTCTTTATTTTCTAAACAATCCACTTCATAAGTAGTTTAGAAAAATCCGAACTCCATTTAAGATATAACGTGATTCATCACATTCCATATATAATGGTATCTTATTAATCTTCTTAGATCAAGTCATACTCAACTTTCTAACCTTGATTTCTTTTGGAATAAAGGAAGATATAGTTATCTTGAATCAAACATCACTATCATATTGAGAATTTTGATTCTCCTAATGAACATACCATAACAATGATGTATTTCATTTAGGGAAATATTGTAAGTCAATCTTAACAACATTTAAGATAAATATATATCTTTAGGCTTACCTATATACCAACTAAATAATCTTAATGGTATAATAGATTTCCTAACCATTTTGCATGCTTTATAACTCAAGTACTTTTAATACAAAGTCACTTCATAAAAGTTATAAGTCCATTACACGTTACATGTATATGTCTTTATTGAAATAGAGACAATACAATAACGTCTTACTTTATATTATACGTCTTCCAATATTTTATGTTTATGACTTTATTCAATAAATCATAAACATGTATAACTAAAGTAAAACATGAACACCACTAGGTTTCATTCATCTTTTCAAGTTAATTCACTACTATACTATTATATGAACACCACTAGGTTTCATTAGTAGTATAAGATTATTCTATGTATCTTATGTCATTCAAGGAATTTGTCCTATTTTAAGAAACTTCAAAACATTCCACGCCCGATCTTACGACATGTGGATATTTTACCCTTGAGTTTACAATTTAGTCCAAGCTCTTACATGACTAAATCAAAACAACAAGTGTTTCTTAAAGTGAATGATATATATACTTTTAAGTAGTCTTTTAATCATATTGACACATGATCTAAATATTAATTAGATTGTTAGTCTCTTATCTTAAAGACAAGAGAATCATATCTTTATGAGTTGTTTCTTGCACACAATGTTCATTTCTCCCACTTGTGCATGGAACAACCTCATATATAAGATAAACATCACGTCTAACGTTCGTCTATACAAAATATGATTGTGCCACATATATTAGCTTTTTACAAGTAGATGTAGAATCACTTAATCAACAAGAATCAGTACATAACTATCTTTGAAGATATTAGTGTCAACAATTCGAAAGTAATTATCTTAGGACATACTAAAGATAACATGGGTTATTACCAAGACAACAAAGCTTGAAACTCCCACTGACTTAGAGAATGTTTTAATAGACTCAAAATCAGTAATACAACACAATTCTCCCACTGAACTTGACAACATTGAAAATGTTTCATAATCGGTGAAAATAATTAGTGTTGTGTTTACTTTCTTACACTTTTGAAAAACACATTCGTAACAATTACTTATAGTGTTTAAGAGTGTACTCTACTGCGTAAATGATGACTTACCCATCAAATGCTTTTTAACTTGAAAGACTTGACATGCAATTTCTTCCTTAATAGGTCTACCAACCCCAAAATGGTATGTAGTGCCTATAAATGGTCAAAGCACAACTACTAGCCAAATATGCTAGTTTGCCTTATAACCAATATGCGGTAACTTTAAATAACTCAAAATATGCATTTTTCTTAACTTTTAAAGTTTGCTATGAGTTATGGATTTGAATTTGACATTTCTAAAATCCTTATTACTCCTTCTTTACTCATGAAAAAGAGTTTTAGGTTTATCTTTCATTTGTAAATTGACTCTATCCTCAACCATACGGTTTGTAGATCAATAAATGAATAAACCACGTTTACGGTGTAACGTTGCATTAATACATTTGCAAAAGAATTTACAAAATTCAATTTTAGTATTTTCGATAATACCATTCAAGAAAATAAAATTACCCCGGTAATAATAACCATAGTATTTTCTTTGAAAACTAGAATCCAAATCGACATAATTTCATCACATCAGTTGATCTGCTAGCAATGAAAGTATTCAAGATGGTAACTTGTCGAACAATGATTGACAAACAAATTTGCAATTTCTAGATTTTTAAGGGATTTACATTGCCAAAAGTCATTTTGCATTGTAAACATGTTTCATCCCTTCTTTATGCCTTAAGTTTCCAGATCTCACTGAGTAACTCAATTAAGTCGACTAATCTAAAGAACATAAAACCTTCATGTGCAATCTTATTCAGTCATGAAGTTTTCTCTCCATTACAACATCGTCCGATATCTTATATGACGACAATTGTAACTTCAAGTGTTCGTCAATTAGAGGGCATATGACTTAAATTTTAGGGTATAGATTTTGGTGTCAAAATCATGTATGGAGAAGCATGCATACATCTCCATAACATAAGTTTAATAAAACGTTTAGTAAACTTTTTGTTGAGACTAAAAGTTCATCATATACTTGCAAGTTGAGGTATTGGTTAAACCAATTAAAGATTTTACACACAACTAAATTCACACCGTACTTTTTCTAGAACTTAGTTAAAGCACAAAGCAATAACCTTATTCATTGTGTTTCGGATGTGAATTAATGTAGTTAAATCAACCTTAAAGAATTATACCAATAACAACCGTAGGTAATTCCAATTTTTACGCACAGGCGAGCCGGGAATTTGGTCAGCGCTGAAGCATAACACCTCCTTCCTTAACCGGGTACATGACCAGCGGTGCGTTATACCCACTTTATAGTTTGTCAAAATTGAGTACGCCGTTAAGTTGCTATTGCAATTCTAATCAACGCAAATCATATGTAATTTAGATCTCAAAATAATTCATTTATTTTAATATGATTTAGTCCATATTAATTTTCTTGTAAAAAATTACCCTTGTTTACAACATACAATCAATATAAAACGTATGAAAACAAGTAGATACAAAAAAAAACTAAATCATAAACACATAATAACAATTTATATGTGCAATAAATAAATCAAACAGCCACATGCATACGATTTATTCAATAAATAATATCAAATCTAGGTTTTTATATATATTCATATAAAAGTCTTCCCTAATTTTATATTTATTGAATCAAATAAATCATGTAGCAAAAAACGGAACAATTACCACATAAAACATATGATCCATGAAAAACATGCATGTTCATCACAGATCTCCCACATATCTTAACAATTAAATCTCTATGGATCGAAACATGAATTTACATAACATAACAATTAATCATGCAATTCATCAAAATTCCACCCAAAACACTTAACAATTAATGAAATCACTACGGATCGTAACCACGCATGACATAACAATTAATTCATGCATACATCTAAAGTTAATTACCATGTAATTTTAGGGTTTACAAAAAAAAATTTTTTTTTATAGAAAAATCGGCATAGCCGATTTAAAAATAATAATAAACAAAACCCTAATTTTTATAAAACCTAAAAAACAACATGTAATTTTTAACACAAATCAATATTAGTTAAAAACTTTAGATCTTGATAATTATAATCATGTTAAAACGGCTCTCGATGCCACTGTTGGTTTATAGAGTTCATAACAATTATTTAAAACCCTAATATGGATCAAAGAGCGCATAGCGGAAGCGATTAACAAGATCATTAATTTAACACAATTATGATTAATCAAGGCTATGATTACATACCTTTATCCTAGCAAGATCCACAAGACGACGGAGCAAACGGCAACTAGGGTTTATCACGAACACCACCAAGAATATAGTCTAAAGTAAGACTATATCACGTTCTTGTACACACGTGATACGGCGAGTTAACCGTGAGTCTAGCACGAACAAACCGAGCTTCCAAGTCTATGGAAGATCTACCCAACAACCCTAGAGAGGGGCTAGGACTAGATCTAGAATAGCTTATTGAAAATCAAAGAAGAACCCTAATAGGGTGTTTGTTTGGCCGGCGTTTAGAGCAAGAGAAAGAGAGATGTGTGGTGAAAAATTATGAGGCTTTAGGTTTGTTTATATACACCTTGGAAAACTTCTCTTCCAAGGTTAAACAAGATAAAGCCACAAAATCTTTTCTCCTTATCTTTGTCTCCTCTATTTAGGCCGGATATATACATGCTCCAAAAGAGGTTTCCGGAACTTTTCCGACTCCTTCTTTTAGCTTCTTTAACCTTCTATAACGGTCGTTTAATACTTAACTTTTAATTACTTAACGATCGTTAGCTACGGTTTGATTTAATAAATATAATAAATATATTTAATAAATAAATAAATTAACTCTTCACGTAATGTGTGCAATAACGTGATCTCGAGTTCGATCCTATCTCACGACTATTAATTTTAAGTCCATAAACTTTCAGCATGTACATCTTTTGAAGGTGGATTGGTAGGTAGAGAAGCAAAATTCCGCGCAGCATTATCAGTTAGCCCTGCGTATTTTGGCATTTCGGAATCTACAGGAGGGACATTTGTACGACCAATTGATGGATCTCCTACCATATTATTGTATTGTCTTTGCTGACCACCCAATAGGTGGTCGGAATATTTTAATCTCTTCAATGTCCTGTTATTTGGATCATTTTCTGTATTGTTCGTAGCCTTCATTTGGTGGAGTAATGAATACTGTTGATTCAAACTATTTGGTTTAAGAGAATGACCAAACGCTTCAAGATCCTTCTTGGAAGCAGGATCTAGAGTTAAGAGCCGATGCATCAGAGAAAGGAATATTAATGGAATCACTCCCAACTCCTGGTCCGTTCATCATGTGATGGCGGTCAATCTTTTCAGATGACTGCTCCCCTGTAGAAGTGATCCCCTGCTGACCTAAAGAAGTTGACTTCATAATATTCAGCTGGTTTTTGCGAGCTTGAACTGCTGATAAATGTTGTTGAGTAGGCATATTTGCCCATGCATGAGGCAACATTTTTTAAGGTTGACCAGAGCTAAGTGATCTGCTATGGGTTTCATCTGGTTGTCTGATTTGAGGAGTATGCGTATATCCATTGAAAGGTTCATTACCAATATGATTAACCAATGTTTTCCCCCTTTGACCAACGATCTGATGGTTTTGAAGCTGACTTCTAGGATTAGGGAACTCGGTAGCTAAATTTGTAGACATGTTAGTCATCATCTTATGACCTGTGATTTGACTTCCACTTTGACCTGAGACACTCATTTTATCGTTCTCAAATTCACCGTCTGACGATCCATGGAAAGGAGGACGTGGAGGCTCAGCTTGACCCTTGCCTCTTAAATTAGCAGAGGGCTGTGCTTGAGCCTGACTCGACGAATTAGGATTAACAGGTGGCATAGCCCTTTGTAACCGTTGTGATGGGGGTCCCAGTTGTAAACCAATCCCTTGAGAGTTGGATGACTAACTTCTTTTGTGGCTGCCACCAAGAGATCCATCAGAATTTTCTAGTTCAGGCTTCTCTGATGACAAATTGGAGTTCAAACGCCTTGCAATTCTACCGTCTCTTGATTGATCCACCTTGCGAAGAAGCTCCGACATATTTTGACTGATAAATTAAACAATTCAGAAGTCAAGAAATGGCACAACAAACTTATATACTTTCATTTAACAAAAATATGGAGCAGCGCAACTCTTGCATACCTGATTACATGAAAAAGGATATTCAAATTGAAGTTGTGTTTTACCCTCAACCCACCAACATCTATACCCCCTTCACCTCGTAAATCTATAACTCGTTGGCAGAACATGTGTGTAAAAATCGACGGGTCGGACTGGTTAAGTAACTGTTCAAACTGAGTTGCCAGCACTGAATGTTCGGTTATCAAATTTGCGAACTGGTCCATTCTTATATATGGGTTGATTGTACTCGGTTTGTGAAGAATGTTTATTGGTTTGACTGATGAAAATAGGATGTTCAGTTATCTTGTTCATTGTAGCAATGATCCTACTCTTCTAGCTAATGATCGTGCAAAGATCTGATGATACAAGGAGGGATATGGCACTGTTGGTTTATAGAGTTCATAACAATTATTTAAAACCCTAATATGGATCAAAGAGCGCATAGCGGAAGCGATTAACGAGATCATTAATTTAACACAATTATATTAATCAAGATTAGGGTTACATACCTTTATCCTAGCAAGATCCACAAGACGACGGAACGAACGGCAACTAGGGTTCATCACAAACACCACCAAGAATATAATCTAAAGGAAGATTATATCACGCTCTTGTACACACGTAATACGGCGAGTTAACCGTGAGTCTAGCACGAACAAATCGAGCTTCAACGCTTATGGAATATCTACCCAATAACCCTAGAGAGGGACTAGGACTAGATATAATTTAAATAGAAAAGTCGAAAACCAAAACCCTAAATAATGGGGTGTTTGGCCGGCGGCTATATCAAGAAAAAGAGAGAGGGATTAAAAAATTATGAGGCTAGGGGTTTGTTTATATAGGCTTAGCAAACCTTGGGCTCCAAGTCATAAACAAAATAGGAAACAAAAGTTTCCCTTTGCCCCCTCTACAAGCCGGCGGTTAACACCCTCCTACAGGGGTGTTTGTGTAATTTTTCCTTCTTCTTTTAGCTTCTATTTAATTCCATAACGGTCGTTATAACTTAACTTTTATTTATCAACGATCGTTAGTTAAGCTTTGATTTGATTTAATAAATATATATAAAATATATTTAATAAATAAATTAACCCTTTACGTTATGTGTGCAATCCCGTGATCCCGAGTTCGATCCTATCTCACGACTATTAATTTTAAGTCCATAAACTTTCAGCTCCCACTTGGACAAAATTCTAATATCGTGATCACATTGACTAGCGTCTAGTTACACTAGCAATGTCACTAGTACAACTCGAGTAAGGTTTCTTGGACAAAACCTTTTAACGATATATAATCATTATTATTATCCTTTCATTTCAAATACAACGTTAATAAGGATATGGATCTCAGTCACTCCTTTCATTAACCATTCTGTTTCTCGTTTATGGATATAGCAAGATCACCAAAACAAATTTGGGTGCGGCCGCACAAATATCTTACTACTCCCCCGAGGGGCCCAGCTGTATTATACTTCAAAATAAATTTTGAAGGAAACGAATCCCATTTTGACTACAAGCAAAACTTATGAACTTTGCAACACTTCCGGAAATAATCCTTATAGCTACCAGTTACGTTTAGCGTTAGATTATTCCACAGAAATGTACTAGATCCACGACAGTTTCCTGGTATCTCAGGTCTAAGGATAACTATTTATGATTTACTTGATGACAAAGATCCATAAAATAAAATCATATAGTTGGGATAAGTCCAATATTTGATCCATCAAATATCATCCAAAATTGACCAATATACTTTCAAGTATACTCTGTCACTATTTTGAATTGTCTTAGTTTAATAATACTCCCATATTATTAATCGACAACGGACATTTAGAAACATCATAACGCTCATGGATTTAAAACATGTAAAATAGGATACAAAATCAAATAACAGAAAAATAAACGAAATCCAATCTTTATTTCATCAATTCAATAATGTCTTACATCCTTTATCCAAATACTAAAAATAGATCAATGCATAAAACTGGTACATGCATCATGCCTCTAGTAATGACATTCATACTTGTTTGGCAAAGCATAAAATAACCAATCTTGACCTATTGAAATTTTGAGAATACTTTCTTCAAGAATTCAATTCATTGAAACTCTTGTACATGTGCATTCAAATAATTTGATATTGCCACATAGTATCAAAATTGTGAAACATCCTTGATCACCAATTTCCTAAACTTCCCAAACATATTTGAAGTTTAAAGTATTCTAATTCTTTAATATATAATGCAACTTTAATCATCATGTCATCTCCAAAGATCCCATGACTAATATTGAGTGTTACCTCAATTATATCTTTTCAAGTTTTACAACTTGTCATAAAAGATACAAATACGTTACCATTAATATCTATTATGTAATGTTTGATTCCAACCAAAACCTTCAAGTTTGTTGGCTATGATAATTTGCACAACGATTGACAAATCATTCATCTATAGAATATGGAAGCCGATCCAAGATTTAGGATGTTATTCTATTTCCAAACATATTCCTTAAGAATATTCATTACACAAGTTATTTAATAACTTCTTAAATAGATTAATATATTCAAATCATCATGTATTTTAAGCATGATATAAATACAACACGACACACATGAAAATTTCTCAAACCAGATTTAGATTTCTTCATGTCCTAAATATCCATGTAAACTTACTACATGGTATATCACGTTGTATTTCCACCGCATAAATAAATAAATTTATTTGTCCCAAGGTTATGTATATCTTATTTCCTAAATCTCCAAAGTAAAGTTTCATCTCAAATCTAAACCAAATCAACATTTAATTTGAATAAAAACTTACTTTCTTACATGTCTATTTGACACATATAATTTAAGAAAATACCATAATACTCCCACTAGCTTTTAGGAATACTCAGAAACCATCTTATTCAAATTTAAATCCAATCTTGGATTTCAAATTAAACATAAGAATAATCTCCTAGATGCATGCTTTTATCTATTCACGGATAATTGCATTTTGTACTTTTCCAAAGATTTATATTTTGAAGTAATAAACTCATTTCGATTACTTAAGTCTTTTCTCAAGTAGTCATTCAAGAAATAGTTCATTCATATCCAAATTTGTCAATTAAAATATGACCATCAAAATCTTTATATATTTAATGTATTTAGGAAAAAATACTCAATCATAATTAATTACTTAAATGTGACTAATAATCTATTCACAATACATACATTAAATATGTGTACAATTTTGTCCATATAATTTCGACACAAAGATTAAACCACTACAATTGGCGTTTTTCTTCCTTTGACGAAACTCATCTTCAATTTCTAGTCAAACTATTTAAGATAAACCAAAACCGAAATTTGATTATCTTGTTGGACAACATCTATAACAATCATAGTATGAGTATTTTACCCAAAACAATATTTGGTAATAAATCATAACAATTATTTGTAACTCATAATTCTCAGCATATAAATCGCATATCCGAGATATCCTTACGGACCTATGACATAAATTCCTTTATCTTGAGGTTTAGCATTTACACGCCTACCTCATGATAATTACTAGTGTATTTTAGAAGATCATGTATCTTGTAATTTTTCTTTCAAGATCAAAACTCCCACTTGCTTTTAGTAACTTAAAATTACTCTTTAAATACATAGCAAATAGATCAACACTCCAACGTTATCTATATGGGACATCACAAAACACAATGACAGTTCCATACTCTTTATTTTCTAAACAATCCACTTCATAAGTAGTTTAGCAAGATCCGAACTTCATTTAAGATATAATGTGATTCATCACATTCCATATATAATGGTATCTTATTAATCTTCTTAGATCAAGTCATACTTAACTTTCTAACCTTGATTTCTTTTGGAATAAAGGAAGATATAGTTATCTTGAATCAAACATCACCATCATATTGAGAATTTTGATTCTCCTAATGAACATACCATAACAATGATGTATTTCATTTAGGGAAATATTGTAAGTCAATCTTAACAATATTTAAGATAAATATATATCTTTAGGCTTACCTATATACCAACTAAATCATCTTAATGGTATAACAGATTTCCTAACCATTTTGCATGCTTTATAACTCAAGTACTTTTAATACAAAGTCACTTCATAAAAGTTATAAGTCCATTACACATTACATGTATATGTCTTTAGTGAAATAGAGACAACACATTAACATCTTACTTTATATTATACGTCTTCCAAGACTTTATGTTTGTGACTTTATACAATAAATCATAAACATGTATAACTAAAGTAAATCATGAACACCACTAGGTTTCATTCATGTTTTCAAGTTAATTTACTCCTATACTATTATATGAACACCACTAGGTTTCATTAGTAGTATAAGATTACTCTATGTATCTTATGTCATTCCAGGAATTAGACCATTTTAAGAAACTTCAAAACATTCAACGCCCGATCTTACGACATGTGGATATTTTACCCTTTAGTTTACAATTTAGTCCAAGCTCTTACATGACTAAATCAAAACAACAAGTGTTTCTTAAAGTGAATGATATATATACTTTTACGTAGTCTTTTAATCATATTGACACATGATCTAAATATTAATTAGATTGTTAGTCTCTTATCTTAAAGACAAGAGAATCATATCTTTATGAGTTGTTTCTTGCACACAATGTTCATTTCTCCCACTTGTGCATGGAACAACCTCATATATATAAGATAAACATCACGTCTAACGTTCGTCTATACAAAATATGATTGTGCCACATATATTAGCTTTTACAAGTAGATGTAGAACCACTTAATCAACATGAATCAGTACATAACTATCTTTGAATATATTAGTGTCAACAATTCGAAAGTAATTACCTTAGGACATACTAAAGATAACATGGGTTATTACCAAGACAACAAAGCTTGTAACTCTCACTGACTTAGAGAATGTTTTAATAGACTCAAAATCAGTAATACAACACAATTCTCCCACTGAACTTGACAACATTGAAAATGTTTCATAATCGGTGAAAATAATTAGTGTTGTGTTTACTTTCTCACTCTTTTGAAAAACACATTCGCAACAATTACTTATAGTGTTTAAGGGTGTACTCTACTTCGTAAATGATGACTTACCCATCAAATGCTTTTTAACTTTAAAGACTTGACATGCAATTTCTTTCTTAATAGGTCTACCAACCCCAAAATGGTATGTAGTGCCTATAAATGGTCAAAGCACAACTACAAGACAAATATGCTAGTTTGCCTTATAACCAATTAGCGGTAACTTTTAATAACTCAAAATATGCACTTTCTTAACTATTAAAGTTTGCTATGAGTCACGGATTTGAATTTGACATTTCTAAAATCCTTATTACTCCTTCTTTACTCATGAAAAAGAGTTTTAGGTTTATCTTTCATTTGTAAATTGACTCTATCCTCAACCATACGGTTTGTAGATCAATAAATGAATAAACCACGTTTACGGTGTAACGTTGCATTAATACATTTGTAAAAGAATTTACAAAATTCAATTTTAGTATTTTCGATAATACCATTCAAGAAAATAAAATTACCCCGGTAATAATAACCATAGTATTTTCCTTGAAAACTAGAATCCAAATTGACATAATTTTATCACATCAGTTGATCTGCTAGCAATGAAAGTATTCAAGATGGTAACTTGTCGAACAATGATTGACAAACAAATTTGCAATTTCTAGATTTTTAAGGGATTTACATTGCCAAAAGTCATTTTGCATTGTAAACACGTTTCATCCCTTCTTTATGCCTTAAGTTTCCAGATCTCACTGAGTAACTCAATTAAGTCGACTAATCTAAAGAACGTAAAACCTTCATGTGCAATCTTATTCAGTCATGAAGTTTTCTCTCCATTATAACATCGTCCGATATCTTATATGACGACAATTGTAACTTCAAGTGTTCGTCAATTAGAGGGCATATGACTTAAATTTTAGGGTATAGATTTTGGTGTCAAAATCATGTATGGAGAAGCATGCATACATCTCCATAACATAAGTTTAATAAAACGTTTAGTAAACTTTTGTTGAGACTAAAAGTTCATCATATACTTGCAAGTTGAGGTATTGGTTAAACCAATTAAAGATTTTACACACAACTAAATTCACACCGTACTTTTTCTAGAACTTAGTTATAGCACAAAGCAATAACCTTATTCATTGTGTTTCGGATGTGAATTAATGTAGTTAAATCAACCTTAAAGAATTGTACCAATAACAACCGTAGGTAATACCAATTTGACGCACAGGCGAGCCGGGAATTGGGTCAGTGCTGAAGCATAACACCTCCTTCCTTAACCGGGTACATGACCAGCGGTGCGTTATACTCACTTTATAGTTTGTCAAAATTGAGTAGGCCGTTAAGTTGCTATTGCAATTCTAATTAACGCAAATCATATGTAATTTAGATCTCAAAACAATTCATTTATTTAATATGATTTAGTCTACATTAATTTTTCTTGTAAAAAATTACCCTTGTTTACAACATACAATCAATATACAACGTATGAAAACAAGTAGGTACAAAAAAACTAAATCATAAACACATAATAACAATTTATATGTGCAATAAATAAATCAAATAGCCACATGCATACGATTTATTCAATAAATAATATCAAATCTAGGTTTTTATATTCATATAAAAGTCTTCCCTAATTTTAAATTTATTGAATCAAATAAAGCATGTAGCAAAACACGTAACAATTACCACATAAAACATATGATCCATGAAAAAACATGCATGTTCATCACGGATCTCCCACATAACTTAACAATTAAATCTCTGTGGATCGAAACATGAATTTACATAACATAACAATTAATCATGCAATTCATCAAAATTCCACCCAAATCACTTAACAATTAATGAAATCACTACGGATCGTAACCACGCATGACATAACAATTAACTCATGCATACATCTAAAGTTAATTACCATGTAATTTTAGGGTTTACAAAAAAAAATTCGGCATAGCCGATTTTAAAAATAATAAAAAACAAAACCCTAATTTTTATAAAACCTAAAAAACAACATGTAATTTTTAACACAAATCAATATTAGTTAAAAAAAACTTTAGATCTTGATAATTACAATCATGTTAAAACGGCTCTCGATGCCACTGTTGGTTTATAGAGTTCATAACAATTATTTAAAACCCTAATATGGATCAAAGAGCGCATAGCGGAAGCGATTAACGAGATCATTAATTTAACACAATTATATTAATCAAGATTAGGGTTACATACCTTTATCCTAGCAAGATCCACAAGACGACGGAACGAACGGCAACTAGGGTTCATCACAAACACCACCAAGAATATAATCTAAAGGAAGATTATATCACGCTCTTGTACACACGTAATACGGCGAGTTAACCGTGAGTCTAGCACGAACAAATCGAGCTTCAACGCTTATGGAATATCTACCCAATAACCCTAGAGAGGGACTAGGACTAGATATAATTTAAATAGAAAAGTCGAAAACCAAAACCCTAAATAATGGGGTGTTTGGCCGGCGGCTATATCAAGAAAAAGAGAGAGGGATTAAAAAATTATGAGGTTAGGGGTTTGTTTATATAGGCTTAGCAAACCTTGGGCTCCAAGTCATAAACAAAATAGGAAACAAAAGTTTCCCTTTGCCCCCTCTACAAGCCGGCGGTTAACACCCTCCTACAGGGGTGTTTGTGTAATTTTTCCTTCTTCTTTTAGCTTCTATTTAATTCCATAACGGTCGTTATAACTTAACTTTTATTTATCAACGATCGTTAGTTAAGCTTTGATTTGATTTAATAAATATATATAAAATATATTTAATAAATAAATTAACCCTTTACGTTATGTGTGCAATCCCGTGATCCCGAGTTCGATCCTATCTCACGACTATTAATTTTAAGTCCATAAACTTTCAGGCACCATAGACCTGGTAGCTATAAATGAGAATGAAAAAAGCAATACAAATGTGTATGGGTAAGCCCAACCCGTTCTGGAAAAAATGCACATTAGAACTCTTATTTTACAATTTTCATAATTGAAAGTACTTCATTCTCAAAATTATCATTGGTCAGTGTACTGAACTATACTTCTTATCTATTTTTGACATCACAAGTCAAATCTAATATATGTACACAGCCTAACGTACCCGAACTAACAGAGGTAAAACAATATATAGACAAAAAGAACCATACCGAATTACAACCCAGTTATGTGAGAAAATTTAAATAATATGGCCTAAATTATAGCTCCTACACCCTTTGAATCAACTATATGTCGGGATCCTATATAACCCAAGCTCGTTATCCATCCAATGTTAAGAGAAAGGGGTAGTCGCAACTCTGTGAACCCAACCTAACACAGTGCTCCCTTCTTTAGGAATCATGTGACTCAAGTATTCACTCATGCCACATGATCCAACTTGTAACTTGGAACGGCCAAACTGAACCATGTCTAAATATGTGATATCTCTAATTAAAAAAGCTATTTCAGGTTTTGTATATCAACAGCCCCATATTTAGGTAAACCTTGTATTTTCATGCATATTCAGGTTTTGAATATGAGCTACCACATCTATATTCAGATAAACCTTCTAATCAAAATTTAAATGACTTACTGATGCAAAGTCGAATTGCTGAAAATTTCAGCAAAAGCAACACCAAGCCGCATCTCTGCAGCACCTGAACTTCCAACATCCATGTTGCGGAAATATAACAAAGATGCAAAATCACAAGTCACAACTATAGGATTAAGTCCCAGATTACGAAAAAAGGTTGATTAGGACCACTTTTAACATGATAATAATGAAGTATCCAAATGCATGCACGCTGCAACTCATGTTTTGGTGACTAAAATCATAAAATGCTCCCTGTGAGTTTATAAATCCGAAGGTTGCGGGCGGAGCTTAAAAAATGGGAACAAAGATCATCACCTTTTATATGTCTTTTCAGTGTCACTTTACATATTTTAATATTACGATTTAGTATGCTGATGAACCTTATGCAATTAAGAAGATTTCAAATGTAACTACCTTTCATGTTTCATTATGCGTCTGTATCCATGGTTGTAGCCAACAAATACCTGTCCAAATAGTGAGAGTAGGTAATCCAATTATCATTTGTTGAAAGAAGAATCAAGCCTACAAAACAGATATTTACTCAAGTGTAAAGGGAAACATGGTTTAAAGTTTAAAGCAAAAGAACGTCACCCAGTGTACTTTATTTTATTTACAACACGTCCTGAATGATCTTATTGCAGCACAAAAAATAATTACTAAAATAGTCCTATATATTATAGCCATATTTAGCAATTAGCATGCTAATTTATTTTATAGAGTTTAAAAAATGGTCAAAAAAGTTTTTGGGTTAACCCATACGGAATCATAAAAAGAAACATGTCCATGTAAGAATTAAAACATGACAAGAGTTGAGCTTACCTACACCTAGAACTCCACTGTCGGAGCATCTCTAACATGCTGTTGAAGGTGGTGGGATTGGAAAGAGGCCTCGATAACATGGGCCTGCCTTGTAATTGTAAACCGCTAGCTATAAAAGCAGTTAAACCAAACATTATATGGGCCTAAATATTTTATTTGTATGAAGAAAAGAGATCTTATAATGCAAGCAGTACCAGGCCTTCCAAACTAATTGCAGCGCCAGATACAAGAGGCTGCAAACATAATCATCATAAGTCAATGCATGAAAAGTGTTTTAACTACACACTACAGACGTCATTTTAACGTATACCAAAGATCAGAACCATACCTTTCCCATTAAAACACAGCAATTGCTGATCATATATCGACTGGGAGCGTTATCCGTTGCATCTATAACATTGTCATATCGACTGGGAGCGTTATCTGATACTTTTGCTTATTTTCTTGAAGATTAAGCCCATCACTACGTTTGTACGTTTCAGTTTGATACAATTTAATTACATATCAGTTTGATTGTTCTCAGCAAACATGTTTTTCATATGCAACATGAACTTATCAGAAGAAACGCCCACAATTCTACTATCTGCACAAGTAGTCAAATATCAGAAATATAGTCACTTTCCAACAATTCGATGCTTGAATAAAAAGCTGAGATGAAGATACATATATTATGAGTTTTCCTAACTCTTCCCGTTTCTAATTTGCGATAAGTTCATTCAATGCACGGGGCTCATATACATTTCCGAATAATATATGTACACCTTTAAACATATACGGACAAACATATCACAAACATTGAAGAAAATAGGGGTACGTACATGGGAGTGTTTTACTTGTACTTATCCTGGTTAATCAGGCGGATCCTAGCTTGATAATCAGACCTTTTCTTTATTGTGTACCAACATGGACAGCATACGATAGCACCAAGTAGATGGAGCTTAAATTTACTTATAAAGGAAATCTCTTTGAGTAAGTCTTGACAACCAAATATTTATTCTCCATTAAATAATTGGCATAAGTTTAGCTAACCCATCAATATATCAGAGCATTTCCGCTACACAAAGGCTAAATATATCACAGTCCAAACAGTTTAGCATACCTAGAATGTCACTACCTCGGATAGTTAAAACCGGTTAATTTATGTGGGACTGACTCGAGTACGGTGGGATCAGCTATTTATGTGTAATATCACAGCCTTCAATTTTGCATACAAATAATTGAAAAGAAAGACGTGCTCTAACCTTTGTATTTTGACCCGTACTTGTTCTACTTAGGTGGTCAGTCGCAGACTTCTGGAAATCTTGAGATTCTTTGTAAATCAGGATCGTCCATACCAAGGTTATCTAGAGTTCCATTTTGAGTGTGGTTACCCTTGCCAAGCCAATAAAATTCCTCTATTGCACGTTGAGGATTCTATTATTATAATATGTGGTATAGCTAATTAATTAGGACTTTTTGCAAGTCTTTGCTGAAAATGAAACAGGAAGATTTTATAGAAGGCCAGTGATCGATAAGATTAATTCAAAGTGTAGGGCAGACTAATGACTTGTTTTGTGTTTTTGCCCTGGTATTCAGGGCCTAATGTTCTGACTATATTATTCTGGTTTTTGCTTTGCTGAACTTTGATTCCTTTAGGGAAGAGTTTTCTCAAATCTATAGAACTTTCATCAAATTACGGATACTAACCTTTTTAAAGCGCTTTAGAGTATAATATTGTATAGGTAAACCGCTTCCTTTGACGCCTTATTCAGTTGACAAGAGTAAAATCACTGAGAAGCCCTACAGTACCAAACAAATGGTGAGTTTTTTGATTTCATAAACACCAGATCAAAACTTCTTGCACCAGAATACGAGTTTGAACCTAAACAGGAACAAAACAGTCCAATTTTCAGCTTCTTAGTTTGTACCTATATCTGATTATCTATAAAGTGGTTGTTCATTAAAGTGTGCGGCTTTACAGTTTATACACCTTGTATAAAAATTGCTGATATTAACTTGTAAGGATGTACAAACATAGATCGGTATACTGATAGGCTAACAGATAAACTAATAAACCAAAATTAGATCTTCTTCATTCCCTTAGTTTGAATATGAGCATAATACATAAGAAACAGAAAATAAACAAATTCTTTTAGAATATCCAAAAGTATGTGTTACCTCCTTGTGCAGTCTTGATCTTCTAGGAGACCATGATTCCAAAGTTTAATCATAAACAATTTCCAGCACCTGCCATATCATCAAAAGTTTCGGCAATATCATTTTTAAGAAAGAGTGTAATCTATGCTTCACATATCCTCGACATGGTTCACCTGCATAAATTCATAGATAGGTTAAACTAATTAGTCAATAGAAAATCATTTCGAACATGTCTAACCAGAAATCTAAACGAATAATATGGAAATTCCGACATCCCCTTGCCTGCTTATTTTTACAAAAAACTTACACAATGTTTACACAGTACAATTTTGATTCGAGCAGTAATACAATTTTTTTTAAAAGGTCAAATCCTTGGAAAATGGCATTGTTTAGCTCTGACATTGTCACAAACATTCAAGTAAGCAATTATATAAAAGAATTTTTATACTTTATATGTAACTTTCGCAATGGGTCACTTTGTGCAGGGGTCTCGTCAGGTTAATTGACGCAAACACCAATATGAACCATTATATTTTGTTTCGTTAGTGTTCTTATAACAAAAGATCGCAAAGGTTAACTTACTGAGCCCTCTTTTTCGTCATCATTATGTACCTTTGGCAGGTGTGCTTTTGGGATAGAAGACGTGCACACTAAATGTTGTTTGATCTGATATGCAGTAAAAAAATCAGCCAAAGATACACTTGGTATGGTTTTTTTCTCCGGATCCAACCTTTAATTATCAGCCCAAGTCTGGTAGAAAGTGGGTCCTTTAGAGGTCCGGGTCAGTCACAATTGTATATACAAAAAAGATACTACATAACTCTTAGGATCTGATTTATAATGAGAATTTCCTAAAAAAGAACATATAAGAAGCTTATCCAAACGCCCCCTTATGGTAGTCAGGCCTGCCCTTCATCCATGCTGTGAATTTCATCTTAGAGGTTATGCATCTGTAATGATACCAATAGAGAAAGCTAACATATATTTGCAAAATAGGCACTCACTTGAGCACTTCCTGAAACAGATGGCCAAATTTCATTGGATTTTGGAAGTGTAATACATACAACATGATCTAAGGGGGGTGTCGGGTATTGCTTATTTGACTTTTAATAAGATGTTCCAACCAAACGATTTGTTTATAAATGTTATAATACACTATTCTAAAGATAAATTACAAATAAGAAAAGCCAGTTATTAGATTCGAACGCGTTTTCTGATATTTAGTTTTCCACAACTAAACGCAACCTCAGCTCTTTCCAATGGTCCACTCACATAAAAAGTTACTATCAGAGATTTCTATTACGGAAATGAATGGGAGGTATTGGGTGAATAATGCTTATTGGGCTAACCTTATTGCATAATTAAGGCGTAGATATTTCAGTAATCTATGGAGTATCGTTGCTCTAATTGCTGGAATCGTCCTGTTTGTTCTTCTGTCATCCAAACTGCACTTCTAATGCTAACTCTATAACATCATACACACTTGATATTGGGTGTTTGAAATAGCTAATTCACCTTGAGTTTACAGACTTATATAGGGAAAAAGCTCACGTTAATAGACTTAAGCGTAGAACAATGAGCAGGCCGGCTTTTCTAATTTCCAAAAAGGCCCAAAAATTAGTTGATCCACCTAATTTCCCATAACTGGTATATTCGCGTGACTACATTTTAGATTAGCAAGAAGAAAGTAAGATACCTGATCCTGCCATAGTCTGTGTCTCATTGGAGGTATCATTGGCGGATTATCACAGCTCCCATCTACATTGGATATAATAAAGCTCACGAAAGGAATTATAAATGACACTAACATAAAGTAAATATAAGTCAGTACGATATTCAACAAAACAGTAGCTTTTGGCCTTTGGTTTGTCCGAAATCAAGGTGGATTAGCGAGCTAGTACTGCCTTTATGCTGCAAGCTGTGGTATAGCTTTTTATATAGCAAGCTGCGACTGAAACATCATTACGTACATATAGGGGCGAGTTTATTTAATACAAATAAACTAATCATCAACGCTTCAATGAAATCCACGAACGATGAGATGTTGTAATTTTCAGTAGATATTCCTATATTAACATTTTTGGATAAAAAAATTAGCGAGAATCATATTAAAACAATCCTTTAAAAATTTCAAACCCAAACAAACCGACAAAACCCACTTAATTTACCCCCAAATCTTAACAAAAACCCTAAAAACACAAATCGATAAAATGATACTCAAAACTAAAAGATTAAATTTCAAATAAACCATTTAAAAACCAACAAACAATTTTCAAAACAAATCACTAAAACCACAATATTTAAGTCGATCGTTTTTATCTAAAAATAAGAACCCGAAATAATTACCTCGAATTTATGTAAATTATTTGTAATCTGAGAATAGCCTTTTCAGAATCTTCGTTATCTTCACCATTAACATCTTCCCTTTAGACTGAAGATTGAGGATGAGTCCAATTAATCAGCAAAAACCCATCTCTCCTGTCCTATAAGGATATGAAAATTTACTTATAACAGATAACTTAATCAAATTACAGAAATATAGAAGACCAAAACCCCCAATTCTAATAACACACTTTTTACAGCCTTCATATGTGGAAGTTTGACTGATAATAGGAATTTTAGAGACTATATGATAACAGTAGGCTCCTCCATTCATTCATATCCTCCTTTTCCTACTGTACAATACTAATTAGGCTCCTCCATTCATTGCGGGTCTTGTTAGACTAAACGGCCATATACAAATAAAAGGCTTGCCTCCAAATAGTTCTTGGCAGCTTCATCTATTGGTTTTCCATATTGTTGCTCAAATGGATTCAATGTTTCCCTTTCTATTTAAAATATATAATTTGATGTGAATGGTTTTTTTAAGATTCTGTGATGAATTTGGTGTGATATAAATGAATGAATGAATTTGAGATGATTTGAATAGGAGGAAGACAAGAAATCAAAGATCAAAAGAAAAGGCGGCTGCTTTAGGGTTTGTGTGTGTGTTTTATCTCCGCTTGTGGCTAGAATAAAAAAAAAATCTAATTTAGAAGTATTATTTATACCCGCGGTATCAAAATGCTGCTTTTCTGCTTTTTTTAAAAATGCGTTTTCAAACAACGAATTTTGGGAATTTTTGAGATTTTTTAGGAAAAAATCAAATTCTATTGGTTCAGAGCTGCCATGTCACATATGACTGGGATTAGGGGTGTGGTATCAAGTCATAATTATACCTATATATAATATAAAGATATATATATATATATATATATATATATATATATATATATATATATATATATATATATATATATATATATATATATATATATATATATATATATATATATATATATATATATATATATATATATATATACATATATATATATATCTATATATATATATATATATATATATACTTTTACCTATCCAGAATTTACTGATTTTGAACATACGAAAAGTTTGTTATGATTAGGGGGTCTTAACCTATTCCAAATTCTTATCCCCAATGCATATACTTCCTATAATATATAAACCAACTCCCATGTTCGTTTGAAGGTCCAACTATAACTCTAAGTACCCCAAACAATTCAAAACATAAAATGAAAACAAGTTAATCCAAAAACTGTTTTGACACCCGACTGATGTAACCTGTTTTTGACCCACTTCCAGACCTCCAATTCAGTTGTCGTTTCTTTCATTCAAAATCTAACTCAAATACCTTTCCAGGGGTATTTGGATCGCATCATAAAAGTGTCTAGAACTCTAGATATGATCAAAATAATGATCCAAAAATTCTACCCAGTTTTTAAAAACGAATTTAACAACATTAACCAAATTAATTACCCTCATCATGTTTAATCATTAACCCTAATTATTCTAATCATGTTCATATCATTAACCCTTAATTAAGCTAACCCTAGATCCATCATCTATTGACTGTAAAAAGAATTAGAAACAATTTAATTAAAAAGGGTATATAAGATTTTACCTTAGAATTTTCGAAAGACGAAAAATTAATGAAGAACCGTAAAACCACCGTTGATGCCAACTTGAAGGTGATCTCCAGGGGTTTTATGAAGTGTTTTGGTTAAGAAAAACTCTTTAAATAGTTTACTAACAAGTCCTTGGCCCATTACAAAAGCCCGGTTCTCCTTTTTCCTTTTTTTCCCTTTTCTTTTTCTTTCTTGCTCCCAAAACCGACTATTATATATATTTTTATATTTTTTTTATTTTTATTACTTATTAATAATACCTTAATTTACCTTAATTTATTTCAGCTCCTAAAGCATCCGAAACCTCAAAACCGTAAAACTTGTCAGTTTTACGCGTATACCGTAAAAGACGTAAAAATATACAGTTTAATAAAAACTCTTGAAATATGAATTAAGCTAAATAACTAAGTCCTAAATGACTTAAACCCATCCCAAAAAATTATTCATGTGACTAATTACCTTATCCGAGACCTCAAAATGCTAAATCCAAAATTGTAAAAATACGATTTACTGTATTACATATACGTACACATAAAATATCAAAATAACGCCATCTCATTTCATAGTCACTACCTTGTGAGCTCATAAACATAAAAACATCACACATCATCTCACTCACAAGGTACCCCGTACCTAAAGACGATATCCAAACCACAATCTATGCACACCAATTAGCACATAAACACGTAAAGACACGTAACATGCACAAAATAAAACTAAGTGACGAACCTCAAAACCGCGGTTGTCACATAACTCCCTCCTAATAGAAATCTCGTCCCGAGATTTACTCCTTAGGATCAAACATACAAATAACAAATCACATGAGGATACTTTTTCTAAATGAACTCCTCTCATTTCCACGTGAACTTCAATTCATGTCTAAATTTACCACATATACTAACCAACAATATTTAAATTCATTCCTAAACTCCTGACCTCACAGCCCATAAGTCTCACAAATGACTCTTTTGGTAAATCGAAGACTCTTATTAACACAAATCCCGAATAACCGTACATGCAAATACGCATTCTCAAACAACATTTCCCAATCTTAATACGTGAAATATATCATGTACACCACTTAATTCACCAGGTAATTCTTTACCCATAAATTACTATTCCAAAGATCATAAATGGACCTACAAAACTCGACATCAACTTTTCCCTTTTTACCAAAATATACCACCCGTTACTATGGGTGAAACTTCCTATATAACTTTGTCACTAAACTCTAGTGGTTTCCTCGTTTTCAACATATCATCTCTTGTTGCTCTCATCCTTTCCACAAACACCATTACTACATTAGTAGTCTCTTTCACCAATTTTAGTCCACCATAAGGACAACTCACCCTATCCTTCCATATAGTGCCTCAAATGGCATTCATCGACTTCTAGTATGATAACTATCATTATATGAAAACTCAGACATCACTAACGAGTTTCCCACCTCCCTCTAAATCAGTCACCCAAGCTCTCAACACGACTCCTATACTTGTAGCAATTTCTCACTTCGTCTATCGTTTTCCAATTAGCTGGATATACTCATATCCAATCATGTTCATCAACTCCCTTTAGTCCGTACCCCCAAACTTCTTAAAAATTTCAATTTCCTTACAGAAGTGACCTATGACGATATTTCACATATTCATTAGTTCATCATAACAAGACTCTTCCAATTTAAATCAACTTATGATCTATACATATCACCAAAAGGACGGTTATCTCAATTAGTCTATTAACTGCCATCCAAACCCATGCTACAACTACTTCCATTAAATTTGGATAGCTCATTAGTAGCACCTAAACACTTCTTTCTCACTTTTCTTCATGAATTTTTTTTATACTCAACACTTCCTTTATACCTACATAATGTATTACCTTTACGGTCATAGTGCTCCTCATCTTGTCTCAGTTAGCCCAAGCCCTTCGTCCCTCATGACACATCACACCTATAACTCTTTATCCATTCGATTATCGATACTAAGCCTCCCAATCATACAGTATAGGTCAGTGCCATTTCCTTTCCACACTACAACAATATTAGCATGCTTAGTGCCTTAGTCTACTCATTAGGCTATACCAAAGTTTTACCTTCGGTTCCTATCTCGACCTATTTCAGTCATGATTCGCATCTATCCACACTTCCATCTTCTTCCTCAGCTCATGGCATACATCACGATGTTATGCTTCTCGTCTTTCAAGTCATCTATACCTCAAAATTTTCCAAGTAGCTTCACTTGTTTTCCTCACGACCAGTTCTACTACTCCCTCCTAATAGGGACAGACTAGAGTTTTATGTGATCCCATGCGGATCACACTCTCATCTTATACCCATATTAGTTTCCATTGGTCTAAACTAAGCCATATTTTAAGTTCTTATTCAAATGTCATACTTTTATTTTGATCTTGCACCCAACATAAGGTACTTTCAATCATCATCTTCTAGGAATACTTGGTTCTCCCTAATTCCTACACTATCCCGTCCAACAGAAATTCCATCCTTCATTCATCAAATCTATGGAAATCGCTAATGCATTGGATAATGCATAGCTGTCCCTTCCAAAGATCTTTCATAACACCTTCACAAAACCGACTCTCTAATCACTTCTCCACGAACTTATTCAGCTCAGCTTCACTACTCATACCTCGATATTGATTGCCACAAAAAATCTATCCGCGTAGTCAGTGGACTCCCCTTGTTACTTCCACGAGTTCTTAATCTCCCATTTTATGTATTCAAATCATCACGATCCACTGGTTCAGCTCTTTGTAGCTCCACTCCGGTACTCGATCTCTCATTTGTCACGAACCATACGCAGATTCCCATCATAGCTCTTGTCACCTTCCCAGTCCTTGCAACTTCTGTGACTCCTTCGAAATCTCTTGCATCCTTCTAGCAGCCGGCACGTAGTCCTTTTGGCTCCTTTCTTCACGATGTAGCTCTTCACACACTCCTTCTCGTCTCCATGATGTTACCTAGGAACTTCACACTACGTAGTAGCTTCTAACTTCAACTCATCTACCACAATATTTCTAAAGGTACTTCAACCCCTCAATGGCTCACTCTTCCTTAATTGTTGTAATCACCATTAATCAGCCACCTACCAATCATTCTTTCACATCCATGTTTTCCTTCACGTGTATACTACTACCTTGCCTCCATAACTATACCAATTCCCTTGCGTGTTATTTGCCCCATCTGTCCATTAGTAGAAACTTTCTACTCTACCCTCACATTCGCTAGTACTTTCATCAATCTCCTAATGGTAGTTTAACCAACTTCTGATAGCATGACATCTCGTTCCCACGGCCAGTCAACTAACTTTACTTACTCCCTTATTCCCGTAACGAATCTAAGTCTTAAAACTTCACAAATCTTAATCATTCCTTCAACACAACCTTTAAACCAAAATACATCTGTTCATTCTAATATCTAACCATAAGTAATACTACCCAACTCTATCCTCTCATCCTAACGTTCCCACAACCGCATAACTAAATCAACCATGACGTGTACCAAAAGAATTCCAAACAATCGTGTCCCAAAATAAAATATAGGGTAAAACGAACTCTAGCCAAAACAACTGAAAACAAAACAATGTAATCTGAAAGATCAATAAAGTGTGCCAACAACAAAAGATAGACTCATGACGATTTATATTACCAAATTTCAATATCTTAGAAAATTTTAAATTTTCATCTCAATTAGTTACTTCACATTAGGACCATATTTTAACACCAATAAATGAAATCATAGTCATATATTACCATCTCCGTTACTATCAAAGGGCACAACTCAGTTAGTGTACTAAAACTCATTTTATCTATCATCTCATTTAACTATAAACTCATATTTTATCTTTATTATTTTATCAAAGGTACCCATGAGTTAGTATAGTATAATGTTATTTTAACCATTATCTTGTTTACTCACATTAAACTCATTTCACTTGTTATTATGAAACCAATACGTGTTTATAAAATATGGTGTTTTTATTCACTTTATTCAATATTATAATTATTTTTATAATCCATTTAGGCTTGTTATAACTAACTATTACACGTTTACAAGGTGTGGTGTTATTATTATCATTATTATAATAAAATCTTCTTTTTTACTCTTACCGTCTATTTAAATACTTCTAAAATTTTAACTCCACTTTTAAGAAAATTATCGTAAAATTTCTTTACCCTTTATATGTACTATCACATGCTACCTACAAAACTATTCCATTCATTGTCGATATATATTTTTTTAACTTATTACCAATAAACTTAAAGAAAAGATATGTAAGTCAGGATATCATACCGTACACTTACAAAGTATCTTCAAAAGGATTTTCCTTTAATTAGCTAGACTCCTTTGCAAGAAAATTTGGTAGTTCTAATCAATTAAAATACATACCCGAATGTAGACACACTTCAAAAGATTAAAAACGTCGTTGGAACTCCATCAAACTCCAGCACTAATAAACTGTTTAAACACGAGTGAACACTAGGTACGTTCAAGTAATAATAACTATTGAACGACCGTATATCATAACATAACATCTACTAGTATATATACATCCGCATATATATACCTATTAAATCTCTCATAACATACTCGTTATCATACATATCAAGTCAATCGATCACGTCATACACTCGTTTTTCCATACGAGTAATCACTATCTCACCATCACACCATGCCACAACAAGGCATAAAACCCATCACCAAAACCAAACCATATCGTGTGACCCTATAATCACACAACACGACTATAACCCAAAACATATAACACAAAAAAAACCATAGCCATATCATAGGCAACCATTACATAAACCCCTATTGTTTACAAATACCCAAAATACATATCTCATCATATACAAGCATGTACTAACCCCTTTTTCATGCAACCATACTTAGAAGTCCATCGGTGTTGTGGCACATATATAATTATGTAGGCCTCCATAATTATAGATGTCCCTTTTCACCCATGTACTCCCTCCTATGACGACACTTATAAGAAATTAGTACTACACGGAACACATAAGTCTACCACATATATACCACATAAAATACACTATATATATATACTGTATATGTAAAATAAGAACATCTCATACATCAATCCTAACTTCACATAACTCGAGGCTAAATCGCCAAAACAAATCAATAACAACAAAATATCCAACATTAAAAAAATGACCATAACCATTCAAGCGGAAATTTGAATCTACTACTAGTCGCAGACTCAACATCGGTACTATCCTATTATTACCTAGAGCACCTATTCTTCTACGCGACATGGGTAACACTAAATAGGTTCCTACACTTCCGGTTCATACGTCGCATCAATAGAAAATAAATTGTAGAAACTAGAAGGGGGGGGGGGTTGAATAGTTTCTTAAATTTGCTTGTTAAAGTTTGGTTTTAAAAATCCTTTTTCAAAAACTTAAGCTTGAGTATTTATATGAAACCTTCTTATACACAATATGAACAAGGTATAGTGAAACTAACTAATAATCACAAGTATAAAGAACAATGAATGCAACTAAACTAATAATCACAAGTATAGAGAATAACGAATGTAAAGAGATAAGGGAAGGAAAGATCAAACCAAACACCAAAGATTTATAGTGGTTCGGAAACGAAGCTCACTCCTCATTCCTACTCAACTCCTCGAGTACTCCTTACTCGAGTGTTCACTAATCAACAAGCTCCTTAAGGTGGAGAAACCGTGTAACACCCCCCACATTTACAACGCAGCGGAATACAACATTGGGGTGCTACTTCATAATACAAGCTCACGAGTCACAGTAAACGTATTTTAATATAAACGTTTACCAACGATGATTTCATCGAAAGATCAGAGTTACAAGGTCCCAATAAATTAAGAAAACTTATTTTCAAATAAGTTGCAATATACAAGTTTTTGTTTTATCTTTTTAAAAGAAAGGATTTTTATCCAATGTACAAAGTTCACCAAGTCCACTTCCTTCGATATCCGCATCCAATCCTATCCAAGTATGCCAATATAAAACTGAGATTAAACATGCTTAAAGTCAACAAAAATGTTGAGTGAACCCATAGAGTTTATAAATAGTAACTTTGAACACAAGCTTAATAAACATTTTATTCATAGAACAATCAAACGATGCTAGAGCCACGAACCGAACCTTAACCATGTGCCCAACCTAGAGGGAGACACTCCCAATACTAAATACAATATATCCTCGTATGCTTCTCGGAAGAAAACATACTCCGGATAGGTCGTTAGGCCAAAATAGATCTATTATTATTGTACTAGCGTTTACCGGTTATCGGTAATTAACGGTCCATGAAGGAAAGGCCACTAGATAACACTCATAGCAACGTTCACATAAAAGCTACTTGTGTCCGATTTTCTAAAACAAGCATGTATCCCCCTCGCGGGGTTGAAAAGCATTAAAGGATTTAAATTCGAGGCTATAAACTCACCTTAGATGCAAACAATTAGCAGAATATAAGTATCAATACCACACGACATATCATAACCCAATACTGCTTCACATAATTATCAACACAGCATCATAATCTATACGGCTTGATTCCAATAGTCGTAATACACCATAAATAGCTAATAATCATGTAGCGTCAACTGTATCCTTTCGCGGTTGTAATTAATTCCACAGCTATGCTCCAATCGTTTTGTGAGGTTTAGGTTTTGGGGTTTTCTCGATGGATGGTTACATCAACTCGACACAAAATAAATTAATAAAATTCAACTCGTAAAATCTTGGTGGTTGGCCAAGTAAAATAAAATAATAAAACAAATTATATAATATATATATATATATCCAGTATATATATTTTATATGTGAAAATGACGCAAATGATTCATGTCATAAGTTACTATTTAGAACAAACATTCAAAAATGTATTTCTTAAATTATATACATAATCTTCCAGAATTAATAGTGTATACAAAGTTATTTTTATATAATTCGACACTCGTTCGAAAAATATTATGTAACTCATTAAAATTTATTTACCATAATTATACGTTAAATGTCATCTTAACTTGAATAATACTTTTCGAAAGTTATTATATAACGTAGTTATTCGTTATCAATTTCTTTTATAAAAGTATACATTTTTAGAAAATTTCGGCATGACCTTGCCGTTTTTATAACGTTTCCATGTACATAAAATACATAATTTTTCCCAGTTTGTCTCAATCAATACCCAATTAATACTTTTGTCAGTCAATAGTCTAATTAAGGTATTCTTAATCAATATAACTATTATATTAAATATATATATATTCCCACATTTAATATTTTAATTACCTTCCATTTTTAATCAATACCTTAATTAATATATTAATTATATATATCCCACCATCATATTTTATTTTTTAATTTTTATATATCCTCAAATAAATATATAACCCACTATATCAAATAATATTAATCATTATTATAATATTCACAACATATTATATTCTTACACTATATATTTTATTTTACCATTTATTTAATTATTTATTTCTTTTATGTATTACTTTTTACATAACAATAACAATAATAAAAATAAACACATTATATAATTGATTATAACTTTATTTATTCCTTTATTCATTACACTTTTATTTATTTACTTTCTTTTACACATTATAATTAAAATTTAATTGTATATAAAAAAAATATATAGATCTAGAATCAACCACCAATCAATAATTGATCAACCAAAAATAATCAAGGGTATCACTACCACAACCCGGCACCACCATGGCGCGGCCGTGGTGGCTGTCTTGTCGTCCGGCCGCCACCACAGTGGTGGTTTGGCGGCGGGCAGCCCCCCCTTTCTTATTAAATCACGGCCAAAACCCACCATGCATAAAATAAAATAAACTAAATAAATTATTTGTCTAATCTTGAATGTAACCACCTTGCATGTGTAGATCGGGATTAAATCCGGGGTTTTTGAGGGTTTTCAAGGTATACCCACTTAGGATAAGTGGTAGATTCGTCACCCACACACCACCACAAGGTGGCGGCGGCGGCAACCCACCACAACAAGGGTCGTAGCGGCGGTTTGGGGATAAAAGGGAGGAGGAGAGGCGGTTTTAGGGGTTTTGGAACAAGGGTTGTCTTGGATTAATTATAAACACGCCGGAAAAAATGGAGGTTTCGCGTGAAAATTCACCGGAAAAGTTTTCCGGTGGCGGCGGCGGCGGCAACCATGGTGGCCGGCGGCTGGAAGTGGGAGAGAGGCTAGAGAGAACTTTGTGTGTGTGTTTTTAGTTTTGTGTTAAAATGAAGGAAATGAAGTGAAATATATATATAGTAATACTTCCAATCCAATTTAGCATGTGGTGAAAAGTTTAGGGTATGTTTTGAAAATGTTTTATTTACTTTTGTAAAATAAGTGCTCGAGGCTCGTTTGGACGACTTAACGGACGATTCAAGTCACGAGACTTGCGCCATCGTTTTTAAAATCATTTTTCCAATAAATATGAGTCCTAACTTTGTCGAGTTTCGAAAACATTTGCTATTATTTATTTAAATGCTTGTTTAATCATTTTTAGCTATTTCGGTTAGATTTCACCGTAAAAATAAAACGTAAATTATTTTACTCACGTTATTAGCAACCTTTTAGGATATAATGTAAAATACTATTTCTTCATATTTCCAAAGTTTTAGTTTTAAATCGCTTCAACTATTATTTTTATTATTTTCGTTCAGTCCGACTCTAAAACGTCGAAAAATACTCCAAGTAATTAAATAATAATTATTTAATTTATAAGACGTAAACGTAAAAATTAAGAAATATCAAATATCGAAATAATCGATATTAAAATATAATATTTGGGCATCCATTAGCATCGCGATCACTAGTAGTCCTCGTTACTCGTCAGAACGAAAAACTAAAACGTTCAATATTGATTTCGACTTAAACCGTTAAACGTCATAATAATTAACGTCATCATATACTTCAAAAATATCCGAAAATAGAATTAAATTATGATCTTATTTTTACGGAGTTTACATCCTCACCACCTTAAGGGAGCACCGTCCCGGGGCTCGTTAAAAGATATCACGTCATAGAAAATCTTCTCGAGAGTACATAACTTCATCGAATGCGTTACAAAATTACTTAAAACAAGGTAATCGTTACTAATCATACGAAATCACCCAGTCACATGATCGCTAGGGAAACCTTCTATCAAAGGAGATTTCTTTGAAGCAGAAATCATTCGGAGTATACATTACTCCATCGAACGCACTACGACGTAAATTAAAACATTGAATGCTATCATTAAGCACATATAATCACATTATGACATGCTTGTAAACTAACCAAGCCATGCCAAATCAATCAGTTTAATTAAGTTAACTCATGCTTGCTAGATAGTCAAGCCATGATAAATATGAATATTTGACAGGATTTTTGGATATGTCCAGTCAAAAGAAAGTTTGCATAATAAAGGATGTCCACAGGCCTGATAGCCATGGATGCACATCCAAAACGACTTTTGTCATAGGAGGGTGCTCACACACGGATCCATACCCAAAATTTATTACGGGGTGTTCACATACGGATGCATACCCAAAATGATATTACGGGGTGTTCACAAACGGATGCATACCCAAGGTAATATAGGTACGCGTTACCTGCCGATCGGGCAGCATTTCACAATGCCACCTCGAGCTCGCACCATGTATGATTACTCGACTAAGTACAATACAATATTACGGGGTGTTCTCATATGGATACATACCCAACGTAATAGAGGCACGCGTTGCCTTCCGATCGGGCAACATTTCACAATGCCACCTCGAGCTCGCACAACGTACGACCACTCGACTAAGTCACATATCACATAAACACATAACAAGCAAAGGTTTCGCACATAATTTCAACTATGGCTATCCGTCGTTTGATCATCGACAATCAAAGGGGATCGAGTCAAGCACAAGGATTACTCAACTGAATAAACGAAGACGGCAACCGGGATTGTCTTTCATCTACCGATGCGCGATCGACAAACTTCAACTATCCATCACATACCGTTTTATTCCCTACAGATTATGATGACGGACGACACCACTAGATCTAGTAGGATCCAACCATTGTGCTTGGCTCTCGCGCCGAAGGCTCTCCTTTCTGAACCATCTTTGTGTGACCCTACGTTGGTATACGAGTCAGCACTCTACGTTGGTATTCGAGTTCACAAGGCAGAATAGGAACAAATCAAACACCTCGAATTCAAAACTCGAGTATATGAAGATTTGTCCGTGACATAAGTTGACCGAACACATACGTTTCGGGGGAAGATGTCTTCTTCAATGGCCTCGAAGTTACTCAAACTCGACTTTCCTCCGGTTTGGCAGTCTGCTGATCTTGTTAAAATTTTTTCTTAGTTTCGGTACGAGGTTCCTTGGTAATTCGTCACCAACATGGTGATTTAGACGGGATTCACACGTTATGCATGATAAATAAAAAAAATATTTTACGGAAATATTTGGTCAAGGTTACTTTCTAAGCTAACACTAGTCGAAAGAGAATATGTCCAAGGATACAAGGAAATTTGGGACATGTTCTTACGGAGTTGAATCGAACATGATTACTTGCATAAGGATCCACCATTTGAAAGTGTTCTCACCCAAACATTTATTCAAAACCACAATTTTAAAGGCAACGACTGATTTGACACGACGTGGCTCTTCATGCATTATGCATAGTTAGCTAGGCTATGTATAATTAAGGACCAAGCAACGACACATCTAATACGTCACGACTCTCCCTGAATTATGCATAGTTAGCTAGGCCATGCATAACTAAGGACCGAGTAACGACATATTCGACGCTACAAAAAGAAACTTTATGATTATTGCACAATCATACAAGATTATGAACATTTTTGACTTATTCTCGAAAATAAGTAAATCACGTGACATAGAATCAGAAATTACTTTTAACCTGTTTCTAGAAATACATCAACTATTTGTATATTCATTCTTGGGAAACATATTTTTCCTTCGCCTTCTTGTAAAAAAAATATCAACACAATTTGGTATTTGGTTCGATAAAATACTTTATATATTAATATATATATTCTCGAAAATTTTTACATCGTAAAATGACGCTAAGGTGGTTTGGAATCAAGCATCGATGCAAGTATAAATATCAGGAGTCAAGAATCAATGAGACTGAATGAGGTGAACGAGCAATATATTTGCTACTGAAATTTCGTGCACTATGAGTCAAGATACACCTAAGATATGTCAAGAGTTTCTACGTAACAACGACATCTACGAAATCATGAAATGAACATCGAGCATCATCAAAATTGCCGAAAACTGAAGAACGGTCATATTCTCCATAATGAAGCAAAGTGTAGTACATGAGCTCCCCAATTATACATTCAGTATCTAGAAGGTTATTTCCACTGTTTCGCGTTACACAGCACATTCCACCAGATTTAGTTGCCAATAACAAGAGAAGTAAAGGTTGCGGGGTTTCCGTGAAGGGAACAAAAATACAACATGCAACATATCCTTACTAACATGTACTAGAAAAATAACGATCTATATAAAATGGTCCTATACCAAGGACAAGATCAAAGGTGAACAAACGACAGGACTACTCAAGTCCAATGGTAGAATCGCGAAATCAGAGAAGATAAAGTATGATCAAACCATACGCATCCAGAAAGTTAGATATATTAATTATATATCCTTAATAGAAATAATACGAGTCTGCATGCGTTGAAAAAAATCCACTCGTGCGTTCTAATTAATATTTATCATATTGTGAAAGAGATTATTTTTACATATTTAAAATATGTTACATCATTGAAAAATTTCTAACTTTGTCATGTTTTTAACTTTATAAAGTTGTTGTTTTTGAAAAGTTATCATTTCGAGAAAATTTATACTTTGAGTAGGTTCGGTTACTAGGTTATCATAATCGATAAAATTATTAGACTTAAAAATTTCTATACTTGTGTCAAAGACTTAAATAATAATTAGACTTTTTGTTTATATAATTACCCAACAAGACTTAAATCACCCCATTTAACTTTAAAAATTAACGTATGACTTATTAATAAAATATATATATGTTTCCTAATGACTAGCCCGTTATATTATATTTTCGTGACTCTGACTTTAAGGACATTTTATTAAAACATTATTTCATAATTTTGTTTTTTACAAGTCTCGTAGCAACGTAAAACGACATTTTGAAAAACAATCTTGTTTTGCCGGATGGCTAAAACTGACTCGAAAGTGCTCGATTCGCGCTTTCAAAATTTTATGTCAACTTTTAATTAATAATTTCAAGTTTTTAAAATTTACACTTAAAGTGTTTATTTTGATTTTTTTTTCTCTAGTTTATTTATTATATCAAAATACAAGCTTCAGCCTTACGTTAAAATATTCGTAAAAATAAATTTTATCTTATTTTAAAATTAAGAATAAGTTTTTCCAAAATCTCAAACCTCTATACGCGACAAAGTATCCATTCACGAGCGTATATTATGAAACGTGCCAAAGTTTATATTTAACGCAAAAATCAATTTATATCATGTTTTGACCCATGTATACACGCGTTTCAAATCGTGAAAATTTCTCAACCATTCTTTCAACTAATCTAAGCAAGTTTTCGACGGATCTCATCACAGACATTTATCAACAACAAGTTATGTCGTAAAACAAATGATTACATTAGTAATAGAGATTACTTTTAATGATTCACCAAAAAGACCAGAGAGGAAATAGTTTCGCCTCCTTCATGCGTTCCTTAGTCGCGGCTCAAAAGAGAAAAAAAACCAAACTAGAACACAAACAAAATCTAACCATGTTAAATATATATAGATGTATATACAATACCGTAACGTATATATATTACATATGTACGAGATTCACCATATCAGATGATAATGGAAACATCATTATTTAGTATAAATAGTACAATCGAAAGTACGTCTATAGGAATGATCGTAAGGTGTAAATAGCGATCTAATAGTTCGTCAAAGAACGGTATGGTAAGTATATAATTACAATTTATACCACGCACGCATATGGTATAAAATATACAATTAAAGACCTAGCACCAAGCACATAAAGAAGCGGGAAGGATTGCACGCGCGGATATCAGACATCGGTGAACGACTCGTGAAATTTTTTAGAAAACAGTCATAGTCCAGGTTTTAAAAAAAACGACCTAGTTCGCTATGACTCGAGCTCTGATACAAATCTGTAACACCCCCCACATTTACAACGCAGCGGAATACAACATTGGGGTGCGACTTCATAATATAAGCTCACGAGTCACAGTAAACGTATTTTAATATAAACGTTTACCAACGATGATTTCATCGAAAGATCAGAGTTACAAGGTCCCAATAAATTAAGAAAACTTATTTTCAAATAAGTTGCAATATACAAGTTTTTGTTTTATCTTTTTAAAAGAAGGATTTTCATCCAATGTACAAAGTTCACCATGTCCACTTCCTTCGATATCCGCATCCAATCCTATCCAAGCATGCCAATATAAACCTGAGATTAAACATGCTTAAAGTCAACAAAAATGTTGAGTGAACCCATAGAGTTTATAAATAGTAACTTTGAACACAAGCTTAATAAACATTTTATTCATAGAACAATAAAACGATGCTAGACCCACGAACCGAACCTTAACCATGTGCCCAACCTGGAGTGAGACACTCCCAATACTAAATACAATATATCCTCTTATGCTTCTCGCAGGAAAACATACTCCGGATAGGTCGTTAGGCCAAAATAGATCTATTATTATTGTACTAGCGTTTACCGGTTATAGGTAATTAACAGTCCATGAAGGAAAGGCCACTAGATAACACTCATAGCAACGTTCACATAAAAGCTACTTGTGTTCGATTTTCTAAAACAAGCATGTATCCCCCTCGCGGGTTTGAAAAGCATTAAAGGATTTAAATGCGAGGCTATGAACTCACCATAGATGCAGACAATCAGCAGATTATAAGTATCAATACCACACGGCATATCATAACCCAATACTGCTTCACATAATTATCAACACCGCATCATAATCTATACGGCTTGATTCCAATAGTCGTAATACACCATAAATAGCTAATATTCATGTAACGTCAACTGTATCCTTTCGCGGTTGTAATTAATTCCACAGCTATGCTCCAATCGTTTTGTGAGGTTTAGGTTTTGGGGTTTTCCCGATAAGTGGTTACATCAACTCGACACAAAATAAATTAATAAAATCCAACTCGTAAAATCTTGGTGGTTGGCCAAGTAAAATAAAATAATAAAACAAATTATATAATATATATATATATATCCAGTATATATATTTTATAAGTGAAAATGACGCAATGATTCATGTCATAAGTTACTATTTAGAACAAACATTCAAAAATATATTTCCTAAATTATATACATAATCCTTCAGAATTAATAGTGTATACAAAGTTATTTTTATATAATTCGACACTCGTTCGAAAATTATTATGTAACTCATTAAAATTTATTTACCATAATTATACGTTAAATGTCATCTTAACTGGAATAATACTTTTCGAAAGTTATTATATAACGTAGTTATTCGTTATCAATTTCTTTTATAAAAGTATACATTTTTAGAAAATTTCGGCATGACCTTGCCGTTTTTATAACGTTTCCATGTATATAAAATACATAAGTTTTCCCACTTTGTCTCAGTCAATACCCAATTAATACTTTTGTCAATCAATAGTCAAATAAGGTATTCTTAATCAATATAATTATTATATTAAATATATATATTCCCACATTTAATATTTTAATTACCTTCCATTTTTAATCAATACCTTAATTAATATATTAATTATATATATCCCACCATCAATATTTTATTTACTTTTTATATATCCTCAAATAATTATATAACCCACTTTATCAAATAATATTAATCATTATTATAATATTCACAACATATTTATATTCTTACACTATATATTTTATTTTACCATTTATTTAATTATTTATTTATTTTATGTATCACTTTTTACATAACAATAACAATAATAAAAATAAACACATTATATAATTGATTATAATTTTATTTATTCCTTTATTCATTACACTTTTATTTATTTACTTTCTTTTACACATTATAATTAAAATTTAATTGTATATAAAAAAATATATAGATCAAGAATCAACCACCAATCAATAATTGATCAACAAAAAGTAATCAAGGGTATCACCACCACAACCCGACACCACCATGGCGCGCCCGTGGTGGCTGTCTCTCGTCCGGCCGCCACCACAGTGGTGGTTTGGCGGCGGGCAACCCCCCCTTTCTTATTAAATCACGGTCAAAACCCACCATGCATAAAATAAAATAAACTAAATAAATTATTTGTCTAATCTTGAATGTAACCACCTTGCATGTGTAGATCGGGATTAAATCCGGGGTTTTTGAGGGTTTTCAAGGTATACCCACTTAGGATAAGTGTTAGATTCGTCACCCACACACCACCAAAATGTGGCGGCGGCGGCAACCCACCACAACAAGGGTGGCAGCCGAAAAAAATGGAGGTTTCACCGGAAAACTCACCGGAAACGTTTTCCGGTGGCGGCGGCGGAGACAGCCATGGTGGCCGGCGGCTGGAAGTGGGAGAGAGGCTAGAGAGAACTTTGTGTGTGTGTTTTTAGTTTTGTGTTAAAATGAAAGAAATGAAGTGAAATATATATATATAGTAATACTTCCAATCCAATTTAGCATGTGGTGAAAAGTTTAGGGTATGTTTTGAAAATGTTTTATTTACTTTTGTAAAATAAGTGCTCGAGGCTCGTTTGGACGACTTAACGGACGATTCAAGTCACGTGACTTGCGCCATCATTTTTAAAATCATTTTTCCAATAAATATGAGTCCTTACTTTGTCGAGTTTTGAAAACATTTGCTATTATTTATTTAAATGCTTATTTAATTATTTTTAGCTATTTCGGTTAGATTTCACCGTAAAAATAAAACGTAATTTATTTTACTCACGTTATTAGCAACGTCTTAGGATATAATGAAAAATACTAATTCTTCATATTTCCAAAGTTTTAGTTTTAAATCGCTTCAACTATTATTTTTATTATTTTCGTTCAGTCCGACTCTAAAACGTCGAAAAATACTCCAAGTAATTAAATAATAAATATTTAATTTATAAGACGTAAACGTAAAAATTAAAAAATATCAAACATCGAAATAATCGATATTAAAATATAATATTTGGGCATCCATTGGCATCGCGATCACTAGTAGTCCTCGTTACTCGTCAGAACGAAAAACTAAAACGTTCAATATTGATTTCGACTTAAACCGTTAAACGTCATAATAATTAACGTCATCATATACTTCAAAAATATCCGAAAAATAGAATTAAATTATGATCTTATTTTTACGGAGTTTACAAACCGTACAACCAATTTCCGACTCTAAGCTAAAAGTAGAGCCCTAATATTAGCTAGGACCAATCTACACCAATATAGTTTGAGGACTAAGTATTAACCCTAATACATACACAACTTCCAAATAGACACAACTACTTGGATCTCCACAACAGTGACACAACAATGAATAAATAATTTTGGATCTTCAATGGATCTTTTGAGGTAGACACAACACTTCAACAATGATAGTGTTCTTCTCTTTGCACTTTGAGAGGAAAAGATGGGAGGAGAAAGATTCACTTCTAAACAAGTAGTAATCAAACAAATGATCAAGGATTTGAGTGATTTAAGAAGTATGTAAGAATCTGAAAGTTTATGTGCAAAAGAGGTGGATTGAAAGTCTGAGAATGGTCCACTATTATAAGACAAATGTCCAACGACTATATCTGCCCACGGTTCCTTATTGCAGCCCGCGGTTCCTTATCGATAAGGAACCGCCGTAGGCGCTAAGGAGTCGCCGACGTAGAGTCCGCTCCCTTTTGTCTTGTGGAAACCTTGGTTTCCTCGATCTTTTAGCTACTAGGAATGCATCATGTTCATATGATTAGATAATCAAAGCGAAATTAGAACACGACACATTAACAAGGTGTTTAGGTACAAAACACATGAATTACTCTAATGGATTGTTCATTATATTAATAACAAACAATCACTAAACGTGTATACATTGAATCCCACGTCTAGTCGACACACGCTTTAGGTTTACATTGTATATGAAAGTTATGAATAAACCTAATACCCTTGGTTCCTTTTATAGTGTAAGGAATAGGGTTTACAAGAGATAAGAATGAATAAACATGTAAATCTTCTATTCAAATAAACTAATACAAAATATATTCTACATACTTATCTAAATAGAAGTTTCCAACAACACTTGTCTATGTTTCTGTCAATGCTTGGATTGCATGTGACAATGCTTGGATTGCACATGACAATGCTTGTCAATGTTGACTTCTGTCAACGCCCGATTTGCTCTTGACAACGCCTGATTTGCTCTTGACAACGCTTAGACAAATGCCTTCATATTTTCTTCGTTTTTGAGTTTCTGCCACATCAACTTTTTGACCCAACAATCTTCCCCTAGTTGATGTCGGCAAAAATCTTTGTGTATCTCTTGTAAGTTGTACATCATCTTCAAATTGTTTCCCCTCAAATGTAGCATGTATGTCTTCCCCTTTTTGTCACATCAACAGGGAAGTAGACAATGTATGCAATAAGCTCCAATGGTGAATCTTTTGGATACCATAATCCTAAGTCTGGATAACATCTAAGGTATCTAAAGATTCTCTTGACAGCATGAATATGACACTCTTTAGGAGTCACTTGATGGCGTGCACATGCACACACAGCAAACATAATGTCAGGTTTTTAAGTTGTGAGATACATCAATGAACCAATCATTGATCTATAGTGCCTGACATCCACATCTTTTCCATCTCCAACTTTTCCCCAAGGGTGTTCTCTATCCATAGGAGTACTAGCCCTTTTCTCATGTGGAGAAAAGACAAACTTCTTCAAGATTTCTGCTACATACTTATCTTGAGAGATGAAGATACCATCCTCTTTCTGCTGAACTTGTAACCCTAGAAAGAAATTCATCTCCCCCATTGCACTCATCTTGAACTTGTCTGTCATAAGATTGGAAAAGTCGTCACTCATCTTTGGGTTTGATGAGCCAAAGATGATATCATCCACATAAACCTGAACAAGTAAGACATCCTTACCAGTCTTCTTTGTAAGTAAGGTCTGGTCTATGGTTCCCCTTTTGAAACCATTTTCCGCCAGATAGGTGGACAATGTGCCATACCATGCTCTTGGGGCTTGATGAAGTCCATACATAGTTTTCTTGACTCTATATACCTTGTCTGGATGCTTTGAATCTTCAAAACCAGGAGGCTGCATTACATAAAACTCCTCTACAATTGTGCCATAAAGAAAAGCACTCTTCACATCCATTTGATAGACAGTAAAGCCCATGCAGGAAGCATAGGCTAGAAATATCCTTATATCCTCAATCCTTGCAACTGGTGCAAAGACCTCCTCATAGTCTATCCCTTCCTCTTGTGTATAACCTTGAGCCACTAAACGTGCCTTATTTCTGACCACAATGCCTCTTTCATCTTTCTTGTTTCTATGAACCCATCTTGTCCCAATAGGTCTGACATGTCTGGGACAATCAACTAACTCCCAAACATCATGTATAGCAAATTGGTGAAGCTCATCCTGCATTGCTTCTACCCAACTTGGTTCTTTGTGAGCATCAAAAATCTTCTTGGGTTCCTATTATGACATAAAACAAGCAAACAAACATGCTTGAACAAGAGGGGTATCAACCTTCTTGTGTATATTGGCAATAAATCCTCCAAGATTCTGATGAGATCTTCTAGATTGAACAAGAGACATCACATCACCAATAATTAGAGAAGAGGGGTGATCCTTCATTGTAGAAGTAAGAACTCCTCCCTCAAAAAGTATGTTGTCTTCAATCACATCTTCCATGTTACCAATATCTTCTTCAGACTCTCTTCCATCAATATCTTTATGAACCTCTCCATTTCTGCTTGAAGGTTCACCTTGTTCAAAATTGGAAGAGAAAATATGGTCAAAAGAGTTGTCAACGCCTGAACCAAGGTTGTCAGCGTTTGAGCCATCAACGCCTGAAATAGAGTTGTCAACGTTTGAGCCATCAACGCCTGAATTTGTCTTGTCAGCGCCAGATTTTCCTTTGTCAGCGCCTGAAAGACCATGCATGTTGTTAACTGGTGATACTTGGGGACCACCATTTTCCTTTCCAGCAGCAACAACAGCAACAAAAGCATCTGTCCATATGGGAATACTGACATACTCAAGTATGGGTGATGATTTGTCTACATGTGATCCAACCTCTTCATTAACCTGTGTACCTAAAACAGCAACAACTAGTTCTTCCACAACATTTGAAGTTACCTTCACAATGTTTAGATTAGTAACAAGCAAATAATTCAAAGTCCTAGATATAGGTTCCAAGTCAAATAACCAATTTGGACCACTTTCAGGATCACTAGGTCTACTTTCTAGAAACCTAACATGTACCTTTTCAAGTATATGTTTTTCCTTCTTAATGTAAACCCTATATCCTTTACTCTGCACTGAATAACCCATGAAATAACCTTCATCACCTTTAGCACTAAATTTACCTAAGGCATCACTAGTGTCCAACACAACTACATGACAACCAAAAGGTTTAAGAAAACCAATAATAGGTTTCCTTCCCCAAAGTAACTCATAAGGTGTTTTGTTATGTATCTTGTTGACTAATGCTTTATTCTGAACATAACAAGCTGTATTCACAGCCTCAGCCCAAAAAGCAATTGGAAAGTGAGCATCAACCAACATAGTCCTGGCTGCTTCTATGAGGGTTCCATTCTTTCTCTCAGCAACCCCATTTTGCTGTGGGGTTCTGGCTACACTAAACTGTCTAGTAATCCCTTTCTTGGCACAAAAATCATCCAACAACTTATTTCTAAACTCTCCACCATTATCACTTCTAAGCATCTTAACTTCATTACCAGTCTTCTCAATTTTGGTAATAAAGTTAATTAAAGTATCAGCAGTGTCACTTTTCAAAGCTAAAAAGAAAGTCCAAGTAAACCTAGAAAAATCATCAGTAATGACAAAGCAGTAAGATTTACCATTCAAACTTTCTATATTAGTTGGACCAAATAGGTCCATATGTAGCAAGTGAAGTGGTTTAGAACTAGATTGCACATGTTTAGACTAAATGAGACATTGTGTTGTTTTCCTTTAAGGCATGCAACACAAGAGTGGTCATTGTGGAAAGCCTTTTCAGGCAAACCATCAACCAAGCCATGTCTCACAAGTCTGTTTATATTTTTAAAGTTAATGTGCCCTAGTGTCTAGTGCCATAGATTACTCTCATCAACTGAAGCCTTAGCATAAAGACATGACAAGTTATTATTCATCCTAATCCCATTACAATTCACATTATAAATGTCCTTATGCCTAGGTGTCCTATAGTCAATGAATTACTCATCTAGTATTTTAAAATCCTTGCTCAACACCAGGCATTCAGTATCAGTGAAAAGAACCTTATTTTTGTTATCACAAACTTGTGATACACTAAACAGATTATAGTCAAGTTCTTTTACCAGAAACACGTTTTCAAAACGCAAATTGTTGGTGAGAAGAGTTCCTTTGGCTGTGATAGTTCCATAGCCGCCTCCAAAGTAAACTTTATCACCATCCTTAATGGGAGTGAAGTTTGTAAGATAATCTTCCTTCCCAGTCATGTGCCTAGAGCGTCCACTATCCCAATAGCCATAATCATTAACCTGCTTTTGAATGCCCTGCACAGAAAGAAAACAAATTATTTTTCTTTGGGAACCCAAGCCTGAGCAGACTTAGATTCATTTGGTTGTTCAACAAGAACAAACTTAGTCCTCATAACAACCCCTTATTCGTCCCTTTTTGGATTAAACACCTAGTTAACCCCAATTGGTTTTGTGATGACCTTTGAAATATAATTAAAACTGTTACAGGTCATAGAAATCCCATCTGAATTAGGGTTTTGATCTTGCTTAGTTCTCCATGTCAAGCTAGAAGAAGCTTTAGACCCCTTTCCCTATGGTTGCAAATATTTACCATTATTAGGTCTGGCAACGTTTGATTTGGTCTTGTCAACGCTGAAATTACCTTTGTCAGCGTTGAACCTAGGGTTTGCTACAGGAACCCATTGTCTATTAGACCATGTATTGGTCTTCTGAAAAGGTCTTTGTCCATAAGTATTAGACCCTTTAGTAAAGAATGGGGCTGGTCTAACAACTTGTGGACTTTGCTGAACAAAAGTTTTGGGTTTGACAGTGTTTGACTTTTTGTCAGCGTTGACCTTTGAAACGTTGACACACCTATAGGCTAAATGTGAAAAGCTACCACAAGTATAACAGGCTTTTCTAGACATAACTCTAGGTCTAGAAGAAAAGAAACCTGTTCCATCATCACTAACTTGGCTTTTTGGTGACCTAGTTTTTCTATACATTTCTGCATATTTAATGCTAGGTTTTCTAACAAGGTTTGAGCCAAGGTCAACAATCTTGCCAGTGATTGGGTTTGTTACTTTGATAGGGGTAGACTCATTTGGACTATCACTAAGCATGCCACCCTTGACAAACAAGGTAGGGTTGGCTTTCTTCCATTGGTCCAAATCAGTCAACTTTTGCCTATATTCTTCTACTGGGTTAAGGACTCTTGGGGGAGGAATAAATTCCTCTTCTTGAAGTTCTGGTAAACCAATCCAAGATAAGTCCTTTCTTTGGACACCATAGAAGTCCCTAGCTGGTGGTAGAACACCAGGGTACTCTTTCATCCCAATCCTAGTCATATCCCTAGAATCCCTTTGTTTACTTACACACTCTCCTAGGGTTTGTGAGGCTTTATCAAATCTCTAAATATTAAGATCTACATTATCCTTATTCTTGATAGCCTCATCTAACTTAGCCTGTAGTTCAGCATTGACCCTCCCTATGATGTTTCTAATATCAGTACTAGCATTTAAATCATGTTTTAAGATATTGATTTTATCTTTTAGGTCAAGCTCCATTTTCTTATACTCAGTTACAGTCTTTTAAGTAAGAGCAAGTTGATAGTTAGACAACTTGCATCTCTCATTACTCACATCTGTCGACAATCTTAAAACCTCTTTGTTAAGTCTTTCAGTATTTAAACGATAACCCTTACTACAAAAAGCATCATCATATACCTCATTGTCTGATGAAGATGAGGAGTGTGCCATGAGAGCATAGTGAACATGCTCTTCTTCTTCCATCTCAGCAACCAAAGCTTTATTCTCTTCCTCATCCTTAGCCAAATAGCTCCAATCCCATCCAACACCATCAATTTCTTGCATTGCAACCATGGCCTTGAGATCCTGAGCCTTAACAATTTGGCTTGAGGGTTTTCCAGCATCAGATCTTTTTAGAGATCTGCATTCTCTCATAAAGTGTCCCATACAATGACAATTATAACTCTCAACCTTGGATTTATCAAATCCAGCAGTTTCCTTACACCAGAAACACACATACACTTCATAAAAAAGAATCTAACACAACTTCTCCTTCCCCCCGTTGTTTTTCCGTCACATCTCCACCACAAATACCCCTAAATCATCAACTTCTAATAGTTTTTAACAAAATCTAATCATAAACCCATGTTCCAAATCAAAAGATGATTCTATCTATACAAGAATTTCACACATGCATCAAGTTTTCATGATTTTATGATTTGGTGGTTTGATAGTGTTTTGATCATCTTGCATGTGTGGATTATGCAAAGATCTTCATGTTTTCATGTTAAAAAGGTTTATGTTTGATATTTGATTTTTGTTAAATTTTACATGCAAGTGTTATAGGAGTGTTTGGTTGATGGGTATGATAGTATAGTGATTCTATAGGTTTGGGATGAGTGGTTTTGCTTAGAAAATTGATTTGTCATGTTTTCTAAAAGTATAATTTGGGACAGCAGGTCTTTATCAGATTTTTCGTAGGTTTAAGGTCTGAGAAAGGCTGAGATTATTTGATATTGTTCTAGAGTTTTCGAGGCGCTCGTTTTGGTATAAGATAGAGCTTCTAAGTCATTACGTGTCAAAAGTTATGCTAGTTTTAGTATTCGTGTACCGAGAGACGCAAGTCGGCACAATCCGAAATTGTGGCTGATTTTGGGTCGGCTCTCGGGTACCTTAGGCTTGGTTAGATAGTTGATACTACTGAGTTTTCAAAGTTTACAAAATTAATTTGATGAGTCTAGTAGTGGTTTCAAAAGACGGATTGTCGAGTTAGTACTTTTAAAGTGGTCCAAACGGTTTTATAAAATAAGTATACAAATCAGTCCTAAATTTGGAGTCAAGAAAAGTGTCGAGCTGATTGATTTTAAAGTGTGAAGTTTGGCTCAAACTTTGGTGAGGTCTTATAAAGGTTATAAGTGACCTTGACTCCAATTTTCATCTAAATCGAACAAGTCTAGATAGGGTAGATTGGTGTGTAGATTCGGGGTGTACTTGCTGATTTTATTATGGACACATAGTTCAATGCTTGTGTTGCGTGAGTTTGAGTATTCACCATCGGACATGGTGACTTATTCAAGTGCTTAGTCATTATATAAATGACTTAGCTACTGGTCCGAATAACGTTAAGAGATTGTTTGACTTACGTTGACTTGGCGTCTTATGACGGGTCAATTTCAAGTGTTCAAGTGTTTTATCGTGTAGTGTTGGATAAATGAGTTAGTATGGATTCTTTTGGTTCGTGTCAATGATTTTGAAACCTGAATACTTTGAAAACATTTGAGTCATATTATACTTGGTATATATATCGATATTGAGTTCGAGTCTTAACGCGCGCCTTATTTTGATAGGTTGCGGTTTTCGTGTTTCCCTGGGCATCCATATCGTCGGTGATCGTCTCACTACCATTGTTTCTACTCAGTTGCTGAGTACCGTGATTGACTTACCACGTGGCTAAGGTGAGTTCATAGCCCCTTTTTACTTATACATGGTTTCTAAACACGGGGTGAGATTTTACATGGTGGAACACAACCATTTTAAAAACTGTATGCTATCCAGAACATGTATGATTTTCAGGTTTTCAATATTATTATTGCTTTTAGGCTAGCCTTGAGTTTCATCTCTACGATCATGAACAGTTAATTGTCCGGTGTGCATTGCGCGAAGCGCAAATGTTTTGGGTGGATCCATCGGGATTGACAATCCCCGTCCCATGTTGCGGTTATTTTAACCATGACGCACTAATATTTGTTTATACCTGAGTATTTAGGCTGAATACTTACGTAGTTAAGCTTCGGTTCATGAACTAAACTGTAACATCCCCAATTTCGGGTCATAGCAGCGGAAGGGTCATTAGGTGTTACTGTCATGGTTCAACCTCAATATCATAGAAAACGCCTCAAAATGAGTCGTTTTAATAAAAAATACATCCATTCATTTGTTTAATGATAAAACTTTAACACCCCCAAATTTACACGCAGCGGAATACATCTTTGGGTGCTAAACAATGATACAACAACACATAATTTATAAAGAACGACTCGAAAAGAGACGTTTTAGATTTATCGTTCCTAAAACATTTGTCAGAGTAGCGTAGTCCCAAGACATCGTAACCAAAGTACAACCAAAACAAAAGATTTAAATTGTTTTGAACAAAAGGAACGACAAATATTCAAAGAGTTTATATTGCAAAGTAGTGCACAACATTCATTCCCATGACTTCCAAGCTTCCACTTCTTGATTACCTGAAATACATGTGAGTAAAACAATCAGCAAAAATGCCGAGTGAATCTATAGGTTTATGTAATCAATTTGAACACAAGCAAAGATTATAAGTTTGTGGCATGCTTATAAGCATCAAATAATAATTTGCATCAACAATGATAATTGTATATAGCATAAATTGCAATAAGCTCATGGAACCGAGCCCTTAAACACTCCCATATCAGTCTAATAAGACGAGAGATTTATTAATTGTCGGTTACCTCTAGATTTTTGGTACATTGCCGTATACCTGACTTCTCAATACAATATGTCCAAACAGTGTGGAGGTCGGGCCTAAGCTTCTATGACAAGTCCACAAAAACTGAATCGGGGCGGCTTCCCCCATAGATCTATTAATTGTACTAGCGGTTAACCCATCATAGGTTAATTAACGGTCCATAATTGAGGTTTTAACAAAGGCAATCACTTAATGCAATTTAAAGGCAACCACGGGTCCATTCATAGAGGGACAAAGCATACCATAAAAATCTTGTGTTCTAAGTTTATAAAACATGTATTCCCCCTCGCGGGTTTAAAATCATTTAATAACTAGTATAAAGCGAGGCTATAGACTCACCTTAGCCAATAGTGGTAATGAGACGATCGCCGACGATAGATGATGCCTTTCAAACACGAGAACCGCAACCTATCAAATGAGGTGCGTTCATTAATAATAGACTCGAGAAATAACCCATACATAAGAATATAAAACTTGACTCATAAAATCACGACAAAATCGAGAGAAAACGATACAAGTGATACTATTACACTCTCCTATATTTTCATTTTATTATGCTACGCCTTTAATAAAAATCTGCCGGAACATACCGAATGTCCAAGCCGTTTTCCCATACTTAGACATATCAAATTTTTATGATACTACTCAGAGAACTCACTTACTATATGTAGAAAGTCCTCCCAAGAGCCCATTAAAAGATTTTACTTCTAAAGTTCCCTGCCCGACTCATCTTTGAATCACAAAATCCGGACAGTTTAGCGACCTTGACTTACGAAACCATTTTGACCATTCTAAACAACTCCATTTGTAAAACCGCCACTTGATTCTAAAAATAGACTCAAAATTCTAAAATTGGAGCCTGAGAACAGACCTTGAATCATTTTGAAACTCATTTTATAGTCCCCGAGATTCGATCCAAATATCGACAACAATTTTCGGATTGTGTCAACACTCGTCTCCTGGTACACGAAAATCAAACTAGTGTATCTTCCACCTCGTTTGGAGTTGGAAGGCCTACTTTATATCAAATCGAAGCTAACGAAATTCTCTACGACATAATCCAATAATATCATCCTATATTCAGACTTAAGACCCTCGAAAATGGCCTTAAACCTACTGCCTAAAATTGGCCATTTAAAAACAATACAAAATCAAGTTTTTGATCAAAACCAACAACTTTCATCATCATTCTAACATCCTATTATCATCACAATCTAATCCTAACACTTGTATCATCATCTAAATCAAAAACCCAATTAAAAATCAACTTTTTAACAAAAACATAACATGAAAATCTTTTGATCATCACTACTAACACATGCCTACAACAAATTTGGATCAAACATAACCAGCTTTTCTTGAAAAATTTATATGGTTGCATGTATGAAAATTTTATACCAAATTGTAGCCCTTTGAAAATGGAGGATGGGACTTTTCTTGGTTTCTCTTGGATCAAGCTAGAAAAATTTTGATTAAAGTGTTTGTGGTGTTAATGGTGGAAGGCTAAAAACAAAGGGAGAAGAGAGAGTTGGTTGTTTTTATTTTAGTGATCTTTAAATGAATTTTGCTAGTGGAAATTTTATATATAGGGTAAGGTTAGGGTAGTTTTTGCCAATTTGTGATAGTTTTGGTCCAAAATGTAATAAAATAGTTTAAAAGGGTAGAAAATGTAAATTATAAATTTTGAAATATTTACGAGACTCGGGTTTCGTAAAAATACTTTTTTTTTAAGTTTAAACGCACACGAAAAATAATAATATAACGACTCGATACGTAATTAAAACGATATCGTCGAAAGTATTAAATATCGAAACTATCGATAATAAAATATAAAATTTTTGGCATCCGTCGGTATCGCGATCACTAGTAGTCCTCGTTGCTCGTCAAAATATTAAAATATAATATTTAATATCGGTTTCAACTTGAACCGTTAAACATAATAATATTTAAGGTCATAAAATACTTCAAAATAATTGGAAAGAGAATTAAATTATGACCTTATTTTTACGGGTTTTACATCCTCACCACCTTAAGGGAGCGACGTCCCGGCGCTCAACTCGCCTCATACACGAGTTGTTCACTACCCGGAAGGAGGAGGGCATTCCTTATAAAGAAGTCTTCATGTTCCTACGTGAATCTTGATCCACGATCTCCACTGGTTCTTTTACCAAACGCAACTTGTCGTCAGGTTGTATTTCACCAAAAGGAATAAATAAATCGTTATCCACCAGTCACCCGTCAAGCTCGACACATGAAAATTTTATGAATCACACGAAGCTCATTCGATGAAAGAATAGATGACAGGGTTTACGGGTAAGTCGAGTTAAAAAGAATGTTGTAAATTAAAGGATATCCATCGGTCGGATAGTCATGGACACACATAAAAAAGAACTAACAACAAAAACATTTTCGTCATCAGAGGGTGCTCACACGTGGGTCCTCACTCAAAAGATAATACAAAGACACCATCTCACTTTCGCCAACGCGCATTAAAGTCTCAATAAACATCGTCGTTGAAAGTCAAAAAGATATTACATAATATGTGTTCTACATGATCGGACGTCATCGGATGATGCCGCCTCAAGTTCTCACAACTTACGATCATTTGACTAGATCACACACCATATAAGTACATAAAATAAAAGGTCGAACATAAACATCGAGTATAGATCTTTACCGTTAATCATCGAGAAAACCTTGAACGAACCCTTGATAATAACCACTTGATCACAAGAGTCTTTCCACTTGCGGTGTCGGCTTCAACATACTCCTCGAGGTCGTAACAAATTTATTAACTCCATTCATTAAGAGATTCGGTCCTCCATCATTCCACAAGTACACGCATAAATCCTGGTGACACTTATCGTTTTTTCTTATACACTGCTTCCCGAGATTCATTTTAAACTCAGAATAAAATAGTGATCTTCAATACGAGGAACAGAACGAGATAAAAATGACTTCAATAAACGCATAAACGAACAAGATGTGGTAAAATGATTTAAGGTTAACGATCGACGAGGGATCTCGAATCACGTAACCGTAAAACATAATAATTCACAATACTAGAAAAATGAGAGCGAAGAATGAATTAAGTATTAACATTAAAATAACGTTTGTCACAATTATCCGTCCCGGATTTGGTATTACCTTAAAACTCAGTTGAGGTACTTTCTTGATAAAGATGATACATCAAAAATAGAAGTAAAATAGTTTCAAAATTTATTTGGTCGTCTTAAGAAACTTAGAAATAATGACATAAATTTATTAATTAAACTCATACTGATGGTTACAATTAGAGAATATAATTTCCAAATTAAATCACTATTAGGAATATAAATTAAACTGGCAATTTCATTATATTAAAAGTAAAGTATGATAAGTCAATTAGTTCAAAAGGTAGAACATAATTTTATTTTAAAAATTAGTTTTAGTTATACAACATATGGTGTATAAATTTGACCTTTTACTTGTGATGGTTATTTCGATAATTGAAAATCATTAGAAAATGTAGACAAGTTTCATAAAATTTTTATAATACTTTGTAGAAATACATAAAGGTGTTTATTATTTCAAGATAACATGGGATATATTCGGGTTTCGAAATGTGACAAAATAACAAACGAATACGAATGGGAATAATGGTCAACAATTAGTACGAAATTAGCGGTACAAAACGGAACGAAACAAATGTCGTATGAATTCTTAAAGAGAATAATAAAATAAAAGCGTCGATGGTAAGACGATAAGAAATAATAGATTAAACAAGTTTTAAATTTTGTTAGTGCGGTTGATGGTTCACCAATATCAGCTCGTTAACTTAGCGGTGGTCGATACATGATCGGAAAGAAGATCCATACAAAAATTTTAATAAATAAAATTCCTAATAATCACTTGTAATTAAAACAAATCAAATGAACGATGTTAGTGTTTAAAGAGAGAAGTCAAAGCACGGTTCACAAGAGTGGATTTCGAGATAAATGAGAGTGACGGACGTCATCCCGGATATACGGAAATTACTCTAGTGATAATTCTTTATTCAAGTGCGGAGACATTCCAAAGATCTACCCAGTCGCATAAAGATGATTGGACGAGAAGGAAGGATAAAACATCGAGACTTTCACGTCATTTACCAACAATCAGTAATTAGACGCACAATCAAAAGAAATCAGTTATAAGACAAAATGAAGTAACAAGTGGGAAAACAATCATCGAGTAAAAACGTACTTATAATCACGTAATTCGTTTAACAAAAGGTAATAAAACATATGGGGATGCATAGAAATTGTGCTACTTGCATAAAATATAAAGGTTTTCAAAACTTCTTTTCACTTTATTTCATTTTATTTATCTTTATCATAAATACAAGTAAAAAGTTGATTATTATCAAGATTTTTAAGTGGACTACTATTCATCCTAGCATGGCTCCTTCTAAATTAGACATAGGTGATCAGGCCATGTATAATTTAGGGCTAACAATGCAGTGCTTCATTTCGTCGAAAAGTATTACGTTTCTTATGTTTATATAAACCATGCCATTTGTAAAATGGAATTTAAAAATAGTTTATAAATTTATAGGATACAAGTAATTTGTGAGATACTTAATAAGCAACTTTTAATCTTATGAAAAGTATTTTATAAGACCAAAGTAAAAATAATTGGTGAAAATAATCGTAAAACAATATCAGATTTATTTATAATATGACATTATGACAACGTATAAAGTAGTCGAAGTTTTGCAAAAAGTGGCAAATAGTAGCTCATAAAACAACCAATGAAATGGTTACAAGTTGTTAAGGTTTCAAAAGATTATAAGGTTTAGACGAAAACGCCATGAAACACGTGATAAGAATGTCGACGAAGAATGTGAAGGCAAACTTCAAAACTCAACCCAAATCAATGGAAGGTTAGAAGAAAACGAAAATAAAATAACATCGAATGACAAATGAGTCATATATATGAAAAGAATAAAACAATCCACATGTGTATTCTTTGTAAGATACTCGACACAACATGCTTTTAAGAAAGTATGTTATTCGTTTTTAAATTATACCATTAATCCGGTAATTGCTAATCCTGTACTGTTTCTATTTTTAAATATTTTCACATGCAACTAGTATTCGTTAGTTGTACAATAATATTTGTTAAAATTTTACGATCTCAAATGAAATCAAAACAGCTTAGAAACATTTAAAACTCATGTTCTGAATTTTCTATCAGATTTAACTTTTAAATATGAGCCGATTAATTGACCTGATAAACGACATCTCCAAGACTCAGAGTCTAAAGCATTTTGATGCAAAACGACGTTTCAGACGACTTTCTAGTTTTACCCGAGACCTGAAAACCAATGTAAAATGACCAAAATACCCTTGCAAGTTCTGTGCAGGTTTGACTATTTTATTTTTAAAACGCAGGTTTTACTTTTAAGTTTTGACCTGTTTATACTGCCCCTACAGTTTCTGCATAAAGTGTATTTTTCGACACTTCTTAACGGCTCAAAATATATACATATATACACACATGTCTTGTGGATTTTATAACAACGAAAAATAAATCTCGTAATGAGTATCAAATAAAATATAGCATGATGAATGACAGAAAATGCTTTAAGGTATTCAACACGAAATTTAGGAAGCAAGACGGTGAAAGACGTTCGTAATTTAGATTTCAAAATGCAATGTAGGCAAATCTCCTTGGTGCCACGATTGTCAAAAACACAAAACATAACAAGAACATTAACATGCTACACTCCGGGAGCGAGAAGGATAATGAAAAACAAATGATACAATTTTATATAAGTAAAATCGTATTCCAATTCTAGCGCCATAATCTAGACGATGATTTATAAAATGACGATGACGTTACTGAGATATAAGTGAACAATACACTTCGGAGTCGATACATATAAATGTCAATAAATAGCGGTTAGTCTATTCCAAGGACACATTGAGCTACACAATGGTCTAGAAATTACGTTAAAAGACGTCCAGGCACAAATAGCCGGAAGACGATTTGGATATCTACGTAGATATCTCAAAGGGTTAAATAATGAAAGTAACGCGCGCAGATGAAGGTATGTAAGGTCATAATATAAATTTTTTGCAATAAAAGCAATTTAAATACTTCAAAAATATATACAGAAAGATCTTGAAAATTCATTGTATTTATTTAAGTTAATCATTAATAAATGATAAACTTTTATCGAAAAGTTTAACGACATAAATATATATCGATAAAGGATTATAGTATTTATTTACAAATACTTAGCAATAAGGCATACATAATAATGTATACTAAAGTTGTAATCCTAGAAGTAGCTTGAACCTGAAGTCACGCGAAATCATGTGCACCGACTCTTTGAAAAAAATAAAACCGACAGTTATAGTTTAGGTTTTTAGAAAAAGACCTAGTAACTCATGGCTCTGATACCAATCTTTAACACCCCCAAATTTACACGCAGCGGAATACATCTTTGGGTGCTAAACAATGATACAACAACACATAATTTATAAAGAACGACTCGAAAAGAGACGTTTTAGATTTAACGTTCCTAAAACATTTGTCAGAGTAGCGTAGTCCCAAGACATCGTAACCAAAGTACAACCAAAACAAAAGATTTAAATTGTTTTGAACAAAAGGAACGACAAATATTCAAAGAGTTTATATTGCAAAGTAGTGCACAACATTCATTCCCGTGACTTCCAAGCTTCCACTTCTTGATTACCTGAAATACATGTGAGTAAAACAATCAGCAAAAATGCCGAGTGAATCTATAGGTTTATGTAATCAATTTGAACACAAGCAAATATTATAAGTTTGTGGCATGCTTATAAGCATCAAATAATAATTTGCATCAACAATGATAATTGTATATATCATAAATTGCAATAAGCTCATGGAACCGAGCCTTTAAACACTCCCATATCAGTCTAATAAGACGAGAGATTTATTAATTGTCGGTTACCTCTAGATTTTTGGTACATTGCCGTATACCTGACTTCTCAATACAATATGTCCAAACAGTGTGGAGGTCGGGCCTAAGCTTCTATGACAAGTCCACAAAAACTGAACCGGGGCGGCTTCCCCCATAGATCTATTAATTGTACTAGCGGTTAACCCATCATAGGTTAATTAACGGTCCATAATTGAGGTTTTAACAAAGGCAATCACTTAATGCAATTTAAAGGCAACCACCGGTCCATTCATAGAGGGACAAAGCATACCATAAAAATCTTGTGTTCTAAGTTTATAAAACATGTATTCCCCCTCGCGGGTTTAAAATCATTTAATAACTAGTATAAAGCGAGGCTATAGACTCACCTTAGCCAATAGTGGTAATGAGACGATCGCCGACGATAGATGATGCCTTTCAAACACGAGAACCGCAACCTATCAAATGAGGTGCGTTCATTAATAATAGACTCGAGAAATAACCCATACATAAGAATATAAAACTTGACTCATAAAATCACGACAAAATCGAGAGAAAACGATACAAGTGATACTATTACACTCTCCTATATTTTCATTTTATTATGCTACGCCTTTAATAAAAATCTGCCGGAACATACCGAATGTCCAAGCCGTTTTCCCATACTTAGACATATCAACTTTTTACGATACTACTCAGAGAACTCACTTACTATATGTAGAAAGTCCTCCCAAGAGCCCATTAAAAGATTTTACTTCTAAAGTTCCCTGCCCGACTCATCTTTGAATCACAAAATCCGGACAGTTTAGCGACCTTGACTTACGAAACCATTTTGACCATTCTAAACAACTCCATTTGTAAAACCGCCACTTGATTCTAAAAATAGACTCAAAATTCTAAAATTGGAGCCTGAGAACAGACCTTGAATCATTTTGAAACTCATTTTATAGTCCCCGAGATTCGATCCAAATATCGACAACAATTTTCGGATTGTGTCAACACTCGTCTCCCGGTACACGAAAATCAAACTAGTGTATCTTCCACCTCGTTTGGAGTTGGAAGGCCTACTTTATATCAAATCGAAGCTAACGAAATTCTCTACGACATAATCCCATAATATCATCCTATATTCAGACTTAAGACCCTCGAAAATGGCCTTAAACTTACTGCCTAAAATTGGCCATTTAAAAACCATACAAAATCAAGTTTTTGATCAAAACCAACAACTTTCATCATCATTCTAACATCCTATTATCATCACAATCTAATCCTAACACTTGTATCATCATCTAAATAAAAAACCCAAAAATTAAAAATCAACTTTTTAACAAAAACATAGCATGAAAATCTTTTGATCATCACTACTAACACATGCCTACAACAAATTTGGATCAAACATAACCAACTTTTCTTGAAAAATTTATATGGTTGCATGTATGAAAATTTTATACCAAATTGTAGCCCTTTGAAAATGGAGGATGGGACTTTGCTTGGTTTCTCTTGGATCAAGCTAGAAAATTTTTGATTAAAGTGTTTGTGGTGTTAATGGCGGAAGGCTAAAAACAAAGGGAGAAGAGAGAGTTGGTTGTTTTTATTTTAGTGATCTTTAAATGAATTTTGCTAGTGGAAATTTTATATATAGTGTAAGGTTAGGGTAGTTTTTGCCAATTTGTGATAGTTTTGGTCCAAAATGTAATAAAATAATTTAAAAGGGTAGAAAATGTAAATTATAAATTTTGAAATATTTACGAGACTCGGATTTCGTAAAAATACTTTTTTTTTAAAGTTTAAACGCACACGAAAAATAATAATATAACGACTCGATACGTAATTAAAACGATATCGTCGAAAGTATTAAATATCGAAACTATCGATAATAAAATATAAAATTTTTGGCATCCGTCGGTATCGCGATCACTAGTAGTCCTCGTTGCTCGTCAAAATATTAAAATATAATATTTAATATCGGTTTCAACTTGAACCGTTAAACATAATAATATTTAACGTCATAAAATACTTCAAAATAATTGGAAATAGAATTAAATTATGACCTTATTTTTACGGGTTTTACAAAAACAGTTCACACACGGTCCCAAATAGTTTTAAGGTTTACACAACCAACCAAACGATAAAAGTTTCTTTGAATGGACATAGTTTATAAAAGCGGGCCAAAACATTTTAATTTAGCAAGCTGCATGAAACCGCCTTCCTTGAGTGCCTTCTTCATGGACCTGACATAAAACATGCTATAAAGTCAACAAAAATGCTGAGTGAATCTATAGAGTTTAAATTAAATAAACGAACACAAGTATTCTGAATAAACCTTCCGTGGTTGACAATCATGTGGATCAGACATAATTATCGTTTTTATTTCATAAGTCTCGTGAAATTGAACGTTAACATATATTATTTCAGCCCAACACACCTAGCCAAGTGCGTATATTTCTCTTATACAATTGCATCATATGTTTCATTACTGGTGCATCACAACACCACGCGATAGCTAGTCGCGACCGGACTGGGTATCACCCCGATAGATCTATCCATAGTATTAGAGTTCCTTTCGATTAACAATTCACGATTCATGGGTCCTTTAAGGCTAGAGCAAACTTTTATAACAACTTTCGTCTAAGCATACAATCGGGTCCTTTGTGTTCAATTTTAAAAGAAAGAGGGTTTACCACAACTTCTCGTTGTACCCTTCATTTATAATAAATGCTTTTCCAATAATAAGGGTTTCCACAACTTCTCGTTGTACCCCTTTTATTTTAATAAAACGAGCATGTTATCCCCCTCGCGGGTTTTATAACACAAGTAAACATGTTAAAGCGAGGCTATAGACTCACCTTGGTACGATAGTAGTAATGTGACGATCGCCGACGATTTGTGATGCCTGTTAAACACGAAGACCGCAACCTACCAAATAAGGCACGTTCGTTAATAAACAACTCAAGTATAAATAATACTTAAATAATACGAAACGCAATTTCATATAACCATGAAAATCCCGAAAAATTTACAATATAAGTGAACTTCTATACCCTTTTATTCAACACTTATTCATTTAAAAACTTGCACTCTCGACATTGACCCGTCATAAGACGCCAAGTCAACGCAAGTCAAACCATCATTTTACTTACCTCGGACCAGTAACTAAGTCATTTATATAATGACTTAACACTTGAGTAAGTCACCATGTCCAATAGTGAATACTCAACTCACGCCATACAAGTATTGAACTACGTGTCCAAAATACCAATCAGCATGTACACTCCAAATGTACACACCAATCTAACCTATCTAGACTTGTCCGATTTCGACGAAACTTGGTGACAAACTCACACATAATATGAATAAGACTCAATTTAAGTTTCATTCAAAAATATTACTTCTAAGACCTTCTGCCCAACACACCTTCGTGTTATAAAAACCGGACAGTTTTACGCCTTCGACTTATAAAACCATTTTGACTTATCTAAACAATCCCGTTTGCAAAACCGAGACTCGGGTTTGAAAATAGACTCATGACCTGAGGCTTAGAAACTTACAACAGTCCTTGAACATTTTTAAAACTCATTCTATAGTCCCCGAGATTCGATCCAAATACCGACAACAATTTTCGGATTGTGCCGATACCCGTCTCCCGGTACACGAATACTAAAAGTGGCGTAACTTTTCGCTCGTAATGAGTTAGAAGCTCTACTTTAGCTCAAATCGAAGCTAACGAAATTCTCTACGACCCTATCTTATTAGTTTACCAAGTTTATTGTAGTAAGTATTTCAAAAATGTCCTTAAAGTTACTGCCTAAAATTGACCATGTAAAAATCATACCAAAACAAATTTTCAACCCATTCCAACAATTCCTATGGTCCTAATATCATCTTAATATCATACTAACACATCTAACTAAATCCTAACACCCTCAAATTTAATCTCACAAAAATTAAATAAATAAAAACCTTGCATGCAACAACAACCCACTACTAATATAATAATATTAACAACATCCATAACCATAGAAATGGATCAAACATGATGTTCTTCATCAAAATTTGAAAATAAAAATTAAGTGGATGCATGTGGGAAAAATTTATACCAATATGAAGCTTATCAAATTTCCAAGATGGGTCTTGAATTGGATTTGTAAGATTCAAAGTAAAAATTGAACAAATTTGATGAATGTATATAGGGGGTGGACGGCAATCTTGAAGAACAAGAGAGAGAGAGATTTCAATTTTTTTTGTTAAAATGAATTTTTAAATAAAATTAGTTAGTGGAGAACCTTTATATAGTCCAAGGTTTGGGTAGATTTTGTCATTTAGGCATAGTTTTGGTACAAAAATGCAAGTAAATAGTTTACAAGGTAGAAAATGTAAACTGTAAATTTTGAAAAATATTTACGGGGCTCGGGTTTCGTAAAAACACTTTTCGAAAGTTAAAACGCTTGAAAATATAATAACAAGGCTTCGACACGACTTAAAACGCAATTAAATCGAAAACATCGAAAATATTAAATATCGAGACATTCGATAATGAAACGTAAATTTTTGGGCATCCGTCGGTATCGCGATCACTAATAGCTCTCGTCATTCGTTAAAACGTAAAACACGAGAGATAAAGATTAAATATGATAAAAATCATTTTTATGATTATTTGAGAATATAATATCGATACCTAACATATTCCTTGTCGGTTTTCATCTAATCGACATTTTTATGCTAGTTTCAAGTCGTAACCTTCTCGGTTAATCGATAAATTCTAAATTCTCATTAAAGTAAACATGTAATACGTAATAGTCGAGATTAAAATAACGACCTGAAATTGACGGATTGTCACATCATCCCCACCGAATTAGGATCTTCGCCCTCGAAGATCAACTTGCGTTCTTGCCTGATCGCTTGTTTAAATCAAAGAGATGAGGGTAATTCTTCCACATTTGGTCTTCTCGTTCCCAAGTATACTCCGGTCCTCTTCGAGAGTTCCATCGAACTTTTACGATAGGTATTCGGCTTTGCTTCAGTTGCTTGACCTCGCGATCCATGATCTTGACTGGTTCTTCAATAAAGTGCAACTTTTTATCAACCTTAACCTCGTCTAACGGTATAACGAGTTCTTCATCGGATAAACACTTCTTCAGATTCGACACGTGAAAAGTGTTATGAATCCCATACAATTCTTGTGGTAGTTCAAGTTGGTATGCCACGGGTCCTACTCTAGATGTAACCTAGAATGGTCCGATATAACGAGGACTCAACTTCCCACGTTTTCCAAATCGTACAACACCTTTCCATGGTGATACCTTTAGTATAACCTTATCTCCCACGTTAAACTCCAATGGTTTTCTTCTCACATCCGCATAACTCTTCTGTCGGCTTCGAGCAGACAACAACCTATTCTTGATTTGCACAATCATATCCGTCGTCTCTCTAATCAAATCTGGTCCAGTGAGTTGGGCATCACCAACCTCACTCCAGCTAACGGGTGATCTACATCTTCTCCCATAAAGTGCTTCAAAAGGTGCAGCTTTAATACTCGCGTGATAACTGTTATTGTACGAGAATTCGGCCAAATGTAAGTGCTTATCCCAGCTACTTCCAAAGTCTATCACACAAGCACGTAGCATATCCTCCAAAGTTTGGATTGTTCTTTCGCTTTGCCCATCAGTTTGTGGATGATAGGCTGTGCTCATATCCAAATTGGTTCCTAATGACTTTTGAAGTGATCTCCAAAATCCGGAAGCAAAACGACTATCTCTATCGGAAATGATTGATATAGGAACACCATGCTTGCACACGATTTCCTTTAGATAAATATCGGCGAGTTTCTCCAAACCGAACCTCTCGTTGATTGGAATAAAATGAGCGGATTTAGTTAAACGATCGACAATAACCCAAATTGCATCAAACCCAGACGGTGTCCTTGTGAGTTTTGTGATGAAGTCCATCGTAATTCTCTCCCATTTCCAGATTGGAATTTCAGGTTGGACAAGTAATCCTGACGGCTTCTGATATTCAGCTTTCACTTTTGCACATGTTAAGCATTTCGCGACGTATGTTGCAATATCAGCTTTCATATTCGGCCACTAATATAACTTTTTCAAGTCTTGGTACATTTTGTCCGATCCAGGATGAATAGAATACTTGGAATTATGAGATTCTAACATAATCAAGTCTCTCAGTCCACCATATAATGTTAACCAAATTCGACCTCTCAAACATTTGATACCATCGGCTCGCGTCTCAAATGTTTCACCGTCTCCTCTAAATCTTTTGGATGCAATATTTTCCTTCTTGCACGCTTCGATTTGTGCGTTTCAAATCTGCTCAGGTAAGTCATTATGAACTGTCACTACGAAAGCACGCACTCGAATCGGTTTCTCCTTTTCCTTTCGACTTAACGCGTCAGCTACCACGTTCGCCTTTCCTGGATGATAACGAATTTCGCAGTCGTAATCACTCAAGAGTTCAACCCATCGACGTTGCCTCATATTCAGCTCCTTTTGATCCAATATGTATTGTAGGCTTTTATGATCAGTGAATACTGTACACTTCGTGCCGTACAGATAATGTCTCCAAAGTCGCAGAGCAAAAACCACAACACCCAATTCTAAGTCATGGGTTGTGTAGTTTTCCTCATTCTTCCTTAATTGTCTAGAGGCATATGCGATCACCTTTTCACGTTGCATGAGAACAGCACCATATCCTCGAATAGATGCATCGCAATAAACTACAAAGTCTTCACTTCCTTCAGGTAACGATAAAATCGGCGCACTACAAAGTTTCATCTTTAGGGTTTGGAAAGCTTCTTCTTCATCATCGCCCCACACATACGGTTTATTCCTCTGAGTCAGCTTAGTTAATGGTTTCGATATCAAAGAGAATCCTTCAATAAACCTTCGGTAATAACCAGCCAAACCTAGAAATTGTCGTACTTCAGTTAGAGTAGTCGGAGCACTCCAATTCTTGATGGCTTCGATCTTTGCAGGATCAACATGTACTCCACTTTTATCAATCACATGTCTGAGAAATTGTACAGAATTAAGCCAAAATCACACTTTGAGAATTTAGCGTACAACTTTTCGTTCTTTAACAAGTTCAAGATAATCCGTAAGTGTTCGGCATGGTCTTCATTGCTCTTGGAGTAGATTAGAATATCATCTATGAAAACGATCACGAATTTATCAAGATACGGCTTACAAATGCGATTCATTAAATCCATGAATACAGCAGGTGCATTAGTCAAACCAAAAGGCATAACCAGAAACTCATAATGACCATAACGAGTTCTAAACGCCGTAATAGGAATATCTTCCTCACGTATGCGAAGTTGATGGTAACCAGAACGAAGATCAATCTTGTAGAAAACACGAGAACCTTGAAGTTGATCAAATAAATCATCAATTCTTGGAAGCGGATAACGATTCTTGATCGTTAGCTTATTCAGCTCTCGGTAATCAATACACATACGAAACGAACCATCTTTTTTCTTAACGAATAAGACAGGAGCTCCCCAAGGTGACGAACTCGGTCGTATAAAACCCTTATCAGATAGCTCTTGCAATTGCACAGATAACTCCTTCAGCTCGGATGGGGCTAAACGATATGGCGCACGAGCCACGGGTGCAGCACCAGGAATTTGGTCAATTTGGAATTCTACTTTCCTTGGAGGCGGAAGTCCAGGCAAATCTTCCGGAAACATTTCAGGAAAGTCACGGATAATAGGTACATCTTCGGCACGTTTCTCCTTCGATTCATTCTCCACTACTTTAGCTAGGAATAACTCACAACCTCTTTCGATATACTTACGAGCCTTAATGCATGAAACGATTTTTAGTCGTGAATTACTGATGAGACTGCTTTTATACATAGTCTCATCGTCCAAATCGGGCTTAAAATCAATTAAATATCATCAAATATGCCAAATATATGCTCGTGTTTGTTACTTGTGTATTTTAGGTACGGATATTGAGGAATTGGCAAAAGATCACAAGAATCAATCAAAAACGAACACGGGAAACGAAGTCGCACAATGAACCGGGCCCAAGTTTGGATTTTGTAAAATGACCCTTGAAGAATTGAAGATTGGCAATTTTGGTCCCTCATCTTTGAAGAACTTGTCACAATTGACCCTCCAAATGTCAATTGTACAAGTATGGTCCTTGATATTTGAAGATTGTACAAGACCAGCCCTTGGAGAATCAAGAATACACATTAAAGACCCTTGGAAAAGTTTTTGGAAGAATTTGTGCCATATTTGACAACTTGGCCAAAGTTGTCAAGTGAAAAACAGGCGCTGATGGGATTTATAACAAAGTGGAAGAAGTATGATAGCTTGGGGACTGTTTCTACCAAACCAACAAACCCCCACCACCAGTCACAACTTGCCACCTCACCACAACCCACCCAATAACCCATATCCTACCCAAACCCGTACCCACCACCCGTCCAAACCCGGTTTATTTATTAAACCCTGGTCAAAGTCAAACCACCCACTTAATCTCTTCCCACCAAAACAATAATTTAAAAACTAATTACCCCAACTTGGATTAAAACCTGTGTTCATCACCCTTAAACCCTAATCCCCACCCAGACCCAATTACACCTAAAACAAAGGGGTTTTACCCCAAATACTCCAGATGGGTAATTCACTTTACCCTCATCCTATCCCACACAAAACCCCTTTCCCCAACACAACCATGTGACCTATGGACCCCTCCCCTGCAACGTCACTCTCACCCAAAACCCTAAACCCGACCAAATGGACGACTCAGATGATCCCCTTGGTCCCCAAGCACATTTAGACGACCATGATCACTTCTTTACAGCTGGAATGTCACTCTCCATCACATGGGACGATTTGACTCAATTCAAAAATCAAGACTTCAAGGGCACTTTAGGCAATTCAATGTTTAGGGTTTTGAGATTCTAGGACGTTCTTTCTAGTTGTATAAATAGAGACGACCTGTGTCTCTATTTACTTGTTCCAGTTTTTAGCTTTCTCCATTGTAATCCCTTTTTAATATTATAAAAGTTTGGTGTTTGTGTTTAAAACAATTGTAATTCCTTTTTATCAGTGTTAAAAGTTGTGTGAGTGTGATTGAAAGCTAAATTCTGAGTTCCAATATCATTGTGTAAGCACTTTTGTTTTTGAGTTTTCAAAAGTAAGTTTCAAAGGTTTTGAAAAGATTTTATAACCATCAGAAATCAAAGGATGTTATGAAGTGAAAGTGGAATAACATCCTATGATTTGTGATTTGTAAAGTGTTTTTAAAACGTGTTTTAAAGGTTTCAAGGTTTTTTGGAAGAAGTTTTAAGAGAAATCAGAAAAAGTGCATTTTTCTTGTATTTTCATTTTCATTTTGCAGGTTTGATTGGTTAATTGTTGTTGATTAAGTTCAGCTCAGGCCCCAGCCTGAAAGGAGGTGACAAAGCTGTCACAAAGGGACTTGGATGTAAGTCCCTTAGGTAAAAATCCTTTTCCCTTTTAATTTTTTCAGTTTTATTGGGGATTTATGTGATTTGATTGAAACTGCATGCTAAGTGTGTAATACTGATTGGATTTGAGTTCATAAGGTATTTTATGCATGTTAGATGCTCTATGAGTCAGTTTGGATAACAATAGGATAGGATTTGTTTGAAAAAAGTAAAAACAGATTTTTAAAGGAGTGTTTGGATAAGGGATTAAGCAGGGTTGATTGTTATCAATATTGTTTAAAACTTGTTTAAATACATTCAATAGGATTGTGATAGGTAGTGTGTAGTTATATTGTCATTTGGGAACAAGTTTTGAGACAAGTGTGCAAGAAAAAAGGGGTAATACATAGCAAAAAACTGCATGATCATGTTTCTGCTTGTTTTGATGGAATTTTGTGCTTAGATCTATTAATCTGTTAAGGGATGGGATATTATAGGATTGCAGGTTGTTTGTTTATCATTTGGTGAATGTGTATGCAAGACCTTGGCTTTTGAATCACATTTGTGTGCAAGTTGCTAGCATAAATCAGTCACCAGACCTAGTTTTTACATCAGCAACTTGAATTTGCCCCTTGTGTGCTAAGTTTGTGATCTTTGTGCTAGAAACTGCTTATTTTCTGCTTGTGCTTGACTCCTTGTACTCCAAAGAGTACAAGGGTGCCCTGTTTGTCCAAGAAACATCACCAAAATCATCACAAATCCAAGCCCTCTTGGACTTTTACACAAGTGAACACATCACTTGTGTTCATCAGAAACCAAGCCCAACTGGGCACGTTTTTGGTCATAATTTGGCTCAATCTTTGTCAAATTTGGATTGTGTTTTTGTTTTTGTGTTTATTAAGTATTACTGTTTGAGTTTAAAAGATAAAAAAAAAAAAAAAAAATTTTTGCAAAACCTCACCTTGCCTGGGCTCGAACACGCGACCTCTCTTATGGAGGAGTAACGTGTTAACCAGTGATCTGGATGGGTTTTTATGTTTACACTTCATTTTATTATTTACTTAAGTTGATTTTGGTTTTGGCTTATTAAAATAAGCCGTAGCTTATTTTGATTATTCCAGCTTATTTAAGTAACTTATTTGGTAGCTAGTATTTTTCCTAGGGTTTAATCAAGATTTAGGACTTTTCTGTTTAAAAATATTATTTTTCTCTTTATTTAATTATTTATTAGAATTATTTTTAGATTAAATTTTAGAAAGTCTATTAAAAATAGTAAACAGTAATTTAAAAATCCAAAAAAATAGTTTTTAGGTTTTAATTTATACTTTTGAGGTTTACATATCAAAAAGTTTTCAAAAACTTAAATTTTTAATTTTATTTAATTTTAGGGTTTTTAGACAATTTAAAAATTAATATAAATTAATGAAAAGGTTTTAGGAGCTTTAATTTGCATTTTCTTCTTAGTTAGAATATTTAGGATTTTTGGTAATTTTTTAGAATTTATTTAAGAAATTTTTTATTTTTTGGATTATTTTAATATTATTTTATTAAGAAAAATTCAAAGTTTTATTTTTAACTTTTTTTCATTTTTCCTAGATTCTAGACATTAAATTAGGAACTTTTTCACTTTCCAATTAATTTTTAGGCTTTTCAATTAATTTTTAGAATTAATTTAAGATTTAATAGATTTTAATAGTTTTTAGGAGTTTAAAAATAGTTTAATTTGGTTTTAAAATTTTTAAAAATAGTTTTTAGCTTAATTAGGTCATTTTTGAGGTTTACAAACTATTAAATCTTGTTTAGGGCTTTTTAATATTTAAAATTGATTTTTAGGGCTTTAATTAGCATAAAAAAGTCATTATTAAATTAATTAAAAGGTTTTAGCAAGTTTGGATTTTTTGTAAACTCTTAGAATATTATTGTGGATTTTTAGTAATTTTTAGGAATTTTTAGGTTAAAATTTTAATTTTAGTCATTTTTACGTTTCTACGTCTTAACTTTCTAGTAGTGTTTTTGTCAATTTTTCTATTTTTTTCGTCTTCGTCATTTTCTCTTCTCCTTTCTTCTTATTAATAATCAAAAACATTAATCAATCATTCATTACACAACACACGTGCCTCCTCGAGAGAACGATCCCATTAAGGGTCATAAGTGTTTACGTTTTCCTAAACGTACACTTAATACTTACCGCTTTTACCTTGTTTTCCTAAACAAGTGTGAAAATACAACTATCATTTTGGCGCCGCTGTCGGGGAGGCGTGTTGTGTTTTGATTGAACAATTGTTGTTTTCTATATTAGCCATAATAGTAATTGTATTAATAGCACTCTATTAATACGTATTATCGTTTTTCGGTTTTTGTGTGAATATTATTACTATATAGTATACGTAGAACAATAAATACACAAGTACTCCAAATACGTGAGCAATCACAACCTTGATTCGGGATTTCATCATCGATCATTGTATTCGAATCTCAAACCAAAGAAAAAAGGCAAAAATAGATAAATATTTTCGTGAACCTTAATCTTGATAATACAAACTATAAGGTGGGTATAAGGCGGTTGTATTTCACGACCTAAAGGAAAAAGGCTCTTAAGTGCTTCGCGCCGCCTCGTTTCCTCCGCTTGCTTGTGCGTATTTGATTTTGAGAGTGAATAGAGGGTTTTGCCGCCCAAAGTATTATTACATATCATATATATTTTCTTGGTTTCATTTGATTAAACCCTCTTGAACGATTTGGTGTTCCACCATCGTTCTAAAGTCATCGAAGGCGTTCACTCCACGTGATCGTTTTCATTCCTTGAGGCCTTTTTAATCAAGAGATTTGATTAAGGAGGAGGTTTGTGGACTTTTTGTCTACTTAATACATTCACCAATTTCCAAAAAGGTTAATACAATCAAAAACCACAAAAAAAAATTAAAAAAACACAAAATACCAAAAAGAATCTTCTTTGCTCGTCTCCACGTTGTACGTGACGTTTATGCTCACTCGTAATCAAGCAAAACGTGCACGTAAACGCAAGAACAAAACTCCCACTCCAACTCATTCTAGTGAGGAGTCTCCTATTGACGAACCCATTGTACGAGAAGCACCTACCATGGCGAATCGAACTATGATGGAGTTACTTCAAGCACCCACCGAGGGTTATGGAGAAGCTATTGTGATTCCCGCAATCCTTGCGGAGAATTTTGAGGTGAAAACTGGTTTGTTGTCGATGATCCAAAACAACAAATTCCGTGGTGATGAGAAGGACAATCCCCACAACCATATCCGCCAATTTAATCGTCTTACCGCCACGTGCAAATTTAAGGATGTCTCGAATGACTCGATTAAGATGATGCTTTTTCCGTATTCCTTAGCGGGGCCCGCTAAAATTTGGTTAGAGAAAGAGCCACCCAATTCTATATTGACGTGGAAGGATCTCGTTTCAAAGTTTGTAAACCAATTTTTTCCGCCCTCTAAGACTACGCATTTGAAAAATGAGATTTCTAAATTTTCACAAGAATCAAATGAAAGTTTTTCTACGGCTTGGAATAGGTTTAAGGAGATGTTACATGAATGTCCTCATCACGGTTTTTCCGACTTGCACCAAATCGAAACGTTTTACAATGGACTCAACGATCATGAAAGAGATTATTTAAATGCCGCCGCGGGTGGTAATTTTTTTGTGTAAAACGGTTGAAGAAGCTTTGGTCATAATCGAGAATAGGTCTAAAGTTTATAGCCATCGTCACACACCGAGTGTTGCCAAAAGGGGCTCATCATCGTCTCAAAGTATCAATGCATTACATGATGAAGCAAATGAAGAAAATCGGTTTTTCGATAGGTTTTCTACTCTTATGTCCCATTGGAAGGCTCAAGAAGCTTCCAATTCCGCTTCGGTTAAAGCGGTTTCTAAGAGTTGTTTGTCGTGTGGGGGAGCTCATGATCTTTCCGAGTGCATTACCGCGGATGGTAACACTTCGAATGCTTTTGTAGCCACGGGAACTTATAACCAAATCGGTCAAGGTTCTCGTTCAAATCAAGCTCAACCAAATCAAAATGCTAATAATTATCGCAACAACAACCAAGGTGGAAATTACCAAGGAAATCAAAGAAATTATAACAAAGGTAATTACCAAAGTGGAAATGGGCAAATTTCTAATCAAAACCAAAACCGTGATTTTCAAAACAATGCCCAAGGTTTTCAAAACGATCACACCAAAAATCTTCAAGGAGAATTTTTGAATTATGCTAAGGCTAATGATGCTAAGTTTGACAACATGCAACGTGAAATGGTTAGTCTAAGATCCGAGTTGAAAAACGAGCTTAAAAACGAACTTGCTAATGAACTTAAAACTCATGCTAATAAAATGGAAGGAAATGTCACACGACTCCAACAAAATCAACAAAAAATGGAGCAAGGACAACATGAGATTAAGCAAGAGTTGTTAAAAGCGGATGCTAGGCAATCTAAGTTTGAAGACCGTATGGCTAAAATGTTTGAAGCTATCATGTGTAAGCCCTCTTCTTCGGGTGGTCTTCCTAGTGATACCATCGTGAACCCGAAAGGAGAATTGAAGGTTATTACCACTCGTAGTGGTAAAACTTTCAAAGAACCCATTTCTCGTCCAAGTACTTCTATGGAGAAGGAAAAAGAGAAAGAACCCGAGGTTGTGGTTGAAAAGGAGCAAATTACAAGCCCACGAAGTACCGCTCAAACCACACCTACGGTTGAACCTATACCAATCATGGAACCCGAGATTCCAAGGCCGATGCCTATGCCTAATTTGCCCCAACCCACACCACCTTTACCCTACCCATCGAGACGAGACAAGGAAAAGGCACAAGAACGAAATAATTATCAATTTGAACTCTTTATGAAAATGTTCCGTGACTTGCATTTCAATATAAGTTTTGCCGACTCCTTAGTCATGATGCCTCGATTTGCCGCGAACTTCAAAAGTATGTTGAATAACAAAGAGAAATTGCAAAAATCGTCTAGTTGTTCTTCGGTTTTTCTAAGCCGCATACCTCAAAAAGTCGGTGATCCTGGAAAGTTTTTAATCCCATGTGCTATCCAAGACATGGAAGAATGCTACGCCTTGGCCGATCTTGGTGCTAGTATTAATTTGATGCCTCTTGAGATTTTTAAATCGCTCAATCTTCCAAATCTCACTCCTTCAAGAATGTCAATCGAAATGGCCGATCATTCTACGATTCTAGCTTGTGGAGTTGCCGAGGACGTCTTTGTGAAAATTGGAAAGTTCTACTATCCTGTAGACTTTATTGTTGTTGATATTCCCATCGATCCTAAAGTTCCGTTAATTTTAGGTCGATCTTTTTTGGATACCTCGAGAGCACTTATCGATGTGCATGCAAGAAAAATCACTCTTCGTTTCAATGAGGAAGAACTCGTCTTTAATGCAACTCAAAACTCCACTCTTTCTCATGTGTATTCTATCACATCTTTGTACAATGTCAATCCCATCAAAAGCATTTGCAAAAGAATTTCAAATAGAGTTTTAGGAGTTGTTGAGAAAAATGAAGTTCCGTCCCCTCCGCCGGTGGAGGTTAAGAGTGTTAAGCCTATGATTCCAATCTCGAGTGATTCTTCGGATGATGAATACGTTGATCCCGATGGGGAGGTTTTCTTTGTTGACAAAAGATTTGAAAACTTACCACCACCTAAACCAAAAAGATTTCAAAATGTGAGAATTTTTAGTGTGACTAACATTGTTTTAGATACACCAAATATTTTTGACAAAATTAAATCGGGTTTTCACAAGGAGAGTTTAAAAGATGAAAAAGGAAAAGATTTTGAATTTAATTTAAAAGATTTTTCTACAATTCGAACTCCGTCATCACCGCGTGTATTGAGTGCTACAAGCTCGTCTTCTCCTTTTGACGATGCTTTGTGTGGACTTAGTGTGGGGGAAGCCCCTTATGTTCCCTCCCCTTTCTCCACCGAGGACGAGATATTTGATCCTGGAATTGCTTATATAGGGAAATCTCGGTCTTCCACCGATGCAATAAATGGAAAATCTTTTCATTTGATTGGTGCGAGTCTACCTCGAGTAGCTCATGTTTTTAGAGACTTACCCATTGTCCCATCCTTCTATTTCTCCTCTCCTATTTTCTTCTACCCCATTGGGGTTTGTGTTGAAGTATCGTTGTTTCGTCTTTCATCCGAAAACGAAGACGCTATCTTTGACCCCGGTATACGTTTATCGGGTTTTTAAAGTACTCCATGTACTTTTGGGCCTTGTTTATCATGTAAGCCCCACTAAAAATTGACCACACCATGATTATCCCTAAATGATCACATTTATGGGGATTCGAGTCGAGCTTTTGACTCGGTTATCAAAAACAAGGTGCCTCGTGGGGGAGACCCATGCTTATCCATGTATATATTATTGCTTTCTAATTAGTTAATGTGAGGGGATTTGTGCCCTTCCAACCTTTGTTCCGTGATTGTTTGTGCATTGTGGTTTTTAGATCATGATCTTCACGATTGGAGCCTCTCGTGTTCGTTTTATGGGAGCACTCGATCGTTTGCTTTGGAGGCCTTTCCCAATATCCATATGATATATCCTTTTATGTTCTAACCTTAGGTTTTTAGCACACTTCATAAACGGCTATTAATTTATTGGTTACACCCTTTCCATGCTAGATTAGGCATTCGACTACGTCTCTAGTATGGGGGTGTTTGCACCCCTAGACTCGAAACATTGAGGACAATGTTTAACTTTAGTATGGGGGGTGAATAGATACTTGCCTTGCCAAACCTTCACGCTTTCCAAAGTTTATCGTTTTGTTTATCGTTTTGTTGCAAAATAAGGCTAAAAATGGCCAAATTTTAAAATTTCTCTCATATTTTATAAGTGTTTAAGACACGAATGTAGATTTTCCGATGGCGAGAATAAGAGTAATTTTTGACTCGACCGTGCGTGTTGAGCACTTAGCTTTGGTTCCTTAACTACACATTAGGCTAAGTCTCTTAAATGAGGACGAGAAATGATAGAGTTAATTATAAGTTACTATGCTAAACGTAGAGTACTCGTATTCTTTCAAAAACTCATGTGTTCTCGTTATTTGCTTATTCTCCCTTCGCATGTAAATATTTTTTGCTTAATAAATATTGACTTAGCGGTTTAGTTTTGATTGTTGGGTTTCTAGTCTTTTCTAGTAGCTTCCGTGTAATTAAATTGGGAAGACATTAAGGTATCGCCAGCGTCACGGTTTTGAAGTATTGGCACCCCAATAATCGAAAGCTTCACCCAATAATAAGATTTCAAGTGCTCACCTAAATCTAGCAAACAATTTGAAGCCCCACAAGGCCTAAAATCTATGCAAAATCGAAAGTGAATCAAGCCTTAATCTTCGAAGCTTTAAAGATCCAAAATTCTCTTTAGCGTGAGGATATACGTCTTTGGCTAATAAAACCACCGATGAGGCGGATAATAAAAGGCAAGGCAAGACCGAAGTCATAATAAAAGCTTCATGGCGAAGTTGAATAAAAGATGGAGGTAAATCAAAGATAATAAGGCCCTTCCGTTAGGGGGCGTATAAAAGTCTTGGTAATAAGTCTCATGTTCAAAACCGTTATAAAACTGTGACACCCCAGGCAAATCCCACATCGGCTGTGGCCAGGAGAGATCCATGGTTCATAAGATAACAGTCGCCTTCTCATGACACAACGCGTTTTGTGGTCTACTGCAAGTGGGGTTCTTAGGAACTGGCAGTTAAGCGTGCTCATGTCAGAGTAGTACTAGGTTGGGTGACCAGCCGGGAAGTACTTACAAGAGGGCCACAAAGCAAAGCCGTGAGCCTGCGAGCAAAGCGGACAATATTGTAGTCTGAGTAGGCGGGATGTTACAATTATGGTATCAAAGCCAAGGCTTCGACCTGTAGGCTCTAAAACTCGACCTGTGACTAGTGGGTAGTCACCAGGAGCTTCCTAAGTCAACGCTTGTTATTCCACGTATTGACGTTTACAGCACCTTTCTGTTTAACCATGACGTCTTCAGCACCTTGTTGTTTTAACCATGATGTTTTCACAAGTATTGTTTTACTAATATGGAATGAACAACCGTCATCCATACTTAGTTATGTGTCATTGTCTATGCATGATGTTCCTCGTAAACTGTGACGATGTGGACTGACCCCAGTAGTTCATAATTTTCACATAAAATTTTTTCTGTTAAGTTCTGACAATGACTTTTAATTATTATGTTTCATGCATTCATGCATTTATATCATATGTCATCTGTTGCAGGAATTTTGACTAAGTAATGGTTGGTACAGGACTGGCCCTATATAGTCGCATGTGCTTTTATCGAAACTTTTAACTTTGGGACCAACCCATAGGCGTCCCCTCGCCATGTCTTTTGTTTTGGAACCGACCCATAGGCGTTCCCTCGCACATATAAAGGTTTTATAAATTACATTACGCATTCATGCACTGTTTTTCTTGCATAAAATTTTTTCTCATGATTTAAATTGGCATAAATTTTTTTCCATGATCCATCATAAGTTATTATGTTTTTATGTCAAGTATGCCTTCATACTGTCATGGTTAACTTCAGTTTCATGCTGATTATGTTATACACTTCTTCGTAATAGATGGTTTCATGTTTCCTCATGATAATTCCGTCTTCATGTTGATATGTTTCACGCCTCTTTTGTTATTTACGTTGTCCTGCAAGACATTGTTAGATTTCTTGAATCATGCTTTCATGATAGTCATGGTTGGTTTCCATTGATCATGCTGTCAGGCAAATCATCGTTGAATTTTGTGTAACCACACTTTAGCGTTTCTCTATGCAACCAGAATGATGTCTATGCTAATACTGCCAGGTTATCATGATGGTTTTCCTAACCGTTTAACCGGTTTACTTTCCTTAAATCATGACAAATGACCGAGCCCATACCGATCATTTCATGTGCATTCCATGTGTACTCCATGCACCGTATTTCATGTGTATTACATGTACCTTAATCCATGTGTATTCCACTTGCAATACTTCACGAGTATTCGCTAGTCGATTCTAAATCATCTCAGGCGTATGTTCACTTGCTGATATTCTACAAGATTGTCGATGCCGCTCATAGCTTAGAGATGTTACTGAAGGTTGATGCTGCTGATGTTGGGAGACGCTACGAGATGCTGATGCTGATGTTGTTCACAACCTGGAGATCCTAAAAGACGAAGACAAAGGCGTCGGAGCAAAGCAATTGGACGAGAAGATGCTTCACCATCAGACAATTCCCATCAATCATTGTCCCAAATTCATAGTTACATGTCACACGTCGTTCGGCTGTCATTTCAGCCATATGAGTGCAAACCAGTACCAGCCGGCCACTCAGCTAAATAGTTACATGAGTCACGGTCATGAGAATGACCGTCATGGAACCGACAGACAAGATGATAGTAACCACTACTATGACATCAACTATCCTAGAAATCGCAACCGAAGCTCCGGCCACGGACATGATCAGACATACAAATGATCAGACATACAACCGATCCGCCAATTCTGGCATATTAACCTAATATTTGTAGTTCTAATTGTTTCACATCTCGAGACACATGTCAAGACATCAGTCAAGACACATGTCTCACGTATACTTCTGAGGACACATGTCAAGATACCAGTCAAGACATATGTCACGCTTACATTTCTCAAGACACGAGTCAAGACACATGACTCACGTCTAATTATGGAACATTTCTAAGAAATTCAGGGTACCCTCCAAGGGTATATCTATGTTGTTGTGCCATGTATTAATCAGGCCACAAGAATTTCAACACCATTATCGGCGCATCAGTGAGAACTGTCACGTTGCCGATGTCACTTTCATTTCTTTCACCATAGTTCATATATTCATAACCATGAAGGACGCCTTTCGTATTCCCACGCATACGAAGGTTTTCCTTCAGCTTAGTGATAAAATCCAAGCTGCTAACGCATTTCCTCGGACAAACACGAGATGAATTTTATCCTAATTATGTACTATGAACACCACACCATGCTATGATTCATAATTATGTACAGTAACGTGCAGGCTGCTGAATACATTCAGCTTGATTTTCCATCGGGAAAATCTGTACAAGTTATCTATGCTTTTCAAGCACGTGCTTTGTTAGCAATATTGCTAAAATTTTCTAGCTGTTAGTAACACACGACTACTAAGGTCCTTTTACGCATAACCAACGGATTATTCCAAAATTGTTCCTTACACTCCAGAAGAACCTTCAAGGAGAAGGATGGTACCATGAGATTATGTGTCGACTACCGTCGACTTAAACAAATCACCATTCATGACCGTTATTCTCCTCCACATATTGACAACATGTCCAATCAACCGTATAGTGTTAATCACTTTTCCAAGATCGAACTCATGAACAAGTTGCCAATAGTGACGGGTGAAGGAGCAGGACATGTCCATGACTGCTATTCATGCACGACTCGGTCATGCTAGATTTATGATTTTTGATTAGTCTCATCAATGCTCCAACAACATTATGGACTTAATAAATTGTGTTTCCATGAACTCCTAAACAAATTCATCAGCATTTTCATTGAGGATAACCTGATTTCATTTAAGCCTAGAGAAGAACAGGAAGACCATATCTGCACTATGTTGCAAATTCTTGACAAGAGAAATTTTACCCTAGAAAATTTTCCAATATCAATTCTGTTTGATTACAGTGACACGTTGAATCACATGGGTTCCTACGGTTAATCTTACCATGACTCTGCTTATGCGTAAAGGAGAGAACCCTACACTACATTAGGTGTTCTAGGAAATCCTACGCTAGGAGAAGTCTGATTCAAAGACTCAGAGTTTTGCAACCTTCTATGTATCAAGTTTCTACGAAGCAGGATACAGCTACGTTCATATCTATGTACCTGACATACCAACAGGCTAAGATAGGACACCAACAAACTGGGATGTTTCATCATCTGAAATTGTGAACTAAAATAAGGGACAAGATCTCCATGGATTTTAGTTACCAGATTTCAGCAAACTCAGAAGAAGCATGATGCTATCTGGGTTATTGTCAACACTTTGATCAAGTCTGCAGAATCCTTACATCCGTACGGATTTCAGAACCAACAGATTGAACGAACATGTTCCAGCCAAGGCTCATCCGATCACTTGGCAATCCCTCAGCTATCGGGTCAGACAAAGATTCGTAATTGTACTCCTAACTTACTTCACGTCTTCATTCTAATTCCACGACTTGCTTTCGCGCTCACGTTCATGACACTATTCACGTTCATGATCGTATTTTGGTTTACGATTTTACGTTCATTTCGTTTCTCGTTCTGGGAAGTTTGCAAGAACTTGTGAGACCAGACCCAAGTTTAGTATAACTCTCCATCATCAGATAGACGTTTCACATCATATTCCACGTCTCACCTTGTAGCGTTTGGCGTTACCACCATTATATTCTATGATCACGATATGTCTCACATGTCATGTTCATTCCACGTCCTCATATCATGATCAAGATATGTTACACGTATCATGTATCGCGATATGTTTACTCATACTACACTCGCCATATCTCCACGTAGCACGTTCAAAATTTTTCACGTATCACGTTCAAAATTTTTCACGTACTACGTTTCTTTATGTCTCGCGCATCGTTTCTAATTATCAGTTAAGTCAGATTGTCTTGCATCGTAACGTTTCAGTTACCCTTGCACGTTAACTCTTATTTTCCTCGATCGAATTTAGGGGATCTACCTTCTGTTGATAACCAAGAATTTCTTCGTATTCCAAGTCAAGGTCAGGAGGACCAAGATTTATCATTAGTGTCAGGATCTTCTGAAGGAACCGTTCCAAGAGGGAGGCCACTTGGGAACGGACAAGTTCATCCGGACTTCTTATCCATGTTTCTTGTATCGATTAGATATGTCCTTTCAGTCACGTCACGTTCCATGTCTTTTCAAGACATGTCACGTCCCACGTTCCCTTCTACCATGTCACCTTCATTTCCATTATTTTGCATGCCTTTCCAGTTTGATTCGGGTATGTTTCGCTTCCAGTTACTTTATCTATAATTCGGGGACGAATTATTCTTTTTAGGGGGGAAGAATTGTAAAACCCGCATGCTTTTACCATGAACAGTAACCTTAAGATCGTACGTCGCAGATTAAAACCTTCCTTATATGGTATGATCACATTCACGTGCTATTATTTAAGTAGTACATACGTGTATAAACATGATAAGTATCGATTACGTACGAACACATGATAAGTATTTAACAGTAATTAATCACGAACGTAATTAAAACGCGAGGTAATATTAATTACGTATATATGTAATTATTACGCACATGAATAAATAATATATTTAGTCATGATCAGAAACTAAATAAATCACGTAAACTACGTAACACGTAAACTCGAACATTTAACACGATTTACGTATATTTAATTAACGCGACAAGTAATCACGTAAATTATATTTACGTTTAAAACACGTATATCGATAACTATGAAAAATACGACATATTAAATACATGACCATGCATAATGTGTTAGCTAGTCGAGTATTAATTAAAATAAAGAACTAAGTGGGTTTCGGGCCTTGGACAAGAAAGGGAGGGAAGGCAAATGGGTCGTGGCCCAATGAAGGATCCAAACCGACCCTTTTATACTTATAAACGGGGGGGGGGGGGGGGGGGGGGTACTTGTTTTTGTCCTCTTCTTTTTTTTTTCCAGCCGACACAAACACAAACACAGAAACCCTAATCAAGAAAATTCAGCCGCCCATATTTTTTTTCTCCTCTGCCGTGACCTACACCAAGAACAAGAAGGAAGATTGATTCACGTGTTAGTGTTCTTTAAACCCAAATCAATGTGTAAGGTAAAAAACCCTAATTCAGTTTCTTTTCTTTTCTTTTGGTTTGATAGATCACGAATCCATGTGATTGGGTTAAAACGTGTTTAAAACGAGTCTGATTAGGGATGGGGGTGTTCGTTGGTTTGATTACACACAAACCGAGACTCATATGAGTCTCGGTGGTGAGTTCATTCCACCAGCCGCAACCCAATTAGGGTTTTGGCTTGGTTTGCTCAAGCAGGGGAAACGGAGAACAAGCAGGGGAAAAACCACTGGCTGCGCCAGTGGTGAATTTGTTCTAACAGTGGGAACCGAGACCATCTAGGTCTCGGTGGGAATTTTATACGGGCAGGGGAAATCGGCGCTTGCCGGTGGCACCAACAACACTGCCAGTGGAAACTGGCAGTGTGGGTGTGTTTGGCTTTTGGTTTTAAAAACAGTAAGGGTGTGTTTGGCAACCAGTTTTATAAACAAGATTTAGGGCTGTTTGGCAATAGGTTTAAGAACATTTTTAAAGGGCTGTTTGGTTCGGCTTATATATGAAAACACCACGTTTTTCATGGGATTTCGCGGGTTCGTTTTACGACAACATTTTAATAGAATAATACTTTAGTACGGGTTATGATTTTACAAGTTATTAACCATGACGTGTATATTAATTGTCAAGGTAAATAAAATTAACAAGACACGACTTATTGTTACAAGATTATTTATTCAAGTTAATTAAATTAATTTATCATGCTACATAATTAATTTAATTAAAAACATGGACTTAGGATTATTATTACTAATTAATAATACATGATTTAACCTAAGTATTTTATTATTTAATTTACGCTATAGTAATTAATTAATTATTAAACATGCCTTATAATTAATTAATTATCATGACTTAGGTTATATTAATATTAATATTAATACGCGTTTTCAACCTAAGTATATTATACACCTATTTTAATTAAATCATGTTATATTTAATTAAATACTTTTAACCTATAGTTTATATAATTCACATGAATAATTAATAAACTATACCTTATAATCTCATGACTTAGAATATTAAACAGGAAACACTTAGCTTATATTATTAGCTTAATTAATCAGCTTATATCTATTTATGGAAACTTTCTATTTTTAGAAACTTATCTATTTTAAGAAGTAACTCTATTTTTGGAAACTTTCTATTTTAGGAAACCTGCTATTTTTGGAAAGTTACTTATTATTACACAGTAAGTATAATAATACATGAATTACCAGTAGTACTTTATCAGATTAATCAGAGTACAAGGTAAACACAGATAGGGCTTTAAACAGTAAAACATGACTTAAAACATATAAAATAAGTCAAGACAAGACATGAAATCCAGTACGTAATTCAGTGATTCGATACTTATACACGTGTGTACTCATGTAGCGTTAGTGATCCAGAAGTAGGAGTCTTTCTTCCGTTCATTCACTGGACTTGAGGTACGGATTCCCGTCCTTTCAGTATGGACATTCTTTCCTTATTAGGATTTCCCCGTATGCAGCCAACTGTTTTCCCCAGTATTTGTTTTATTGTTTTGAACTGCTTATGTTTAATTAGCCTAATCTATAGCCATATACAAGCATGACCAGTTTCACCTAGTTATGGAGGTACCATAACCATAACATTGGAGGCACCAATGTTATGACTTCCCCACGGCGGAGTGATTGCTCGTGGCGTCCCTTTCAGTTTTGGCCATATTATTATATCATGTGGGGCGTATGGGTGCATCCTAGTTACATGTTTTATTCAGTATATCATGGTGAATGTGGTGTGTGCCTTGCATCTTTCACAAGGAGTTGATCCCTCCTACCCAAACCAGTATATTAATTAGAGGCATCCCCTCTAATCAGCATGATGAGGTCACCCCTCCAGGTATTCATGCACGTGACCTTTTCATGACCTATATGGGCTATGGTATATTTATGTTAAAACAGTATTTATAAGATAAACATATGGCTTTTCAAACTATAAAACCAGTTTTCTCAATACTTAACCAGTCTACTCAGAACTTAGTCTTCCGCTGTTATATGTTACATGCTTATCCTATTTCATGCTATATCGTATATCCGTGCACTGAGCGTTTTGCTCAGCCGTTACTTTCCTTTCCATGTCCCAAAACGGCAGGTACCCAAGACTCGAGCATTTGGAGGACATGCATAGGATGGAAGCTGCCATAGAATTCTTCTCTTGTTTCCTTCATATATTTATGCTTGTTTAGTCTTTCATTCAGTTCATTTACTTTCTTATGTCTTGGGCTTATGTTTGGGAACCGATGTTTGATTCCGGTTTTCCCTATGGTCATGTATGTTTTACTACATATTACCTTGCATGCTTTGATGACACGCCATAATTACGCGTGGCATTCCATTTATCAAAATGGGGTGTTACAAAAATAGAAAACGTCATGGCTAAAACAAAAAGGTGCTGAAAACATAATGGTTAAAACAACAACGCGCTGAAACATCAGTACGTGGAATAACAATCGTTGGCTTAGGAAGCTCCTGGTGACTACCCACTAGTCACATGTCGAGTTTTAGAGCCTACAGGTCGAAGCCTTGGCTCTGATACCATAATTATGCTATTTTTGGAAAGTTACTTATTATTACACAGTAAGTATAATAATACATGAAATACCAGTAATACTTAATCAGATTAATCAGAATACAAGATAAACACAGTTTAAGGCTTTAAACAGTAAATACCATGATCTAAAACATACAAAGTAAGCTAAGACGAGACATAAAACCCAGTACGTAATTAGTGAATCGATACTTATACACGTGTGTATTCATGTAGCGTTAGTGATCCAGAAGTAGGAGTCTTTCTTCCGTTCATTCACTGGACTTGAGGTACGGATTCCCGTCCTTTCAGTATGGACATTCTTTCCTTATTAGGATTTCCCCATATGCAGCCAACTGTTTTCCCCAGCATTTGTTTTATTGTTTTGAACTGCTTATGTTTAATTAACATAATCTATAGCCATATACAAGCATGACCAGTTTCACCTAGTTATGGAGGTACCATAACCATAACATTGGAGGCACCAATGTTATGAATTCCCCACGGCGGAGTGATTGCTCGTGGCGTCCCTTTTTAGTTTTGGCCATATTATTATATCATGTGGGGCGTATGGGTGCATCCTAGTTACATGTTTTATACAGTATTTCATGGTGAATGTGGTGTGTGCCTTGCATCCTTCACAAGGAGTTGATCCCTCCTACCCAAACCAGTATATTAATTAGAGACATCCCCTCTAATCAGCATGATGAGGTCACCCCTCCAAGTATTCATGCACGTGACCTTTTCATGACCTATATGGGCTATGGTATATTTATGTTAAAACAGTTTTCATAAGATAAACATAAGGCTTTTCAAACTATAAAACCAGTTTTCTCGATACTTAACCAGTCTACTCAGAACTTAGTCTTCCACTGTTATATGTTACATGCTTATCCTATTTCATGCTATATTGTATATCCGTGCACTGAGCGTTTTGCTCAGCCGTTACTTTCCTTTCCATGTCCCAAAACGGCAGGTACCCTAGGAATGACTCAAGCATTTGGAGGACGTACATAGGATGGAAGCTGACAGAGACTTCTCTTCCTTTTTGCCTTCATGTACTTATGCTTGTTTAGTCCTTCATTCATTTATGTTGCTTTATTATGTTTTGGGCTTATGTTGGGGACCGATGTTTGATTCCGGTTTACCCTATGGTCATGTATGTTTACTACATATTACCTTGCATGCTTTGATGACACGCCATAATTACGCGTGACATTCCATTTATCAAAATGGGGTGTTACAATTATGGTATCAGAGCCAAGGTTTCGACCTGTAGGCTCTCAAATATGACCTGTGATTAGTGGGTAGTCACTACGGTCTTCCTAGAACTGACAGTTGTTTTCATGCATTCATCATTTTTAAGCATACATATACATGTCATTGTTACAGGGTTTTTGACTAAGTAATGGTTGGTACAGGACTGGCCCTATTTAGTCGCATGTGTTTTATCGAAACTTTTAAATTTGGGACCGACCCATAGGCGTCCCCTCGATATGTCTTTTGTTTTGAGTGAACCGACCAGAGGCGTTCACTCTCGAGCATCAAAAGTTTTCATAAAACTGCATCATGCATTCATACAAAGATTTTCTTGCATAAAATTTTCTCGTGAAATTTTTGGTATAAATTTTTTTTCATGTATATATATAAGTTATATTTTTATGTTTCGAACTGTCGATCATATGTTTTATGTTATACTGTCAGATGGCAAACACAGACAAACTCTGGGAGTTATTTGAAAACATGGAGGCAGAAAGGCAAGACGCCATTCTTCATGACAACGAATATCCTCCCCCACCTATCATTTTTCCCATGGAAGGAAGGAATCGACTCATGAGGGAATACTACGCCATGAGACAGAGACCCGACGGAAATTATGGTCAGTTCATGCAGAGGTTCCTCGGGTACACAGCTGTCCTGAGGGCATCAGCAGGCACCACCGAAGAACAAGCACTACATTTTCGTTAGGGCCTTGACCCAAGGATTGCAAATAATTTATCGGGTGCCCCGTTGGATACTGTGGCACAAGTGGCTTACGCAGCAAGGAAGCTAGAGATGTTGCAGGAACGCGATGAGTTCGGGGAAGCTAAAAGACCCGACAAGAGGTAAACATTTCGTGTTCTATCGATAACCAGACCCCATCCTATCATTATATGTTCTATAATCATCTCTTAAACTGTATCTTCCAGGCAGAAAACTGGGGACCGGTCTCAGCCGGCTACTCAACAGCAGCCTAATCAGCCCAAAGGAAACGGTCACACTAACGACCGTTCTGTTGTGGAAAGGCGCAACGGTAATGATAATTACCGTAACAATGCGGGACACTCCAACAACAGCAGGTCCTACTATTTACGCATCATCTCATGATTTCATGTTATAACTCTCATGCTGACACTATATTAATCTCTACCAGGAACCACGGTAACGGGAAGGACCAGAACCAAAGGGGTTCTCAGCCTAACCGTTCAGCTAACACTGGTGAATATCTTATGACGCATATGTCTTATACTCGTGCATATACTTTATTTTAACACATTTTGTCATCAGCAGGCCCTCAACAAGCAAGGACTCCTGCTGGAGGATTCACTCATCCTCTTTGCAGTACTTGCCATCGCAGACACCCTGGCCCATGTCATCGTGATCCCGAACGCGTACTCGACAGGCAAGAACGAGTCATGAGAAGGAAGACGATTCCATTCGTCAAAATTCTTTGGAGGGACCATACCGAGCGGGAAGCCACTTGGGAAACGGAGGAGTCTATCCGGGCTTCTTACCCTCACTTCATATTTTGAGTTCGGGTATGTTACTTCTTTTCAGCTTACTTTATCTATAATTCGGGGACGAATTATTCTTTTTAGGGGGGAAGAATTGTAAAACCCGCATGCTTTTACCATGAATAGTGCCCTTAAGATCGTACGTCCTAGATTAAAACTTACCTTATTCAGTATTGATAACATTCATGTGCTATTAATCAAGTAAGTGCATACGTGTATGACATGACAAGTATCGATTACGTACGAACTCATGATAAACAGTTAATAAATATGTCACGTGAACATAATTAAATCATGATCACCATTTTAAAACACGAACTAAAATAATTACGTAAGTACATATAATATAATTACAAGCGTAAATAATACGATAAACTACATGATAAAATAACGGAAACACTTTAAACACGAACACGTTTAACCACGAACGAACACGAAATATCGGGACACGAGAAAAGGTACGGGCACCCCTTGTGGGCCCCATACCCACGAATTAAGGAAGAGAAATGGGCCTAGCCCATCATTTTTTTACTAAACAAGGGGTTAAGGGAAAAATGCATTCATTTTTACTTTTCAAGAAATTAAACATAAAACCCTAAAAAGTTTTCTCCTCTCCTTCCTTTTCCCTTTTGTAGCCGCCACCCTTAACACACCTAGGAGTGGTGTTCTTGTTGATTTTGATCTTGGATATTGTACAAGTATTAGTGTTTGTTCATCCTTAATTCATCTACACATTCGGTATACCTTTTTAACCTTTCTTTTTAATTATTTCTTTTGATTTGATTTAGTAAATTAATTAAGAACATGATGTTTTTAAAACCTAATTAAAAACATGAAATAAACATGCATTTGGTTAAAGGGTAAATCAAAAAGGGCGTTTTTAGGGTTGTTGGTTTGGCCGACGCCTAACCGTACCCGAAGGGGGGGCACGGCTTGGCCAAGGAACCACCACCGAGACCATGAGGTCCCGGTTTGGTGGTGTGGGTCCCACGGCAGCAAGGAACCAAGGGAAACCCCGATTTGGTTCGGGGTACGGTGTCGATTTCATGCCCGATTCATGGTTCATTGGTTAAATCATGATCTATGTTACATGTTAATTTTTATGAATTATGAACTTAGGATATAAATTAATTAATAACATGAGATATTAAAATCATGACTAGGTTATTTTAATTATTAGCATGATATTAATTTAACCTAAGTATTTTATGTTATAAGTTATAATTAATTAATTATTTAAAACATGCCTATAATTAATTAATTTAGACATGACTTAGGTTATATTATTAATAATAATAATACACATTTTAACCTAAGTATCTTATTTCATTTTAATTAAAACATGTTATAATCTAATTAAAATGCTTAACCTATAGTTTAATTAAAATACATGAAATAATAATTAAACTATATACTATATCATATGACTTAAGAAATCAGCTTATAAACACGTAGACTTATATGTTAGCTTATGTAACCAGCTTAATTCTAAATATGGAAACTTCTATTTATAGAAACTTAATTAAATAAGGCAACTAATCTATTAATGGAAACCTTCTATATATGGAAATCTATCTAATTCAGGCAGCTAATCTAATCATGGAAACCTTCTATATATGGAAACTTATTTAATTAAGGCAGCTGATCTATTTTTGGAAACTTTCTATTTTTAGAAACTAATCTATTTTAAGCAGTAAATTCTATTTTTGGAAACTTTCTATTTTTGGAAACTTTCTATTTTTGGAAACTTTCTATTTTTAGAAACTAATCTATTTTAAGCAGTAAATTCTATTTTTGGAAACTTTCTATTTTTGGAGACACTCCTGAGCCGTTCGGGATGGTGGGGCAAACCTCATCGAGGACGATGAGTCCCGAAGGGGGGGTGATTGTGACACCCCAGGCAAATCCCACATCGGCTGTGGCCAGGAGAGATCCATGGTTCATAAGATAACAGTCGCCTTCTCATGACACAACGCGTTTTGTGGTCTACTGCAAGTGGGGTTCTTAGGAACTGGCAGTTAAGCGTGCTCATGTCAGAGTAGTACTAGGTTGGGTGACTAGCCGGGAAGTACTTACAAGAGGGCCACAAAGCAAAGCCGTGAGCCTGCGAGCAAAGCAGACAATATTGTAGTCTGAGTAGGCGGGATGTTACAAAAACCGTGTTTATCGATCCTTCTTGTCAACTTAATTTTTTAACATCGTTGTCTATTAGGAAGGGTTATTGATTTGATGGTCTTAGTTACACCGTTAGGACTCCATTTTTAGACCTAAATCTCTATTATCGCATAAGTCAATGATGTATCCTCGTGATCATTAAGACATAATAAAATATAAGAGATACAACTTAGGAATAATGGGAGAATAAGTACGTGATTAGGGCATATGAGTAGTGTTAGCATTACTAACTTATAATGACAATGATCTTGTTGCACGCTTGGCATGGAATTAAGGTGAAAATCGAGGACGATGAAATTATTTCTAACGAAGCATTCACGTGTTCTTATTCTATGAATCTAAACGTCCCATTTTGCGATGAAAATCATACATTATGTCTAAAACGCAAGTAGTAGTAATAATAGTAATGTAGTTAGTTTATCTTTCAATAAAAGTGAATAAAATTAAATTTTGGAGATGCTTTGATACTTTATTCTAGCATTGCGTGAGGGCACGGCAATGGTTTAGTATGGGGGAGTGATGAGACTGCTTTTATACATAGTCTCATCGTCCAAATCGGGCTTAAAATCAATTAAATATCATCAAATATGCCAAATATATGCTCGTGTTTGTTACTTGTGTATTTTTAGGTACGGATATTGAGGAATTGGCAAAAGATCACAAGAATCAATCAAAAACGAACACGGGAAACGAAGTCGCACAATGAACCGGGCCCAAGTTTGGATTTTGCAAAATGACCCTTGAAGAATTGAAGATTGACAATTTTGGTCCCTCATCTTTGAAGAACTTGTCACAATTGACCCTCCAAATGTGAATTGTACAAGTATGGTCCTTGATATTTGAAGATTGTACAAGACCAGCCCTTGGAGAATCAAGAATATACATTAAAGACCTTTGGAAAAGTTTTTGGAAGAATTTGTGCCATATTTGACAACTTGGCCAAAGTTGTCAAGTGAAAAACAGGCGCTGATGGGATTTATAACAAAGTGGAAGAAGTATGATACCTTGGGGACTGTTTCTGCCAAACCAACAAACCCCCACCACCAGTCACAACTTGCCACCTCACCACAACCCACCCAATAACCCATATCCTACCCAAACCCGTACCCACCACCCGTCCAAACCCGGTTTATTTATTAAACCCTGGTCAAAGTCAAACCACCCACTTAATCTCTTCCCACCAAAACAATAATTTAAAAACTAATTACCCCAACTTGGATTAAAACCTGTGTTCATCACCCTTAAACCCTAATCCCCACCCAGACCCAATTACACATAAAACAAAGGGGTTTTACCCCAAATACTCCAGATGGGTAATTCACTTTACCCTCATCCTATCCCACACAAAACCCCTTTCCCCAACACAACCATGTGACCTATGGACCCCTCCCCTGCAACGTCACTCTCACCCAAAACCCTAAACCCGACCAAATGGACGACTCAGATGATCCCCTTGGTCCCCAAGCACATTTAGACGACCATGATCACTTCTTTACAGCTGGAATGTCACTCTCCATCACATGGGACGATTTGACTCAATTCAAAAATCAAGACTTCAAGGGCACTTTAGGCAATTCAATGTTTAGGGTTTTGAGATTCTAGGACCTTCTTTCTAGTTGTATAAATAGAGACGACCTGTGTCTCTCTATTTACTTGTTCCAGTTTTTAGCTTTCTCTATTGTCATCCCTTTTTAATATTATAAAAGTTTGGTGTTTGTGTTTAAAACAATTGTAATTCCTTTTTATCAGTGTTAAAAGTTGTGTGAGTGTGATTGAAAGCTAAATTCTGAGTTCCAATATCATTGTGTAAGCACTTTTGTGTTTGAGTTTTCAAAAGTAAGTTTCAAAGGTTTTGAAAAGATTTTATAACCATCAGAAATCAAAGGATGTTATGAAGTGAAAGTGGAATAACATCCTATGATTTGTGATTTGTAAAGTGTTTTTAAAACGTGTTTTAAAGGTTTCAAGGTTTTTTGGAAGAAGTTTTAAGAGAAATCAGAAAAAGTGCATTTTTCTTGTATTTTCATTTTCATTTTGCAGGTTTGATTGGTTAATTGTTGTTGACTAAGTTCAGCTCAGGCCCCAGCCTGAAAGGAGGTGACAAAGCTGTCACAAAGGGACTTGGATGTAAGTCCCTTAGGTAAAAATCCTTTTCCCTTTTAATTTTTCAGTTTTATTGGGGATTTATGTGATTTGATTGAAACTGCATGCTAAGTGTGTAATACTGATTGGATTTGAGTTCATAAGGTATTTTATGCATGTTAGATGCTCTATGAGTCAGTTTGGATAACAATAGGATATGATTTGTTTGAAAAAAGTAAAAACAGATTTTTAAAGGAGTGTTTGGATAAGGGATTAAGCAGGGTTGATTGTTATCAATATTGTTTAAAACTTGTTTAAATACATTCAATAGGATTGTGATAGGTAGTGTGTAGTTATATTGTCATTTGGGAACAAGTTTTGAGACAAGTGTGCAAGAAAAAAGGGGTAATACATAGCAAAAAACTGCATGATCATGTTTCTGCTTGTTTTGATGGAATTTTGTGCTTAGATCTGTTAATCTGTTAAGGGATAGGATATTATAGGATTGCAGGTTGTTTGTTTATCATTTGGTGAATGTGTATGCAAGACCTTGGCTTTTGAATCACATTTGTGTGCAAGTTGCTAGCATAAATCAGTCACCAGACCTAGTTTTTACATCAGCAACTTGAATTTGCCCCTTGTGTGCTAAGTTTGTGATCTTTGTGCTAGAAACTGCTTATTTTCTGCTTGTGCTAGACTCCTTGTACTCCAAAGAGTACAAGGGTGCCCTGTTTGTCCAAGAAACATCACCAAAATCATCACAAATCCAAGCCCTCTTGGACTTTTACACAAGTGAACACATCACTTGTGTTCATCAGAAACCAAGCCCAACTGGGTACGTTTTTGGTCATAATTTGGCTCAATCTTTGTCAAATTTGGATTGTGTTTTTGTTTTTGTGTTTATTAAGTATTACTGTTTGAGTTTAAAAGATAAAAAAAAAAAAGAAAATTTTTGCAAAACCTCACCTTGCCTGGGCTCGAACACGCGACCTCTCTTATGGAGGAGTAACGTGTTAACCAGTGATCTGGATGGGTTTTTATGTTTACACTTCATTTCATTATTTACTTAAGTTGATTTTGGTTTTGGCTTATTAAAATAAGCCGTAGCTTATTTTGATTATTCCAGCTTATTTAAGTAACTTATTTGGTAGCTAGTATTTTTCCTAGGGTTTAATCAAGATTTAGGACTTTTCTGTTTAAAAATATTATTTTTCTCTTTATTTAATTATTTATTAGAATTATTTTTAGATTAAATTTTAGAAAGTCTATTAAAAATAGTAAACAGTAATTTAAAAATCCAAAAAAATAGTTTTTAGGTTTTAATTTATACTTTTGAGGTTTACATATCAAAAAGTTTTCAAAAACTTAAATTTTTAATTTTATTTAATTTTAGGGTTTTTAGACAACTTTAAAAATTAATATAAAATTAATGAAAAGGTTTTAGGAGCTTTAATTTGCATTTTCTTCTTAGTTAGAATATTTAGGATTTTTGGTAATTTTTTAGAATTTATTTAAGAAAATTTTATTTTTTGGATTATTTTAATATTATTTTATTAAGAAAAATTCAAAGTTTTTTTTTAACTTTTTTTTCATTTTTCCTAGATTCTAGACATTAAATTAGGAACTTTTTCACTTTCCAATTAATTTTTAGGCTTTTCAATTAATTTTTAGAATTAATTTAAGATTTAATAGATTTTAATAGTTTTTAGGAGTTTAAAAATAGTTTAATTTGGTTTTAAAATTTTTAAAAATAGTTTTTAGCTTAATTAGGTCATTTTTGAGGTTTACAAACTATTAAATCTTGTTTAGGGCTTTTTAATATTTAAAAGTGATTTTTAGGGCTTTAATTAGCATTAAAAAGTCATTATTAAATTAATTAAAAGGTTTTAGCAAGTTTGGATTTTTTGTAAACTCTTAGAATATTATTGTGGATTTTTATTAATTTTTAGGAATTTTTAGGTTAAAATTTTAATTTTAGTCATTTTTACGTTTCTACGTCTTAACTTTCTAGTAGTGTTTTTGTCAATTTTTCTATTTTTTCGTCTTCGGCATTTTCTCTTCTCCTTTCTTCTTATTAATAATCAAAAACATTAATCAATCATTCATTACACAACACACGTGCCTCCTCGAGAGAACGATCCCATTAAGCGTCATAAGTGTTTACGTTTTCCTAAACGTACACTTAATACTTTCTTTTACCTTGTTTTCCTAAACAAGTGTGAAAATACAACTATCAATTACGTTGATCACCTTCGATAACCATGGTCTTGTCATCCAAGGGAATCCTAACTTTCTTTTCTCCACACAAGATAGACGCGTTATACTTGGATAGCCAATCCATTCCGATAATAATATCAAAACTTCCCAATTCGACAATCATCCGGTTCAGAAGATTAAGAGAACATCCTAGGAGCGCACGATTGGTACTCACTAATTTACCATCAGCTAGTTCTACCTCATAACTCGCGTCTAATTCGACCGGTTTGATATCAATTAAGGTACTAAAACTTGTAGACACAAATCTTTTGTCCGCACCAGAATCAAATAAAGCTGTAGCGTAACGGTTATTCAGTAAAAACGTACCAGTGACAACTTTCGGGTTTTGCTTCGCTTCGGCTTCACCCAACTGATAAGCTTTTCCATGGTTATCTCCACCACGTGCATTCTTCGGAGGTTGAGGGCATTGGTTCCTCATGTGACCTTTACCTTGGCAGTTAAAACACGTCACTCCCTTCTTTCCTGGTCCCCAACAGTCTTCAGTCTTGTGACCTAACTTGTTGCACTTCCCACACTTAGCACACTCACCAGTATGAGACTTCTTGCAGCGTTGACATCTGGTTCCCTTGTCAGCAGATGCAGTTTCAGTCATCGCATTAGCATTACCCCTCCTTCGGTTTTGATTTATGTTGTGAGATTGACGGTTATCACCACGATCATCACTATCATTGTCAGTTCTTCGTTTATTACCTTCAGAAACACCATCAGCCTTGTCTTGGATGATTTGACCCATTAGTTGGTAGGCCATGCGAACAACTTCATCAATATTGGCAGGTTTAGATGAGGTCACATCCCCACGGATGTTGGTAGGTAAGCCTCGAATATACTGCTCCACCTTCAAGTATTCTGGGTTAACCTTGTTTGGACAAAGTAGAGCAAGTTCATGGAATCTGTTTGTGTATCCATCGATGTCAGTACCCTTCAATCTCAGCTGATATAGTTCCTGTTCTAACCTCTGAATAACACTCCTTGGACAAAATTCCTCAGTCATCCACCTTCTTACTTCAACCTAAGGTGTAGCATAAGCAGCATCCATACCCATTGATGCCATTCTCCCATTCCACCAAGTTAATCCTCTCCCTTGAAGAGTAGCAGAGGCAAACATCACCTTATCTCCTTCCTCACTTCCACTAAATCGAAACATGGATTCCAATTTCTCAAACCATTGCATTAACCCAACAGCACCTTCAGTACCCTTAAAAGTTGGAGGCTTGCATTTCATAAACGAGGTATAACTACACTTCTTGTTTTCAGGAATCACTGGTCTATCAGCATCACCAGTTCCAGCACCAGCATTGCCATCTCCAGTATTACCAGCTCCAGCATTACCAGCTCCAGTAGTGCCAGCTCTAGTATTACCAGCTCTAGAAGTGCCAGTTCTAGTATTACCAGCTCCAGTATTGCCAGCTCCAGTATCGCCAGCTCCACCAGATCCGCCAGATCCACCAGCTCTACCAGATCCACCGGCTCCGCTATTCAAATTTGCCATAAATGCATTCATAGATATCTGAAATTGATCAGCTACTATAGCACGTAGCTGAGTCTCAGTCAACTGTTTTGGCGGCATGATCCTGTTACACAATTCACATCAAAATGAGTATTCATTCAACGCTTGTGATAACAAAACATGAATAACACAAAATAAGAATAGATAGATGAAAAGAAACAAGAATGGATGATAGAATAAAGAATAGAATTTAGACAAGGAACGAAGATTCACGAGGAATGAGTCAAAAGACAGGGATTTCTATTGGGACAATCAGCGTCGTTTGTAAATCACGTATTAGTATTATAATAATAAAATAATATACATTTACAAATAAATAAATGTAATTCATTATGCTTTAAGCATAAATAAAAATTAAATATTAATAACATATATACTTTTCTTATTCTCGTCCATTGGAAACTCGGAGGTTTCGCTTGCAGATGTTATAGTTAAAAGATTTCAAAAATTTCTTTTTGGAAAATCTTTTCGTTCTCTATAACTTGAGCTCTGATGCCAATCTGTAACACCCCCAATTTCGGGTCATAGCAGCGGAAGGGTCATTGGGTGTTACTGTCATGGTTCAACCTCAATATCATAGAAAACGCCTCAAAATGAGTCGTTTTAATAAAACATACATCCATTCATTTGTTTAATGATAAAACAGTTCACACACGGTCCCAAATAGTTTTAAGGTTTACACAACCAACCAAACGATAAAAGTTTCTTTGAATGGACATAGTTTATAAAAGCGGGCCAAAACATTTTAATTTAGCAAGCTGCATGAAACCGCCTTCCTTGAGTGCCTTCTTCATGGACCTGAGATAAAACATGCTATAAAGTCAACAAAAATGCTGAGTGAATCTATAGAGTTTAAATTAAATAAACGAACACAAGTATTCTGAATAAACCTTCCGTGGTTGACAATCATGTGGATCAGACATAATTATCGTTTTTATTTCATAAGTCTCGTGAAATTGAACGTTAACATATATTATTTCAGCCCAACACACCTAGCCAAGTGCGTATATTTCTCTTATACAATTGCATCATATGTTTCATTACTGGTGCATCACAACACCACGCGATAGCTAGTCGCGACCGGACTGGGTATCACCCCGATAGATCTATCCATAGTATTAGAGTTCCTTTCGATTAACAATTCACGATTCATGGGTCCTTTAAGGCTAGAGCAAACTTTTATAACAACTTTCATCTAAGCATACAATCGGGTCCTTTGTGTTCAATTTTAAAAGAAAGAGGGTTTACCACAACTTCTCGTTGTACCCTTCATTTATAATAAATGATTTTCCAATAATAAGGGTTTCCACAACTTCTCGTTGTACCCCTTTTATTTTAATAAAACGAGCATGTTATCCCCCTCGCGGGTTTTATAACACAAGTAAACATGTTAAAGTGAGGCTATAGACTCACCTTGGTACGATAGTAGTAATGTGACGATCGCCGACGATTTGTGATGCCTGTTAAACACGAACACCGCAACCTACCAAATAAGGCACGTTCGTTAATAAACAACTCAAGTATAAATAATACTTAAATAATACGAAACGCAATTTCATATAACCATGAAAATCCCGAAAAATTTACAATATAAGTGAACTTCTATACCCTTTTATTCAACACTTATTCATTTAAAAACTTGCACTCTCGACATTGACCCGTCATAAGACGCCAAGTCAACGCAAGTCAAACCATCATTTTACTTACCTCGGACCAGTAACTAAGTCATTTATATAATGACTTAACACTTGAGTAAGTCACCATGTCCAATAGTGAATACTCAACTCACGCCATACAAGTATTGAACTACGTGTCCAAAATACCAATCAGCATGTACACTCCAAATGTACACACCAATCTAACCTATCTAGACTTGTCCGATTTCGATGAAACTTGGTGAAAAACTCACACATAATATGAATAAGACTCAATTTAAGTTTCATTCAAAAATATTACTTCTAAGACCTTCTGCCCAACATACCTTCGTGTTATAAAAACCGGACAGTTTTACGCCTTCGATTTATAAAACCATTTTGACTTATCTAAACAATCCCTTTTGCAAAACCGAGACTCGGGTTTGAAAATAGACTCATGACCTGAGGTTTAGAAACTTATAACAGTCCTTGAACATTTTTAAAACTCATTCTATAGTCCCCGAGATTCGATCCAAATACCGACAACAATTTTCGGATTGTGCCGATACCCGTCTCCCGGTACACGAATACTAAAAGTGGCGTAACTTTTCGCTCGTAATGAGTTAGAAGCTCTACTTTAGCTCAAATCGAAGCTAACGAAATTCTCTACGACGCTATCTTATTAGTTTACCAAGTTTATTAAAGTAAGTATTTCAAAAATGTCCTTAAAGTTACTGCCTAAAATTGACCATGTAAAAATCATACCAAAACAAATTTTCAACCCATTCCAATAATTCCTATGGTCCTAATATCATCCTAATATCATACTAACGCATCTAACTAACTCCTAACACCCTCAAATTTAATCTCACAAAAAATAAATAAATAAAAACCTTGCATGCAACAACAACCCACTACTAATATAATAATATTAACAACATCCATAACCATAGAAATGGATCAAACATGATGTTCTTCATCAAAATTTCAAAATAAAAAATAGGTGGATGCATGTGGGAAAAATTTATACCAATATGAAGCTTATAAAATTTCCAAGATGGGTCTTGAATTGGATTTGTAAGATTCAAAGTAAAAATTGAACAAATTTGATGAATGTATATAGGGGGGTGGACGGCAATCTTGAAGAACAAGAGAGAGAGATTTCAATTTTTTTTGTTAAAATGGATTTTTAAATAAAATTAGTTAGTGGAGAACCTTTATATAGTCCAAGGTTTGGGTAGATTTTGTCATTTAGGCATAGTTTTGGTACAAAAATGCAAGTAAATAGTTTACAAGGTAGAAAATGTAAATTGTAAATTTTGAAAAATATTTACGGGGCTCGGGTTTCGTAAAAACACTTTTCGAAAGTTAAAACGCTTGAAAATATGATAACAAGGCTTCGACACGACTTAAAACGCAATTAAATCGAAAACGTCGAAAATATTAAATATCGAGACATTCGATAATGAAACGTAAATTTTTGGGCATCCGTTGGTATCGCGATCACTAATAGCTCTCGTCATTCGTTAAAACGTAAAACACGAGAAATAAAGATTAAATATGATAAAAATCATTTTTATGATTATTTGAGAATATAATATCGATACCTAACATATTCCTTTTCGGTTTTCATCTAATCGACATTTTTATGCTAGTTTCAAGTCGTAACCTTCTCGGTTAATCGATAAATTCTAAATTCTCATTAAAGTAAACACGTAATACGTAATAGTCGAGATTAAAAATAACGACCTGAAATTGACGGATTGTCACATAAACAGCAATAATAATGATTCGGACTATGGTTGACGTATATAACCGTACTCCATACTACTTGTTTTACAAATGAATGTTTGTGTTCCACACCTTTACTGCTAAACCTATGAATATCACTCAACTTTATGTTGACGATTTTGCGTGTTTAATCTCAGGTATTATTACTTAGCTTTGCTTGGATGGGAGCCCGCAGGATATTATTAATACACGGCTTTTGACACCCCGTATAAAAATTAGTTCGTTTTAGTATGTCTAATCGAATTGATCTAAGTTCTATGTGCGACTCAATCGTTCTTTGGTTGAACAAAAGTGTGTCGTTGTAGTATATTAAAAATGTGCAAGACTTAAAAATAAATGATGTTAAAATAAAAGTTCTTTAAAATAAATCTAAGTCTAACTTAAAATAAATGACGCAATATTAAAACTTTGAAAAGTAGATAACGAGAAATTAAATGACGGGTAATTAAAACTTGACGAAAATTAAAATTAGACAAAGTATTAAAATGATAACTTTAAAATTAAACAAGATAAGTTAGAAAAACAAACCTAATCGGAAAAACATTCCGATCGGAATGATCTTACCTTTCAGATCGGAATGCTGATCGGAATACCTTTACCTTACAGATCGGAATGTTTGTCGGAATGTACTTACCTCTTGATCGGAATGATGATCTCGTCGGAATAAGGAATGGACCCTGGATCGGAATGCTGTCACCTTTCCAATCGGAATAACCAAACTTACCCTGATCGGAATGTCACAAACCTAGATCGGAATATGGTAAGAATACCCTTGGTCGGAACACTCAAATTGGAATGACAGATCGGAATCCCTAATCTGAATATCAAAACCCTTATCCGATCACTATGATCGGAATGATAAACCCTTACCCGACCACTATGGTCGGAATACAGTAAAGAGAAACGAAAATAAGCTAAACTAATAAGCTATTACTCAAATAAGCACACACTTAAAATCCTAATCAAAACTCGTATAAGTAAAACGAATAAGCTGAAATTTAAAGACTTTTGAAAACACAAAATGAAAAAGGTTTACGAAAACAAATTTTATATAAAAATAACTTTTATAAAAACTTTAGAAACTTAAAGATAAACACAAATAAGCTATAAGAATCAATAATCCAAAACAATCAAAAGCATAAAAACATAACCTTTAATGAAATAAGCAAGATAATAAACACATAAACATAAAGATCAAGCAAAGAAAGAAAGGTAGAATGAGAGATAAAAACAAGAAAATTAAAGAACACTTACTTGGAATTAAAAGGTATTAAAAGTGCAAGACAAGTATTTAAAATGACATGAATTTAAAGAGCAAGTATAATAACTGACTTTTGGTTAGTTAATAAAAGGTTTGCTTGCAAGATCTTTCTTTGCGTTGCTCGTACCCAATTGATATATGTCGTTGTTTCGTTCTCGGTATCTTCTCGAATTGATCACGGTCAAAAGTTGAATCGTTGTAAATGGTAACTAAAAAGGGGGAGCTTTGGTCTAAATCTACTAAAATGATAAATGCTAGAAATAATAAAATTAAACTTAAAGCAATTACTGAGAATAAAAATAAAGCTAGAATTTAAAGCTGGAAAAACTGGAATTAAACTAGAAAACTCTATCCGGAATATCGGCTTATCCGGAATGTCTTAGTCTATCCGGAATCCTTGTGCTACTCGGAATGTTACAGCTATGCGGAATGTTGGTTCTACTTGGAATAATCAAGGCCATGCGGAATATTACCCTATGCGGATTGTTTTCAACAGAACCCCTATGCGGAATATTTCGAAAAGAAACCCTATGAGGAATGTTTGGACATTTCGAATAATTAACAAAATCCAAACCCTATGCGGAATGTTTGTGCTATGAGGAATAATTTTATAAGAAAGCCTATGCGGAATAATTTTGACAGAAACTCTATGCGGAATAATTTTATATTCCGAGTAATCAACAAATTTCATAAACTCTAACCGGAATTCTTGATCATATGCGGAATATTTTGGCTATTCCGAATAGACAATGAAATCGCTACTCTACCCGGAATAACTTGAAATTCCGAATAACCAATGAAATCAAGCTCTACTCGGAATAATTGGTTATTCCGAATAACCAAGATAATTAAAACCTTGACCATGATTAATGAAAATTCCGAATCAACAGTAAAATCACAAACCCCTATTCGGAATCTGGGTGAACAAAGTAACAATATGCGAAGAACAGGGAATTCAGAAACACGAATTTAACACAAAATTTCACCAAGTTTTTAATTAAAACTTAAACCAATTTCACCACTGATCATTTACCTAAGGGAAACGTCAATCCAAAACAACAAAAACGCAAAACCCACTTACTTTTTATGATCAAACCAATAAAATAAAACTTAAGAACTTTGAATCATAAAGAGATGAAGAACAAGATGATGGAAAGATTAAAAGTAAACTTGTATTAATGATTTAGGATTCAACAAACAAAGTGGAAAGATTAAACTTACAAGATTGGAAGAAATCAAAGAAAGATGAAAACCACTCCTTAAGGGAGATGGTTTTCTTCCTACGAAATAGGAAAAGAGTAACAGAAAGAAAAGCTAGTGGAAATTTCTGAATGGGAGGAGTATTTATAGGCTTCTCCCTTGGTTGGTGAGTGGGCTTTCTCCCTTTCTTTTTGTCTTCTCGTGTTTTCAGAAAAGTTGACGTTTTCGATTTCGATTCGGGATTTGTCGACGAATAAATTCAACTCGTCTTTTAATTTCTTCATTTAATAGACTTGAGTTTTTTCGACAAGTGTAAATCTTCCATCTTTGGTCCTTTTCTTCGATAAATCTTCAAATAGGCCCTTTGACTTCAAATCTTTTGCATCTCTTGGACTATAGACTTCGTCTTTTCGTCTTTTTCCTCGATAAAACCCGTGCAATCCCTTTTTTTCTCCAATATTTATCCGGTTGGCTCTGAAAACACAACAAACACACAAACCACGCATAATTCCAAACAAATGACATTAAATACGCGTTTTGGTCTTGTTTTAGCAAGAAATAAGTGGTAAAAGGATGGGTGTTTTCACACCTATCAAATCCCCTACACTTAACCATTGCCATGTCCTCATGCAATGCTTAGTGATAAAGCAAATTTACATTTTTCTCATAATCAACCAACCTTTGCCTTATTAACATACTACTAAACAAAAATTAAATTACTAAGAGAAATTAATACTTTAAAATAAACTAAAGGATAGAAAACCATTTTCACTTGAAAATAGCTACATGGAAATAACTTGCAAAGAGATCAAGGACTTACATTAGGGCTTTGGTGCTGCGAAGATTTATCACCCTCAAGTTTCACGTTCCCCAAACTAAGCTCAAAAACGAGATCATTGTTATTATAAGTTAGCAATTCAAACACTTACACACATGGCTTAATTATATGCTTAAACTCCCTTATTCCCAGGTGTATCTCTTATATTTTATTTTTGTCTTAGAATGATCATGAAGATGCATTTTTGGACTTATTTTGATAGTTTATTTAGGCTGAAAGCAAAGTAGGACGATTTGATCAATAATTAGCTAAAGGACAAAATCTCTTAAAACTGCTTCTCGGGATATCAAAAAGTTCATATCTTGGCATAACTCGGTTCACGATTTGAGACCTTTCTCGGGCCGATATTTGGCATGTACTTCATACTTCATATCTTGAGAGACGTTCTTGAGATAATTGTCTTCTCTTCGTTAATAGAGTTTCTTCACTTGGAGACTTTTGAGGGGTACTCCAACATTGTTGACCACGACTTCATGATTATTTCTTCAATCTCTAATTGGGATTTTGAGATACAACGATCCGCCTCCTTTTCGGACTTGGATCTATTTATCCTCATACCTTGTTAGGGTCTTTTCGGATAGACTTCTCCATGATCTTTATGGGAGTTGATTGCTTTTCGTCGTGAATCTTGATCCTTCATATCGATTTTGGGAATAATGCTTTTCACATCACCTTGGATCTTTAGCAATAAAATGGAATCCTCATGCCTTGTTAGGGCCTTTTTGGACTCGCCAATCTTCGTGCCCCGCTTCATAAGTTATGCCTTGGCTATGAACTCTTATCATTACCGAGAAACTTTTAAACGATCTTGGGCTAGAAGCTAAGTAACCTTTCAAATCGTACGACCTTACTTATTGCAGATAAATTATTAGCAAGTGATGGGAGAATAGGCAAATAATTACACCAAGTGAGCTTGTGCAAGAATACCGACTTATAATTGACTCTATCATTTCTCGTCCTCCACAATTTAAAATCTCAAGTAATGAGACTCGTGGATGCTTAGCCTAATAAACCAATTAAGGTCTACATGGTTAAGGATACTAGCTAGAATAAACTTGAATAAGTCTATTCGGGTTGAGTCAAAATAATCGCAACGGGCCTAATATGTCAAAGATTTCAAAACTAGCTACACCACTTTATTAATATTTTTTTTTTGACTTTATTGCGGGATATATACATATGAAAGCAACAATAAAAATTTAAAAATTATGACTAAATGGCCAAAGTTAATTAAAAATTTGAAAAATGCTGAAAAAGATGATTTTCCGGTTAAATGAAGGCATTTTAATGGAAAAGTCCACTTAAAACTTCGATAGAAGTCCCCCTACACTTAAGATAAACATTGTCCTCAATGTTTAAGCATGTGGGAAAAAATCTCCCATACACTTATGACATTGTGCATGTTGGTTAAATCAAGCTAAGGAGGAGACGACTAAAGTGATCAATTTCAAATGTGAGTATGAAGACAATTGAATCACGATAGTTGAGAGATAGAACCGGTATTGCGGATAACATGGGAGCACGGTTCTTCAAAGATTCCAAGAGTGCACTTATCCCTGTAATCACATCACCATCCAAATACAAGCAACCTATATAGCTCCCCCTACACTTAGGATGAAAAACGGGAAAGTGGGATAGATACTCGGGTTGCCTCCTGAAGAGCGCTTGTTTTTGTTCACCGAATCACGAGCCTGACTCGGTCCCGAACTAATTCAAGGGAAACGTGGTGAGGGATGGAATCATCTCATGAGAGATGTCCTCACCAAAGTAAAATTTCAAACGCTGGCCATTCATCTTAAAGTTGGGCCCATTTGGCTGAGAAAGCTCAATGGTGCCATAGGGAAAAACATTGGCGATGGTGAATGGACCAGACCAGCGGCTCTTCAACTTGCCCGAGAAGATCTTCAACCGAGAGTTAAAAAGTAAGACTTGATCACCAACGTGGAACTCTTGTTTCTTGATTTTAGCATCGTGGATAATCTTGGTCTTCTCTTTGTAGATCAATGAGTTCTCGTAAGCTTCATTCCTCAATTCTTGTAGCTCGTTGAGTTGATTCTTGCGAAGATCACCGGCTTTGTTGATGTCGAAGTTAGCCCACTTCAAGGCCCAGTATGCCTTATCTTCCAGCTCGATAGGTAGGTGGCATGCTTTCTCGTACACAAGACGATAAGGTGTACAACCAATCGGCGTCTTATAGGCGGTACGGAAAGCCCACAGAGCATCATCAAGTTTATCGTCCCACGAGGCACGATGCTCTCCCACAGTACGTTCCAAAATTCTCTTCAATCCACGGTTGGATATCTCGGCTTGACCATTGGTTTGAGGATGATAAGCGGTGGAAAGACGGTGATTGACACCATACTTAGCCATGACTCTTGCAAATTGATCGTTGCAAAAATGAGTCCCGCGGTCACTGATAATAGCACGAGGAACACCGAAATGAGCAAACAGTTGTTTCAAGAAATTACAAACCACCCTCGCGTCGTTAGTGGGTAAAGCCTTGGCTTCAACCCATTTGGAAACGTAGTCAACAGCGACAAGGATGTATTTGTTTCCTTTAGAAGAAGGGAATGGCCCCATAAAGTCGATACCCCATACATCAAAGATTTCACATTCTTGTATGAAATTTTGAGGCATCTCATATTTATGTGTCATCTTGCCTTGTTTTTGGCAAGCATCACAATGCTTAACCATCTCGTGAGCATCACGATAAATGGTGGGCAAATAGAATCCCGGGTCAAACACTTTTTTGGCGGTGTAGTTGGGACCAAAGTGACCACCGGTGGGTCCTTTGTGGCAAGCTTGGAGAATGTCAAAAGCTGCCAGTCCGTCAACACATCGGCGAATAATCAAGTCAGCGCATTGTTTGAATTGAAAAGGGTCATCCCAAAAGTAAGTCTTAACATCATTCAAGAACTTCTTCTTTTGTTGGGATGTTAACCCTTTGATGAGAACACCACCCGCTAAGTAGTTTGCAATGTCGGCAAACCACGGGGTGTCATCAAGATTGAGATTTATAGACATTAAGGTCTCAAGGGGGAAAGAGTCATTGATCTCTTTGTTCGGATGATCCCCTTGATATGGATCCTCAAGTCGACTCAGATGATCCGCGACTAGGTTTTCAGCACCCTTCTTGTCGCGAATTTCAATGTTGAATTCTTGAAGGAGTAAAACCCAGCGGAGAAGTCTTGGCTTAGAGTCATGTTTAGTCATCAAGTACTTCAACGCGGAATGGTCCGTGTATACGATGGTGGTGGATAAAACAAGATAGGGGCGAAATTTTTCAGAAGCATAGACAACAGCTAAAAGCTCTTTTTCGGTTGTCGTATAATGCAATTGAGCCCCCGTCATTGTTTTGCTAGCATAGTGGATTGGTTGGAAGTGTTTGTTGATCCTTTGTCCCAAAACCGCTCCAATAGCAAAGTCGCTAGCATCGCACATCAACTCAAAGGGAAGCTCCCAATTAGGGGTAACCAAGTCCGGTGCCTTAGTTAGCTTATCCTTAAGAAGATTGAAGGCTTCGAGACACTCTTTAGAAAAGATAAAAGGAGTATCTTTTTCCAAGAGGTGGGTCATCGGGCGAGCGATTTTAGAGAAATCCTGAATGAATCGACGATAGAAGCCCGCATGACCCAGAAAAAATCTCACACCCTTCACGGTTGAAGGTGGAGGTAATTTGGCTATGACATCTACTTTAGCACGATCGACTTCAAGACCGGCATTAGAGATTTTGTGTCTTAGCACAATGCCTTCTTTTACCATAAAATGGCATTTTTCCCAATTCAGAACAAGGCGAGTGTCTTCGCACCACTTAAGCATACGTTCCAAATTGGCAAGGCAAGAAGAGAAGGAATCCCCAAAGACCGAGAAATCATCCATGAATACTTCCATGGTTTGCTCAACCATGTCATGGAAGATAGCCAACATGCACCTTTGGAAAGTCCCGGGGGCATTGCATAAGCCAAAAGGCATCCTTTTGTAGGCAAATGTGCGATAGGGACAAGTGAATGTTGTCTTCTCTTGATCTTGGGGATCGATGGGTATTTGAAAATAACCCGAGAAACCATCAAGAAAGCAGTAATATTCATTACCCGCTAAACGTTCAAGCATTTGGTCCATAAAAGGTAGAGGGAAATGATCCTTCCTCGTGGCATCATTGAGTTTGCGGTAGTCTATACAGACTCTCCACCCAGTAACGAGACGGGTAGGAATCAACTCGTTGTTTGCATTGGGCACAACGGTAATTCCGCCTTACTTAGGCACACAATGGACTGGACTAACCCATGATGAATCCGAAATAGGGTAAATCATACCCGCATCAAGAAGTTTGATAACCTCTTTTTTGATGACTTCATGGATTTTAGGATTCACCCTTCGTTGGCTTTGAATTGTGGGCTTGAAGTCGTCCTCCATGAGAATTTTATGTGTGCAAAAGTGAGGATCAATTCCACGAATGTCGGAGATTTTCCAAGCGATAGCTTTTTTATGCTTCTTCAACACGGTGATAAGTCGGGACTTTTCTTCTTCTTTCAGGTCCTTCGCGATGATGGCCGGTAACTTCTCGTTGTCTTCAAGAAAAACGTACTCTAGATGAGGAGGTAGGTCTTTAAGCTCAAGAGTATGAGGATCCTCAATAGATGGTGTAACTAACGATGGATCATCATTAGTCACATCTTTAGGAGAGGGAGGAGGAAACAGGTCTTCATTGAGAAGTCTCTCAATAGTACGAATGTCTTCATCCCAATCAGTGGAAGAATCATCATACTTAATATCGAGAGGACCCAAACTAGCTTCGAAATCATCCAAGTCACTTTCTCCAAAAGGAGTCAATGCCGGAGCAATTGAGGCAACGGTCTCAACATTGGGTAGAGAAGAAAGAGTACTTTTGCAAGCATCATGAAAATGTTCTTCACAAGCCTCATCGAGAACATCAATAGCATTAACACTCTCATATGAATAAGGTTGCATAGAAATCTTACCCATGTTGAAGACAATTTTATCGTCACCAACTCTCATGATTATTTCGCCCGCGGCTACATCAATGAGAGTGCGACCGGTCCTCAAGAAGGGACGTCCAACGATTAATGGGACACGAGGATCCATCTCGTAGTCAACGACAACAAAATCCGCCGGGAAGGTGAATTTGTCAACGCCAACAAAGACATCTTTGGCTATCCCCACTGGATAAGCAACCGTACGGTTAGCTAATTCCAAAGTCATTTTGGTGGGGACTAGCTCGGGGAGAGATAATTGCTTCCAAACACTTAAAGGCATTAAGTTTATACTGGCACCTAGATCGGCTAGGGCCATGCAATTCTCTACTCCTGGGAAGTTGCAAGGAATCAAGAAGCGACCCGGATCACCAAGTTTGGTGGGCAATTTCCTTAAGAGCACTACGGAGCAGTTCTCATTAAGTTGGGTCTGAGCAATGTCAAGAAGCTTCTCCTTGTCACTTAAAAGATCTTTAAACATCTTAGCGTATTTAGGCATGTGAGCGAGAGCCTCGGCAAAGGAGATGTTAAAATTCAACTGTTTAAACATTTAGAAAGTTTGAAACTTGAATATCATCCTTGCTCTTTTGCTTTTCTTTCCTCAACCTTGAAGGATAAGGTATATTGGATGAAGAAGAAGACTTTAGGGGAGTAGGATCACTCACAACCACGGGTGGTGGGGAAATGGGGATAGAAGGTGAAGGAGGTGGGGAAAGTTGCTCTTTTTCCTGATTCACAATCACGGGTGGAGGTGTAGGAAGATCGGGTTCCGTATAACCTTTTCCACTACGAGTGGTGATTGCTTTCATCTCCCCTCTTGGATTCGCAACGGTGTTACTCGGAAGAGTACCCGAAGAAGAGGGGTGATTACCTTGGATGAGCGAACCAATCATATCACGAATGTTAAGCGCTTGAGTGCTGAAAGAATCTTTGATGTCTGAACGAATTTCATTGCTTTGTTTTGCCATGTCATTCCTTAGCTCGGCTCGAATATCGCTCCCTTGTTTCGCCATGTCATTTTCAAGTTGACAAATTGACTCTGAAGATTCGTCACCATCTCTCGATTAGTCTTCATGAACGTCTCGACGTCTTGATTCAATACCATCGGTTGATTGAGAGGTGGAGCTTGGTAAGCTTGAGAATTTCCTTGAGGCGGGTATGGGTTTCTTTGGGATTGATATTGATTGGTAGCATGAGGTTGGGATTGGTTGTTTCGGTTATATCTTTGTTGTTGGTTTTGGTTTGAAGGAGGGAAACCGGGTGGAGCAAGATAGTTGTTTGAACGATAACTTAGCAAGCTACGGTCTCCTTGAGGACGAGCTTGATAGCCTCCCGTGGGATAAGTACCGTATGCCGCGTTAACGTTTTCAGAAAAATTTCCTTGGGTAGAAGGACAATCATTATAAGAATGAGGACCACCACATGTGTCACAAGAAATAGCAACGGCTTTAACTTGTTGAAAGTGGTTTGTGGCCATGGTCATGAAATTCTTGTTCATCTCAGCGAGTTATCGAGAAATTTCAGTCATCTCGGGATTGGAAGTAGTAGAAGAAACATTGACTCTCGAGTTAGATCTTGAGAATGCGGATGAGTCCTAATTCTTGTGGTGAGTAGTCATGTTTTCAATCAACTCTCTACACTCCTCCGGTCTCCTTTTCATAAAAGTACCACCGGCGGTGGCGTTGATCGTGTCACGATCACGAAAAGTGAGACCATTGTAGAAAGTATAAATGAGAGTGACGGGGAGCATGTTGTGATTAGGACAGCGGTCGATCAAATCATTGTATCGTTCCCAAGCATCAAAGAGCGATTCATCATTGTCTTGCATGAATCCACTAATTTGGTTACGAAGGCTCGTGACCATGGATGGTGGGAAGTAGCGCGACAAAAAACGTTGAGTCATGTCGTCCCAAGTATGAATAGAGTTCTTTGGGAGACGGTCAAACCATTTTTCGGCATGTGAGAAAGCGAGTGGGGAAAGAGTAGAAGGCGAAGGTCATCCATAGAAACACCGGGGGACTTCATGCTTTGGGTGATGGTAATGAATTTGTCGAGGTGTTTGTTGGCATCATCATCCGGAATTCCGTGAAATGGGTTAGTTTGCACTTGTTGGATCATGTGATGCTTCAACGAAAACTACTGAGCTGTGACATGCATCGGCGCAATCGGGCCTCCACGTCCGTTCATCGTGGGTTGACATAGCTCCTCCATGGTGCGTAGGTCGGGTAAGGGTGGATTATTCATGTTTTGGTGGGGTGGATTATTATTGTTGTTGTTTGGGAGGGGTGGATTATTATTGTTGTTGTTGTGTACACCGGCCATGTCTAAATCTTCGAGAGTCTCGGGCTCTGAATAAGACGTTGATCGAGTACGCACACACTAAAAAGAAAATGCAAGAGAAAATATTTTTGGTGTTTATAGGTTTTTTTTTGTTGTGTTTTTGTATTTTTGAAAAGTTTAGATTTTTATGGGTTTTTGAAAATTTTTGTGCTCGAAAATAACGTTCCCGAAAGAACGGATCCCAAAATCCAATTTTTCTCACAAGAAACTGTTGATCTTAACGAGAAGAGCCGGCAGCGGCGCCATTTTAATAACTGACTTTTGGTTAGTTAATAAAAGGTTTGCTTGCAAGATCTTTCTTTGCGTTGCTCGTACCCAATTGATATATGTCGTTGTTTCGTTCTCGGTATCTTCTCGAATTGATCACGGTCAAAAGTGGAATCGTTGTAAATGGTAACTAAAAAGGGGGAGCTTTGGTCTAAATCTACTAAAATGATAAATGCTAGAAATAATAGAATTAAACTTAAAGCAATTACTGAGAATAAAAATAAAGCTAGAATTTAAAGCTGGAAAAACTAGAATTAAACTGGCAATTTACCTTATTCGGAATAATGGCTTCTCAACTGGAAAACTCTATCCGGAATATCAGCTTATCCGGAATGTCATAGTCTATCCGGAATCCTTGTGCTACTCGGAATGTTACAGCTATGCGGAATGTTGTTTCTACTTGGAATAATCAAGGCCATGCGGAATATTACCCTATGCGGAATGTTTTCAACAGAACCCCTATGCGGAATATTTCGAAAAGAAACCCTATGCGGAATGTTTGGACATTCCGAATAATTAACAAAATCCAAACCCTATGCGGAATGTTTGTGCTATGCGGAATAATTTTATAAGAAAGCCTATGCGGAATAATTTTGACAGAAACTCTATGCGGAATAATTTTATATTCCGAGTAATAAACAAAATTCAAAAACTCTAACCAGAATTCTTGATCCTGTGCGGAATATTTTGGCTATTCCGAATAGACAATGAAATCGCTACTCTACCCGGAATAACTTGAAATTCCGAATAACCAATGAAATCAAGCTCTACTCGGAATAATTGGTTATTCCGAATAACCAAGATAATTACAACCTTGACCAGGAATAATGAAAATTCCGAATCAACAGTAAAATCACAAACCCCTATTCGGAATCTGGGTGAACACAGTAACAATATGCGAAGAACAGGAAATTCAGAAACACGAATTTAACACAAAATTTCCCAAGTTTTTAATCAAAACTTAAACCAATTTCACCACTGATCATTTACCTAAGGGAAACGTCAATCCAAAACAACAAAAACGCAAAACCCACTTACTTTTTATGATCAAACCAATAAAATAAAACTTAAGAACTTTGAATCATAAAGAGATGAAGAACAAGATGATGGAAAGATTAAAAGTAAACTTGTATTAATGATTTAGGATTCAACAAACAAAGTGGAAAGATTAAACTTACAAGATTGGAAGAAATCAAAGAAAGATGAAAACCACTCCTTAAGGGAGATGGTTTTCTTCCTACGAAATAGGAAAAGAGTAACAGAAAGAAAAGCTAGTGGAAATTTCTGAATGGGAGGAGTATTTATAGGCTTCTCCCTTGGTTGGTGAGTGGGCTTTCTCCCTTTCTTTTTGTCTTCTCGTCTTTTCAGAAAAGTTGACGTTTTCGATTTCGATTCGGGATTTGTCGACGAATAAATTCAACTCGTCTTTTAATTTCTTCATTTAATAGACTTGAGTTTCTTCGACATGTGTAAATCTTCCATCTTTGGTCCTTTTCTTCGATAAATCTTCAAATAGGCCCATTGACTTCAAATCTTTTGCATCTCTTGGACTATAGACTTCGTCTTTTCGTCTTTTTCCTCGATAAAACCCGTGCAATTTCATGTTTTCTCCAATATTTATCCGGTTGGCTCTGAAAACACAATAAACACACAAACCACGCATAATTCCAAACAAATGACATTAAATACGTGTTTTGGTCTTGTTTTAGCAAGAAATAAGTGGTAAAAGGATGGGTGTTTTCACACCTATCAAAGTAATTAAAAGTTGGAAGACTAATTGTCACCTTAGCCAACAAAATGAAATGATTAACTTCCTAATCTATTTATAGGGGAGGATTAAGGAGTGCTTAGGAAGCTTCCTCCCCTCTTTCCTTTCTCCTTAATTGCATGCTTAGTCCTTATCTTCTTAATCTTTTGTTAATTGCACCATTGGTCCTTAAGCCTTTTAATCTTCTTTAATCTTGGACTTTAATGACTTTTGGCTCGGGATTTCTTTGGACTCGTCTTTTAATTCTTCAATAAATAAGACTTGAGTTCTTCGGCTTTTAGTAAACTTCCGTCTTTTGACTTTTTCTTCGATAAATCTTCAGAATTGGTCTTGGACTTCCGTTCTTTTTGCACTCTTGACTTCTTGACTTCGTCTTTCGTGTTTTTCTTCGATAAAAGCCCGTGAATGCCCGTGATTTCTCCACTTTTCACCTTTTTGTCCTAAATCACAACAAAAACACAACGCATAATTCCGACATAAAAGACATAAAATACACGTTTTGGCTCGGTTATTATTGTAATTAAGTTGTAAAAAGGATGGGTGTTTACACACCTATCAAATCCCCTACACTTGACCATTGCAATGCCCTCATGCAATGCTTTAGTTACAAAGCACGTTTACATTTTTCATCATAATCAATCCACATTGGCCTTTATTAAAGAGATAGAAAATTCTAAACATTAAAGTAAAGAAATCAAAAGCATACCTTGGGTTTTGGAAATGTCATGAATAATTATCATCCTCAAGTTTTCACTTTCTCCAAACCAAGCTTAAAAACGAGATCATTGTTATTATAAGTTATCAGACTAACACGAACTCATGTGGGCCAATTATTCACTTAGACTCCCTTATTCCTAGGTTTATCTCTTATATTTTATTGTTGTCTTGAATGATCACGAAGATGCATTGTTGACTTATTTCGATAGTTATTAAGGCCGAAAATAAAGTGAACGATTTAATCAATAGTTAGCTAAATGACAAAATCTTTTAAAACTGCTTCTCGAGACCTCATAAAGTTCATATCTTGGCATAACTCACTTCGCGATTTGAGACCTTTCTCGGACCGATATTTGGCAGCGACTTCATACTTCAAACCTTGAGAGACGTTCATGAAATAATGGTCTTCTCTTCATTTAGGGATTTCTTCACTTGAAGTTTTGAGAGATTCTTCATATATGGACCACGACTTCTTCATTTTTCTCCAATCTTTATTTTGGACATTGATATACAATGATCCGCCTCCTTTTATGACTTGGATCTATTTATCCTCATACCTTGCTAGGGTCTTTTTGGATACACTTCTCCATGACTTTTGGGGAGTTTTTGCTTTTCGTCGTGTGTCTCGATCCTTCATATTGATCTTTGATAAATGATTCTTCACATCACTTTTGGATCTTAAGCAACAAAATGTATCCCTCATGCCTTGTTAGGACCTTTTTGGACTCGCCAATCTTCGCATCCCGCTTCAATAAGTTATGCCTTGGCTATGAACTCTAATCCATACCGAGCAACTTTTAAACGATCTTGGGCTAGAGGCTAAGTAACTTTTCAAATCGTACAACCTTATTTATTGCAGATAAATTTATTAGCAAGCGATGGGAGAATAGGCTTATAATTAACTCACATAAATTCACGAAAGAATACCGAACTTATAATTGGCTCTATCATCTCTCGTTCTCCACAGTTTAAAATCTCAAGAAATGAGACTCGTGGATGCTTAGCCTATTAAATCAAAGTTTTGGGTTTTCGAGTCATCTATAGGATCTTGCAAATTCTTAGACTTTTTCAAGTTTAGAAATCGCATTTTAAAGTTCCCTTGAAACGACTCTCTAGGATCAATAATAGGAACTTGCGAAAAGTTCTTGTTATTAACCCGTAAGAGTTAAGACTTTCGCGTTTTATAGATCCCTATATAAAAGCCTAGCAAAACTTGACTTAAACACGTTAAGGATACTAGCTAGAGTAACTTAGATAACTAAACTCGGGTTGAGTCAAAATATTCACAACGTTTGAAAATTAAAACCACATTATTAAAATTTATTCTAGATAAGGAAAGAAAATAACTATACAAAGGGAAAAACTAATGGGCCAAAATAGATCAAAAATTTTGAAAAATGTCGAAAAAAATTGATTTTCCGGTTAAAATGAGGACAAATACAAGGAAAAGTCCACTTAACTTCGATAGAAGTCCCCCTATACTTAAGATAAACATTGTCCTCAATGTTTAAGCATGTGGGAGTAAACTCCCCTACACTTAGGACATGGTGCACATTGTTTAAATCTTGCTAAGGGAGAAACAACTAAAGAGATTCCTATTTTAATATTGAGAAATATAAAATAGTGAATCGAAAAGAGTTTAGGATAGAACCGGGAAGAAGGGAACATGGAATCACGGGTCGTCAAGAATCATCAAGAGTGGATCTTTGAAGCTCAAATCCTTGAATAAGAAGAGAGGAGAGAGCAAACACCAACGGGTCTCCCCTAAACTTAGGATAAAGGAAGCTAAAAGATAGAAACATGGGTTGCCTCCCAAGAAGCGCTTAATTTTTGATTATAGAGTCGTGAGCCTGACTCGACCTTGATCATCATAGGAAGAAGCATGAAACATATCCACCAGGATCAAAGACATAGTTTTCTTCCATCAAATAGCACAAGCTTAAGGCGAACAAGGCAAGCCAAAGAAGAGTAGGCAAGGTTTCCTTAAGCAGCGATGGAGCATGGTGGAAGCAAGGGTGAAGTGGTGCAAGCATATCTTCAATATTTCCAAAGATCTTTCCTTTTATTTCATCAGGTGGATACTGAGATGGCTGCAGAATATCGATACCGGGGTCGAACACCTTTTCCTTTAGGGGAAAATAGCACTCAGGCTCAGCAGAGTGTGAAGATGATCCGTGATGAAAATGCACAACCTCGTCCTCAGAAGGGGGACAAAGAGGTGTTAAATCATATGTGGTGCGGATATTGGTGTCGACCGGTTTATTCTACTTTGAAAGAATGTTCTTCAAATCCAAAGTAGGATCAAGACGATAATCTTCAAAATCTAAAGGAGGAGCATCACTCTCATGAGGGAAGTAAGTGTTGAGAAACATAGAGAAGTCGTCCTCAAATGAGTAATCGTCCAAAGTAGGATCAAGTAATGGCGGAGGATCTTCATTATGTGAAGAATCACTCGAAAGAGTATCGGCCTCATCAAAATCATCATATGTGGGCAGATCGGGATACTCAGAAGTAAGGTCATCATAATCATCCGTGTGACAACCCTGGTTTTGAGGTTCGTCACTTAGTTTTATTTTGTGCTAGTTGCGTGTCTTTACGTGTTTATGTGCTTATTGGTGTGTATGGATTGTGGTTTGGATATCGTTTCCGGTACGGGGTACCTTATGAATGAAACGATGTGTGATGATTTCATGTTCATGAGTTCACATGGTAGTGACTATGAAGTGAGATGGTGTTATTTGATGGTTCTAAGTATACGTATATGTATTATAGAAAATCGTATTTTTTACGATTTACGGTTTAGCATTTAGAGGTCGCGGATGAGGTAATTAGTCATATGAATATTTTTCGGGATGGTTTTAAGTCATTTAGGACTTAGTTATTAAGTTTATTTCAAAATTTGAGATTTTTTTTTAAAAGTGTATATTTTACGTCTTTTACGGAAAAACGCGTAAATTTGACTAGTTTTACGGTTTTGTGGTTTTGAAAGCTTTAGGAGCTGAAATAGATTAAGGAAAATTAAATTAATATTAATAACATAATATTAAATAATAAAAAAAACGAATTTAGGGGTGTTTGGGTCGGTTTAGACGCACCAAAGAAGAAAGAAAGAAGGGAAAAGCCCAAAACAGGCCCAATGGACTTGTAATGGGATTAGGGGGCCTTTAGGACTTAACCAAACTCAACTCATAACCATATTAATCAGGTTTTTAACCTCCATAACATCTCCTAGCCGAAATTCTTCAATGGTGGCCAATTAGGGTTCTTTAAAAATTAGGTTTTCTTCATCTTCTATTAATTCAAAGGTAAACCCTTTTTAACCCTTTTCATATTAAATGTTTTTAATGTTTCTATGATCATATGATGGATTAGTTTAGGGTTTAATTAAAAGCAGCATATTAATCATATTTTAATGATTAAATAAATTAGGGCTTGTAATTAGAGGGATTAGGGTTAATTAATGAGGTTGATTTTGTTAAACCCGTTTTTAAAAACTGGGCAGAATTTTGAGTCAATTGTTTTGATCATATCGGGAGTTCTAGGAACATTCAAGATGCGATCTAAGTATCCCTGAAAAGGTAATTGAATTGGCTTTCTAATGCAAGAAACGAGAACTAAATTGGAGGTGGGATGTGGGTCAAAAACAGGTTACAACAGTCGGAGATCAAAACAGTTTTGAATTCAGCCTGTTTTCTTTTTAAGTTTTGGGTTGTTTGGGGTACATAGGGTTGCATTGGGATCTTCTCACGAACATGAGAGATGGTTTATATATTTTAGTAAGTATCTGCACTTGGGCTAAGGTTGTGGTTTAGGGTAAGACCCTCTAATGGTAACAAACTTCTCATACGTTTAAAATCAGTAAATTCTGGATAGGTAGCAATATATACACATATATCGGGGCCTTAACAGTAGTTTTAAGGTTAGGGCAAGTGGGAGGATTTCACTAACATGTATAAAAGTGTGAATATTCCTTTTACAGAAACCATGGGTATGTTTAAGTGGACGTTTGACTTAAAGTTTTGAGACCTAAAAACTGGGACTGTTTTGTGTAAAATTATGAACGGGATAGTTATTAAACTTAACCAAGTTAGGGACTTGTTAAGGAAGGGTAATGGGGTGATTAGAGCTTATCAATGAGGTATTATATGGGAATCGGCTAGATGTCCATCATAGGGTGATGAGCCATCTTGGTGATTGGTTCGTGTATTGATTTTGTGTTTTTGGTTTGTTAGCTCGTTGCTAGTGCGAGGACTTGTGAAGAAGCTATCAGGTGAGTTTCATAGTCCCATGTTTACTTTTGATTTTGACTTCCAGATGGGATGGAAGAGACACTGTGTTGAGTTGTTTATAAATTGATGCTGTGAATGTTTTTAAGGTTGAGATGGACTTGTGTGTACATTATGTGATTAACTGCTATGTGATTCTTGTTTGTGTATGATCTGGATTGGAAAGGTACATAGGTGTATGGGAGCCTATAGGACCAATGGTTAATGAAAAGGTAGTGGCCTTGGGATAGGTACATAGCGTGATCGTCTATGGGACCAATGGTTAATGACATGGTAGTGGCCTTGGGATAGGTACATAGCGTGATCGTCTATGGGACCAATGGTTAATGACAAGGTAGTGGCCTTGGAAATTATGGTGTTTGGTAAGGCGTGATGCCTTAGAAATTATGGTGTTTGGTAAGGCGTGATGCCTTGGAAATTGTGGTTGTTAGTAAGGCGTGATGCCTTGGAATTGTGATGATTGATTGAACCTGAATGCTAGTTGTTAATACATAATTGTAGCGCATTGTCCATATGTTATTGTGTTGATGGTTGTTATTCACAGCTTGTAACTGATTTGGCGGTGGAGTCTAAACCTATGACTCTCACCAACTTTATGTTGACGTGTTTTAGTGTCTCTTTCAGGTGTGAATATGGTTAAGCTTGAGGATAGAAGTGGCTAGACTTGGATGCCTAAGGATTGCATATAGAAGGAGATCCCCGTTCCTTCTTAGTTTTTATTTGTTCATTTAAATAAGTGATACTGTTGGCACCTATATGTTTGTTTTGTTTGTGTTACTTGTTTGTCTTGGGTAAGAGGTAGGACTGTTACCTACTTACCTAGACTCCTGCATGTTGAGATATTCTCATGACATTTGTGTCGCCATTTATGACATTTCTTATATCATTTAGTTATCTCTATAGACAGGCTATTGTTGTGATGATATCCATACGTCGTGCCTCATATTCCGCCATGGTGGGGTGTGACAGAATGGTATCAGAGCCAATGGTTATAGAGAATTAGGTTGCCTAGTCGTGTAGCCTAGTCTATAGTTTAAGGGTCCCTGCATATAGGCGTCATAGGAGTATGTGTGCATTTTATTATAATTGATGTGTTTGAATGTTATTTATTGTGATGTTTTGACTAGTATGAATTGAACCATAGTAAGTTCATACTTAGCCACATGTTATTTTCTTTTTGGGTTGTGACTAGTGCGGGTTGAACCATAATCGTCCACACTAGTCATTGTCGTATTTTGCTTAAATTGTACATTATAGTACATAATTTGGTACATGGTAGTTCTATCTTTTGTTGGGTTATTTTATGTACCTGAGGTACAATATTTTTCTTTTGATTTTAAGTCATGTTCCCTAAGAATCGTGTGGTGGTTCGAGTTACTAGGAGTACATGGGTAGGAAGGATTTTAAGTCGTTTCCACTCTTATGAGCGACATGACTTATAACTGATTATGTTTTCGTTTTGGATTTAGCCTATGCTGTTTTAGCTAGACTATTGATTTCTGTATTCCAAGAGTATTACTATGTTATTTTAATAGATGAAGTTTTGGACTTTATTGGTTATGTGGTTATGAGCTTATGTGAGTAGATGGATTTATGTGTTATATGTTGTATTGATTCTTATAAGTGTCATCATATGAGGGAGTGCATTGGGGAAAGGGTAATTGTATAAGTATGGTGGCCAACATAGTTATACAAGTACCACAACTTCAATGGGTTCCCAAGTATGGTCGCATGAAAGAGGGTTAGTACATGCTTGTATATGATGAGATGTAGAATTTGGGTATACGTATTTTATATGGGTATATGTAATGGCTACCTACGATATGGCTATTGTTCTTTTTGTGTTATATGTTTTGGGTTATAGTTGTCTTGTGTGATTTTGGGGTCACACGATATGGTTTGGTTTTGGAGGTGGGCTTTATGCCTTGTTGTGGCACAGTGAGATGGTGATTACTCGTATGGAAAATGAGCGTATAAAGCGATTGATTGACTTACGTATATGATAACGAGTATGTTTTGGGGATTCAATAGGTATACATATGCGGATGTATATATACTACTATGTGTTAAGTTATGGTATATGGTCGTTCACTAGTTATTATAACTTGAACGTACCTTGTGTTTGTTCGTGTTTTATGGTGCTGGAGTTTGGTGGAGTTTCAACGACGTTTTGAATCTTTTGAACCGTGTCTTGTAGCGTATTCTTTGAGTTTCGTATTTCACGTGTACGTTTTAAAACGGTGTTCTTGGTTTTAAGTCTATTGAAATAACCTGGGATTTCTTTTGAGATAATGAAATCTTTTGTGTTGAGTCTTACATTTCTTTTGGTTGGTATATAGAAAAAGGGGACTTGGAAATCTAGTATAGGGTTAGATAATTGGTCGTATTCGGTAAAATAAGGGTAAGGTGTTGGGGTCGTGTTTGAAACAATATGTTACATAAGATTTCTTTTTAGTCAACACTTATTTATTTCAAATTCTAAAAGACTTTCTTTAAAATAAAGCGAAGTAAAATTTCTTTCTACTTACATAGTTTATATAATTGGGTTTAACCGATTCACGTCATTTATAATTATTAATTCAAGGTTAAATTGAGTTTATGAAGATTTCACATACAATTTTATCTTTCATTAATATAAAACTGTTTTGGTCATAACTTGTTCGTTTTTAGAGCTTTTTGAGTGATTCAAAAGCAAAAAAAAAATTATGTACTCGGAACATACTTTTCAAATATTCAGAATGTATAGCCATGGGAGGTCAGTGGACTGGTCGGAATTGTTGTACAAGTGTCGGGTTAAAGGTTGAGTTTGAATAGTAGTTTATTTTTATGATTTGGGATACACGGGATACCTAGTCTTTGAGTTGAGTTTTGAGTTCGTTAAGAGGATTGTTTGTAGATTGTTTGAGTCACATAGATGTGGAAGGTAATAATAAATAAATAAATAAAAAGAGATATATATTCTTTTGGAAAAGTCGATCTTTTGCACGGTTTAAATAATATGTTGCGGGGCGTAATATGTTTTGGTTGCCATTGGGTGTTTCTTGGATTATTTTTCGTGGTCATGGGTCATTTTGAATTGATACATGTTTTGGGTTTGAGTTTTCTTTTGAGTCTCGTGGTTTTTGACTTGTTTTAATTGGTGCACGTGAAATGTCGTTTGTCATCCGTTGGTTTGATTCGTTGATCGTATCTGATGGATTCAGGATGTAGTTTTGGTTTCATATTGTTCGGGAGCCTTGAGGTAGTCGTATGAAAGACTTGGTCGCGCCTACACGCTTAAGTAGGTGACCATGAGAGAACGGTCGGAATACCCTTAGTGGGGAGGAAAGAAGTTGTAGACGAACTAGTGTGGTCATGAGGTCTCTTAGGAGTACCAAGGAGATGAATAGAGATTTGTGGGATATTAGCACAAGTAACGCGCCATAGAGAGTGTTGGAAGGGGAAGTAATACCTCAAAGGTATTTATTGTTGTTCGTAGGGCATGTAAGTTTTCTGAAAATTTCCTGAAATTTAGTAGGTTCTCCTATTACTGTGAGGTAGAACCATAAATAGAGCAAGTAGGGGAGGTGAGAGGAGTTGTAGTTAGTGCCTTTCCAAGGCAAATCGTTGATGGAGTGATTTAAAAACAAGAGGTGTTAGAAATTGGAAGGAATACCGGATAAATGTTGAGTTGCTTAGTAGTAGATTGGATGTGGAAGGAGGTTGAGTGGTTCGATGAGAGGAAGTACCATTCTTTTAAGATGCGTGTAGAATTTTGCAAGTAGAACGAGGTAGGAATTTATTCGTATTGTCGCTAAGAGAGGGTGCAAGGAGGACATAGTTGAAACTGCTAAGGATGTTGTATGAACGTTTTGGGTTTACGGTTATGTATTTGGCTTCACCAAAGCACTAGCGGTTTTCATGGTGTTAATGAACCAAGTGTGCATGAACGTGTATAAACAAGTTGTCATCGGGCGCGTCGACGACATCTTGAACTACTCAAATCTGAGAAGGAGAGTGAGGCGAATTATGTGTTGGTTTTGAGGTGGAGTTATACGTGAGATTTTCGAGTGTGAGTTTTTAGTATTAAGTTTACCATGATGAGTAGTTAGAGATGATGGAGTATCATGGAACCAGCAAGGGGCGACGTGAAGAAGGATGAGAAGCATTTTGGAGGCTGAAGAGGTGGATTGGATAATGGGTCGATCTTAGCATTATCGGAAGGACTGGATGAATTCACAAAGCATGACGATACGTGGAGCAGGGATTTGGACGCGTACGAGGACGACAAAGAAAGGCGATAGCTTATACGTTGCAGGAACTGAAGATTTGGAAGAACTAGATGGACTTAGTTAGTGGGGCTGGATTGTTATATCTGCCTAGAATGCTAGAGGCATTTGGTGTACGAGACGTGGAGAATGATCTATACGGATCATGAACGTCTCCAACACATATTCAATCATCTTGATTGACCTTTTGGCAAAGGTGATGGGTGGAGTTAAGTGATGAAAGAAAATTGCAAGGCCAAGTACCATCTGGGAAAGGGAAGCATAGTTGATGAGACATGGAATAAGAAGAATGAAGTGAAGCTGAGACGAACTTGAACTATATGGATGACGTATTAGGGTGGTTTGCATGAAGGATGTAGGTTGCACGAGTTGATTTGTCTAAAGCAGAGAACGCGTCAACATGTATGATGCGTGGCTTGGACAATCATATGGAGAAAGGGGCGTGGACTATACTTCCTACATAGATAGGAGTAGCTTAGAAAGGGTAATGTAAGGACGAAATTGGTGAAAGTGACGAGAGTTGGGTGATAGTCGATAGTCTGACTAATTCATCTCATATTTCAAGAGGAATGAGAAGTCACGTAGTTAAGAAGTTGGAAGAATTGCGTACGAATGGGATGGAATAGAGGGTTATGCGTAAAAGTTAGCCTAATATGTATGGATTGCCTTATCAAGGATTATGGCAAGGGAAGAAACGATGGGAAGCATCACATCATGAGGTATGGTATGAGTTGAGGAGGAAGAAGGACGTGTGTATTGAAGCGAAGCATGAATGAAATAGGAACCGGAGGTAAAACTTTGGTAGAGCTTAATCAGTAGAATAAAGCACAGCGCAGGCTAATGCTGTCATAATGTGGAAAAGGAAATGGCACTGAGCTATACTGATTGTTTGGGAGGATTAGTATCGATAATCGAATGGATGAGGAGTTATAGGTGTGATATGCCATCGGGACGAAGGGATTGGTCTAACTGAGATAACCATCCTTCTAAGGATGTGTATAGATCGTAAGTTGATTTGGACTGGAAGAACTAATGGGTATGTGAAAGACCGTCATAGGTCCCTTTGCAAGGAAATTGGAAATTTTTAGTAGTTCGGGGTACGGACTAAAGGGAGTTTCACCCATAGTAACGGGTGGTATGTTTTGGTAAAATGGAAGAGTTGATGTAGAGCTTTGTAGGCCCAGTCATGATCTTTGGAAAGATCGGACCAGTAGCATATGAGCATAGAATTACATGGGAGAAATGAGTTGTATACATGATACATTTCATGTATTGAGATTGGTAAAGGTTGTTTGAGAAGGCATCTTGCATGTACGGTTATTCGGGACTTGTGTTTATGAGAGTCTTTGTTTTATCAAAGAGTCATCTAGGAGATTTATTGACTGTGAGGTCAAGAGTTTGACAATGAGTTTAATTGTTTCTGGTTTGTATATGTGGTATTTTGAAACTTGAACTAAAGTTCACGTGGAAATGAGAGGAGTTCTTTTAGAACAAGTATCCTCGTGCGATTTGTTATCTGTGTGTTTGATCCTAAGGAGTAAATCTCGGGACGAGATTTCTATTAGGAGGGAGTGATGTGACAACCCTGGTTTTGAGGTTCGTCACTTAGTTTTATTTTGTGCTAGTTGCGTGTCTTTACGTGTTTATGTGCTTATTGGTGTGTATAGATTGTGGTTTGGATATCGTTTCCGGTACGGGGTACCTTGTGAATGAAACGATGTGTGATGATTTCATGTTCATGAGATCACATGGTAGTGACTATGAAGTGAGATGGTGTTATTTGGTGGTTCTAAGTATACGTATATGTATTATAGAAAATCGTATTTTTTACGATTTACGGTTTAGCATTTAGAGGTCGCGGATGAGGTAATTAGTCATATGAATATTTTTCGGGATGGTTTTAAGTCATTTAGGACTTAGTTATAAAGTTTATTGCAAAATTTAAGATTTTTTTTAAAAGTGTATATTTTACGTCTTTTACAGAAAAACGCGTAAATTTGACTAGTTTTACGGTTTTGTGGTTTTGGAAGCTTTAGGAGCTGAAATAAATTAAGGAAAATTAAATTAATATTAATAACATAATATTAGATAATAAAAATAAAAAAACGAATTTAGGGGTGTTTGGGTCGGTTTAGACGCACCAAAGAAGAAAGAAAGAAGGGAAAAGCCCAAAACAGGCCCAACGGACTTGTAATGGGATTAGGGGGCCTTTAGGACTTAACCAAACCCAACTCGTAACCATAATAATCAGGTTTTTAACCTCCATAACATCTCCTAGCCGATATTCATCAATGGTGGCCAATTAGGGTTCTTCAAAAATTAGGTTTTATTCATCTTCTATTAATTCAAAGGTAAAACCTTCTTAACCCTTTTCATATTAAATGTTTTTAATGTTTCTATGATAATATGATGGATTAGTTTAGGGTTTAATTAAAAACGGTGTATTAATCATATTTTAATGATTAAATAAATTAGGGCTTTTAATTAGAGGGATTAGGGTTAATTAATGAGGTTGATTTTGTTAAACTCGTTTTTAAAAACTGGGCAGAATTTTGAGTCAATTGTTTTGATCATATAGGGAGTTCTAGGAACATTCAAGATGCGATCCAAGTATCTCTGAAAAGGTAATTGAAGTGGCTTTCTAATTCAAGAAACGAGAACTAAATTGGAGGTCGGGAAGTGGGTCAAAAACAGGTTACAACAGTCGGAGATCAAAACAATTTTGAATTCAGCCTGTTTTCTTTTTAAGTTTTGGGTTGTTTGGGGTACATAGGTTTGCATTGGGATCTTCTCACGAACATGAGAGATGGTTTATATATTTTAGTAAGTATCTGCACTCGGGCTAAGGTTGTGGTTTAGGGTAAGACCCTATAATGGTAACAAACTTCTCATACATTTAAAATCAGTAAATTCTGGATAGGTAGCAATATATACACATATATCAGGGCCTTAACAGTAGCTTTAAGGTTAGGGCAAGTGGGAGGATTTCACTAACATGTATAAAAGTGTGAATATTCCTTTTACAGAAACCATGGGTATGTTTAAGTGGACGTTTGACTTAATGTTTTGAGACCTAAAAACTGGGACTGTTTTGTGTAAAATTATGAACGGGATAGTTATTAAACTTAACCAAGTTAGGGACTTGTTAAGGAAGGGTAATGGGGTGATTAGAGCTTATCAATGAGGTATTATATGGGAATAGGCTAGATGTCCATCATAGGTTGATGAGCCGTCTTGGTGATTGGTTCGTGTATTGATTGTGTGTTTTTGGTTTGTTAGCTCGTTGCTAGTGCGAGGACTTGTGAAGAAGCTATCAGGTGAGTTTCATAGTCCCATGTTTACTTTTGATTTTGACTTCCAGATGGGATGGAAGAGAAATTGTGTTGAGTTGTTTATAAATTGATGCTGTGAATGTTTTTAAGGTTGAGATGGACTTGTGTGTACATTATGTGATTAACTGCTATGTGATTCTTGTTTGTGTATGATCTGGATTGGAAAGGTACATAGGTGTATGGGAGCCTATGGGACCAATGGTTAATGACAAGGTAGTGGCCTTGGGATAGGTACATAGCGTGATCGTCTATGGGACCAATTGTAAAACCCGCATGCTTTTACCATGAATAGTGCCCTTAAGATCGTACGTCCTAGATTAAAACTTACCTCAGTTAGTATTGATCACATTCATGTGCTAATAATCAAGCAAGTGCATACGTGTATGACATGACAAGTATCGATTACGTACGAACTCATGATAAACAGTTAATAATATATCACGTGAACATAATTAAATCATGATCACCATTTAATATACTAACTAAAATATTTACGTAAATACTTATAATATATTTACGAGCGTGAAGTTTATGATAAACGACACGATAGATTAAACAGAAACACTTTAAACACGAGCACGTTTAACCACGAACGAACACGAAACATCGGGACACGAGAAAGGTACGGGTACCCCATGTGGGGCCCCCATACCCACGGCACACATACAAGAAATGGGCTTAGCCCATGGACTTTACAAGTTAAGGGGGGTAAAGAGTAAAACATGTTTTCACTTTTCATTTTACAAGAAATAAACAAAAACCCTAAAAGAGTTTTTCTCCTCTCCTTTTTGCTCTCTTTGTGCCGCCACATAAACACCACCATAGGGGGTGATTTGTTTGATTTTGATCTTAAAAACTATTGTATAATCAGTGTTTGTTCATCCCTTTTCCAAGCTACATAGTGGTATACCTTTCTAACCCTTCTTTTTAATTCTTTTTAATTCTTTTAATCTTTGATTATTTTCATGAACATGTTATTATTTTTCTTATAAAAACAAGGTAATTAATCATTGATCTAACATGTTTTGGTATTAATTAAAATCAAAGAATGGTTTATAAGGGTGTTTGTTTTTGGCCGCCTAGCAAACAAACCCGAGGGGGGGGTTTGGTTTGCTATTGCCGCCACCACCAAGACCACAATTGGTCTTGGTTGGCTCATGTGGGACCCACGGCAGCAAGGAGACACGTGTGCCCCGGGTTTGGCTTGGGGTACGGTGTCGAATTCATGCCCGATTCATGGTTCGTTGGTTAAAATCATGATCTATGTTACATGTAATTTTTATGAATCATGAACTTAGGATATAATTAATTAATAACATGAAATATTAATTAAATCATGACTTAGGTTATTTTAATTATTAGTTTATCATGACATTAATTTAACCTAAGTATTTTATGTTATAAGTTATAATTAATTAATTATTAAAACATGCCTATAATTAATTAATTTAGACATGACTTAGGTTATATTATTATTAATAATAATACACATTTTAACCTAAGTATCTTCATTTCATTTTAATTAAAACATGTTATACCTTAATTAAAATGCTTAACCTATAGTTTAATTAAAATACATGAAATAATAATTAAACTATATACTATATCATATGACTTAAGAAACAAGCTTATAAACACTTAGACTTATATGATAGCTTATGTAACCAGCTTAATTCTAAATATGGAAACTTCTATTTATAGAAACTTAATTAAATAAGGCAACTAATCTAATTATGGAAACCTTCTATATATGGAAATCTATCTATTTCAGGCAGCTAATCTAATTATGGAAACCTTCTATATATGGAAACTTATTTAATTAAGGCAACTGATTCTATTTTTGGAAACTTTCTATTTTTGGAAACTTTCTATTTTTGGAAACTTTCTATTTTTGGAAACTTTCTATTTTTGGTAACTTTCTATTTTTGGAAACTTTCTATTTTGGAAACTTTCTATTTTTGGAAACTTTCTATTTTTGGAAACCTGCTATTTTTGGAAAGTTACTTATTATTACACAGTAAGTATAATAATACATGAAACACCAGTAATACTTAATCAGATTAACCAGAATACTAGATAAACACGGTTTAAGGCTTTAAACAGTGAACCATGACCTAAAACATACCAAATCAGCTATAATGAGACACAGAACCCAGTACGTAATCAGTGAATCGATACTTATACACGTGTGTATTCATGTAGCATTAGTGATCCAGAAGTAGGAGTCTTTCTTCCGTTCATTCACTGGACTTGAGGTACGGATTCCCGTCCTTTCAGTATGGACATTCTTTCCTTATTAGGATTTCCCCGTATGCAGCCAACTGTTTTCCCCAGTATTTGTTTTTTTGTTTTGAACTGCTTATGTTTAATCAGCATAATCTATAGCCATATACAAGCATGACCAGTTTCACCTAGTTATGGAGGTACCATAACCATAGCATTGGAGGCACCGATGTTATGACTTCCCCACGGCGGAGTGATTGCTCGTGGCGTCCCTTTCAGTTTTGGCCATATTATTATATCAGGTGGGGCGTATGGGTGCATCCTAGTTACATGTTTTATTCAGTTTATCATGGTGAATGTGGTGTGTGCCTTGCACCCTTCACAAGGAGTTGATCCCTCCTACCCAAATCAGTATATTGATTAGAGGCATCCCCTCTAATCAGCATGATGAGGTCACCCCTCCAAGTATTCATGCACGTGACCTTTTCATGACCTATATGAGCTATGGTATATATATATGTTAAACAGTTTTCACAAGATAAACATAAGGCTTTTCAAACTATAAAACCAGTTTTCTTGTTACTTAACCAGTTTACTCAGTATTTAGTCTTCCGCTGTTATATGTTACATGCTTATCCTATATCATGCTTTATTGTACATCCGTGCACTGAGCGTCTTGCTCAGCCGTTTTCCTTTTCATGTTCCCAAAACGGCAGGTACTCAGGGACGCTCGTAGATCTCAAACGTAGGTGCATATGAACTGGAAGCCTTACTGTCTTTCTTTACTTTATGCATTTCCTTTACTTTGATACAGTTGCTATGGACATTGTTTCGTCCTTTCCTTTTTACAGTATTTATGTTTGTGTGTGATGAGCTTTACTTTGGGGTACCGATGTTTGTTTCCGGTATTTCCCTTTTATGGTTGAATAATGCTTAGACATTTATCCTTGTATGCTTTGATGACACGCCATGATTATGCGTAATATTCCATTTCCAAAATGGGGTGTTACAATTATGGTATCAGAGCCAAGGCTTCGACCTGTAGGCTCTCAAATATGACCTGTGATTAGTGGGTAGTCACTACGGTCTTCCTAGAACTGACAGTTGTTTTCATGCATTCATCATTTTTAAGCATACATATACATGTCATTGTTACAGGGTTTTTGACTAAGTAATGGTTGGTACAGGACTGGCCCTATTTAGTCGCATGTGTTTTATCGAAACTTTTAGATTTGGGACCGACCCATAGGCGTCCCCTCGATATGTCTTTTATTTTGAGTGAACTGACCGAAGGCGTTCACTCTCGAGCACCAAAAGTTTTCATAAAACTGCATCATGCATTCATACAAAGATTTTCTTGCATAAAATTTTTCTCGTGAAATTTTTGGCATAAATTTTTTTTTTTTATATTTTATGTTGAACTGTTAATCATATGCTTTATGTTATACTGTCAGATGGCAAACACAGACAAACTCTGGGAGTTATTTGAAAACATGGAGGCAGAAAGGCAAGACGCCATTCTTCATGACAACGAATATCCTCCCCCACCTATCATTTTTCCCATGGAGGGAAGGAATCGACTCATGAGGGAATACTACGCCATGAGACAAAGACCCGACGAAAATTGTGGTCAGTTCATGCGGAGGTTCCTCGGGTACACAGCTGTCCTGAGGGCATCAGCAGGCACCACCGAAGAACAAGCACTACATTTTCGTTGGGGCCTTGACCCAAGTATTGCAAATAATTTATCGGGTGCCCCGTTGGATACTGTGGCACAGGTGGCTTACGCAGCAAGGAAGCTTGAGATGTTGCAGGAACGCGATGAGTTCGGGGAAGCTGAAAGACCCGACAAGAGGTAAAACATTTCATGTTCTAGCGTTAACCAGACCGCATCCTATCGTTATATGTTCTATAATCATCTCTTAAACTGTATCTTCCAGGCAGAAAACTGGGGACCGGTCTCAGCCGGCTACTCAGCAGCAGCCCAATCAGCCCAAAGGAAACGGTCACTCTAACGACCGTTCTGTTGTGGAAAGGCGCAACGGTAATGATAATTACCGTAACAATGCGGGACACTCCAACAACAGCAGGTCCTACTATTTATGCATCTTCTTATGATTTCATGTTATGTCTCTCATGCTGACACTATAATAATCTCTACCAGGAACCACGGTAACGGAAGGGACCAGAACCACAGGGGTTCTCAGCCTAACCGTTCAGCTAACACTGGTAAGCATCTTATGACGCTTACGTCTTATACTCGTGCATATACCTTATTCTTAACACGTTCTGTCATCAGCAGGCCCTCAGCAAGCAAGGACTCCTGCTGGAGGATTCACTCATCCTCTTTGCAGCACTTGCCATCGCAGACACCCTGGCCCATGTCGTCGTGATTCCGACGCGTGCTACAAGTGCGGCCTCCCTGGCCATCGTATGAGAGATTGCCGTAAGGGTGAAATGGAGGGTACTTCGGGTCATGCTGATACTAAACCGCCTCCTACCACTGGGCGTGTCTACATGACATCGCGGGACCAGGCAAACAAATCTACATGTACCATTACTGGAATTTTGTATATGTACGGCCAAGCTGCATGTGTTCTTTTCGACACGGGTGCCACTCATTCAGTTGTTTCCACTACTTATGCTAAGAACATCAGGACACTTCCCTTGCCATTAGAAAATAAGCTTACCATTTCCACGCCTCTGAGGGACTCTGTATTAATAACTCATGTATACAAGAGTCTTCCTCTAGAGTTTGACGATAAGGTTCGTGCAGTAGATGCACTTCCTCTAGACATGATTGAGTTCGATATGATTCTCGGCATGGATTGGCTATCCAGGCACCATGCTACCATAGACTGCCACTCATATCGGGTGATCTTCGGCGACATTAATGCACCAGAGTACATTCATAACGGGTTCATACCCGGACGGTCTGTACAAGTCATATCTACCTTGCAAGCACGTGCATTACTGTCACATGGCTGCGAAGGTTATCTAGCTACGGTTCATGACATGGATGCTGAATCCCCATCGATTCAGGATCAACCAGTAGTTTCGGAATTTCAGGACGTCTTCCCAGATGAACTTCCAGGCATACCACCTGCAAGAGAAGTGGAGTTCAATATCGACCTTGTTCCAGGAGCTGAGCCAATCTCTAAGGCTCCCTATCGTATGGCTCCCATAGAGCTAAAAGAACTGAAGGACCAACTGCAGGAACTTCTTGAACGAGGGTTCATTAGACCGAGCGCATCTCCATGGGGCGCACCGGTCTTGTTCGTTAAGAAGAAGGACGGCAGCATGCGACTTTGCATTGACTACCGTGAACTTAACAAGATTACCATCCGCAATAGATATCCACTGCCACGTATAGACGATCTGTTTGACCAACTTCAAGGAGCCAAACACTTCTCAAAGATCGACCTAAGGTCAGGCTACCATCAGCTAAGGGTTAAAGAGCAGGATATTGCCAAGACTGCTTTTCGTACCCGCTATGGCCATTATGAGTTTGTGGTCATGCCATTCGGCCTGACTAACGCTCCAGCAGTATTCATGGATCTAATGAACAGAATCTTTCATGAATTCCTTGATAAATTTGTCATTGTATTCATCGATGATATCTTGATTTTCTCAAAGTCCACGGAGGAACACGAAGATCATCTCCGTACTGTACTATAGATTCTTCGTCAGAAGCAGCTGTATGCGAAATTCTCCAAGTGTGAGTTCTGGTTAAACAAGGTGGCATTCTTAGGTCACATTGTATCAGCAGAAGGGATCACTATGGACCCAGCGAAGGTTGAGGCTATCACTAAATGGCCAAGACCAACATCAGCGACAGAAGTCCGCAGTTTCTTAGGCTTAGCTGGATATTATCGAAGATTCGTGGAGAACTTTTCCCGCTTGGCATTGCCTCTCACCAAACTGATGCGAAAAGGAGAGAAATTCGTCTGGACGGAAGATCGAGAGAAGAGCTTCGAAGACCTAAAGCAGAAGTTAGTATCTGCACCTATTCTTACTCTCCCATCTGGTACAGGTGGATTTCAGATCTATAGCGATGCATCGGGGAAGGGACTGGGCTGTGTTCTCATGCAACATGGGAAAGTGATCGCGTATGCTTCATGGCAGCTTAAGCCCTATGAAGAAAACTACCCTACGCATGACCTGGAACTTGCTGCAGTGGTGTTCGCGTTGAAGATATGGAGGCATTACTTATACGGAGAATCATGCGACATTTTCACGGATCACAAGAGCTTGAAGTATATCTTCACACAGCGAGAATTGAACATGAGACAAAGGAGATGGTTGGAACTGTTGAAGGATTATGATATTAACCTACAGTATCACCCCGGGAAAGCTAATGTAGTAGCAGATGCACTCAGCAGAAAGTCCGGAATGATAAACGGCATTGAGATCAAGGAACAAAACATAAGAGACTTGGAGCGGCTAGACATCGAAATCATGGTACGTGGGAAGCACGGATACTGGGCGAATCTTAGAGTAGAACCTGAGTTACTGACTAGGATCAAGGAAGCGCAGAAGGATGATGGAGAGATTTGGGCGATAATTCAGAATTTGGAGAAGCAGACAGAATTCCGAATGGACGCAGACGGTATCATTTGGCAGGGCACGAGACTTTGTGTTCCTGACAATCCAGAACTCCGGGAAGCATTGTTAGCTGAAGCTCACAGCTCCCCATTTTCTATACATCCTGGGTCGACGAAAATGTACCATGACATCAGACAGCACTTTTGGTGGAGTGGTATGAAACAGGATGTAGCCACGCATGTCTCCAAATGTCTTACCTGTCAGCAGGTTAAGATTGAACATCAGCGATCTGGCGGTCTCCTTCAACCGTTGGATATTCCAGAGTGGAAGTGGGAAAAAATCACAATGGATTTTGTTACCGGTCTTCCGCCTACCAAGAAGAAGCACGATGCTACTTGGGTCATCGTTGATCGACTCACCAAATCAGCTCATTTCTTACCGATACGCAAGGAAGATCCGGTAAGTAAACTCGCAGATACTTACAGAAGGGAGATCATGAGACTCCACGGCACTCCCTCCAGCATCGTCTCAGACAGAGATCATCGTTTCACGTCGCGATTCTGGAAAGGTCTGCAAAAAGCTTGGGGTACACAACTTAAGCTGAGCACAGCCTTTCATCCTCAAACGGACGGACAATCGGAGCGAACAATTCAGACATTGGAAGATATGTTAAGGTCGTGTGCGTTAGAATGGACAGGTGATTGGGACGATTACATCTGTTTAGTCGAGTTTGCATACAACAACAGCTGGCACGCAAGTATCAAATGTGCTCCTTTTGAAATGTTGTATGGCAGAAAGTGTCGCGCTCCAACTTGCTGGGATCAAGTGGGAGAGCGAACACTCGAAGGACCAGAAATTATAGAAATGACCAATGAGAAGATTGAGGTAGCTAAACAGAAGTTGCAAGAAGCACGGTCACGTCAGAAGAGTTACGCCGATAAGCATCGTAGGGACATACATTTTAATGTGGGAGATCACGTCTTCCTCAAGGTTTCGCCGGCACGTGGTGTTAAACGCTTCGGGATCAAAGGAAAACTCAGTCCTCGGTTCATCGGACCATTTGATATCGTTGAACGAATCGGCGAAGTATCTTACCGATTGGCGTTACCTCCTCAGCTTTCGTACGTGCATAACGTGTTCCATGTGTCCTTACTCAGAGGGTACAATTATCATCCCCTTCACATGGTTCAGTATCCACTGGAACAGATACGTGAAGATCTCACCTTTATAGAAGAACCCGAACGAGTACTCGACAGGCAAGAACGAGTCATGAGAAGGAAGACGATTCCATTCGTCAAAATTCTTTGGAGGGACCATACCGAGCGGGAAGCCACTTGGGAAACAGAGGAGTCTATCCGGGCTTCTTACCCTCACTTCATATTATGAGTTTGGGTATGTCACTTCTTTTCAGCTTACTTTATCTATAATTCGGGGACGAATTATTCTTTTTAGGGGGGAAGAATTGTAAAACCCGCATGCTTTTACCATGAATAGTGCCCTTAAGATCGTACGTCCTAGATTAAAACTTACCTCAGTTAGTATTGATCACATTCATGTGCTAATAATCAAGCAAGTGCATACGTGTATGACATGACAAGTATCGATTACGTACGAACTCATGATAAACAGTTAATAATATATCACGTGAACATAATTAAATCATGATCACCATTTAATATACTAACTAAAATATTTACGTAAATACTTATAATATATTTACGAGCGTGAAGTTTATGATAAACGACACGATAGATTAAACAGAAACACTTTAAACACGAGCACGTTTAACCACGAACGAACACGAAACATCGGGACACGAGAAAGGTACGGGTACCCCATGTGGGGCCCCCATACCCACGGCACACATACAAGAAATGGGCTTAGCCCATGGACTTTACAAGTTAAGGGGGGTAAAGAGTAAAACATGTTTTCACTTTTCATTTTACAAGAAATAAACAAAAACCCTAAAAGAGTTTTTCTCCTCTCCTTTTTGCTCTCTTTGTGCCGCCACATAAACACCACCATAGGGGGTGATTTGTTTGATTTTGATCTTAAAAACTATTGTATAATCAGTGTTTGTTCATCCCTTTTCCAAGCTACATAGTGGTATACCTTTCTAACCCTTCTTTTTAATTCTTTTTAATTCTTTTAATCTTTGATTATTTTCATGAACATGTTATTATTTTTCTTATAAAAACAAGGTAATTAATCATTGATCTAGCATGTTTTGGTATTAATTAAAATCAAAGAATGGTTTATAAGGGTGTTTGTTTTTGGCCGCCTAGCAAACAAACCCGAGGGGGGGTTTGGTTTGCTATTGCCGCCACCACCAAGACCATAATTGGTCTTGGTTGGCTCATGTGGGACCCACGGCAGCAAGGAGACACGTGTGCCCCGGGTTTGGCCCGGGGTACGGTGTCGAATTCATGCCCGATTCATGGTTCGTTGGTTAAAATCATGATCTATGTTACATGTAATTTTTATGAATCATGAACTTAGGATATAATTAATTAATAACATGAAATATTAATTAAATCATGACTTAGGTTATTTTAATTATTAGTTTATCATGACATTAATTTAACCTAAGTATTTTATGTTATAAGTTATAATTAATTAATTATTAAAACATGCCTATAATTAATTAATTTAGACATGACTTAGGTTATATTATTATTAATAATAATACACATTTTAACCTAAGTATCTTCATTTCATTTTAATTAAAACATGTTATACCTTAATTAAAATGCTTAACCTATAGTTTAATTAAAATACATGAAATAATAATTAAACTATATACTATATCATATGACTTAAGAAACAAGCTTATAAACACTTAGACTTATATGATAGCTTATGTAACCAGCTTAATTCTAAATATGGAAACTTCTATTTATAGAAACTTAATTAAATAAGGCAACTAATCTAATTATGGAAACCTTCTATATATGGAAATCTATCTATTTCAGGCAGCTAATCTAATTATGGAAACCTTCTATATATGGAAACTTATTTAATTAAGGCAGCTGATTCTATTTTTGGAAACTTTCTATTTTTGGAAACTTTCTATTTTTGGAAACTTTCTATTTTTGGAAACTTTCTATTTTTGGTAACTTTCTATTTTTGGAAACTTTCTATTTTGGAAACTTTCTATTTTTGGAAACTTTCTATTTTTGGAAACCTGCTATTTTTGGAAAGTTACTTATTATTACACAATAAGTATAATAATACATGAAACACCAGTAATACTTAATCAGATTAACCAGAATACTAGATAAACACGGTTTAAGGCTTTAAACAGTGAACCATGACCTAAAACATACCAAATCAGCTATAATGAGACACAGAACCCAGTACGTAATCAGTGAATCGATACTTATACACGTGTGTATTCATGTAGCATTAGTGATCCAGAAGTAGGAGTCTTTCTTCTGTTCATTCACTGGACTTGAGGTACGGATTCCCGTCCTTTCAGTATGGACATTCTTTCCTTATTAGGATTTCCCCGTATGCAGCCAACTGTTTTCCCCAGTATTTGTTTTATTGTTTTGAACTGCTTATGTTTAATCAGCATAATCTATAGCCATATACAAGCATGACCAGTTTCACCTAGTTATGGAGGTACCATAACCATAGCATTGGAGGCACCGATGTTATGACTTCCCCACGGCGGAGTGATTGCTCGTGGCGTCCCTTTCAGTTTTGGCCATATTATTATATCAGGTGGGGCGTATGGGTGCATCCTAGTTACATGTTTTATTCAGTTTATCATGGTGAATGTGGTGTGTGCCTTGCACCCTTCACAAGGAGTTGATCCCTCCTACCCAAATCAGTATATTGATTAGAGGCATCCCCTCTAATCAGCATGATGAGGTCACCCCTCCAAGTATTCATGCACGTGACCTTTTCATGACCTATATGAGCTATGGTATATATATATGTTAAACAGTTTTCACAAGATAAACATAAGGCTTTTCAAACTATAAAACCAGTTTTCTTGTTACTTAACCAGTTTACTCAGTATTTAGTCTTCCGCTGTTATATGTTACATGCTTATCCTATATCATGCTTTATTGTACATCCGTGCACTGAGCGTCTTGCTCAGCCGTTTTCCTTTTCATGTTCCCAAAACGGCAGGTACTCAGGGACGCTCGTAGATCTCAAACGTAGGTGCATATGAACTGGAAGCCTTACTGTCTTTCTTTACTTTATGCATTTCCTTTACTTTGATACAGTTGCTATGGACATTGTTTCGTCCTTTCCTTTTTACAGTATTTATGTTTGTGTGTGATGAGCTTTACTTTGGGGTACCGATGTTTGTTTCCGGTATTTCCCTTTTATGGTTGAATAATGCTTAGACATTTATCCTTGTATGCTTTGATGACACGCCATGATTATGCGTAATATTCCATTTCCAAAATGGGGTGTTACACCAATGGTTAATGACAAGGTAGTGGCCTTGGGATAGGTACATAGCGTGATCGTCTATGTGACCAATGGTTAATGACAAGGTAGTGGCCTTGGAAATTATGGTGTTTGGTAAGGCGTGATGGCTTGGAAATTATGGTGTTTGGTAAGGCGTGATGCCTTGGAAATTGTGGTTGTTGGTAAGGCGTGATGCCTTGGAATTGTGATGATTGATTGAACCTGAATGCTATTTGTTAATAAATAATTGTAGCGCATTGTCCATATGTTATTGTGTTGATGGTTGTTATTCACAGCTTGTAACTGATTTGGCGTTGGAGTCTAAACCTATGACTCTCACCAACTTTATGTTGACGTCTCTTTCAGGTATGAATATGGTTAAGCTTGAGGATAGAAGTGGCTAGACTTGGATGCCTTAGGATTGCATATAGAAGGAGATCCCCGTTCCTTCTTAGTTTTTATTTGTTCATTTAAATAAGTGATACTGTTGGCACCTATATGTTGGTTTTGTTTGTGTTACTTGTTTGTCTTGGGTAAGAGGTAGGACTGTTACCTACTTACCTAGACTCCTGCATGTTGAGATATTCTCATGACATTTGTGTCGCCACTTATGACATTTCTTATATCATTTAGTTATCTCTATAGACACGCTATTGTTGTGATGATATCCATACGTCGTGCCCTATATTCCGCCATGGTGGGGTGTGGAAATCCGAATCTGAGCTAGAATCATCATCATAAGCATCAAAGACCGGTGGAGAATCATAAATGGGAGAAGGTTCCAAATTGGAGCGAGAATCATCCACATCATCTTGAAAAAGTGGATTATTAATGCAAGAATCGAATAGAGGATTGTTGTAGATGACAAAATCATCGAGCACATTAATCATATTCACTGATTCTCGTCCAAAGGATTTGCTTGTAAGCTTCCCCATTTAAAAAACTTGTGAATCATTCCCGACTCTTAAGATTAACTCACCTTCGGCAACATCAACTAAAGCTCGTCCGGTTCTCAAGAATGGCCGACCAAGTATTAAAGGAATACGAGGGTCCATTTCATAGTCAACAACGACGAAGTCGACCGGGAAAGTAAATGTGCCAACTTTAATGAACACGTCTTCGGCTATACCAACGGGGTAAGCGAGAGTGCGATTAGCAAGTTCAAGAGTCATCTTCGTTGGAGTAAGGTCGGGTAATGATAGTGTTTTCCAAACACTTAAAGGCATAAGATTAATACTAGCCCGAAGATCAGCTAGGGCAGTAAATTCTTCGGTTTTGTTGAAGATGCAAGGCAACACAAAACAACCGGGATCTCCAAGCTTTTCCGGAAGTTCTTTAAGAATAACTACAGAGCAGTTTTCATTTAAGCGTGTGTTGGCGAGCTCAATCAGCTTCTCCTTCTTGTTAAGCAATTCCTTAAATGCTTTGACAAATTTCGGCATGTGGACAAGTCCTTCAACAAGGCTAATGTTGATGTTCATTTGAGAGAGCATTTTCACATAGCTCTGCACTTGACAGTCATTCTTGGTTAGCTCGTTGGTCTTGCCTAAGCGAGAAGGATATGAGATATTGGGTTTGGGTGGTAAAGGTGAAGGTGGTAAAGGTTTAGGTTGAGATGTTGAAGGGTCCTTCATAGGTACATCGTCATGACGAGGCGGAGACGGTAATGGTGCACTAATACTAGGTGTAAGAGGAGTAGGGATAAATGGTGGTGGAGGAGGTGTAGATGATGGGGGTGGGATAGGTGGTCCTACTATGGTGACTCCACTACGGGTAGTAATAGCACTCACATTTGCTCGCGGATTGGTGACGGTGTTTGAAGGTAGAGAACTCGAAGTAGAAGGTTGAGCGGCGGGCAAGAAACTAGCAAGCATATTCTTCAAATAATTGGTTTGATTGCTGAAGGAGGATTGGATATTATCGCGAAGCTCGGATCTAAGGTCATTCCCTTGCTTGGTGATATCTCCTTTCAGATTGATAATTTAGCTCTGCAGATTCTTGATTTGCTCACCTTGGGTTCTCATGATGGCTTCAACATCGGTGTTAATGGGTGGGGGTTGTTGAGTGTGTGGGTGATAAGGATTAGAAGCTCTTGGTGGGATTTGGTTGCTTCTATTGTAGTTGTTGGCGGGGTTTTGGTTTTGAGGAGAAAAACCGGGTGAAAGGTAGTTGTTGGACCGGTAACTCAGCAAATTTCTATCCCCTTGAGGTCGAGCTTGGTAATTTTCCGGTGAATAATTACCATAAGCTGCATACACATTTTCCGGATTTCCTTGAGTCGAAGGACAATCGGTGTATGAGTGTGGACCGCCGCATGTTTCACAAGAAGGTGCAACCGCTTTAACTTGTTGTTGTTGGTTTGAAGCGAGAAGCAAGATACTTTTGCTCATTTCAGTCATCATGCGGGTAAGTTCGGTCATATCAGGGCTTGCTGAGGTGGAAGAAACATTGACTCTTGGGTTGTTCCTTGAAGAAGCGGAGGAATCCCAGTTTTTGTGATGAGTAGTCATGTTCTCAATTAACTCTCTACACTCCTCGGGTCTCCTTTTCATAAATGTGCCACTGGCGGCTGCATTAATCGTATCACGATCTCGAAAAGTCAAACCGTTGTAGAAAGTATCAATTAAGGTCACAGGGAGCATGTTGTGGTTTGGACAACGATCAGTCAAGACATTATATCTTTCCCAAGCATCAAAAAGAGATTCATCAGGGTCTTTGATAGGTGTGTAAACACCCATCCTCTTTACCACTTAATTACAATAATAACCGAGCCAAAACGTGTATTTTATGTCTTTTATGTCAGAATTATGCGTGGTTTGTGTTTTTGTTGTGATTTAGGACGAAAAGGTGAAAGGTGGATAAAACACGGGCATTCACGGGCTTTTATTGAAGAAAAAGATGAAAGACAAAGTCAAGAAGTCAAGAGTGCAAAAAGAACGGAAGTCCAAGACCAATTCTGAAGATTTATCGAAGAAAAAGTCAAAAGACGGAAGTTTACTTAAAGCCGAGGAACTCAAGTCTTATTTATCGAAGACTTAAAAGACGAGTCCAAAGAAATCCCGAGCCAAAAGTCATCAAAGTCCAAGATTAACAAAGAGATTAAGAAGGAAGGACTTAATGGCGCAATTAAGAAGAAAGGAAGGAGGGGAGGAAGCTTCCTCTAACCACCCTCCTAATCTCCTGTATATACCTCTCATTTTCATTTCATTAAGTTTTGTTGGCTAAGGTGACAATTAGTCTTCCACCATTTTTATATCTTGTCATTTACTTTTCATGTCATTTAAATACATTTTTTGCACCTTAATTATCTTTTAATTCCAAGTAAGTGTCCTTTAATTTTCTTGCTTTAATCTTCATTTATCTTTGATCAAGTTTACTTTTGTCAATCTCATTCTTCTCTTCTCATTTTTGTTTCGGTTTAAATTTCGGATTAAGCAAGTTTTTGCTTAATCCATTTGCTTATTTTGATTAAAAGTCTTGTCTTTTCTTTTTCCTTTTAGCTTCCATACGAAATAGCCATAAGTTTGACAATCTTATGTGTTTTTTTGGTATTTTGCTTAATTGTTTTCAAAGTTTTCTTAAAAGTTTTACTTTTTAAGTTTTAATTTCATTAAGTTTCATCTTTTAAATTTTGAAAGGTTTTAACTTTTTAGCTTATTGTCTCATTTTGTTTCCATTTCATTCAAATTATTGGTTACTGCTTATTAGAATTAGCTTATTCAGATTTGAGCTTATTACGAATTTGCATTCCATCAGAAAAGAAGGGTACTACACATTGCGACGGGTGCATTCTCCACATTCCGATCGTGACAGGTTTGGACAAAGGACTGCATTCCGATCCGGGATTGTGATAGAAGTAACATCACCCTCATTCCGATCTGGGATTGCGATCACACATTGTGATCGCACATTCCGACGGCTCTTGAGGCTTACTTAGTCGAAGTGCAGCCAAATTTTCCTAAGCAACATTGCGATCTGAAACATTGCGATCTGGACTACATTGCGATCAGAATCATATTCCGATAGGTTGTATTCCGATAGGTTGCACCTTTTATTCCGATAGCACATTCCGATCTGGATTCCGATGGTATGGTGACAGCATTCCGATAATGGATTCCGATGGTTATGGGTTTTGGATTTTAATTTAGCTTTGTTTAATTTTTAGGTTACATTTTAAAACTTGTCAAGTTTAATTTCCGTCACACTTTAATTTCAAGTCATTTTAATTAATTTAAATTTCAAAAGTTTTTAAATATTGCACACAAGTTAAATTTTAATTAGTTTAGATTTAATTAACCGCTATTTACATTAATTGTTTTGCACACTTTCATATACTACAACGACAAACCTTTTTGTTCCACCAAAAGATAAGCTGAGTCACATAGATAACCTAGATCAATTCGATTAGAACAATACAACGAACGATAAACTTTTATACGGGGTGGCAAAAGCCTTGTATCAAATGGCGCCGCTGCCGGCTCTTTTCGTAAAGATTAACGGTTTTCTGTGAGAGACGCGTTGCTTTTTGGGATCCGTTCACTTGTGAGCGTTATTTTTCTTGCATAAAAAATTCAAAAAACCGTAAAAAAATAAAAATTGATAAAAAACCATAAAAATTAAATATTTCAAAAATCCAAAAAGATTTTATTTTTATTGTATATATATATTCTCTTTGTGTTTGGTTTTGTTTTCTTTTGCATTTTCAGGTGTATGCGTACTAGATCTTCTAATTATCAAGAGCCCGAGACTCAAGAAGATTTAGATATGTCTGGTGTAAACAACAATAATCCACCACACCTCAACAATAACAACAATGTTCTTCCACAACCCGATCTTCGGACCATGGAGGAGCTTTGTCAACCTACCATGTTTGGACGAGGAGGACCGATTGCGCCAATGCAAATCAACGCTCCTGAGTTTTCGTTGAAGCACCACATGATTCAACAAGTGCAAACTAACCCATTCTGTGGATTGCCTGATGATGATGCCAACAAACACCTCGACAAGTTCATTACAATCACCCAAAGCATGAAGTTGCCTGGTGCCACAATGGATGTTCTACGCCTACAACTCTTCCCACATACTTTATCACATCATGCCGAGAAATGGTTTGATCGTCTCCCGAAGAATTCTATTCACACTTGGGATGACATGACTCAACGCTTTTTGTCGCGCTACTTTCCACCATCCATGGTTACGAGCCTTCGCAATCAAATCAGCGGTTTCATGAAAGATCCCGATGAATCTCTTTTTGATGCTTGGGAAAGATATAATGTCTTGATTGATCGTTGTCCAAACCACAACATGCTCCCTGTAACATTAATTGATACTTTCTACAACGGATTGACTTTTCGTGATCGAATACGATTAATGCAGCCGCCGGTGGCACATTCATGAAAAGGAGACCCGAGGAGTGTAGAGAGCTTATTGAGAACATGACTACTCACCACAAAAACTGGGATTCCTCCGCTTCTTCAAGGAACAACCCGAGAGTCAATGTTTCTTCCACCTCAGCAAATCCTGATATGACCGAACTCACCCGCATGATGACTGAAATGAGCAAAAGTATCACGCTTCTCGCTTCCAACCAACAACAGCAACAAGTTAAAGCGGTTGCTAATCCTTGTGAAACATGCGGCGGTCCACACTCATACACCGATTGTCCTTCTACACAATGAAATCCGGAAAATGTGTATGTAGCTTATGGTAATTATTCACCGGAAAATTACCAAGCTCGACCTCAAGGGGATAGAAATTTGCTGAGTTACCGATCTAACAACTACATTTCCCACGGTTTTTCTCCTCAAAACCAAAACCCCGCCAACAACTACAATAGAAGCAACCAAATCCCACCAAGAGCTTCTAATCCTTATCACCCACCCGCTCAACAAACCCCACCCATTAACGCCGATGTTGAAGCTCTCATGAGAACCCAAGGTGAGCAAATCAAGAATCTGCAGAGCCAAATTATCAATCTTAAAGGAGATATCACAAAGCAAGGAAATGAGATTAGATCCAAGGTTCGCGATAATATCCAATCATCCTTCAGCAATCAGACGACTGATTTGAAGAATATGCTTGCTAGTTTCTTGCCCGCAGCTCAACCTTATTCTTCGAGTTCTCTACCATCAAACACCGTCAGCAACCCACGAGCAAATGTGAGTGTTATTACTACGCGTAGTGGAATTACCATTGTCGATCCACCAATCCCGCCCCCATCATCTACACCTCCTCCACCACCATTTATCCCTACTCCTCCTACACCTAGTATTAGTGCACCATTACCGTCTCCGCCTCGTCATGACGATGTCTCTAGGAAAGACCCTTCAACATCTCAACCTCTACCTGCTACACCTGCACCTTCACCACCCAAACCCAATATCCCTTATCCTTCTCGTTTAGGCAAGACCAAACTGCTAACCAAGGATGACTCTGAAGTGACACGCTATGTGAAGATGATTTCTCAAATGAACTTCAACATTAGCTTTCTTGAAGCACTTGTCCATATGCCGAAATTTGTTAAAGCATTTAAAGAATTGCTTAACAAGAAGGAGAAGTTGATTGAACTCGCCAACACACAATTAAATGAAAAATGCTCTGCAGTTATTCTTAAAGAACTTCCGGAAAAGCTTGGAGATCCCGGTCGTTTTATGTTGCCTTGCGTGTTCAACAAAACTGAAGAATTTACTGCCCTTGCTGATCTCGGGGCTAGTATTAATTTGATGCCATTGAGTGTTTGGAAAACACTATCATTACCCGACCTCACTCCAACGAAGATGACTCTCGAACTTGCAAATCGCACTCTCGCTTACCCCGTTGGTATAGCCGAAGACGTGTTCATTAAAGTTGGCACATTTACTTTCCCGGTCGATTTTGTCGTTGTTGATTATGAAATGGAACCTCGTATTCCTTTAATACTTGGTCGGCCATTCTTGAGAACCGGACGAGCTTTAGTTGATGTGGCCGAAGGTGAGTTAATCTTAAGAGTCGGGGATGATGCACAAGTTTTTAAAATGGGAAAGCTTACAGGCAAATCTTTTGGAGGCCGAGAATCAGTGAATATGATTAATATGCATGATGACTTTGTTGTCTACAACAATCCGCTATTCGATTCTCCCATCGATAATCCACTTTTTCAAGATGATGTGGATGATTCTCGCTCTAATTTGGAACCTTCTCCCATTTATGATTCTCCACCGGTCTTTGATGCTTATGATGATGAGTCTAGCTCAGATTCGGATGATTATGATGACCTTACTTCTGAGTATCCCGAGCTGCCCACATATGATGATTTTGATGAGGCTGATACTCTTTCGAGCAATTCTTCACATGATGAAGATCCTCCGCCATCACTCGATCCTACTTTGGACGATTACTCATTTGAGGAAGACTTCTCTACGTTTCTCAACACTTACTTCCCTCATGAGAGTGATGCTCCTCCTTATGATTTTGAAGATTATCGTCTTTATCCTACTTTGGATTTGAAGAACATTCCTTCAAAGGAGAAGAAACCGGTCGACACCAATATCCGCAGCACGTATGAGTTAACACCTCTTTGTCCCCCTTCTGAGGACGAGGTTGTGCTTCTTCGCGGATCTTCTTCACACTCTGCTGAGCCTGAGTGCTATTGTCCCCTAAAGGAAAAGGTGTTCGACCCCGGTATCGATATTCTGCAGCCATCTCAGTATCCACCTGATGAAATAAAAGGAAATATCTTTGGAACTTATGGAAATCTGCTTGCACCAATTCACCCTTGCTTCCACCGTGCTCCATCACTGCTTAAGGGAACCTTGCCTACTCTTCATTGGCTTGCCTTGTTCGCCTTAAGCTTGTGCTATTTGATGGACGAAAACTATGTCTTTGATCCTGGTGGGTATGTTTCATGCTTCTTCTGTTGATAATCAAGGTCGAGTCAGGCTCCCGACTCGGTTAACAAAAACCAAGCGCTTCTTGGGAGGCAACCCATGCATCTATCTTTTCGCTTTCTTTATCATAAGTGTAGGGGAGACCCGTTGGTTTGCTTTCCTCTCCTCTCTTCTTAATCAGGGATTCGAGCTTCAATGATTGATATTAGCATTTTGTTAGGGTTCAGTTTTGTCTTGATATCCTCTCGAATTGATCTCGGCCTTAAGTGGAATGATTTGTTCTTGGTTACTAAAAAGGAGTTGGTTTGTTTATCTATTTTAAACTAATAACAATTAAATGTAAATGACGTTGAGTAATTTAAAACTTTGGAAGATTAACTAAATTGACAAGTTAAAATTGAGTGCTTGAAAACGTAAAGGAAAGATTAGAAAATTACTTTGAAAACTTAATTGAATTAATGCTTAAAAACTTGTTCTTATTGGAATGTTGAAAATTACTACTATCGGAATGTAATTAAAATGACCCATCGGAATATCTCACGTGAAGGTTCATCGGAATGTTTCTAACAATCACCATCGGAATAATCTAAAATCAAGCTGTCGGAATGAGGCTATCGGAATGTCCCAGATCGGAATATTAGTTCTATCGGAATATGGAAGACAAAAATTGGCCAGAGTTTCGACTAGAAAATGGACCTAAACCCCGTCGGAATGTGCGATCGCAATATGCGATCGCAATCCCAGATCGGAATAGGTGGACTTACAACCTATCGCAAAGTAAAACCCCTTTTTGGGTTATTGCGATACCAAACCAAGGATGATCCGTCGGAATGTGTTAAAACCCCTCTTTTGCGATGGAAGGAATCTTGTTCCGAAATTGAAGGAAACTTAAAATCTCAATAAGCAAAAGCAATAAGCCAAGTGATCCGAAACTTTAACACTTCAACAAGATTAAATTTGATAACTTTTGAAAATAAGAAACTTTAAAACTTAATAAACAAAACTTTTGAATGATTAAAACTTGAAGAAATCCGAAAACAATGAACTTTAACAACCAATAAGCCAAAAAGCATGGAAGGCTTATGGCTTATTTACGTAGAGCTTAAGAAGAAACAAGTAAACATTAAACTTTTAACACGAGCTAATCCAATAATCCAAACCGTATGGAATTCAACAATCGGATCAAGGATTTTGACAAATCAAGAAAAGTAGGAAAAGCTTAAAGAACTTAAAAGCATAAACTTGATTAAGATTAATTAAATCAAAAGTACAAGAAAGCTTGAATTAAAAAATGAAAAAACAAAGGAAAAGTTTAGTGAGAGAAAGTATGGAACTTTCTCTCTCTAGAAAACTAGAGAAATGAAAAACTAAAAACTAAGTCTAAAACTAAGTGTGTGAAAATTTGTGAGGTGAAGGCTTTATATAGGCGTGTGTATGGTGTTGATGGGCTTTTGATTGGGGTTTTGATTTGGGCTTCTTTTTCTTCTTTCTTCTTAAGTCTTCATGCGTCTTTTAAATAAACGTTTCCGACTTGGATTTGAGAAGTGTCGGTAAATAATTCCAACTCGTCTTATAATCTTCTATTTAATAGACTCGAGTTCTTCGACATAAATGAATCTTCCATCTTTGGCTCTATTCTTTGATAAATCTTCAAATAGGCACAATGACTTCAAATCTTTTGCATCTCTTGGACAATAGACTTCGTCTTGAGTCTTTTTCCTTGATAAAACCCGTGCAATCCCATGTTTTCTTTAATATTCATCCGGTCGACTCTGAAAACACAATAAACACAAAAACCACGCATAATTCCAAACAAATGATATTAAATACGTGTTTTGGTATCGTTTTAGCCCGATTTAAGTGGTAAAAGGATGGGTGTTTTCACACCTATCAAATCCCCTACACTTAACCATTGCCATGCCCTCATGCAATGCTTAGTGACAAAGCACAATTGCACTTTTCTCATTATCAATTAACCTTGGCCTTATTAAAATACTACTTAAACAAAAATTTTAAAGTACTAAGAAATTAAAATTTTAATGTAAACAAGAGGATAGAAAATAACTTATGTGGTAATAACTTGGAAAGAGATCGAGGACTTACATTAGGGCTTCGGTGCTGCGAAGATTTATCACCCTCAAGTTTCACGTTCCCCAAACTAAGCTTTAAAAACGAGATCATTGTTATTATAAGTTAGTAATTCAAACACTCACACACATGGCCTAATTAAATGCTTAAACCCCCTTATTCCTAGGTGTATCTCTTATATTTTATTTTTGTCTTAGAATGATCATGAAGATGCATTTTTGGACTTATTTCGATAGTTTATTAGGGCTGAAAGCAAAGTAGGACGATTTGATCAATAGTTAGCTAAAGGACAAAATCTTTTAAAACTGCTTCTCGGGATATCAAAAAGTTCATATCTTGGCATAACTCGGTTCGCGATTTGAGACCTTTCTCGGGCCAATATTTGGCATGTACTTCATACTTCATATCTTGAGAGACGTTCTTGAGATAATGGTCTTCTCATCGTAATAGAGTTTCTTCACTTGGAGACTTTTGAGAGGTACTCCAACTTTGTTGACCACGACTTCATGATTATTTCTTCAATCTCTAATTGGGATTTTGAGATACAACGATCCGCCTCCTTTTCGGACTTGGATCTATTTATCCTCATACCTTGTTAGGGTCTTTTCGGATAGACTTCTCCATGATCTTTATGGGAGTTGATTGCTTTTCGTCGTGAGTCTTGATCCTTCATATTGACTTTAGGAATAATGCTTTTCACATCACTTTGGATCTTCAGCAATAAAATTGAATCCTCATGCCTTGTTAGGGCCTTTTCGGACTCGCCAATCTTCGCGCCCCGCTTCATAAGTTATGCCTTGGCTATGAACTCTCGTCATTACCGAGCAACTTTTAAACGATCTTGGGCTAGAAGCTAAGTAACTTTTCAAATCGTAAGACCTTACTTATTGCAGATAAATTATTAGCAAGTGATGGGAGAATAGGCAAATAATTACACCAAGTGAGCTTGCGCAAGAACACCGACTTATAACTGACTCTATCATTTCTCGTCCTCCACAATTTAAAATCTCAAGTAATGAGACTCGTGGACACTTAGCCTAATAAACCAATTAAGGTCTACATGGTTAAGGATACTAGCTAGAATAAACTTGGATAAGTCCATTCGGGTTGAGTCAAAATAAACGCAACGGGCCTAATATGTCAAAGATTTCTAAACTAGCTACACCACTTATTAATATTTTTGACTTTATTGCGGGATATATACATATGAAGGCAACGATAAAAATTTTAAAAATTACGACTAAATGGCCAAAGTTAATTAAAAATTTGAAAAATGTTGAAAAAGATGATTTTCTGGTTAATTGAAGGCATTTTCATGGAAAAGTCCACTTAAAACTTCGATAGAAGTCCCCCCTACACTTAAGATAAACATTGTCCTCAATGTTTAAACATGTGGGAAAAATTTCCCTTACACTTATGACATTGTGCACGTTGGTTAACTCAAGTTAAGGAAGAGACGACTAGAGTGATCAATTTCAAATGTGAGTATGAAGAAAATTGAATCACGATAGTTGAGAGATAGAACCGGATTTCGGATAAACACGGGAGCACGGTTCTTCAAAGATTCCAAGAGTGCACTTATCCCTGTAATCACATCACCACAAAGACAAACGCATATACAAGTCCCCCCCTACACTTAGGGGATTAGAACATAAAAGGATAGATACTCGGGCTGCCTCCCGAGGAGCGCTTGTTTTTGATAATCGAGTCACGAGCCTGACTCGGCCCAAATTTAGTTCATGGGGAACGTGGTGAGGGATGGAATCATCTCCTTAGAGATGTCCTCACCAAAGTACAGCTTTAGACGCTGGCCATTCACCTTGAAATTGGGCCCATTTGGCTGAGAAAGCTCAATGGTCCCATATGGAAAGATGTTGGTGACGGTGAATGGACCAGACCAGCGGCTCTTCAACTTGCCAGAGAAGATCTTCAACCGAGAGTTGAAAAGTAAGACTTGATCACCAACATAGAACTCTCGGTTCTTGATTTTTGCGTCATGGAGGATCTTCGTCTTCTCTTTGTAGATCAGCGAGTTCTCATAAGCTTCATTCCTTAGTTCATTGAGCTCGTTGAGTTGAATCTTGCGATGATCACCGGCTTTGTTGATGTCGAAGTTAGCCCACTTTAAGGCCCAGTGCGCCTTATGCTCCAGCTCGATGGGAAGGTGGCATGCTTTCCCGTACACAAGACGATAAGGTGTACAACCGATCGGGGTCTTGTAAGCAGTACGGAAAGCCCACAGATCATCATCTAACTTATCAGCCCACGCGGCACGATGCTCTCCCACAGTACGCTCCAAAATTCGCTTCAATCCACGATTGGATATCTCGGCTTGCCCATTGGTTTGGGGATGATAGGCGGTGGAAAGACGGTGACTGACACCATACTTGGCCATGACTCTTGCAAATTGATCGTTGCAAAAATGAGTCCCGCGGTCACTGATAATAGCACGAGGAACGCCGAATCGAGAGAACAGCGATTTCAAAAAGTTACAAACCACCCTTGCATCATTAGTAGGTAAAGCTTTGGCTTCAACCCACTTGGAGACGTAGTCAACGGCAACAAGGATGTATTTGTTTCCTTTCGATGAAGGAAATGGCCCCATAAAGTCGATACCCCAAACATCAAAGATTTCACACTCTTGAATGAAATTCTGAGGCATCTCGTCTTTATGTGTGATCGTGCCTTGTTTCTGGCAAGCATCACATTTTTTAACCATATCGTGAGCGTTACGATAAATGGAGGGCCAATAAAATCCTGAATCAAACACTTTTTTGGCGGTGTAGTTGGGACCAAAGTGACCACCAGTGGGTCCTTTGTGGCAAGCATCAAGGATTTCGAAAGCTGCCGGTCCATCAACACATCGGCGAATAATCAAGTCAGCACATTGTTTGAAAACATACGGGTCATCCCAGAAGTAAGTCTTTATGTCTTTGAAGAACTTCTTCTTTTGCTGGGATGTTAACCCGTCGACGAGGATTCCACCCGCTAAGTAGTTTGCAATGTCTGCAAACCACGGGGTTTCGTCAGCAGTCGAGTTGATAGACATTAAGGTCTCCAGGGGAAAAGAATCATTGATTTCTTTGTTCGGATGATCCCCTTGGTAAGGATCCTCAAGTCTACTAAGATGGTCCGCGGCCAAGTTTTCTGCTCCTTTCTTATCACGAATTTCAATTTTAAATTCCTGGAGCAGCAAAACCCAGCGAAGAAGTCTTGGTTTGGAATCTTGCTTTGTCAACAAGTACTTCAACGCGGAATGATCGGTATACACGATGGTGGTGGAAAGGACAAGATAGGGGCGGAATTTTTCAAAAGCATAGACAACAGCTAAAAGCTCTTTCTCAGTTGTCGTATAATGCAATTGTGCCCCAGTCATTGTCTTGCTAGCGTAATGGATCGGTTGGAAGTGTTTGTTCACTCTTTGTCCAAGAACCGCTCCAATAGCAAAATCACTAGCATCGCACATCAACTCAAAAGGCAGCTCCCAATTAGGGGTAACCAAGACGGGTGCCTTAGTAAGCTTATCCTTAAGTGAGTCAAAGGCTTCAAGACACTCTTTGGAGAAGATAAAAGGAGTATCTTTTTCCAAGAGGTGAGTCATCGGGCGAGCGATTTGAGAAAAATCTTTGATAAATCGACGGTAGAAGCCCGCATGACCCAGAAAACTTCTCACACCCTTCACGGTAGAAGGTGGAGGCAACTTGGCGATAACATCGACTTTAGCACGGTCTACTTCAAGACCGGCTTTGGAGATTTTGTGTCCTAGCACGATACCCTCTTTTACCATAAAATGGAATTTTTCCCAATTAAGAACAAGGCGAGTGTCTTCACACCGCTTAAGCATACATTCTAAATTGGTAAGGCACGCAGAGAATGAATCACCATAGACTGAGAAATCATCCATGAATACTTCCATAGTGTCTTCCACCATGTCATGGAAGATAGCCATCATACACCTTTGGAATGTCCCAGGAGCATTACATAAACCAAAAGGCATGCGTTTGTAAGCAAATGTTCCATAGGGACAAGTGAATGTGGTCTTTTCTTGGTCCTTGGGATCGATGGGAATTTGAAAATACCCGGAGAAACCGTCTAAGAAGCAGTAATAGTCATTACCAGCTAGACGCTCGAGCATTTGATCCATGAAGGGAAGAGGAAAGTGGTCTTTTCTTGTGGCATCATTGAGCTTGCGATAATCAATACAAACTCTCCACCCAGTAACGAGACGAGTGGGAATCAACTCGTTGTGTTCATTGGGAACAACGGTTATTCCGCCCTTCTTGGGCACACAATGGACGGGACTTACCCACGGCGAATCCGAAATAGGGTAGATCAATCCGGCATCTAGAAGTTTGATAACCTCTTGTTTGATGACGTCATGAATTTTAGGATTAACCCTTCTTTGGTTCTGGATTGTGGGTTTGAAGTCATCTTCCATGAGAATCTTGTGAGTACAAAAGTTCGGATCAATTCCGCGGATATCGGAAATTTTCCAAGCAATTGCCTTCTTATGAGCTTTAAGCACATCGATGAGACGAGTTTTCTCTTCTTCTTGCAAGTCCTTAGCGATGATGACGGGTAACTTCTTCTCTGCTTCAAGGAACGCATACTCGAGATGGGGCGGCAACTCCTTAAGTTCCAAATCCGGAGGATGTTCGACGGGAGGCGTTTTCAAAGTCGTGGCATCGATAACAATAACCGTGGGAGATGGAGGTGAAGGATTGTCTTCGGTTAGAAGATTGTCAAAGAAATTCATGTCAGCATCCCCCTCGGTGGGAGAATCATTAGTAGCTAAATTCACATCTCCCATGGTATCTTCAAGATTGTTCCAGAATAAATCACTATCTCCAACTAGAGACAATGATGAATCAATAGAGGACACGGTCTCAACATTGGGAAGAGAGGTAGGAATACTTTTGCAAGCATCATTAAAGTGTTCTTCACAAGCCTCATCGAGAACGTCAATACAGTTAACACTCTCATATGAATAAGGTTGTTTGGACAACTTTCCCATATTGAAGACTACTTTATCGTCACCCACTCTCATGATAAGCTCACCGGCTTCAACATCAATGAGAGTGCGACCGGTCCTCAAGAATGGACGACCAACAATGAGTGGCACACGTGGGTCCATCTCGTAGTCGACGACAACAAAATCAGCAGGGAAGGTGAATTTGTCGACTCCTACAATAACATCTTCGGCTATCCCCACTGGATAAGCAACCGTACGGTTGGCCAATTCCAAAGTCATTTTAGTGGGGACTAGCTCTGGGAGAGATAATTGCTTCCAAACACTTAGAGGCATGAGATTAATACTGGCACCTAGATCGGCTAGGGCCATGCAATTCTCTACTCCCGGGAAATTGCAAGGGATAAGAAAACGACCCGGATCACCAGGCTTGATTGGCAATTTCCTTAAGAGCACTGCAGAGCAGTTCTCATTAAGTTGGGTGTTGGCGAGATCGAGGAGCTTTTCCTTGTCGCTCAGAAGATCTTTAAACATTTTCGCGTACTTAGGCATGTGAGCGAGAGCCTCAGCGAAGGAGATATTGAAATTCAGTTGTTTAAACATTTTAAGAAAGTTATAAACCTGAATATCGTCCTTGCTTTTGAGCTTCTCTTTCCTCAACCTAGATGGATAAGGTATGTTGGAAGAAGAGGAAGGCTTTGGGATGATAGGATCACTCACATCCTTGGGTGGAGGAGGGGTAGAAGGAAGAGGTGGAGAAATTGGGGAAGGAGAAGGGTGAGGAATAGGAGCAGGTGACTCGTTCTCCTTAGTCACAACCACCGGTGGAGGTATAGGAAGCTCGGGTTCCTTGGTACCTTTACCACTGCGAGTAGTGATTGCTTTCATCTCCCCCCTTGGATTCGCAACAGTATTACTCGGAAGAGTACCCGAAGAAGAGGGTTGATTACTGTTGAAGAAACTAGCCATCATGTTCCTCAAGTCATTCGTTTGACTATCCATAGTGTTCTTCATATCAGCTCTTAGATCATTCCCTTGTTTCATCAGATCTGCTTTCAAGTTGCGCACTTCCTGTTGAAGATTATCCACGATCACATCGTTAGTTCTCATGTAGGTTCCAATGTCTTGATGTGATGCGGGGGTTTGGTTGGAAGGAGCAGTGTATGCGGGTGGTTGATAAGCAGGTTGCTGGTAAACTTGGGTGTTTCGTTGTTGTGGTTGTTGCTGCTTATGAGGAGGGATGTATGGTGTGCGAGTTTGTTGTTGTTGAGGAGGGCGGTTGAGGTTTTGTTGTTGGTTGTGGTTGTTAGAATTAAAACCAGGTGGTGAGAGATAGTTGTTGGAACGGTAGCTAAGCAGGTTGCGGTCACCTTGAGGTTTTGCTTGATAAGCAGGTTGAGTATAGGTGCCATATGCTGCATTAACATTCTCAGCAGGGTAGTCTTGGGTGGCAGTACAAGTTGTGTAAGAGTGAGGACCACCGCATATCTCACAAGGTTGGCTGACAGCGTTCACTTGAGCGTTTTTGGCGTTGTTGTTGTTGTTGTTGCTGACGGTGTGGGTGACAAGCGATTCAAGAAGCGTGGTGATTTTGTCTAATCGCTTGTCGCTGTCATTAGTGCTAGCACTAGCAACATTGGTCCTAACACTCTTGGTTTGCACACGAGATTTGTTCTCAATAATATCCCAAGCAGCATTGGAAGTCTTAGCCAATAAATTACCCCCCGAGGCACTGTTCAGTGAATCTTGGTCACTCATGCTTAAACCATTGTAAAAAGTATTGATTTGATGTACTTTGGTAAAACCATGTTGTGGGCATTTTCTTAAAAGATCTTTAAAGCGATCCCAAGATTCACTGAATGACTCATCGTACTTTTGTTCAAAGTTTATAATCTCATTCCGCAAAGCGGTAGTACGAGAGGGTGGAAAAAAGTAGTTGATAAACTTTGTTTCCAAATCCGTCCACGAGAGAATACTCTGTGGCGGTTCCTTAGCAAGCCAATGCCGGGCTTGTCCCTCTAAAGAAAAGGGAAAAAGTTGTAACCTTATAACTTCTTGTGGCACTCCATTGAACTTGACCGTGTTGGTGAGTTGTAGAAATCTCTTGATATGGTCGTGTGGGTCATCAATGGTTCGTCCCAAGAATGGTTGAGCTGAGACCATCTAGATAAAGCCTGATTTTAGCTCAAAATTGTTGGCGGCAATTGGTGGTATAACAATTGGATCCGTATTGCCATCGACATGAGCTTGCAGCAATTCAATCATTGGGCGATTATCCGGAAGGTGCTCATTGTTGTTGTTATTATTCATGTTGTTGAAAGGCGGGTTGTTGTTGTTATTATTGTTGTTAGGAGGTGGTATGTTATTGTTGTTTTGTACACCAGCCATGTCTAGGTTATCGAGAGGCTCGGGCTCTTGATAAGACGTGGATCGAGTGCGCATACACCTGCAAAAGAACGAACAAACAAAGCAAAAATATTTTTGGTTTTTATGTTTTTTTTTACTTTTTAGGATTTTTGAAAATTTTATATTTTTTAGTGATTTTGAAAATTTTTATGAAAAAGTAACGTTCACGGGGAACGGATCCCAAAATCCAAATTCTCACAAAAAACTTTTGATCTTAACGAGAGGAGCCGGCAGCGGCGCCATTTGATATTAGCATTTTGTTAGGGTTCAGTTTTGTCTCGATATCCTCTCGAATTGATCTCGGCCTTAAGTGGAATGATTTGTTCTTGGTTACTAAAAAGGAGTTGGTTTGTTTATCTATTTTAAACTAATAACAATTAAATGTAAATGACGTTGAGTAATTTAAAACTTTGGAAGATTAACTAAATTGACAAGTTAAAATTGAGTGCTTGAAAACGTAAAGGAAAGATTAGAAAATTACTTTGAAAACTTAATTGAATTAATGCTTAAAAACTTGTTCTTATTGGAATGTTGAAAATTACTACTATCGGAATGTAATTAAAATGACCCATCGGAATATCTCACGTGAAGGTTCATCGGAATGTTTCTAACAATCACCATCGGAATAATCTAAAATCAAGCTGTCGGAATGAGGCTATCGGAATGTCCCAGATCGGAATATTAGTTCTATCGGAATATGGAAGACAAAAATTGGCCAGAGTTTCGACTAGAAAATGGACCTAAACCCCGTCGGAATGTGCGATCGCAATATGCGATCGCAATCCCAGATCGGAATAGGTGGACTTACAACCTATCGCAAAGTAAAACCCCTTTTTGGGTTATTGCGATACCAAACCAAGGATGATCCGTCGGAATGTGTTAAAACCCCTCTTTTGCGATGGAAGGAATCTTGTTCCGAAATTGAAGGAAACTTAAAATCTCAATAAGCAAAAGCAATAAGCCAAGTGATCCGAAACTTTAACACTTCAACAAGATTAAATTTGATAACTTTTGAAAATAAGAAACTTTAAAACTTAATAAACAAAACTTTTGAATGATAAAAACTTGAAGAAATCCGAAAACAATGAACTTTAACAACCAATAAGCCAAAAAGCATGGAAGACTTATGGCTTATTTACGTAGAGCTTAAGAAGAAACAAGTAAACATTAAACTTTTAACACGAGCTAATCCAATAATCCAAACCGTATGGAATTCAACAATCGGATCAAGGATTTTGACAAATCAAGAAAAGTAGGAAAAGCTTAAAGAACTTAAAAGCATAAACTTGATTAAGATTAATTAAATCAAAAGTACAAGAAAGCTTGAATTAAAAAATGAAAAAACAAAGGAAAAGTTTAGTGAGAGAAAGTATGGAACTTTCTCTCTCTAGAAAACTAGAGAAATGAAAAACTAAAAACTAAGTCTAAAACTAAGTGTGTGAAAATTTGTGAGGTGAAGGCTTTATATAGGCGTGTGTATGGTGTTGATGGGCTTTTGATTGGGGTTTTGATTTGGGCTTCTTTTTCTTCTTTCTTCTTAAGTCTTCATGCGTCTTTTAAATAAACGTTTCCGACTTGGATTTGAGAAGTGTCGGTAAATAATTCCAACTCGTCTTATAATCTTCTATTTAATAGACTCGAGTTCTTCGACATAAATGAATCTTCCATCTTTGGCTCTATTCTTTGATAAATCTTCAAATAGGCACAATGACTTCAAATCTTTTGCATCTCTTGGACAATAGACTTCGTCTTGAGTCTTTTTCCTTGATAAAACCCGTGCAATCCCATGTTTTCTTTAATATTCATCCGGTCGACTCTGAAAACACAATAAACACAAAAACCACGCATAATTCCAAACAAATGATATTAAATACGTGTTTTGGTCTCGTTTTAGCCCGATTTAAGTGGTAAAAGGATGGGTGTTTTCACACCTATCAATGATCCACTCTTGATGACTCTTGACGACCCGTGTTTCCGTGTCCACTTCTTCCCGGTTCTATCCTAAACTATTTTCGATTCACTATTTTATATTTTCTCAATATTAAAATAGGAATCTCTTTAGTTGTCTTTTCCTTAGCAAGATTTAAACAAAGTGCACAATGTCCTAAGTGTACGGGAGTTTACTCCCACATGCTTAAACATTGAGGACAATGTTTATCTTAAGTGTAGGGGGACTTCTATCGAAGTTAAGTGGTCTTTTCCTTGTATTTGTCCTCATTTTAACCGGAGATTCAATTTTTCGACATTTTTTAAAATTTTTGATCTATTTTGGCCTATTAGTTTTTACCTTTGTATAGTTATTTTCTTTCCTTGCTAGAATAAATTTTTAATAAAGTGGTTTAAATTTTCAAAACGTTGTGAATCTTTTGACTCAACCCGAGTTTACTTATCTTAGTTTACTCTAGCTAGTATCCTTAACGTGTTTAAGTCAAGTTTTGCTAGGCTTTTATATAGGGAGCTATAAAACGGGAAAGTCTTAACTCTGACGGGTTAAGAACAAGAACTTTTCGTAAGTTCCTATAATTGATCCTAGAGAGTCGTTTATCAAGGGAACTTTAAAATGCGATTTCAAAACTTGAAAAAGTCTAAGAATTTGCAAGATCCTATAGGTGACTCGAAAACCCAAAACTTTGATTTAATTGGCTAAGCATCCACGAGTCTCATTACTTGAGATTTTAAACTGTGGAGAACGAGAGATGATAGAGCCAATTATAAGTTTGGTATTCTTTCGTGAATTTATGTGAGTTAATTATAAGCCTATTCTCCCATCGCTTGCTAATAAATTTATCTGCAATAAATAAGGTTGTACGATTTAAAAAGTTACTTAGCTTCTAGCCCAAGATCGTTTAAAAGTTTCTCGGTATGGATTAGAGTTCATATCCAAGGCATAACTTATTGAAGCGGGACGCGAATATTGGCGAGTCCAAAAAGGCCCTAACAAGGCATGAGAAGCTCTATTTTGTTGCTAAAGATCCAAAGTGATGTGAAGAATCATTTATCGAAAATCAATATGAAGGATCGAGACACACGACGAAAAGCAAATACTCCCCAAAAGTCATGGAGAAGTGTATTCGAAAAGACCCTAGCAAGGTATGAGGATAAATAGATCCAAGTCATAAAAGGAGGCGGATCGTTGTATATCAAAGTCCAAAATAATGATTGGAGAAAAATGAAGAAGTCGTGGTCCAAGTATGAATCTCTCAAAACTTCAAGTGAAGAAATTCCTATTATGAAGAGAAGACCATAATTTCATGAACGTCTCTCAAGGTTTGAAGTATGAAGTTGTTGCCAAATAACGGTCCGAGAAAGGTCTCAAATCGCGAAGCGAGTTATGCCAAGATATGAACTTTATGAGGTCCCGAGAAGCAGTTTTAAAAGATTTTGTCCTTTAGCTAACTATCGATTAAATCGTTCACTTTATTTTCGGACTAAATAACTATCGAAATAAGTCAAAAATGCATCCTCGTGATCATTCGAGACAACAATAAAATATAAGAGATACCCATAGGAATAAGGGAGTCTAAGTGAATAATTGGCCCACATGAGTTCGTGTTAGTTTGCTAACTTATATTAACAATGATCTCGTTTTTAAGCTTGGTTTGGAGAAAGTGAAAACTTGAGGATGATGATTATTCACGACATTTCCCAAACCCAAGGTATGCTTTTTGATTTCTTTACTTTGAATGTTTATAATTTTCTATCTCTTTAATAAAGGCCAATGTTGATTGATTATGATGAAAAATGTAATCTTGCTTTGTAACTAATGCATTGCATGAGGACATTGCAATGGTCAAGTGTAGGGGATTTGATAGGTGTGTAAACACCCATCCTCTTTACCACTTAATTACAATAATAACCGAGCCAAAACGTGTATTTTATATCTTTTATGTCGGAATTATGCGTGGTTTGTGTTTTTGTTGTGATTTAGGACGAAAAGGTGAAAGGTGGATAAAACACGGGCATTCACGGGCTTTTATTGAAGAAAAAGATGAAAGACAAAGTCAAGAAGTCAAGAGTGCAAAAAGAACGGAAGTCCAAGACCAATTCTGAAGATTTATCTAAGAAAAAGTCAAAAGACGGAAGTTTACTTGAAGTCGAGGAACTCAAGTCTTATTTATCGAAGAATTAAAAGACGAGTCCAAAGAAATCCCGAGCCAAAAGTCATCAAAGTCCAAGATTAACAAAGAGATTAAGAAGGAAGGACTTAATGGCGCAATTAAGAAGAAAGGAAGGAGGGGAGGAAGCTTCCTCTAACCACCCTCATAATCTCCTATATATACCTCTCATTTTCATTTCATTAAGTTTTGTTGGCTAAGGTGACAATTAGTCTTTCACCATTTTTATATCTTGTCATTTACTTTTCATGTCATTTAAATACATGTTTTGCACCTTAATTATCTTTTAATTCCAAGTAAGTGTCCTTTAATTTTCTTGCTTTAATCTTCATTTATCTTTGATCAAGTTTACTTTTGTCAATCTCATTATTCTCTTCTCATTTTTGTTTCGGTTTAAATTTTGGATTAAGCAAGTTTTTGCTTAATCCATTTTCTTATTTTGATTAAAAGTCTTGTGTTTTCTTTTTCCTTTTAGCTTCCATACGAAATAGCCATAAGTTTGACAATCTTATGTGTTTTTTTGGTATTTAGCTAAATTGTTTTCAAAGTTTTCTTAAAAGTTTTACTTTTTAAGTTTTAATTTCATTAAGTTTCATCTTTTAAATTTTGAAAGGTTTTAACTTTTTAGCTTATTGTCTCATTTTGTTTCCATTTCATTCAAATTATTGGTTACTGCTTATTAGAATTAGCTTATTCGGATTTGAGCTTATTACGAATTTGCTTTCCATCGGAAAAGAAGGGTACTACACATTGCGACGGGTGCATTCTCCACATTCCGATCGTGACAGGTTTGGACAAAGGACTGCATTCCGATCCGGGATTGCGATAGAAGTAACATCACCCTCTTTCTGATCTGGGATTGCGATCGCACATTCCGACGGCTCTTGAGGCTTACTTAGTCGAAGTGCTGCCAAATTTTCCTAAGCAACATTGCGATCTGAACTGCATTGCGATCTGAAACATTGCGATCTGGACTACATTGCGATCAGGATCATATTCCGATAGGTTGTATTACGATAGGTTACATTCCGATAGGTTGCACCTTTTATTCCGATAGCACATTCCGATATGGATTCCGATGGTATGGTGACAGCATTCCGATAGTGGATTCCGATGGTTATGGGTTTTGGATTTTAATTTCTCTTTGTTTAATTTTTAGGTTACATTTTAATACTTGTCAAGTTTAATTTCCGTCACCTTTAATTTTAAGTCATTTTAATTAATTTAAATTTCAAAAGTTTTTAAATATTGCACACAAGTTAAATTTTAATTAGTTTAGATTTAATTAACCGCTATTTACTTTAATTGTTTTGCACACTTTCATATACTACAACGACAAACCTTTTTGTTCCACCAAAAGATAAGTTGAGTCACATAGATAACCTAGATCAATTCGATTAGAACAATACAACGAACTAATAATTTTTATACGGGGTGTCAAAAGCCTTGTATCAGTCTTGCATGAAGCCGCTGATTTGATTGCGAAGGCTCGTGACCATGGATGGTGGAAAGTAGCGCGACAAAAAGCGTTGAGTCATGTCATCCCAAATATGAATAGAATTCTTCGGGAGACGATCAAACGATTTCTCGGCGTGGTGTGATAAAGTATGTGGAAAGAGTTGTAGGCGAAGAACATCCATTGTGGCACCGGGCAACTTCATGCTTTGGGTGATTGTAATGAACTTGTCGAGGTGTTTGTTGGCATCATCATCAGGCAATCCACGGAAAGGATTTGTTTGCATTTGCTGAATCATGTGGTGCTTCAACGAAAACTTAGGAGCCGTGATTTGCATCAGTGCAATCGGTCCTCCTCGTCCAAACATGGTACGTTGACAAAGCTCCTCCATTGTCCGAAGATCGGGCTGTGGAAGAACATTGTTGTTATTGTTGAGGTGCGGTGGATTATTGTTGTTGTTAACACCTAACATACTTAAATCTTCTCGAGTCTCGGGCTCTTGATAATTAGAAGATCTAGTACGCATACACCTACAAAGGCAAAAGAAAACAATACCAAACACAAAGACACTATATATACACAATAAAAATAAAATCTTTTTGGATTTTTGAAAATTTTAATTTTTTAGGATTTTTATCAATTTTTTAATTTTTATGATTTTTTTGAATTTTTGTGCAAGAAAATAACGATCACAAGTGAACGGATCCCAAAAAGCAACACGTCGCTCACAGAAAATCGTTAATCTTTACGAAAAGAGCCGGCAACGGCGCCATTTAATACATGGCTTTTGACACCCCATATAAAAATTAGTTCGTTTTAGTATGTCGAATCGAATTGATCTAGGTTCTATGTGCGACTCAATCGTTCTTTGGTGAAACAAAAGTGTGTCATTGTAGTATATTAAAAATGTGCAAGAGTTAAAAATAAATGATGTTAAAATAAAAGTTCTTTAAAATAAATCTAAGTCTAACTTAAAATAAATGACCCAATATTAAAACTTTGAAAAGTAGATAACGAGAAATTAAATGACGGGTAATTAAAACTTGACGAAAATTAAAATTAGACAAAGTATTAAAATGATAACTTAAAAATTAAACAAGATAAGCTAGAAAAACAAACCTAATCGGAAAAACATTCCGATAGGAATGATCTTACCTTTCAGATCGGAATGCTGATCGGAATACCTTTACCTTACAGATCGGAATGTTTGTCGGAATGTACTTACCTCTTGATCGGAATGATGATCTCGTCAGAATAAGGAATGAACCCTGGATCGGAATGCTGTCACCTTTCCAATCGGAATAACCAAACTTACCCTGATCGGAATGTCACAAACCTAGATCGGAATATGGTAAGAATACCCTTGGTCGGAACACTCAAATTGGAATGACAGATCGGAATCCCTAATCTGAATATCAAAACCCTTATCCGATCACTATGATCGGAATGATAAACCCTTATCTGATCACTATGGTCGGAATACAGTAAAGAGAAACGAAAATAAGCTAAACTAATAAGCTATTACTTAATAAGCACACACTTAAAATCCTAATCAAAACTCGTATAAGTAAAACGAATAAGCTGAAATTTAAAGACTTTTGAAAACACAAAATGAAAAAGGTTTACGAAAACAAATTTTATATAAAAATAACTTTTATAAAAACTTTAAAAACTTAAAGATAAACACAAATAAGCTATAAGAATCAATAATCCAAAACAATCAAAAGCATAAAAACATAACCTTTAATCAAATAAGCAAGATAATAAACACATAAACATAAAGATCAAGCAAAGAAAGAAAGGTAGAATGAGAGATAAAAACAAGAAAATTAAAGAACACATACTTGGAATTAAAAGGTATTAAAAGTGCAAGACAAGTATTTAAAAGAGCAAGTAATTAAAAGGTGGAAGAATAATTGTCACCTTAGCCAACAAAATGAAATGATTAACTTCCTAATCTATTTATAGGGGAGGATTAAGGAGTGCTTAGGAAGCTTCCTCCCCTCTTTCCTTTCTCCTTAATTGCATGCTTAGTCCTTCTCTTATTAATCTTTTGTTAATTGTACCATTGGTCCTTAAGCCTTTTAAATCTTCTTTAATCTTGTACTTTAATGACTTTTAGCTCGGTATTTCTTTGGACTCGTCTTTTAATTCTTCAATAAATAAGACTTGAGTTCTTCGGCTTTTAGTAAACTTCCGTCTTTTGACTTTTTCTTTGATAAATCTTCAGAATTGGTCTTGGACTTCCGTTCTTTTTGCACTCTTGACTTCTTGACTTCGTCTTTCATCTTTTTCTTCGATAAAAGGCCGTGAATGCCCGTGATTTCTCCACTTTTCACCTTTTCGTCCTAAATCACAACAAAAACACAAACCACGCATAATTCCGACATAAAAGACATAAAATACACGTTTTGGCTCGGTTATTATTGTAATTAAGTGGTAAAAAGGATGGGTGTTTACACACCTATCAATTATCGCAGCTTGGAGATTTCTGTGATGCTTTTATAAGACTGTTTTTAGTAAAAACTGTTAGGAGTTTATTCTATCTTTTGGGCAACTTTATGTTATAAATCGAGACGAAATAATAAAATTTTCCGCTTCTAAAACTCTGGGATCTATGTTTAAAAACTCTGACCTTTTATGATGTAATGTACATGTTTTTATTTCGTCAGCTTTGTATGAACTGTAATTCATTGTTTCTTGTACTATGACGTGTTACTCCCTCGTTGCCTAGTTGTTCGATGTTAGATTTTGGGGGTCTCACAGATTGGTATCAGAGAGATGGTTATAGGGAACTGAGTCGTTTTCAAAAACTTAGTTGATAGGTGTGAAAACACCCATGCTTTTACCACTTAATTATAATGAAAACAAGACCATAACGTGTATTTTATGTCATAAATGTCAAAATTATGCGTGGTTTGTGTTTTTGTTGTGATTTTAGGATCAAAATGTTAAAATGGAAGAAAACACGGGCTTTCACGGGCTTTTATCATAGAAAAACACAAAAGACGACGTCAAGTGATCAAGAGTGCAAAAAGAACGGAAGTCCAAGGCCTATTCTAAAGATTTATCGAAGAAAAAGTCTAAAGACGGAAGTTTAATAAAGCCGAAGAACTCAAGTCTAATTTATGAAGAAATTACAAGACGAGTTCAAAGTAATCCCGAGACAAAGTCTGAAAGGTCGAAGAATTTAGAAGATTAAAGACTAAAGACGAAAGATTAAATGAGAATTAAAGAAAGAAGAAACAGAGGAGGAAGCTTCCAACATCTCCTCGTCCCCTATAAATAGAAGCCATTAGTCATAATTTCATGTTGTTAGCTAATGTGACAATTAGTCTTTCCACCATTTTTCTTTACTTGCACAACTTTAATTTTATGTCATTTACTATCTTGTTCTTTAATTTCATGTCTTAAATTCCAAGTCTTTTAATTCCAAGTAAGTTTACTTTATTGTTGGATCTTTATTTACCTTTAATCAAGCTTTTCTTTATCCTTCTCATCCTACTTTTCTTGTTTTGATTTAATTTTGGTTCGGATATAAGGATTGATTTTGTTTAATCATATTGCTTATTTGATTAAAAAGTTCACCTTTTTACTTTTATCTAAGTTTTTGTATGAGATAAGCTATAAGTTTGACAATCTTATTGGCTTGTTTTATACTTAGCTTATTTGTTTTTCTTAGTTTTCTAAAAAGTTTCTTCTTTCTAAAAGTTTGTTTATTGTGTTTACTTATTTCGTGTTTTGAAAAAGTCTTTAGATTTGTTGCTTATTGTCTAGTCTCATTATTGTTTTTGGTTTAGTTTTTGAAATTTGATTATTGCTAAAGTGCTTATTTAGTCTTGCTTATTTGCTCTTTTCATTTCATTACGATCTTAGGAGGGTTTTCCTTGTTACGATCCTTGGCTTCGATCGCATTGACTGCGATCCCATTCTCCTTTCCCTGGTACGATCACACCACGATCACATATTGTGATCTGTGGGTGCGATCGTGTCAAATTCCTTGTTTTAATCGCATTGATTGCGATCATAGTGTTGCGATCACTTACCACGATCAAAGACCACGATCCACTTGTTGCGATCGTGGTTGCGATCTGTGAGTACGATCCCCTTGTTTCGATCGCATTCATTGCGATCTAAAGAACGATCTTAAGTCAGATCATGGTGGAGTACGATCACCATCGCGATCGCATTCATTGCGATCTTGACTGCGATCAGAAGTACGATCAGGGTACGATCCAACCACGATAGTTGGTTGCGATCGTGTTGCGATCTGACCTCTTTTTGTTTTCTTGTTCTATTTTTATTTCAAATTTAATCTTTTCCTACCCTTTTACTTTAGTACTATTTTATTTTAAATTTCATGTTTGCATTTATATTTTATTGTCAAATTTAATTTTTCGTCACGTTTTAATTTGAAGTCATTTAATTTATTTTCTTTTCAAAGTTTTAATATTGCACAATTTAAGTTTTAATTAGTTTAGATTTAATTAAACACCATTTATTTAAAGTCTTGAAATTTAAATATACTACAACGACCAATCTATTTGTTCGCACCAAAAGACAGCTGAGTCGCGCAATTAACCAGTAATCAATTCGATTAGACCACTTCAACGAACTTAATTTTTATACAGGCAAAAAGCCTTGTATTAAATGGCACCGCTGCCGGCTCTTTTCGTTAAGATTATCGGTTTTCTGTGAGAGACGCGTTGCTTTTTGGGATCCGTTCATTCGTGAACGTTATTTTTCCTGCTCAAAAATTTTTCAAAAATCCCTAAATAGTAAAATTTTTTAAAAATCCATAAAAACTAAAAATTTTCAAAAAATCCAAAAAGATTTTTATTTTTATAGTGTATATATATTGTCTATTGCTTTGGTATCTTTTTCTTTTGCTTTCGCAGGTGTATGCTGATAGGTTTGTAAACACCCATCTTTTCTACCACTTAATTACAATAATAACCGGACCAAAACGTGTATTTTATGTCTTTTATATCGGAATTATGCGTGGTTTGTGTTTTTGTTGTGATTTAGGATGAAAATGTGAAAAGTGGAGAAAACACGGACATTCACGGGCATTTACGGACTCTTATTGAAGAAAAGGATGAAAGACGAAGTCAAGAAATCAAGAGTGGAAAAGAAACGGAAGTCCACGACCAATTCTGAAGATTTATCGAAGAAAAAGTCAAAAGACGGAAGTTTATCAAAAGCCGAAGAATTCAAGTCTATTTTATTGAAGAATATAAAGACGAGTTCGAAGAAAACCCGAAGCCAAAAGTCCCTTAACTCCAAGTTTAAAGAAGATTAGAAGAAAAGGACTAATGACGCAATTAATGAAGATTAATAAAAGGAGCGACTTAAGCTTGTAATTAAGAAGAAATGAAAGAGGGGAGGAAGCTTCCTAATCCTCCCCTATAAATAGTCATTAGTTGTTTACATTTCATGTTGTTGGCTAAGTGTGACAATTAGTCTTCCACCATTTACTTTCCTTGCACCTTTAATTACCTTGTCAATTTAAATACTTGTCAAATTTAATTACCTTGTCTTGCACTTAATTACCATTTAATTTCAAGTAAGTTTTTCTTTTAATCCTTGTTAATCTTTATCTTTATCTTGCTAATCTCATTCTAACTTTCTTTTAATCTTTGTGTTGATTTGTTTATGTTCAAGTACATTATTTTTGTTGATTTATTTAAGTGGGTTTTGATTATCTTGTTAATTTTATTGTTTTGGATTGATTGTTTATCATTTATAGTCGTTTATTTACTTGTTTGATTTAATCTTGTGGTTGATTTAGCTTGGTTTTATTTAGATTTGTGCCTCATTTTCTTTTCCTTGTTCTTCGGATCTTATTTCTGATCTTCCCTAGACGCATCCTTGAAATATTCCGCATAAGGGTTTTGCAGAGACTGCTATTCGGAATATACATTATTCCGAATAGGGAGGGTTTTCAGCATAGCAAGTTTTTCCGCATAACCTTTATATTCCGAATAGGGTGATTTTCCGAATAGGAAAATATTCCGAGTAGCCTGGATATTCCGGATAGAGTTAATATTCCGCATAGGAGGATATTCCGAATAGGGACAGATATTCCGAATAGACCAATTATTCCGAGTAGGGACTTTATTCCGAATAGCCTGGATATTCCGCATAGGGATATATTCCGAGTAAGAACACTATTCCGCATAAGACTTTATATTCCGAATAGGGACAGATATTCCGAATAGAGGAATTATTCCGAATAGGTGTATTACTCCGGATAGGGAAATCTTAGTTTTTAGTTTTCTATTTATTTTGATTTTGAGCTTTATTTTTCCCGCCTTTTTCCTTAATCGCACTTTAAGTTTATTTGCCTTAGTTTAAGATTTAGTTTTAGTTGCATTTTAAGTTTGCCTTAGTTAGATTTAAGTTTGCGTTATTTACATTATTGCCGTTAATTTTAGTCTTGCTTTTTAATACTTGCACCTTTATTTTAATTAGACTTAGATTTACTTTAATTGCACTTTTACTTTAATTGGCTTTCCTTGTTCGCCTTAAGGTCGAGTCAGGCTCACGACTCGGTTAACAAAAATCAAGCGCTTCTTGGGAGGCAACCCATGCATCTATCTTTTCGCTTTCTTTACCATAAGTGTAGGGGGGACCCTTTGGTTTGCTATTTCCTCTCCTCACTTCTTAATCAGGGATTCGAGCTTCAATAATCCACTCTTGATGATTCTTGACGACCCGTGATTCCGTGTTCTACTTCTTCCCGGTTCTATCCTAAACTCTTTTCGATTCACTATTTTATATTTTCTCAATATTAAAATAGGAATCTCTTTAGTTGTCTTTTCCTTAGCAAGATTTAAACAACGTGCACAATGTCCTAAGTGTAGGGGAGTTTACTCCCATATGCTTAAACACTGAGGACAATGTTTATCTTAAGTGTAGGGGGGACTTCTATCGAAGTTAAGTGGTCTTTTCCTTGTATTTGTCCTCATTTTAACCGGAAAATCAATTTTTCGACATTTTTCAAAAATTTTGATCTATTTTGGCCTATTAGTTTTTACCTTTGTATAGTTATTTCCTTTCCTTATTAGAATAAATGTATTAATAAGTGGTTTTAATTTTCAAACGTTGTGAATCTTTTGAATCAACCCGAGCTTACTTATCTAAGTTACTCTAGCTAGTATCCTTAACGTGTTTAAGTCAAGTTTTGCTAGGCTATTATGTAGGGAGCTATAAAACGCGAAAGTCTTAACTCTCACGGGTTAAGAACAAGAACTTTTCGCAAGTTCCTATAATTGATCCTAGAGAGTCGTTTATCAAGGGAACTTTAAAATGCGATTTCTAAACTTGAAAAAGTCTAAGAATTTGCAAGATCCTATAGGCGACTCGAAAACCCAAAACTTTGATTTAATAGGCTAAGCATCCACGAATCTCATTACTTGAGATTTTAAACTGTGGAGAACGAGAGATGATAGAGTCAATTATAAGTCCGGTATTCTTTCGTGAATTTATGTGAGTTAATTATGAGCCTATTCTCCCATCTCTTGCTAATAAATTTATCTGCTAATAAATAAGGTTGTACGATTTGAAAGGTTACTTAGCTTCTAGCCCCAGATCGTTTAAAAGTTGCTCGGTATGGATTAGAGTTCATAGCCAAGGCATAACTTATTGAAGCGGGACGCGAAGATTGGCGAGTACGAAAAGGCCCTAACAAGGCATGAGGGCTATATTTTGTTGCTAAAGATCCAAAGTGATGTGAAGAATCATTTATCGAAAATCAATATGAAGGATCGAGACACACGACGTAAAGCAAAACTCCCCAAAAGTCATGGAGAAGTGTATCCGAAAAGACCCTAACAAGGTATGAGGATAAATAGATCCAAGTCATAAAAGGAGGCGGATCGTTGTATATCAAAGTCCAAAATAAAGATTGGAGAAAAATGAAGAAGTCGTGGTCCAAGTATGAATCTCTCAAAACTTCAAGTGAAGAAATTCCTATATGAAGAGAAGACCATTATTTCATGAACGTCTCTCAAGATTTGAAGTATGAAGTCGATGCCAAATATCGATCCGAGAAAGGTCTCAAATCGCGAAGCGAGTTATGCCAAGATATGAACTTTATGAGGTCCCGAGAAGCAGTTTTAAAAGATTTGGTCCTTTAGCTAACTATTGATTAAATCGTGCACTTTATTTTCAGACTAAATAACTATCGAAATAAGTCAAAAATGTATCCTCGTGATCATTCAAGACAACAATAAAATATAAGAGATACACCTAGGAATAAGGGAGTCTAAGTGAATAATTGACCCACATGAGTTCGTGATAGTTTACTAACTTATAATAACAATGATCTCGTTTTTAAGCTTGGTTTGGAGAAAGTGAAAACTTGAGGATGATGATTATTCATGACATTTCCAAAACCCAAGGTATGCTTTTGATTTCTTTAATTTGTATGTTTTTAATTTTCTATTTCTTTAATAAAGGCCAACGTGGATTGATTATGATGAAAAGTGTAGTATTGCTTTGTAATTAATGCATTGCATGAGGACATTGCAATGGTCAAGTGTAGGGGATTTGATAGGTGTGTAAACACCCATCTTTTCTACCACTTAATTACAATAATAACCGGACCAAAACGTGTATTTTATGTCTTTTATATCGGAATTATGCGTGGTTTGTGTTTTTGTTGTGATTTAGGATGAAAAGGTGAAAAGTGGAGAAAACACGGACATTCACGGGCATTTACGGACTTTTATTGAAGAAAAGGATGAAAGAAGAAGTCAAGAAATCAAGAGTGGAAAAGAAACGGAAGTCCACGACCAATTCTGAATATTTATCGAAGAAAAAGTCAAAAGACGGAAGTTTATCAAAAGCCGAAGAATTCAAGTCTATTTTATTGAAGAATTTAAAGACGAGTTCGAAGAAATCCCGAAGCCAAAAGTCCCTTAAGTCCAAGTTTAAAGAAGATTAGAAGAAAAGGACTAATGACGCAATTAATGAAGATTAATAAAAGGAGGGACTTAAGCTTGTAATTAAGAAGAAATGAAAGAGGGGAGGAAGCTTCCTAATCCTCCCCTATAAATAGTCATTAGTTGTTTACATTTCATGTTGTTAGCTAAGTGTGACAATTAGTCTTCCACCATTTACTTTCCTTGCACCTTTAATTACCTTGTCAATTTAAATACTTGTCAAATTTAATTACCTTGTCTTGCACTTAATTACCATTTAATTTCAAGTAAGTTTTTCTTTTAATCCTTGTTAATCTTTATCTTTATCTTGCTAATCTCATTCTACCTTTCTTTAATCTTTGTGTTGATTTGTTTATGTTCAAGTACATTATTTTTGTTGATTTATTTAAGTGGGTTTTGATTATCTTGTTAATTTTATTGTTTTGGATTGATTGTTTATCATTTATAGTCGTTTATTTACTTGTTTGATTTAATCTTGTGGTTGATTTAGCTTGGTTTTATTTAGATTCGTGCCTCATTTTCTTTTCCTTGTTCTTCGGATCTTATTTCTGATCTTCCCTAGACGCATCCTTGAAATATTCCGCATAAGGGTTTTACAGAGACTGCTATTCGGAATATACATTATTCCGAATAGGGAGGGTTTTCAGCATAGCAAGTTTTTCCGCATAACCTTTATATTCCGAATAGGGTGATTTTCCGAATAAGAAAATATTCCGAGTAGCCTGGATATTCCGGATAGAGTTAATATTCCGCATAGGAGGATATTCCGAATAGGGACAGATATTCCGAATAGACCAATTATTCCGAGTAGGGACTTTATTTCGAATAGCCTGGATATTCCGCATAGGGATATATTCCGAGTAAGAACACTATTCCGCATAAGACTTTATATTCCGAATAGGGACAGATATTCCGAATAGAGGAATTATTCCGAATAGGTGTATTACTCCGGATAGGGAAATCTTAGTTTTTAGTTTTCTATTTATTTTGATTTCGAGCTTTATTTTTCCCGCCTTTTTCCTTAATCGCACTTTAAGTTTATTTTCCTTAGTTTAAGATTTAGTTTTAGTTGCATTTTAAGTTTGCCTTAGTTAGATTTAAGTTTGCGTTATTTACATTATTGCCCTTAATTTTAGTCTTGCTTTTTAATACTTGCACCTTTATTTTAATTAGACTTAGATTTACTTTAATTGCACTTTTACTTTAATTGTTTTGCATCTTTTATTTTAAACACTACAACGACACATCTTTGTTTCCACCAAAATAAGACTGACTTACGCATTAAACACAAGTTTTTCAATTCGAAGAGACATACTTAAACGAACTAATTTTTATAAGTTATTATATGCGTACTAGATCTTCAACTTATCCAGAGCCCGAGACTCGTGTAGATTTAGCTATGGCAGGTGTGAATAATAACAATAATCCACCGCACCTCAACAATAACAACAACAATGTTCTTCCACAACCCGATCTTCGGACAATGGAGGAGCTTTGTCAACCCACAATGTTTGGACGAGGAGGACCGATTGCGCCGATGCAAATCACGGCTCCGGAGTTTTCATTGAAGCATCACATGATCCAACAAGTGCAAACTAATCCATTTCGCGGAATACCGGATGATGATGCCAACAAGCACCTCGACAAATTCATTACTATTACTCAAAGCATGAAGCTGCCCAGTGCTACTATGGATTTCCTTCGCCTTCAAATCTTTCCACATACTTTATCACACCATGCCGAAAAATGGTTTGATCGTCTCTCGAAGAATTCCATTCATACTTGGGATGACATGACTCAACGATTTTTGTCGCGCTACTTTCCACCATCCATGGTCACGAGCCTTCGAAATCAAATCAGCGGTTTCATGCAAGAACCCGATGAATCTCTTTTTGATGCTTGGGAAAGATATAATGTTTTGATCGATCGATGTCCAAACCACAACATGCTCCCCGTTACCTTAATTGATACTTTCTACAACGGTTTGACTTTTCGTGATCGTGATACGATTAATGCAGCCGCCGGTGGCACATTTATGAAAAGAAGACCCGAGGAGTGTAGAGAGCTCATTGAGAACATGACTACTCATCACAAAAATTGGGATTCCTCCGCTTCTTCTAGGAACAACCCGAGAGTCAATGTTTCTTCTACTTCAGCATACCCCGATATGACCGAATTCACCCGCATGATGGCCGAAATGAACAAAAATATCTTGCTCATCGCTACAAACCAACAACAACAAGTTAAAGCGGTAGCCATTGCTTGTGAGACATGCGGCGGTCCTTACTCATACATTAATTGTCCTTCTACTCAAGGAAATCCCGAAAACGTGTATGCGGCTTATGGTAACTATTCACCGGAAAATTACCAAGCCCGACCTCAAGGGGATCGAAATTGGCTAAGTTACCGGTCAAACAACTATCTTTCACCCGGTTTTTCTCCTCAAAACCACAACCCCAACAACAATTACAATAGAAGCAACCAAATCCCACCTCGAGCTTCTAACCCTTATCACCCACCCGCTCAACAAGCCCCACCCATTAATCAAGATGTTGAAGCTTTAATGAGAACCCAAGGAGAGCAATTCAAGAATCTACAAAGCCAAATTATCAATTTGAAAGGGGATATCACTAAGCAAGGGAATGACATTAGATCTGAGCTTCGAACTGATATACAATCCTCCTTCAGCAATCAAACGAATGATTTGAAAAATATGCTGGCTAGTTTCTTACCAACCACTCAACCCTCTACTTCGGGCTCTCTACCTTTAAACACCGTCACCAACCCGAGAGCGAATGTGAGTGCTATTACTACCCGTAGTGGAGTAAATTTAGTAGGACCATATACTCCACCACCATTTATCCCTACTACTCCAGCACCTAGTATTAGTTCACCATTACCGTCTCCGCCTTGTCATGAAGAAGTACCCAAGAAGCACCCTTCACCAACCCCACCTTCCACCTCTAAACCCTCAACATCTCAACCTTTACCTGCTACACCTACACCTTCCACTTATAAACCCAATATTCCTTATCCATCTCGTTTAGACAAGGCCAAACTGCAAACCAAGGATGACGTTTAAGTCTCCAACTTTTTGAACAAGATTGCCGGCATAAACATCACCTTTAGCCTTGTTGAAGCTCTTTCACAAATGCCTAAATTTGTCAAGATGTTTAAGGAATTGCTTAACAAGAAGGAGAAGATGGCCGAGTTTGTTAATACTCGCTTGAATGAAAATTGTTCAGCCGTCCTTCTTAAAGAACTTCCGGAAAAACTTGGAGATCCCGGTCGTTTTGTGCTACCATGTTCTTTTCACCAAACCGAAGAATTTACTGCCTTAGCCGATATCGGGGCAAGTATAAATCTGATGCCTTTAAGTGTTTGGAAAAAGTTATCATTGCCCGATCTTACTCAGACAAAGATGACTCTAGAGCTTGCAAATCGCACTCTCGCTTACCCTCTTGGTATTGCCGAAGATGTGTTTATTAAAGTTGGCACCTTCACTTTTCCGATCGACTTTGTTGTTGTAGATTATGAAATGAACCCTCGTATTCCGTTAATACTTGATCGGCCATTCTTGAGAACCAGAAAAGCTCTTGTCGATGTTGCCGAATGTAAGTTAATCTTAAGGGTCGGGAATGATGCACAAGTGTTCGAAATGGGGAAGATCACAAACAAATCCTATGGAAAAGAATCGGCGAATATGATTAATGTGCTTGATGATTTTGTCGTCTACAACAATCCTCTATTCGATTCTTGCTTTGATAATCCACTGTTCCAAGACGATGTGGATGATTCTCTATCCAATTCTGATCCTTCACCAATTTCTGATTCCCCATCGATCTATGATGCTTATGATGACAATTCTAGTTCCGATGGGGATGATTATGATGATTTACTTCTGAGTATCCAGACATGCCCACTTATGATGATTTTGATGAGGCTGATACTCTTTCGAGTGATTCTTCTCATGATGAAGATCCTCCGCCTACATCACTTGATCCTACTTTGGATGACTACTCATTTGAGGAAGACTTTTCTACTTTTCTCAATACATACTTCCCTCATGAGAGTGATGCCCCTCCTTTAGACTTTGATGATTATGGTCTTTATCCTACTTTGGATATGAAGAAATCTGATTCAAAGGAGAAGAAGCCGGCCGACACCGTTATCAGCAGCACTTATGTCTTAACTCCTCTCTACCCTCTGTCTGAGGATGAGATTGCAAGATTTATGATCGGATCTTCTTCAAGATCAGCTGAGCCTGAGTGTTATTTTCCCCTAAAGGAAAAGGTGTTCGACCCCGGTATTGCAATTTTCAAGCCATCTCAGTATCCATCTGATGAAATAAAAGGAAAAATCTTTGGAACTTATGGAGATACGCTTGCACTTCACCCTTGCTTCCACCGTGCTCACCAACTGCTTAAGGGAACCTTGCCTACTCTTCTTTGGCTTGCCTTGTTCGCCTTAAGCCTGTGCTACTTGCTGGATGAAAACCATGTATTTGTTCCCGGTGGATGTGTTTCAAGCTCCTTCCTATGCTAATCAAGGTCGAGTCAAGCTCACGATTCGGTTATCAAAAATCAAGCGCTTTTTGGGAGGCAACCCAATTATCTATCCTTTTTCTCTGTTTGCATAATAAGTAGGGGGAGACCCTAGTATGTGTTTGTTGTCTTCTTTCTAATCATATGCAGGGATTCGACCTTTCAAAGATCTATTCTTGATGACTTTTGACGAACCATGATTCTGTGTTCCCATCTTCCCGGTTCTATCCTAAACTCTTTTCGATTCACTATTTTATATTTCTCAATATTGAAATAGGAATCACTTTAGTTGTCTCTTCTTTAGCGAGATTTAAACAAAGTGCACAATGTCCTAAGTGTAGGGAAGTTTATTTCCACATTCTTAAACATTAAGGACAATGTTTATATTAAGTGTAAGGGGGCCTTCTATCGAAGTTAAGTGGTCTTTCCCTTGTATTTGTCCTCATTTTAACCGGAAAATCAATTTTTCGACATTTTTCAAAATTTTTGATCTATTTTGGCCTAGTAGTATAGTTGTATTTTCCTTTATTTTAGTTATTTTCTTTCTTTACTAGAATAAATTTTAATAAAGTGGTTTTAATTTTCAACGTTGTGAATCTTTTGACTCAACCCGAGTTTACTCTAGCTAGTATCCTTAACGTGTTTAAGTCAAGTTTTGCTAGGCTTTTATATAGGGAGCTATAAAACGCGAAAGTCTTAACTCTCACGGGTTAAGAACAAGAACTTTTCGCAAGTTCCTATAATTGATCCTATAGAGTCGTTTATCAAGGGAACTTTAAAATGCGATTTCTAAACTTGAAAAAGTCTAAGAATTTGCAAGATCCTATAGATGACTCGAAAACCCAAAACTTTGATTTAATAGGCTAAGCATCCACGAGTCTCATTCCTTGAGATTTTAAATTGTGGAGAACGAGAGATGATAGAGTCAATTATAAGTTTGGTATTCTTTCGTGAATTTATGTGAGTTGATTATAAGCCTATTCTCCCATCGCTTGTTAATAAATTTATCTGCGATAAATAAGGTTGTACGATTTGAAAAGTTACTTAGCTTCTAGCCCAAGATCGTTTAAAAGTTGCTCGGTAATGATTAGAGTTCATAGCCAAGGCATAACTTATTGAAGCGGGATGCGAAGATTGGCGAGTCCGAAAAGGCCCTAACAAGGCATGAGGGCTACATTTTGTTGCTAAAGATCCAAAAGTGATGTGAAGAATCATCTATCGAAAATCAATATGAAGGATCGAGACACACGACGAAAAGCAAATACTCCCTTAATGATCATGGAGAAGTCTATCCAAAAAGGCCCTAACAAGGTATGAGGATAAATAGATCCAAGTCCTAAAAGGAGGCGGATCGTTATATATCAAAGTCCAAAGTAATGATTGGAGAAAAATGAAGAAGTCGTGGTCCAAGTATGAAGAATCTCTCAAAACTTCATGTAAAGAAATTCCTATAATGAAGAGAAGACCATTATTTACTGAACGTATCTCAAGATATGAAGTATGAAGTCGCTGCCAAATATCGGTCCGAGAAAGGTCTCAAATCGTGAAGCGAGTTATGTCAAGATATGAACTTTATGAGGTCCCGAGAAGCAGTTTTAAAAGATTTTGTCCTTTAGCTAACTATTGATTAAATCGTCCCACTTTATTTTCAGCCTTAATAACTATCGAAATAAGTCAACAATGCATCCTCGTGATCATTCAAGACAATAATAAAATATAAGAGATACACCTAGGAATAAGGGAATCTAAGTAAATAATTGGCCCACATGAGTTCATGTTAGTTTGCTAACTTATAATAACAATGATCTCGTTTTTAAGCTTGGTATGGGGAACGTGAAACTTGAGGATGATAATCATTCATGACATTCCAAAACCCTAAGGTAAGTCTTTGATTTCTTTACTTTTTGTTATTTTCTGTCTCTTTAATAAAGGCCAATGTGGATTGATTGTGATGAAAAGTGTAATCTTGCTTTGTAACTAATGCATTGCATGAGGACATTGCAATGGTCAAGTGTAGGGGATTTGATAGGTGTGAAAACACCCATCCTTTTACCACTTAATTATAATGAAAACAAGACCATAACGTGTATTTTATGTCGTAAATGTTGGAATTATGCGTAGTTTGTGTTTTTGTTGTGATTTTAGGATCAAAATGTTAAAAGGGAAGAAAACACGGGCTTTCACGGGCTTTTATCGAAGAAAAAGACAAAAGACGAAGTCAAGTGATCAAGAGTGCAAAAAGAACGGAAGTCCAAGGCCTATTCTGAAGATTTATCGAAGAAAAAGTCTAAAGACGGAAGTTTAATAACGCCGAAGAACTCAAGTCTAATTTTTGAAGAAACTACAAGACGAGTTCAAAGTAATCCCGAGACAAAGTCTGAAAGGTCGAAGAATTTAGAAGATTAAAGACTAAAGACGAAGGATTAAATGAGAATTAAAGAAAGAAGAAAGAGAGGAGGAAGCTTCCAACCTCTCCTCCTCCCCTATAAATAGAAGTCATTAGTCATAATTTCATGTTGTTAGCTAATGTGACAATTAGTCTTTCCACCATTTTTCTTTACTTGCACAACTTTAATTTTATGTCATTTACTATCTTGTTCTTTAATTTCATGTCTTAAATTCCATGTCTTTTAATTCCAAGTAAGTTTACTTTATTGTTGAATCTTTATTTACCTTTGATCAAGCTTTTCTTTATCCTTCTCATCCTACTTTTCTTGTTTTGATTTAATTTTGGTTCGGATTTAAGGATTGATTTTGCTTAATCATATTGCTTATTTGATTAAAAAGTTCACCTTTTTACTTTTATCTAAGTTTTTGTATGAGATAAGCTATAAGTTTTTCTTGTTTTATACTTAGCTTATTTGTTTTTCTTAGTTTTCTAAAAAGTTTCTTCTTCCTAAAAGTTTTTTTATTGTGTTTACTTATTTCGTGTTTTGAAAAAGTCTTTAAATTTGTTGCTTATTGTCTGGTCTCATTATTGTTTTTGGTTTAGTTTTTGAAATTTGATTATTGCTAAAGTGTTTATTTAGTCTTGCTTATTTGCTCTTTGCATTTCATTACGATCTTAGGAGGGTTTTCCTTGTTATAATCCTTGGCTTCGATCGCATTGACTGCGATCCCATTCTCCTTTCCCTGGTACGATCACACCACGATCACATATTGCGATCTGTAGGTGCGATCGTGTCAAATTCCTTGTTTCAATCACATTGATTGCGATCATTGTGTTGCAATCACTTACCATGATCAAAGACCACGATCCACTTGTTGCGATCGTGGTTGCGATCGGTGAGTACGATCCCCTTGTTTCGATCGCATTCATTGCGATCTAAAGTACGATCTTAAGTCAGATCGTGGTGGAGTACGATCACCATCGCGATCGCATTCATTGCGATCTTGACTGCGATCAGAAGTACGATCAGGGTACGATCCAACCACGATAGTTGGTTGCGATCTGACCTCTTTTTTTTTCCTGTTCTATTTTTATTTCAAATTTAATATTTTCCCGCCATTTTACTTTCGTACTATTTTATTTTAAATTTCAAGTTTGCATTTATATTTTATCGTCAAATTTAATTTTTCGTCACGTTTTAATTTTAAGTCATTTAATTTATTTTCTTTTCAAAGTTTTAATATTGCACATTTAAGTTTTAATTAGTTTAGATTTAATTAAACACCATTTATTTAAAGTCTTGCAATTTAAATATACTACAACGACCAATCTATTTGTTCGCACCAAAAGACAGCTGAGTCGCACAATTAACCAATAATCAATTCGATTAGACCACTTCAGCGAACTTAATTTTTATACAGGCAAAAAGCCTTGTATTATTAGTCTATAACCGAAAGTTCAAATATTTTATTGTTTCAAAGTGTCAAACACAGAATCCACCATTGTTGTTCGATATCTGCGCGGGTAACTCTCTAATCCTTATTATTTACTTTTAATTGTCATTGTAGTATTTCTTCTCCTGGTTACATGTTGAAATATTACATCACCCTAATGACGATAATTACTATGTCTTTTCAAAGCCTTTGTGCTTCATGAATTATCATTGGTTATTACTTGATTACATATGCATTTACTACATTTCTTGAATTCTTTTTCTTGTGAACTGATCTTGTTACGATGACTTCGTATTGTTATGACGTTACATACTTGTATTCAGAGCGCGTATGCTGCCGACTTTTCATACTCATTTTTTGAGTACTATTGCTATTTCATTTATGCGTGATACGACTGACTTCATATGCTCGTTCGTTTTGAATCATCTGTTTTTCTCGACTAGGTGTTACATGTTGTGCATACTCTCGAGATACCATTGTTCGGAATTTAGAAGTGTTGTTTTCGAAAAAATTCCTGATTTTCATTTTACTACCTTGCGTGTTGTTTCGTTGTTTAATTCTTTTAAAATATCTATTTAGATATGCAGATTTTTTTTCCGACCATTCGTAATTGAATGTCTAATTTATAGACCATTGTGTAACTCAATGTGTCTCCGGAAGAGACTAAAGGACACCATGTGAGTCACACATCTCGAAGTATTCGTTGAATCAGTACCTGAATAATATTGTGAGTCTTCGTAACTTTGATTGACCTTTACGTCACCGTTTTACATGACACTTGTACATGGATTACATCTTATTTCATTGATCATTCTACGTTTCGACTTCGACTTACAACATCCGTTGTACCTTGAACACATGATTGTAATTTATTATGTGATGATTGTTTGGAATACGATCCAACTTGTATCCTCCTTTTTTCTTGAAACCTCCTCGCCTCAGGAGTGTGACTTGTTAATATTTTTTTTCTTTCTCGGTATTTCTTGTGATTTTGGAAAATCACGTCGCCAGGAGACATTCCTGCATTGCATCTTGCAGCCGAAGACACGGATGATATGCGTCGTTTTTGATCTCTCAGATTATCGTTGGCATTCTTGAACCATTTCCATATTGTGTTTTCTTACATGATTAATTTTGTAGTTTTTTCTTCTCTTTCGTCTTTATGGAATCAACAAGTCCCGTGTGTACATTAATTCTGAGTTATTATGACATTTAGATTTAATTTCAAGCTGTGTCGAGAAAATATTTTTATAACTTTAGACATAAAAATATATATTTCTACTTGTTGAGACGTCCGTTTAAGACATAAAATTTGGCCAATAAACACTAAAATCGAGCAGGTTACGCTCATTTGAGATGGTGAAATTTAAGAACTTATTTTTGCGTAGTTCTAAAATATCGTTTTGCTGACATATTTAATGCAAGGGCATTTTCGTCCATTTTTTATCCGTTTCAAGTCTCGAGTAAAACTAGAAAGTTGTTCAAAACATCGTTTTATACCAAATTACTCTAGACTTCGAGTCTTAAAATGTCGTTTAGTTAATTAATTGGTTTAGTCAAACCCAAAAAAAAGTCAAAGTTGACTGAAAAAGGGACAAAACTGATAAAACTTAAAAATATGGATTGAAGCGTTTTTGAGTTCGTTTGAGCTCGTAAAATTTTAACTAATAATATTTTGCAAACTAAAAACAATGATTGCGTTTAAACAAGTATAAAATAGTAACTTTGAGTTCGGTCATACATATACATAGATCTTGAACTTTTGAAATTCGGTAACTTCCTAATATAGAAACCTTTCGGAGTAATTGTACTATTGGTTAACTGATGCCCTACTTTCTTAAAAGTGTACTTTTGTCAAATAAATTATGAAGTGAACACATATGGATTCCTTTACCTTTTCCTTTATGTATGACTTATTTGTCATTTTATTTTATCTTTCTTCTACTTCTAACGTACCACTGATTCGGGCCGAAGTTGAAGATCTTGCTTTCATATCCTTCGTTATCATTTTGGCACGTGTCTCTTGACGATTCCTGCTAAACCTCTTGAAACCTTATCACCTTGTAACCATTTCGTTGACTGTCTTGAACAACTCCTTTATTTCCCTCATGTAACCCACTCGCTATTTTACAAGTTACCATATAAACTTAAACATATATTGTTTGCAAATCATTTTACAAAATAATTTACTTGGGCATTATTAAATACTTGAAGGTTGTCATATAAAATTAATTTATATTAATTTACAATGTATTCACAAAATGTTCAACTTTGGTCTCATGAAGAAACCTTGTGACAATACGAATTGTTGATTTAAACAGTTAGCTAGAAACTTATAGGCGAAAACTTTTGATATGAGCTTAAACTCATATCCTTTTATCAACAAATAACCCTAAAACATGAAGCAAAATACCCTTTTATATTGTAAAAAGCAGTGTTATGTGGTATGTTTGTGTTTGTGTGATCTTATGTAGGTAAAAGGATACAATTTCAAGCAAACAAGGAAAAACCAAGCTCAAATGGATGAAAAAGACAAAAGAGGATCAAAAGTGACAAGACTTTGAAGTCAAAGGACCTATCTTGACAAGTTGTGAAAATTGGAGGACTTAAAGTGCAAATTATGGAAAGTCAAGATTAAAGTCAAATTTGGTCAACTACAAAGTCAACTCAAGTCAAAGGGCCATTTTTGTTGAAGAATCAAAGTTGAAGGGTCAAAAATGTCAAAGGAATGAAGATATTAGCCTTAACTAGCAATCTGCCAAGTCAAGGGACTTAATTTGCCAAGTTTGGAAAGTATTGCAAGTTGAATCCATGTGCTAAGGCTCTTAACCAATGAGAAGAGAGAAGGAAAGTCACACGGATCAAACAATTAAATCCCACTCACAGCCGTCACATTTAATGCCAAATCACAACAGTGTGATCCACAACACTCTTTCTCTACCAATCAAAAGCTGCCACGTGTCCTTCTTTTTCAACAAAATATTTTCCAGGAACGGGTTTGAGATAGAGGGCATTTCAAGTGAAGATCAAAACATCAAAGTTGCTCGTTTTGAAGAGACGAATCCAATGGTGTTAACCAATTAACATATAATCCATTGAATCAAAAATCCCCAAAATGTGTTCATCACCTTTAAAGAAGATTTGCAGAATTCTTCCACGTGTCAAGTGATGATTGGCTCAAACACGTCACAACTCCAACAGAATCTCTCTTATCTTGCCTATAAATACTTAGCTAGTACTTCATTTGTCATTGTAGCTTAATTCTGAAAACACATAGTTCTCTAAATTTCCTTTTCCCTTTTTCCCTCCTTTTCACCTAACTACTCAAGAGTCTGACAAACTCTTGAGTTAGTTAGTTAGTTAGAACCTTGTAACTACTTTTGTAACTGATTTCATCAATAAAATTTCAAATTCAAGCTTTCCCGCCAAATTCTGTTTCTCAAATTCCTGTTGAATCTTGTTGATCTTGGATACACTAGTTGCTGTTTGATGTTAGTTATGATCAACCATTGATCATAGCTTACATTGGTGGAGTTTTGTAGCAGTTTGATCAAGAATTCAGTCCATACCTAGTTTCTTGAAGTTTTCATGGCAGAATGATGATTTGTAGCTGTTTTGGTTGTTGATTTGAGTTGATAGCTAGTGATAGGTGGTGGTATCACTAGGGCAAGAGAGCTCAGCGCTCCTCTTCTTCCCAGAGGACCTCTACATTAGGTTTCAAAGCTTCTGTTTTAAGTTCCTCTAAACAGTTCTTGCATGCTTAATTCCCTAGTGTAATGTTGATGGCTGCCTGATTCTACTTGATAAGTAGTTGTTGATTGAGTGATCCTAGTGTATTGTAGCTTGTTCTTGTGCTTTTGTGTTCAGTCTTGAAGTTTTAAGCTCATTTTCAGTAACTTTTTAGTCCTATAGCTTAATTGAGTTCTAGTTGGTAAACTTGCTTGATTTCAGTTTCATTAGCCTTCATTTTGATCACCTAAACTAGTTTGCTATAGCTCTTTAATCAGTCTTAATCATTACTCATTTAGTCTTTGAAATAGTTTGCTCAAAATCAGATAAGGTGTGTTTGGGACTAGTGGTAAATCAGTTTTCACGTGTTGTTAATTGATGTTTAAGTGTTCATTTCTACTCATTAGAAGTTAACAAGTAGTTTTGAGCCTTTTGTAAGTCAGTTTAATAGTCAAAAAGGCAATTGGTTAACAAAAAGTTTGGGTCATTCCTTTTATCAGCTTTTAGTTCAAAACTTGTCAGATTCATTTGCTTATTTCTCTTTCAAAACTTAATGAAATTTGCTCAAATCTGTTTCTAGTCATAGCTTATAACATAATCTTTCAGACTTTAAGAGGAAATTCTACAGTATCAAGAAATAAGCAAGAAAACAGCTTATTAGTTAATGCCTGAGCATTTTGCATTCTCTGATGTGAAAGGGTGACTGTTTTGCTAGATCTTTTAATCCACTTCATAAAACTAGTTGTTTTCTTTCACAATCCTGATTAGTAAGTATTGAATATGAAGTTTTGAGATTTTGAGCTTTTTCCAAAATCTGGTCAACGTTTGGTCAACATAAGCTCATTTGAGCTTATTTTCAGATATCTAGCTTATTACTGGATGAAAATTGTTCTAGTTTGATTTCCCCTTCCTTAAATCAAGTGTTTAATCAGTTTTGATAAAAAAATCAAGTTGTGGATGTTTGGATTATGCTATAGCTTATTTTGAGCTTATTAATAAGCACTCTTTTGCTTATTTTGGACTTTTAGCTAAAATCCTTGAATACACGTTTCTATAATTGGATTTGAAGTTGTTTGCAATTTGTTTCAGCTTATTTGGTTGAGTATTAAGCTCAAACGAGCTTAATCTTTCTTTGAGCCCGTTTTTGGTTATAAATTTGGTTTTATTGCATTTTAGTCCCTAAAAGTTTGAACTGTGTTTAAACCTAGCTAATTTTCCTTATTTTGTGGAATTTGCAAAAGTTAGTCCCTGGAATTTGTTAGTTGTTAAAATCCAGTTTATAAGTTTGTTAGTTTGTTTAAATTTGGTTAGTTTGTTAAAGATTTTACAAGATTAGTCCTTCTAGTTAACTGTTTTACATTTTTAGTCCTTATAACTTTTAGAATTTACATTTCAAGCATTTACATTTCATAGAAATTACATTTTCAGTCCTTATAGTTTTATATTTTGCATTTTAACATTTTACTTGAATAAAATTTGGAATTTGCAATTTGTTTTACGTATAAGTAGGTTTATATTTTTCACTTTTACTTAGTGTTGTTTGAATTAGCAATAGATTACCAAGCAAGCTTGAACAACCAAAAACAATTATAAATTTGATATTGATTGGACTTTCTATTAGTTAAGAACTGAGAAAACGAACTTGCATTATACACATATTAAATGGCGCCGCTGCCGGTTCTTTTCGTGAAGATTAACGATTTCGAGTGAGACGATTGTATTTTGGGATCCGTTCACTTTGTGAACGTTATTTTTTACGTATTATAAATAAAAAACATAAAAAAATCAAAAAGATAAAAATACAAAAAAATAAAAAATCACAAAATCAATTCTTTTCCTAAAGAATTGAACCAAAAAAATAAAAAATCCAAAAAGTAATCTTTTTCCTAAAAGATTACACCCAAAAATATATATTATTCGTTTTTATCGGTTTTTACGTAGATATAATATTTTTCTTAAAAAATCAAATAAATACAAAAATATTTTTTATATATTATTATATGTAGATACGTATAAGTATAAAAACAACCAAGTTACATATCTCCATAAGTATTGCCGAGGCAATACACCGTGTTGAGGGGCGTTCCGGTCCTTGACACGCGTATCGATCAAATAAAATTAAGCAAGAATAGATAAATACTTCCAATTGGCAATAATTCGAAGAATACAAACTACTAAAGTGAATAGATAGGCGACGTGCTATAAAATGCCGTCTAAGGGTCAATAGGTACTTAAGTGCTTCGCGCCACCTAACCCCCCGTTCACTAGTGCGTATTTTGAGAAGGAAGGCTTAATTGGAGGTCTTGCACCCAAGTAGTAATTATATATATACTTTCTTGTGGATATTTCATATCAAACCTCGAAGAGGATCATCCTTTTCTCTTCAAAGTCGACCGAGGGCTACTCCCTCATTCCTCGTGTTTACTTACACGTGTATTCGCACACGTGTAAACATACCACCTTTGGTGTATTACTTCCTTCCCCGAGGAAGCTTTTAAACGTCATTATACTTGTATATACATTCGGCCGCCTTGTTACACATGGATACTCGTTCCATGTTGGAGATTTTGCAACAACAATCCGCCAACGCTAATTATCCGTCTTGTTCGACTTGTGGTGGTCCACACGATACTTATTTATGTGATCAAAATAATGGTTATTATGGGGAGGGATATGCTTACAATGGAACCGAGAACCCTAATTTTCGACCTAACACTCAAATGGACTATACTTGTAATGACTATATGGGATATTCCGGTTTTTCATCACAACCTCCACCATTATTTCATGATCAACCCTTTGATGAGCCATACCAAAACCAAGGATTTTCCAATTATGGAGGTTTTCAAAATGATAATAATTTTCAAGGCTATAATCAAGAAACCTTTCATAATCAAGGATTTTCAAACAATGAAGGCTTTCAAAATGATGAAAATTTTCCATGCTATAATCAAGATACTTTTCAAAATCAAGGATTTTCACATTATGCGGGTTTTCAAAATGAAGGAAATTTTCAAGGCTACAATCATGAGAATTTTCATACTCAAGACTCTTTTCAAACCTATAATTCACCTAATTATGGAAATCCACCTCCACCATATTCTTCGACTTATTCATGTGAGTATTGTGGAAAAGAACCCCATTATGGTTATGATTGTCGCTCAAGGGATCCGCCTTCTTATACTCTTATTAAGCGCAATGAGATTTCTGTTGTAGTCGAGCAACTAGGAAGATTCGATGGATATAGATTAAAGGCTCTTAATCTTATGATAGAAATGAGTATCGAGAAAATGAGAGAAGAATCTCGTTGGTTAAGGGAAGAAATTAAGTCTCTTGAGGATGATTTAAGGAACAAACGGTTTCATATCGAGAATTTTGGTAACATTTATAGAGCATCGGTGAAAAAATCTTCTCAGTTCCTCCAGAAAGAGTTAGACGATTTACTCATTAAGATTGATAAAGAAGAAAAAGAAGAACAATTTATTGCTAATCGTGCTCGGTTGCTTAAACAATGCTTATATGACGATGATTACTATCCTTCGAGTTGTATGACACTTAATGATGACACATCTTCATCACCTTTACCTCACGTGGAACCCACCGACTCTTTAACCATGGGGGACGAGCCTCTTAGCACTAATACAAACACCGAGTTGGAAGAATTAACCGTTTCTAGTGTTGAGAACCTTATCCCAATCCAAAGAGAGCTTGCGAGGGTTTCCAATGAACCATCTGATGAGCTTTGTGTTGATACCTCTTCTCCTCATGATCACATTGAGATTTTATCACATATTGACCTTCATGCTACTACTAGTGATTTTGGTGACTTTGATCTTGATGAATTGTTTAAAGAAAGGGATAATGAGATTGAGGAAGAGTTTGTGAAAGACTTGACACAAATGGAGGATGAAAATTGTGATTCTAGTGACGCGTCTTATGCTATATCATCCGATGATTTGTCTTGTCAAGATAACATTCCTAATTTGGATGAAGAGTTTGTTCCTATAGGAAAAGTGGATCCTTCTCCTTTACCACTTTATGATTCTTGTGATGAACCCTTTGATGATCCTTATGATAGTGATGACTCTTTTACTTCTGATGATGATGACTCCATGTCTTCTATGACTCCTTCACCTATGCCTCTAAGTGATTTTGTGATACATTCAAATCCTCTTTTTGAGACATGTTTTGATAACCCACTTTTTGAGGAGTGTGAAGAACCTAATAACGAGTCTATAGAAGAAGAACCCTTGATTGATATTCCTTCACTGGTTTTTGAGGATACACCTATTGATTTTCATGATCATATCATCCCTTTGAGTGATTCTCTCATTAATACACCTCCTTTTGAGCCTTATGTTCCCACCCTCCCACCCTTGAAGTTGGTTATTGATGAAGATCCTTTCCTCTTAGAGATTGATACTTTTTCATCTGAGGCACCTTTAGAACTCAAAACCTTTGATATGGACTCTTTTATGGAGATTGATGCCACCATAGAGGATACATTTGCACAATTTGATATAGAGGTCGACGATAGTGTTTCTAATTTGGATGAGGAGGTTCGTCTTATTACTACATTGCTTTTTGGGAACATAGAGACTACACCTTCTCCACAAGACACTATTGATCTTGATCTTCCTTTCGCTATGCCTTCTATGGAAGATTACCCACCTTTTGATGATGATGATGAGCCTAATATGGATATACTTGTTATGCATGTTTTGATACCTACACCTTCATATTCTCATGATGCTTTGATCACTAAGGGGGAATCTTATATGGTTGATATGAGCTCATCTTCTTATTTTCCCATGAAGGAAAAGGTTTTTGATCCTGGGATACGTATGTTTGGGAAAAATTGGTTTTCATTTACTCCACTTAAGAGTGTGCCTTCGATTGATATGCGCTTCTTGTATGAGCTTAATTTGGTGATGCTACCTATTTTGGAGTTGTTCATATGTAGAGATGGAAATTATGTATTTGATCCTGGAGTGCTTCATATTTGAGAGTTTTCGTATGTTGGACAAACTTGAGACACGTTGGACCGTTCCATTTATCGAGGCAGATTTGGTAAATCTTATAGTAAATGGCAACGTGCTAAGTTTGAGTGTATCATGTGAGATGTGCTTCAAAGTGATATCCTTTATTCTCCATGATGGTTTCCCCAAGGACAACTTAATTCGGGGCCGAGTCGAGCTAGCGACTTAGGGTTAAAAAAACTCAAGCATTGAATAACTAGGTTAGAAAACGTAGAGTAGATTTTCAATAGGTTAAGTTTAATTAAAAGGATGTTATAGTAGAGATGAAGTGGAGGGGTGCCTTTCTTCCGTCTTTTTGGTGTTTGTTTCAAGGGTTGCTCTCTCACATTTCATGCTTGGAGCTTATGGAGGAGGCCCGTGTATCTGGTTCACTTCGATTAGTTTTTGCTATTGTGATATTCAAACATTTGTGCTTAAACTGAATACCCTTTAGTTGTCTCTTCCTTAACTTGGGTTAAGCAAGGTAATCAATGTAATAAGTGTAGGGGAGTTCACTCCAATACTCTTAAACATTGAGGACAATGTTTATCTTAAGTGTAGGGGAGACTTCTATCGAAGTGACCTTACCTAGACCATTGCCTTAACTTCATGATAACTTGGAAACTTAATTTTTCAACATTTTTCAAATTTTTGATCTACTTTGGCCACCAAAAATATGCATTCATAATTTTTTGCATCAATCATTTTTTTTTTCAGTTGCATAACACATTTGCATTGTATATATTTCTTCTTTTATTTTTCATCAAAAATATATAAAAAGGAAAAATATAATAAAACATGGTTTTGACAAGTTTAGTCTTCTTTGACATATTAGGCCCGCCATGGATATTTTGACTCAACCCGAGTTTGCTTATTTTAGCACTCTCTAGCTAGTATCCTTAACCATGTAGTCCTTCATTGGTCTATTAGGCTAAGCTTCCACCAATTTCATTCTTTGAAATTTTAAATTTGTGGAGAATGGGAAATGATAGAGTTGAAGCAAGTGTAAAAGGGCTAGATAGACTTCATGGCAATTACTTGTGGCTAAACCCTTCTCTTCTTTACCTCTATTTCTTCGCATGTATATAATTGTTAATAAATAATCAAGTACGGTTTTAATTGGTTCGTAATCTCTTATGCATTTTTGGCTAATCATTCATGGTTGGTATGAGTACGTCTTAAGATTCTAAGTTAGCACGTTTTATGTGTACTAGACTTGTGTCATGCTCCATATTTAGCGGGTGTTTTTCCTTTTCTTCTTTGCAAATTTCTTGGTGAGGAATAAAGAAAAATAAGAGCGGCTTATGAAAAAAAAATGAGTGGCTAGAAAAAAAAAAAAAAGAAAAAGAAAAAAAATAATAATGCAAGACTCCCAAGAGGGGCAGTGTGGTGTTAATTATAGTGACTATTGAGTTCCAATATTACCTTGACGGGTTGCGGGGATTCAATAGATTGCTCCAATCCAATATTACCTTGACGGGTTGCGGGGTTGAAGATCCAAAATCTCAAAAAGATGCGGATGTAAATTATTGCGTGAGTTTTATTTTTCTTTCCTTAGCGAGTGTGTAGTTACTTATGAAAGCATGACATGAGGATTTTACACATAAGGCGAATGACTTATTACTCTTAATACGGACTTATATTAATTGTGAGCGGTTTTTCAAGTAATGGATGAGAAGATTACTTAGGATTAAAACCGTGCTTCCTTATTTTTGGATTTTACATTTCTTATATTTCACGCCTTAAATAATGACAAATTTGCCTTCAAGCAATTTGCTCAAATAATAACCGGTTCCACATTTAATTGTCATGAATAAGTTGATGCACTTTTTACTTGTGAATGCAATGATCCCATTTATTAGCTTGGTATGGGGAAAGTGAAACTTGAGGGTGATAAATGTTCATGGTATCCAAGCCCTAATCCAAGTCATTGAATTCTTTATGAGTTATTTCCATCAAAACCATTTATGAAAAATCTAAAAAGATATAAATAGAATTGTTTTCTTTGCATTGCATTGTAAATATTCAAAATCATTCATCATGTAGTATAGTATAGTTTATTAAATCATAAAATGGCCAAGGTTGGTTAATTATGAGAAAAGTGTAATTTAGAGCTTTAAAATGCTGCATTGCATGAGGACATGGCAATGGTCAAGTGGAGGGGAGTTGATAAGTGTGAAAACACTCATCAATAATGATCCAAAAACCACTAAAAACACTGTCAAATACATTATTTTAACTGTAAATTATCAGAATTACGTGTGTATTTTGTGTTTGTGTATTTTCAGGTAATATAGGTACATTTGAGACAAAACACGAGCTTTCAAGGATTTATTTGAAGAAAAGACGAAGAAAAGGACGATAAAGCTATTCAAGGACCAATCATGCCAAACTTCCAAAGATCAAGGGCTTAAAGTGCAATTACTACAATGATAAAGGATGGAAAAGATATTACTTAAAAGTTTTATAAACATTTGAAAAGAGATTAAAAATAAAGGACCAAAAAGGCAATTAAGTAAACAAGTTTACTTAACTTGGTCATTTGACCATAACCGGTCAAAGTTACACATAACACGCATCTTCTTCTTCTTCCCAACGCAAGAGAGAGAGACGGTTACCTTCTTTCCACCTCCTTAAACCTGCAATCAATTTTCACGAACGATCAACAAAGAATCAAAAGAAGTTTTCAACAGCAAAGATGATCACCTCTTTCTTCTCTACAAGAGGATACTTTTTAATTAGACTCAAAGTCAAAGATAAAGAAAGCCCCAAATTCAAGATTGAAGATGAAGAACGAGTATCCTCGTATTTTCCACGTGTCATTCAATGATTGGATCAACCACGTCATCAACACCTCTCTCGCTGGCTATATAAAGAAGACGAGAGCTCTCATTTCAATTGGTTAGCTTAGGAGTAGTTTACACATAGTAGATAGTTAGGATTAGTTAGTGAGTTTTCTCTCAAAGCTATTTGATTTTCAGTTTAAAGTTTGTTAGAAATCAGTTGAGAATAGTTAATCAGTTGTAACCGTTCTTGATATTACTGCCATTAATGAAAGCTTTTAGTTTCTCAATCTTCTTTCTTTATAATCAAGTTTTATTCTGCTATTAATGAAACGTTGATTTTTCTTATTCTCTTTTCCTCTTTATTCTGTTTTTACAGGTTTGTTAGGAAACCTCTTGAGAGTTGTTATGATTTTCGAGTGCTTAATCATAATAGTTAAAAGAAGAATAGCCATTATTTTCTACAATTTTTGGATTTTGAAGCGTGAATTCTGTTTTCAGTTAGAGTAATAGTGACAGATTTCTAAATCTCCATTAATGAAGTTTTAGAGTTTTGCAAATTACATTCTTTCTTTCTGAATTCTAGTTAACAAATCTAGTAGTCTTTGGTTCGGTTAGGATAGTTGCTCAGTTAGTATACATTCAGCAGATTAATACTTAGGATTTTGAGAATGGTTTTGATTCCAGTGAGAGCAGTTAGCATTTCCAATTGAATCAAAATAATGCAGTCATTCTGCGAATATAGCACAGATTGGCGTGTTTGTGTTGATTTCTACTGATATAAGAAGCAGGTCTTAGCTTTTTGCTTAATCATTCAGTGTAGAAAAGAAGAGTTTGGATTTCTTTTTATGTTAATTTTGCAGGTGATTGGATTTGTTGCTGACATTTAGCAGAATCGTGAAGTGATGATTGTAGTTCTGTTCAGCAGTTAGATTGGTTTCGTAGCTGGTGGTTCAAGTAGCGTTTGTTTTAAACCGGCTCAGCGCCGCGTTTCTCGTCTCAAAGGTCTAAACTTCGGATGAGATGGTTAAGCACGTTACGTTTTCAGAATATTAGTGTAATTCAGTTAGGAGATTTATTTTAGAGTTACTTGTGATGCTAGTTGTCGTAACTGATTTGCTTGTTAAATGTTAATTGCTCTTAGATTCAGAGTCCTTGCTTTTGTTTCCTTGTTCTTGCTGGTGAAATTGATGACTGGTGTTTGGCAGTCCTTAATTCAGTTAGGAATAGATTAATAATTAGTACTAGTTTCATTTTCAATTAGTTTATTAAAAGTTCAGTTTTAATCCTTTACCTTTATACTTGCTATTACAATCACAGTCCACAATAGTTAGTGATAGGATTCGTTAGACCACTGTTAAAATGTTAGTTGCACTCTAAGTCCATTTCTTTAGATTTTGTTAACTAGTTACTGGATTTGTTAAGTTTTTTTTTGGGCCAGCTTAGTTGTTGGGCTTTTCTTCATTTGATCTAGTAAAAGAGTTTAATGTGTACAGACTTTTAGTTTTAATTGTTACTTTGAATTTTCATTTTCATAAAATCTATATTTTAGATAATACAAATTTGTAATTTTTAGAATTAATAAAAAAATAGATTTAGTTTAATGTTTTTACATTGTAAATTTGTAGTATAAATTTGTAATTTGTATTTTCATATTTTGTGTTTTAAATGTTTTACGTAATTGCAATGTGTTTTTTTTTAGCGTAGTATGTATACGTAGTTAAAAGTGTATTTTTACCTTTTTGAATGCTTTGTGCAAATTAGAAATAGATACCAAACAAGTTTGTACAACCAAAAACAATCAAGTTGAGCTTAAAATTGTTAGATCAATTCGAATCGAGCTGAGAAGACAACTACACTAAAAAACGAAATATTAACTTTCATATGTTATTTTGATTCCTGTTGTTTTCAAATACTATAATATACATATTTTAAATCATATGATATGTAATACTCACTTGACGAAGATGATCATCGCATTGCTAGTCCTAAATTATGCATGGCCTGATCACCTATGCTTAATTTAGAAGGAGCCATGCAAGGCCAAATAGTAGTCACCTTAAATATTTAACCAAGAATCAACTTTTTAATTATGTTCCTTAAAGAGTTAGATAAAATAAAAGTTTTGAAAACTTTTACATCTTATGCGAGTAGCCGAGTTCGCGACATACACCTATGAACCCTTATCTTTTCTTGAACAAAGTACATGCCACAAGCACAGATTTCCTTAATCAACAATCTTTGCTTTACCTATTACCTCATCATCCCCATGATACAATTTTCGTTACCATTTGCTGAATTCTTACCATTGATACCAGACTTAAGAGTTTCAACGTTGTTATGATTCTATGATTGACCATCTGTATCTATTATTGTAGACCTTCGAAACGTCTCTGGACGCGAGTAATGATTTATGACTGGATGTGAACGATGATTTTGTGTATCCGTCATTATGTGTGTTAGACTTCACCATCTTGAAATTCACTCGTGTGAATTATATGTTGATTTCGTCTTTCATTGCTAATGTTGTTCATTTTACTGGAATTACTATCAAGGAACTTCTTAAGAATTTTTGTGATTCAGAAATTTTTTGTGTGGCTTTTCTTTTTTGATCGTGTATCGACTAGTGAGAACTTAATAAGCCGTTATTAGTGTCACCAACTGCACTCAAGAAGTGATGACTTGCTATAATCCTTTGTTTCTTATTATTTTTATCATTGACGCGACTATATTATCATGTTTATAAAGAATTGATACGGTTTTTGTTTTATTCCTTTGTGTTATAGGTCGGATACAAATTGTTGACCTTTATATGATTCATATTCGTTGCAGTCTTGTCACCTTTTGAAAACCAGAAAATGTTACGTGTTTATCGTTTGATATCTTAAACACTTTCTTGGATTTCTAAAAAATTATTATTAATTTTTAAGAACGTTTTATACATTTTATCAAATGTTTAAATTACCAAAATAACTGTTTCAAGTTAAGTACCGGATCTATACATCCTCTTTGGTAAATTTATAACTAGTATTTAAAAATGGATATCAAGTTGTATCTTTTAAAGTATTTGAGTATATAGTACTTTACTGTCAACCTAATGAAATTATTAAATTTAATTATAATTTCTAAACAATGTTTCTAAATAACTTGGAAAATCTGAATTTTCTCTAATGGTAACGATAAACCTGAGTTTTAACGATAATTTCATGTAGACATCCAAATGTTCTTAAGTCGATCAGGATAACTATTTTGAACTGTTCTACTTTTGCTTTGAAAATCCTGATCAAGAAAAAGATATAACAACATCATACTCACTAAATACAGATAGTTAGATTTTAAATCACTAGACCTTGTAAATTTTCTTTTAATCAAGAAAATATTTAAACTGTGTTTTAAAGTAATCCCAAAATCCTAGACAACTGACTATGACAGCTTGTATCTTAAATGATCATATGCTATTCATTTTTTCCCTTCTATTTCGCTTATGACTAGATTCTTACATTTTAAGATTGTCAAGTTATATAGTTGCACGAATTGCGACCCCTTGTTGATTAATAATTTTGATTCATCTTAACGCACCTTGTCCATTTAAGTAATTCTCATGTTCATTCTATCTTTTGAATACTTCTCCTTACTGAAGCATAGTGAGTTCCAATTGTTAAGGTTCACCGTCATGCAGAAATTACCTGGTAAGCAATAAATTTTGTTCTACACTTTGTACCTCCTCTTGTTTGTATCTTCTACTGTTTACAGGAGAACTCTGGGGACCAGAGTTCCTTTAGGGGGGAGACTGTGAGAACCCGTACTTTCTGAACATTATTTTATTCTTTTATTTGTGTTTCTGAATTTTCCAACGTATTACGTTTTCTTGTATTTTTATATGTAAATCCTGAGATCATGATAATTTTAATAAATTATACTTTCAAGTATTTTCTGATCATTGATAATACTTTATATGGAATTATAAATTTTTTATTTTATTTTTCTATATTTATTTAAATCAAAGTTTTTTATTTAAAATCATCCGTGCGTTTTATAACGAGGTTATTCAAAATCAATGTACAACGAGAATTCCTAGTGATAGCGATACCGATGGATGCCCAAAATTTTACATATTATTATCGATTGTTTCGATAATTAATATTTTCGAAGATTTCGTTTTGATTACATATTAAGTCGTGTCGGGAAATCATATAATCATTTTTATGATGCATTGTAACTTTTGAAAAGTATTTTTACGAAACCCGAGCCCCGTAAATATTTTCAATTGTTATCAATAGTCATTTTATACCCTTTAAAACTATTAGTTTTTTTTAAGTCCACAAGTTTCAAACTTGACAAGATTGGTCCCTCCACTACCACCATATAAAAACCAATTTTCTTCCACCAAAAACACACATACACTTCATAAAAAAAATCTAACACAACCTCTCCCCCCCCCCCTTGTTTTTCCGTGACATCTCCACCACAAACACCCCTAGATCATCAACTTCTAATAGTTTTTAACAAAATCTAATCATAAACCCATGTTCCAAATCAAAAGATGATTCTATCTATACAAGAATTTCACACGTGCATCAAGTTTTCACGATTTTATGATTTGGTGGTTTGATAGTGTTTTGATCATCTTGCATGTGTGGATTATACCAAGATCTTCATGTTTTCATGTTAAAAAGATTTATGTTTGATCTTTGAATTTTGTTAAATTTTACATGCAAGTGTTATAGGAGTGTTTGATTGATGTGTATGATAGTATAGTGATACTATAGGTTTAGGAATGAGTGATTTTGCTTAGAAAATTGATTTGTCATGTTTTCTAAAAGTATAATTTGGGACAGCAGGTCTTTATCAGATTTTTCGTGGGTTTAAGGTCTGAGAAAGGCTAAGATGATTTGATATTGTTGTATAGTTTTCCGAGGCGCTCGTTTTGGTATAAGATAGAGCTTCTAAGTCATTACGAGTCAAAAGTTATGCTAGTTTTAGTATTCGTGTACCGGGAGACGCAATTCGGCACAATCTGAAATTGTGGCTGATTTTGGGTCGGCTCTCGGGGACTTTAAGCTTGGTTAGATAGTTGATACTACTGATTTTCAAAGTTTACAAAATTAATTTGATGATTCTAGTAGTGGTTTTAAAAGACGGATTGTCAAGTTAGTACTTTTAAAGTGGTCCAAACGGTTTTATAAAATAAGTATAAAAATCTGTCCCAAATTTGAAGTCGAGAAAAGTGTCGAGCTGATTGATTTTAAAGTGTCAAATTTGGCTCAAACTTTGGTGAGATCTTATACAGGTTATAAGTGACACTGACACCAATTTTTATCTAAATCGGACAAGTCTAGATATGATAGATTGGTGTGTACATTCGGGGTGTACTTGCTGATTTTATTTTGGACACATAGTTCAATGCTTGTGTGCGTGAGTTTGAGTATTCACAATCGAACATGGTGACTTATTCAAGTGCTTAGTCATTATATAAATGACTTAGCTACTGGTCCGAATAAGATTAAGATATAGTTTGACTTACGTCGACTTGGCGTCTTATGACGGGACAATTTCAAGTGTTCAAGTGTTTTATCGTGTAATGTTGGATAAATGAGTTAGTATGGTTTGTTTTGGTTCGTGTCAATGGTTTTGAAACATGAATACTTTGAAAACATTTGAGTCATATTATACTTGGTATATATATCGATATTGAGTTCGAGTCTTAACGCGCGCCTTATTTTGATAGGTTGCGGTTTTCGTGTTTCCCTGGGCATCCATATCGTCGGTGATCGTCTCACTACCATTTTTTCTACTCAGTTGCTGAGTACCGTGATTGACTTACCACGTGGCTAAGGTGAGTTCATAGCCCCTTTTTACTTATACATGGCTTCTAAACACGGGGTGAGATTTTACATGGTGGAACACAACCATTTAAAAATTGTTTGCTATCCAAAACTTGTATGCTATCCAGAACATGTATGATTTTCAAGTTTTCAATATTATTATTGCTTTTAGGCTAGCCTTGAGTTTCATCTCTCCGATCATGAACCGTTAATTTTTCGGTGTGCATTGCGCGAAGCGCGAATGTTGTGGGTGGATCCATCGGGATTGACAATCCCCGTCCCATATTGCGGTTATTTTAACCATGACGCACTAATATTTGTTTATACTTGAGTATTTAAACTGAATACTTACGTAGTTAAGCTTCGGTTCATGAACTAAACAACAATAATAATGATTTCGGACTATGGTTGACGTATATAACCGTACTCCATACTACTTGTTTTACAAATGAATGCTTGTGTTCCACACCTTTACTGCTGAACCTATGAATATCACTCAACTTTATGTTGACGAATTTGCATGTTTAATCTCAGGTATTATTACTTAGGTTTGCTTGGATGGGAGCTCGCAGGATATTATCGCAACTTGGAGATTTCCGTGATGCTTTTTTAAGACTGTTTTTAGTAAAAACTGTTAGGAGTTTATTCTATCTTTTGGGCAACTTTATGTTATAAATCGAGACGAAATAATAAAATTTTCCGCTTCTAAAACTCTGGGACCTATGTTTAAAAACTATGACCTTTTATGATGTAATGTACATGTTTTTATTTCGTCAGGTTTGTATGAACTGTAATTCATTGTTTCTTGTAGTATGATGTGTTACCCCCTCGTTGCCTAGTTGTTCCATGTAAGATTTTGGGGGTCTCACAGATTGGTATCCGAGCGATGGTTATAGGTAACTGAGTCGTTTTCAAAAACTTAGTCTATAACCGAAAGTTCAAATATTTTATTGTTTCTAAGTGTCAAACACAGAATCCGCCATTGATGTTCGATATCTGCGCGGGTAACTCTCTAATCCTTATTATTTACTTTTAATTATCATTGTAGTATTTCTTCTCCTGGTTACATGTTGAAATATTACATCACCCTAATGACGATATTTACTATGTCTTTTCAAGGCCTTTGTGCTTCATGAATTATCATTGGTTATTACTTGATTACATATGCATTTACTACATTTCTTGAATTCTTTTTCTTGTGAACTGATCTATTTACGATGATTTCATATTGTTATGACGTTACATACTTGTATTCAGAGCGCGTATGCTGCTAACTTTTCATACTCATTTTTCTGAGTACTATTGCTATTTCATTTATGCGTGATACGATTGACTTCATATGCTCGTTCGTTTTGAATCATCTGTTTTTCTCGACTCGCTGTTACATGTTGTGCATACTCTTGAGATACCATTGTTCGGAATTTAGAAGTGTTGTTTTCGATAATACTCCTGATTTTCATTTTACTACCGTGCATGTTGTTGCGTTGTTTAATTCTTTTAGAATATCTATTTAGATATGGATCAGATTTTCTTTCTCGACCATTCGTAACTGAATGTCTTGTTTATAGACCATTGTGTAACTCAATGTGTCTCCGGAAGAGACTAAAGGACACCATGTGAGTCACACATCTCGAAGCATTCGTTGAATCAGTACCTGAATAATATTGTGAGTCTTCGTAACTTTGATTGACCTTTACGTCACCGTTTTACACGACACTTGTACATGGATTACATCTTATTTCATTGACCATTCAACGTTTCGAATTCGACTTACAACATCCGTTGTACCTTGAACACATGATCGTCATTTATTATGTGACGATTGTTTGGAATACGATCCAACTTGTATCCTCCTTTTTTCATTAAACTTCATCGCCTCAGAAGTGTGAATTGTTAATATTTTGTTTCTTTCTCGGTATGTCTTGTGATTTTTGAAAATCACGTCGCCAGGAGACATTCCTGCATTGCATCTTGCAGCCGAAGACACGGATGATATGCGTCGTTTTTTATCTCTCAAATTATCGTTGGCATTTTCGAACCTGTTAATGCAATAATGCCTAAAAACGTTACTAGCATTTTTTGGTCTCGCTTAGTTTTGATTACGACAATATGTAAAAACAAGCATTTACGAAAACAACGAAAAACGTGTTGATCCCAAACTTAGATCGATTAAGCTTTGTGTATACGAGATTAGATCAAGTAATACACGTAGAGAAACCTTTGCTTATGAATAAAGTAACTAAGTGTTATGCGGAATTAACACTTAATCTAAAACACAAAGATGTTAAACAAACTTTCACTTGTATTAGAATGATCGAACTTGGTTACAATGAAAGAGGTTTAACTTGTGAAAACTTATGATAACTGATAATTAACTTTAACCTAAAAGATCTTCTTTTATAGATTAAGAAGTCTTGTACAATAAGCTACGAATCAACTATTCTAGGTAAAGATAATAATAGAAAATACAATGTCGAGCTTATCTTTACCATACACAAATAAAGAAACAAATAAACAAAAAGATTCGTATGAAGATATATTCCATCAGTGTTAATCTTCAAGGCTGTCAGCGTTGACTTCTACAATGTCAACGCTTGGCTGTCAGCGTCCAATGTCATCTTATCAGCGCTTGTGTTCTTCTTATCAGCGTCTAGTGAACTGACCCATAATTTATTCCCAACAATCCTCCCCTAAACTTGATATCTATTCCAATGATCAAGTTTCTGAATAAAAACTTAAGGCTTAGGAGGAATCTTACAAAAACTTCTTATGTTGGTGATAAACATATCTAATCAAGTCTTTGGCCACGTCACTAGTATAATCTATCTCCAAGGGTGTCTCCTTCATCTTCTCCAATACTTCTTTGGACAAGAAATAGTTAGCATCCACAAGTAGATACTCTGAAAACTTTGTAGAGCTCAAATGAAACACACCACAAGTAGAATAAAGCCTCCAATGAAGATTACTGAGGTCATCTTCAAGATCCTTCCATATGGCAGGATCTGCTTCCCTTGGACCACACAAAGTCAAAAATGTGTGCGATAGTCTTATTCCATTTGCTGAAGTAGGTGCTTCAGCTGTATACTTGGCCTCTATCAATCTCCATAGATGCACCAAGTCTTCTCTGTCTATGCTTGCAAAGATAGAAATAATTGAAGTGAAAGTATGTACCTCCTTTCCAAACCTGCCAATCTTCCAAAATCCACACTCATCTTCATCAAAACTTATGATTGGATTTCTGTCATCTAGAGGTACTACATTAACCAAATCTGAAGCTTCCAATGGAGAAAGCTTGAGATTCTTCCTTATGACAGTTTCAGTTGGATAATACACATCCATATCTTTGGGAAATTGGAGAGGATCTCCTTTCTTCACTGGTCTTTTAGCAATCCTCATCTCCTTTTGAATCTGCATTTCCTCAGCAAGCTCTTGTTTCCTTTCTTCTGAAAGAAACTGTAAGACATTTTGTTCTTGCACATTCCTCCAAATAGGATGTGCCCTGTACTCTAGCTCCTCAAAAGATAAAGCCAACAACTTCTTGTATGTCCATCTAGGTTGATGGCATCTAAGCAACTTGTAATACAATTGCCTTCTATCTCTTTTAAGCCAGGTCTTGACCTCTTGTGCATTAAACCTCAAAATCACCTTTATATCATCTTGTACCCTGAGAAGAATTTCCAACCCCCAAATTTGATCTGATAAGCTCATCCCTGGGTTGTCCATAACTTTATCTTCCCAAGCATGGTACATTCTGGTGATTTCTGGAAGGTCCCAATCAACCTGCAACTTTAAATCTCTCAACCTTTCGTTTGCCAACTCATCCCCATATTCAAGTCTTTCTGGATCTTCAATGATTTGAACACTTGAATCTGAGCTATCTCCTTCTTTTTCATCACCACTCTCTTCCTCACTCTCAGAAATAGCAACAAATGGTGATCTACCACTCCTCTTCAAATCTCTTTCCAAAAGTTGTGCAGCCAACTGTTCATCAAATGCAATTTGTGCTGCATCTTTCTTTGGAACATCTTCTTCAACCAAAATTCCTTTACCTTTGTCTTTTGGATCAATAATAGGTAAGGTAGAAGAAGAAACCTGTGTGGACACATCTTTGATGATTGCTGATGACTGGAATACATCAACACCACCTGCAACTTTGTCAGCGTTCAAGTTACCTTTATCAGCGCCCCGATTACCTTTGTCAGCGCTTGATGTGTCAGCGTTCAAACCTGTATCAGCGCCCATTGTTGCTGTGAAAGATCCTTCCAAGTTCAATGGAGTTACCTTGGATGTATCAATAATTGGGTGCTTCTTCAAGTTGGTGAGTACTTCAGCAACATTTAAAGATTCACTAAATTGTGAACTCTTCTCACTGGCTGTATGAATCAGCTCATCCTCTTCATCCTCCCCTTTGGAAGATTCCTCCATTCTACTCCTGCTACTAGGATTCTCCAAAACAGTTACCCGCTCCCTCAATACTTGGAGTTCACGGCCCTGATTATTGACAATTTGTACAAGGCTGACATTTTGCTTTTGCAAGCTAATGACAGCAGCCGTCAATTCATTCAATGTCATAGGTTCCAATCTGCCCTCAGCTAGAATGGGAATTTGACCTCCCAAAATAGAATCATAGGGCATGGATGAGGTCTTAATGATGTTGGGACTGTCTTGACCAGCTTCTAAGCCTGTGTCAATAGCCCCAGCCTCATCCATGTCACCAGCCACACTTGTGGAGGTGGTTCTCTCTGCTACAAGGCTAGGACCACTAGAGGAGAACACTCCAGTAGTCCTTTGGCGTTTATTCAACCTAGATTGTAATGGGGTGGAAGATGAAGTAGATTGTGTGGGTGTTGGTTGGTTAAGGGGTGTTTGGGATTGTTCAGGAATGTCGTCAGCGTTGGGATTGGCTGTGTCAGCGCCAACATTTTGAGTGTCAGCGTTGACATTGGGTTGGTCAACGTCCATGTGGTCAGGTGAAGGTAATGGTTCAAGGATAGGCTCAAGTTGAGGTGCAGGGTCTGGTTGTGGTTGAGCAGCCTGAATTACTTTAAGCATGGCTTGGGTGAGAGGGATAGATCTGTTTGTGGAGCTCATCTTGTCAAAAATGGTTTTCTTTTGCTTAGGGATCTCATAAAAAGTGTCATGATCCCTAATACAATATTCTTGTAAATCAAATACCATTTGCAAAAATCTTGGGTAAGCCAAAGTCATTTTACTTCCCTTATTTTTACACATCCCTTCAAAAATCATTTTTGAAAAATTATACTTAAGCCCACGTGACATACAAACCAAAGCACTTGCAATGGACCTGTTTATTTCATTAAAAGCAGTACATTTTGGACTTAAGCATTGAAGAAGGACATGTATCAAATATTTCCAGTCAGAGGGAAATTCCTGCTTATGATATTTATTTAAAGTTTTACCAGCAGGAATAGGATAACCCAATTCCCTAAGACCTTGTTCTATTGTTGCAATGACAAGGGTAGTCACACCATCAGCGTCATCAAGACGCAAAGCTTGGCGAACCAAGGCTTCAGTTACCACCCATGTTCTTCCATGAACAGTAGATGTTAATGTGGTCACTCCATTAGCTGTTGTGGAACTAACATTGTTCTAAAACTGTCTAATGTGTGCGACAGGAACTAGTGGCTCATGAGAAAGTGCATACCTTATAGAGGATGCATTTAAAAATGCCACCATTTGTGAATACTGAGGGAACAAATCATTATCAGCGGCCAAGTATGCTACCATATTATGTTGGCTCTTGAACTCCAATGTCAGATTGTTTGAGTTGAACTTTGGTGCCTTGTTGAAATCTGTTTAGGTTATGTGATATGGGAAAAATCTAGGAGAAAAATGTTAGACAAGAAAATATGAATACCCAGAACAAAAAGTTTAGCCAAATTTATAGGAGAGATGCATGATTTGGATTGGTCAAAAATGAGGAGTTATATTCAAAGAGTAATGATGAAAATATTGAATCAAATATAATTATCTCATGCATTAATTAAAAGTAACAACTCTCCAAAATTACGGCCAAAGATTAGTCAAAAATAACAACTGGGTAGGGCCCACTAGGTGTCAACGGTCAAAAATAGCCCATCAACGCCCAACGGCTATATTTTCTTGTCAGCGTTTGCCTAAAGCCTTGTCAGCGTCACGATTGGACGTAACAGCGTTTGGAGAAAAACTTTTCAGCGTCTAAAAATAAAAATATTTAAAAAGAAAAAGACCTTAACAAAGTAATTTATCCTAAGGGAAATATCTTGCAAGTTGATAATAATTACTGGGCGGCAAGCACTGTCCATTTATGCACACTTGCTTAAGCAAGATAGACACAAATGTCCTCAAGTGTCCCTTGCTAACCAAAATACTTACCAACAAAGTTATTTCATAAAATTCTTTGTAACTCCCAGTTAACCCATAACAAAACTATTCCCAAGTCTCCCATCAGACCACAACCAATTCTAGGCCAAAAATGTCTTGGCAGCATGCATAGTTTGTCAACTTTGCATGCTACAGTGCCTCATGGTTTAGTAAAACTAACCCATACTCACCTGTGGACACAATCTAGAATTGTGATGAGAGTATTATAAGAATACCCAAGAGTCCTAAAGGTTCCTTAAACCTCCCCTCAAACTATGATACATGAGTTTCTCAAAATATATATGAACATTAAAAATTTATGTCAAGATAGGAATATAAATATTCCAACCATCATCCATAAACAAAAACATGTCCAAATAGCTCTTCAAATATCCATAAGCAACTCTGTATCCAATGGCATAAAGCTACCACCACCTACACATTTAGATTGAAAACCACAAAACTAACATTTGTTGCTGACAGCGCCCCGACAACACTTATCAGCGTTGAAGGAACTTTTGTCAGCGTTAGACAATAATATCTCTAACAACGGCAAAATAACACTTATCAGCGTTACATTTACCTTTGTCAGTGTTAGAAAAATAAAGTGGAAAAATCTAAATCATCACAAAGACCAATAACAATGCATTATCCTGTACATACTTTTACAAAAAGGTTCCAAAACACATATTAAGTGAGATTAACCATTCCAATATTTGTTACCAAATATTGAAATCTTCCAGTATCAAAAGGTTTAGTTAATAAATCAGCCACATTATCTTCTGTGGCTACCCTATCTGGTTGTATTAAACCTTTCTCAAAGCAATCTCTTATAAAATGATGTCTAATTTCTATGTGTTTGGTTTTAGAATGATGTACAGGATTTTTAATAATGCATAAAGTACTGTTATTGTCTACAAAAATCTTGGTATGCATGAAATTATACCCATAATCCAACAGCTGGTTCTGAATCCATAAGACTTGTCCACAACAAGCAGCTGCAGCAACGTATTCTGCTTCAGTTCTAGAGTTTGCCACCACTGTTTGTTTCTTGCATTGCCAAGATATCAATCTACTCCCAAGGAATTGACATCCACCAGTTGTGGATTTCCTATCAAACTTGTCACCACCATAGTCACTGTATGAATATGCAATAAGCTCCAATGGAGAATCTTTTGGGTACCATAATCCAAGATCTGGATAACATCTTAGGTACCTAAAAATTCTTTTCACAGCAAAAAGGTGACATTCTTTGGGAGTCACTTGATGGTGTGCACAAGCACACACAGCAAACATGATGTCAGGTCTTGAGGCTGTAAGATACATCAATGAACCAATCATTGATCTATAGTGCCTAACATCCACATCCTTTCCAGCTCCAATTTTTCCCCAAGGGTGTTCCCTATCCATAGGAGTGGAAGCACTCTTTTCATGTGGAGAAAAACCATATTTCTTCAAGATTTCAGCTACATAATTGTCTTGAGAGATGAAGATACCATCTTCTTTCTGCTGAACTTGTAACCCTAGAAAGAAGTTCATCTCACCCATTGCACTCATCTTAAACTTATCTCTCATAAGCTTGGAAAAATCTTCACTCATCTTTGGATTGGTGGATCCAAAAATGATATCATCAACATAGACCTGAACAAGTAAGACATCCTTACCTTTCTTCTTTGTGAACAATGTCTGATCTATGGTGCCCCTTTTAAAACCATTTTCCACCAAGTAAGTGGACAATGTACCATACCATGCTCTTGGGGCCTGATGAAGTCCATACATAGCTTTCTTCACTCTATAAACCTTGTCTGGATTCTCAGGATCTTCAAAACCAGGAGGTTGCATAACATATACCTCCTCAACAATTGTTCCATAGAGGAAAGCACTCTTCACATCCATTTGATAAACAGTGAAGTTCATACAAGAGGCATAAGCTAGGAAAATTCTTATAGCTTCAATTCTTGCAACAGGAGCAAAGACCTCTTCATAATCTATACCTTCCTCTTGTGTATATCCTTGAGCTACCAAACGTGCCTTGTTTCTGACCACAATACCCCTTTCATCTTTCTTGTTCCTTAGAACCCATCTTGTCCCAATTGGTCTCACATATCTAGGACAATCAACCAGCTCCCAAACATCCTGTATAGCAAATTGGTGAAGCTCATCATGCATTGCTTCCACCCAACTAGGTTCTTTGAGAGCATCAAAAATCTTCTTGGGTTCTTCTTGTGACAGAAAACATGCAAACAAACATGCTTGTACAAGAGGGGTATCAACCTTCTTGTGTATATTGGCAATAAATCCACCAAGATTTTGATGGGATCTTCTTGTCTGAACCGGAGTCATAATATCACCAATGATCTGAGATGTGGGGTGATTCTTCATTGTGGAAGTGAGAACTCCTCCTTCAAAAAGTCTGGTGTCCTCAACTTCACGCTCCATGTTGCCAATATCTTCTTCATCAGACTCTCTTTGATCAACAGGAATCTCTTCATGGACATTGGAAGGTCCACCTTGTTCAAAATGGGAAGAGAAAAGATGTGCAAAGGTGTCATCAACGTCTGAACCTTGTTTGTCAGCGCTTGGGCTAACAACGCTTGAACTGTTGTTGTCAGCGTCTGATCCATCAGCGTCTGAATTGCTCTTGTCAGCGCTTGATTTCCCTTTGTCAGCGCCTGAAGAACCATGCATGTTTGTATTTGGTGGTATTTGGAAACCACCATTATCTTTTCTAGCAGCAGCAGCAGCAGCAGCATAATACTCATCTGTCCATATAGGAAGTGTAACATATTCTTGTGTGGGAGATGACTCAACTGCTGGTGGTCCATCCTTCTTAGCAACCTGTATACCTGAAACATTACCAATTCTCTTTTCCAAAACACTTGAAGTTACCTTCACAATGTCTGGATCAGTAACAGGCATATAATTTAAAGCTCTAGATAAAGGTTCCAAGTCAAACAACCAATTTAGACCACTTTCAGGATCACTAGGTTTACTCTCTAAAAACCTAACATGTACCTTTTCAAGTATACGTTTTTCCTTTTTAATGTAAACCCTATATCCTTTGCTCTGCACTGAATAACCCATGAAGCAGCTTTCATCACCTTTTGCATCAAATTTACCTAGGGCATCACTAGTTTCTAAAACAACTACATGACAACCAAAAGGCTTGAGAAAGCCAATATTTGGCTTCCTTCCCCAAAGTAACTCATAAGGTGTCTTATTATGTATTTTGTTGACCAATGCCCTATTTTGAACATAACAAGCTGTGTTAACAGCTTCAGCCCAAAAGGCTATAGGAAAGTGAGCATCAGCCAACATGGTTCTGGCTGCTTCAATTAGGGTTCTATTCTTCCTTTCAGCAACCCCATTTTGCTGTGGAGTTCTAGCTATGCTAAACTGCCTAGTAATCCCCTTCTTGGCACAAAAATCATCTAACAACTGATTTCTAAACTCACCCCCATTGTCACTTCTAAGAATTTTGACCTCATTACCATTCTTCTTTTCAATCTGGGTAATGAAATTAATCAAACTTTGGGCAGTTTCACTTTTCTTGGCTAAAAAGAAAGTCCATGTAAACCTGGAAAAATCATCAGTGATGACAAAACAATATGATTTACCCTTCAAACTTTCTATATTAGTTGGACCAAAGAGGTCCATATGCAATAAGTGAAGTGGTTTAGAACTAGAGTGCACCTGTTTAGATTTGAATGAGACCTTGTGCTGCTTGCCCTTAAGACATGCAACACAAGAGTGGTCATTGTGGAAAGCCTTTTCAGCAAAACCATCAACTAAACCAAGCCTCACAAGTCTATTGATATTTTTAAAGTTTATGTGCCCTAATCTCCTGTGCCAAAGATTACTTTCATCTACTGAGGCTTTAGCATAAAAACATGACATCATTTTATTATTTATCTTAATTCCATTAAGATTCACATTATATATGTCTTTATGCCTTGGTGTTCTAAATTCTATGTGTTTCTCCTCAGGGAGCTTGTAATCTTTGCTTAACACCAAGCACTCAGTATCTGTGAAAAGAACCTTATTTTTGTTATCACACACTTGTGATACACTAAACAAATTATAATCCAGTTCTTATACCAAGAAGACATTCTCAAAACGTAGATTATTAGTAATAAGGGTTCCTTTTCCTGTGATGGTGCCATAGCCCCCTCCAAAGTATACCTTATCACCATCTTGAATAGGAGTGAAGTTTGTCAGATAGTCTTCCTTTCCTGTCATGTGCCTTGAGCATCCACTATCCCAATATCCATAATCATTGATCTTCTTCTGAATGCCCTGCACATAAAGAAAACACATTAGTTTTCTTTGGGAACCCAAGCCTTGGAAGACTTGGATTCATCTGGTTGTTCAACAAGAACAGACTTGGTTCTCATAACAACCCCATTTTCATCCCTTTTTGGATGAAATGCCCAGTTAACCCCAATTGGTCTTGTCATGACCTTTGAAATATAATGAAACCTGTTGCATGTCATAGAAAGACCAGTAGAATTAGGGTTTTGGTCTTGTTTTGGTCTCCATGTTAAGCTAGTAGAAGCTTTAGACCCATTTCCCTGTGGTTGCAAATACCTAGGTTTGGCAGTGTGTCTGTCAGCACTGAAATTGTTCTTGTCAGCGCCCCGATTGCCTTTATCAGCGTTGAACCTAGGGTTTGCTACAGGAACCCATTGCCTATTGGACCAAGTGTTTGACTTTTGGAAGGGTCTTAGGCCTTGTGTGTTAGACCCTCTAGAAAAGAATGGGGCTGGTCTAACAACCTGTGAACTTTTGTTCACAAAGGTATTGGGTCTGACAGTGTTTGACCTATGTTGACTTTTGTCAGCGCTGAAATGGTTCCTATCAGCGTTGACATTGGAAGCGTTGACACATTTGTATGCCAAATGTGAAAAGCTACCACATGAGTAACAAGCTTTTCTAGACATAGTCTTAGGTCTAGAAGCAAAGAAGCCTGTTCCATGGTTACTAACTTGGCTTTTTGGTGACCTAGTATTCCTATACATCTCTGCATACTTAACACTAGGTTTTCTAACAGTTTGTGGGCCAAGGTCAACAGCTTTGCCAGTGGTTGGGTGTGTGATTTTAATAGGTGTAGGATCATGGCTCGTGATTGGTGTGGGCTCATTTGGACTTTCACACAACAACCCTCCCTTAACAAACAAAGTGTGGTTAGCTTTCTTCCACTCATCTAGGTCAGTCAGTTTTTGTTTGTATTCTTCAACTGGGGAAGTCACTCTAGGTGGAGGAATGAATTCCTTCTCTTGGAGTTCAGGCAAGCCAGTCCAAGATAAGTCCTTTGATTGGACACCATAGAAATCCCCAGCTGGTGGTGGAACACCAGTATAGTCTTTCATCCCAATCCCACTCATGTCCTTAGAGTCTCTTTGTTTACTAACACACTCTCCTAGGGATTGTGTGGCCTTATCAAATCTCTGGATTTTAAGACTCACATTATCTTTATTTTTGTTAGCCTCATCTAACTGAGCTATCAAATCAAGATTAACCCTGTTTGTGATATCTTGAATATCTTTACTTTGATGTAACTCATGTTTTAAGATATTTATTTTATCCTTTAAATCAAACTCCATTTTCTTATACTCACCTACTGTCTTTTCTGTTTGGGTGAGAGCAATTTGATAATTAGATACTTTGCATCTTTCAGCACTTGCCTCATCTAATAATTTTACTATCTCTTGATTTAGTTTTTCAGTATTTAAACGACAACCCTTAGAACAGAAAGCATCATCATATACCTCATTATCTGATGAAGAGGAGGAGTGTGCCATGAGAGCATATTCAACATGCTCTTCTTTAACTTCAGCAACCAAGGCTCTGTCCTCTTCCTCATCCTTAGCCAAAAAGTTCCAGCTCCAGTCCCATCCTCCAACGCCATCAATTTGTTGAACAGCAACCATGGCCTTGGAATCTTGGCTCTTAACCATTTGGCTTGAAGGCTTACCAGCATCAGATCTTCTTGGAGATCTACATTCCCTCATAAAGTGCCCCATCCGATGACAATTGTAGCACTCAACTTTGGATTTGTCAAATCCAGCGACATCCTTAGCATCAAAGGTCATCTTCTTCTTGAACCTTTTATTAAACCTGTTTGCTCTTAAACTTACAAGAGCCATAGTCCACTTGATGTCCATCTCTTCCAATTGCTCATCACTTATCTGCTCAAGATCTTCATATGTAATCCTTGAATCACTGGGCAAAGAAGCAATGAATGCACACACAGTATCTAGATCTAAACCAGCAGGTTTAATTCTATCAGCGCCAAAGTTGTGAGTGTCAACGCTTGAGTATGAAGCGTTGACAGGATATGATCCAGCGCTGACAGACTGTGATCCAGCGTTGACACATTGAGATCCAGTGACTGGATGTCCATAGGAGTTCATGGAATCAAATTGGCCTTCACTTTGTGAGAAGAAGGCCATGTTGCTACTGGAAGATTTATTATCACCCTCCAAAAGCCATTCATTCTCCAACAGTCTTAGTTTGTTGAAGATGTCATCAAACCTGGAGGTCTTGTGGGTGTTATTGACAAGAATGGATCTTGTCTCAATCTTCCATACATCACCAAGGCTTTTGAGAAAAGTAGCATTCAAGTCAGGGTCATCAATCTGTGTTCCCATGAAGGAAAGTTGACTTGTGATGTCAAGCAGTCTACTTCTCACACTGCTGAGATTCTCATTGGGTTGAGCCTTAAAGACAGCATATTCATGCATGAGTTGCTTCTTCTTTTCTTCTTTTGTGTCAGCATTGCCACCATGTGCTACTTCAAGAGCTTCCCAAAGCTCTTTTGCAGACTCAAAGCGTTTGTACTTGTGCTGATTCTCATGACCTAAGGCGTGTTTCATGATGTTCAAGATTTTCATGTCCACCCTTTTCTTAGCTATATCTTCAGCAGATACAGCTCTTCCGTCTTCAGGCTTTTCCTTCTTATCAGCTTCAGGACAATTAGGAACAGCTATCCTTCTGGCAATAGCGTTAGCAATCTTTTGAGCTTTGTTGAATGTGTTACCATATTCAAAAATCTCCCAAAGAGTGTAGTCATGGATGGCTATATATTGCTCAAAATTAGACTTCCAAAGCTCGAAGTTCCTGGCATCAAGCATGGGAATTTTGATACTAGGGTTTGTGGTGTTGTTTTGTAGCAAAACTGGAGCAGGAGGTTGATCTGTGCCAGACATGATATTTTTAGGGTTTTGAGAAATTTAGGGTTTTTGGGGTTTTTGGTGTTTTAGGGTTCTTGCGTTACTTAAAGATCAAAAGTTTCTCAACAAGCTCTGATACCACTTGTTGATCCCAAACTTAGATCGATTAAGCTTTGTGTATACGAGATTAGATCAAGTAATACACGTAGAGAAACCTTTGCTTATGAATAAAGTAACTAAGTGTTATGCGGAATTAACACTTAATCTAAAACACAAAGATGTTAAACAAACTTTCACTTGTATTAGAATGATCGAACTTGGTTACAATGAAAGAGGTTTAACTTGTGAAAACTTATGATAACTGATAATTAACTTTAACCTAAAAGATCTTCTTTTATAGATTAAGAAGTCTTGTACAATAAGCTACGAATCAACTATTCTAGGTAAAGATAATAATAGAAAATACAATGTCGAGCTTATCTTTACCATACACAAATAAAGAAACAAATAAACAAAAAGATTCGTATGAAGATATATTCCATCAGTGTTAATCTTCAAGGCTGTCAGCGTTGACTTCTACAATGTCAACGCTTGGCTGTCAGCGTCCAATGTCATCTTATCAGCGCTTGTATTCTTCTTATCAGCGTCTAGTGAACTGACCCATAATTTATTCCCAACAAAACGAATTCTTGAGTTCAAGTATTTTTCATTTTACCCATTTTTACTTAAGGTATGGATAAACAAGTACTAACCTTAATCAAGTGATCAAGTGATTTAATCTTTTCTTAAAACTCACTTTTTATTAAGTGTGACAAGTTTTTATTAAACTTTCTTTTTAAGAAAATGTTTTATTAAATTAATTATTTGAAAATTTGAAAATGGCATATTCTTATTTGGTTAGGAATATTCTATCAGGATATTTTTTAAACCAGATATGACCTCCAGCACTAAAGGATAAAAAGGGAGCGGAGTCTAGTCTAGCGGTTCCTTAGCTCCTAGGCGGTACCTTATCGCTAAGGTACCGCGGGCTAAGCTAAGGTACCGCGGGCAGATATCGCCGTTGGCCCTTTGTCCAATAAATAGTGGACCATTCTCAGCTTTTCAATTCACCTCTTTTGCACATCTATTCCCAGATTCAAACACTCTTCTTTAATTACTCAAATCTTTGATCATTTGTTTGATTACTACTTGTTTAAGAAGTGAATCTTGTTCTTCCATCCCTTCCTCTCCAAGTGCAAAGAGAAGAACACTATCCTTGCAAAGTGTTGAGTCCACCACCAAAGATCCATTGAAGATCTAATTTTATACATTTGTAATTGTGTCATAGTTATGAAGACCCAAGTAGTTGTATCTATTTGGAAGTTGTGTATGTACTAAGTATAGTTGTGTAGATTGGTCCTAGCTACGATTAGGGCTCGACATTTAGCTTAGAGTCGGAAATTGGTTAAGCGACGTGTACGGTTTTCTCCACCATAAGGAGCTTGTTGTGTAGTGATCTCTCGAGTAAGGAATACTAGAGGAGTGGAGTAGGAACGAGGAGTGAGCTTCGTTGCCGAACCACTATAAATCCTTGGTGTTCGGTTTGATCTTTCTTTACCCTTAACTCTTTACATTCTTTATTTTTTGTGCATATATTTTTTGTTAGTATTAGTTTAGTTACACTATCATTGTTCATATTGTGCATAAGAAGATTTCACATATTTCCTCAAGCCTAAGTTTTTGAAAAAGAATTTTTTGAAAACCACATTTTAACAAGTAAATATAAGAAACTATTCAACCCCCCTTCTAGTTTCTACACATGGTATCAGAGCGGGTTGCTCAAGATTTTTTAAAGTATATTATATTTTAAACTTGAATCGATCTATGGATTCCAACAAATACCTAGATGGGCAATCTGTGCAAAGACCACCACTTTTTCAAAACCGATAGTTTTATTTATTGGAAAAATAGATTTGAAACTTATGTGAAATCAAAAAATTTAGATCTTTGGCATGTTATTACCAATGGTGATTTTTTACCTTATCAATTTAATGAAGTTTCTAAAAGAAAAGAATTGGTCACTTTTGACAAAGCTAATGACGACACTAAAAAGAAACTTTCAAAAAATAATGAGGCTAAAATGGTGATTTATAATGCTTTGCCTAAGAAAGAGTATGAAAGAATTTTTATGTGTGAAACCGCTAAAGATATTTGGAACACTCTTTTAGTAACCCACCAAGGTAATAGCCAAGTCAAAGAAAGCAAAATCGATCTTCTTGTCCAACAATATGACCAATTTGTCATCTTAGAAGATGAAACTATTGATAGTGCATTTGCTAGGTTTAACACCATTATTACTAGTCTAAAAGCACTTGATGAAGGTTTTTCTAGGAAGAACAATGTTAGGAAGTTTCTAAGGGCTTTACATCCAAAGTGGAGAGAAAATGTCACGGCGATTGAAGAGTCGAAAGATCTCTCAACTTTATCACTCGATGAACTCATAGGCAACTTGAAGGTTCATGAGATGATAATTTTGAAGGACTCGGAATTAGTGAAAACCAAGAGTGAAAGAAAATCTCTTGCACTTAAAGCCAAGAAGGCACAAAGTGACAATGATAGTTCCTCGGATAGCGATTTAGAGAAGTTCTTCAAGAGACGATTTCAAGAAGTTCTTCAAGAGACGATGTCAACACGTTAGGCAACCCAACAATGACAAGAAACCATTGTCAAAGAATCGGTTTGTCAAGAACGAAAAAGGTGATAGGAATTGCTTTAGATTTGGTGATCCAAATCACTTCATTGGTGATTGTCCAAAACCCTCTCGTGATAAGAATCACACGGCATTCGTTAGCGGCTCTTGTAGCGATAGCGGTGAAGATGACGATGACAACCCCAAAGAGGAGAAATGTCTTATGGCTCACACTTCTAAAGAGGTACATTCCGAAACCGAATATTAAAGCAATGATAGCTCCACTTTTGATGATACTGAATTTGAAGGCAAATATGATAGTTTACACAAACTTAGTCTTAAATTCATAGAAAATAATAAAACCTTAAAATCAACCAAAACTAAGCTTGAAAATGAGATCAATGATCTTAGGGAGAAATTGGCAATACTTGAGAAAAATAAAGAAGTGGATTTAGGTTGCTTAAGTTGTGAGAAACATAGATTAGAGAATGAAGATCTCAAGAGCACCTCCATTAAATTGGAAAAGTTCATGAAAGGTACTAGTGCTCTTGATGATATGTTAAACAAACAAGTTCATTCTAAGGAAAGACTTGGTCTAGGTTTTAACTCAAATGAAGCGTCAACTAGTGAACCTAAACAAGTCAGATTTTCACAAAAATCACCCACTGTATGCGGTCCCAGATTGTATGGGGCGGTTCCTTATCACTATGGAACCGCCGCCATAGATAAGGTACCGTGGCCAGAAGATGAGTTTTGTGGAAATCATGAACTTTCTGAAAAATCTAAATTAGGTGAAAAACCAAAGCATCTTACTGTTAATAAGGTAAAATTACCCATACATGACGACAATGCTATTGATAAGTTCTACAAGCCATTAAGTAAACCTCTCATGGGAAATAGAAGCTTATCAAGACTATCTTCTACTCCACCTAGAATACGGAATGAGTCTAAACCTAGAAGTAGAACGACAACGCCTAGAAGAGATAATCAAAACAATTCACGATCTAGAAGTAAAACTCCAACACCTAGAAGAAATGATCATAACTCTAAACCTAGATCAAATACACCCAGGAGAAATAACGAACAAGAAAATGGTTATATGAATTACTACCCTCCTCCATTTTGTTCTCCATGGGGAACCCCTCCTTCATTCATGCATCCCAACCAAATGCAAGGGATGTTTGGAACTAACAATTTTGGACCCATGAGATATTGGGGACCAAATGTTTGATCTTGTGTGTTGTTACCTAGATATGCTTAATAATTGATTTGGAGCCTGACGAGTGGATTAAGGATAGTGGATGTTCTAATCACATGACGGGTAATCGAAGTTTGTTCTTGCACTACAAAGCATATGATGGAGGTAACGTCACATTTGAAAGTAGTCTAACATGTAATATCATTGGCATAGGTACGGTTTCTCTTGACTCTATGACCATTGAAAATGTTGAGCACGTAGATAACTTAAGGTTTAACCTTTTAAGTATAGGTCAAATTTTTGACAATAAGTGTAAGGTCATCTTTTTAGAACATGATAGTGAAATCGTAAAAGATGGAAAAGTCATTGGAAAAGGTGTTAGAAAGCATGGGCTTTATGTCATGAAGGTTAATAAGAAGTCAAAAGATAACATATGTCTTGCGACTATAGATGATTGTTCTACTCATTGGCATAGGAGATTAGGTCACGCTAATATGTGTTTAATTCAATCTTTTGTCTCTATGGAGTTGGTAAGACACCTCCCCAAGATGAAGTTTGATAGTCACTTTTGTGATGCTTTCAAAGTTAGAAAGCAAGTTCACTCAAGTCACAAAGCCAAGAATTTGGTTTCGACCTCTCGGTGCTTAGAGCTCCTACATATGGATCTTTTTGGACCTTCCGCCCGGAGTTATGGAGGTAACCTTTATACCCTAGTTATAGTTGATGACTATTCTAGATTCACTTGGACTAGATTTTTGGCATCTAAGAATGAAGCTTTCGATCATTTCGAAATCTTTAGTCGAAGAATTCAAAATCAACTAGGATGTCCAATTAGGATGGATCATGGTAGGGAATTTGATAATGAAGTGCAATTTGGTGCCTTTTGTGAAGCTCATGGTATTACCCATAACTTCTCGGCTCCTCGTACTCCACAATCAAATGGGGTAGTTGAAAGGAAGAATAGGACTCTCCAAGAGATGAGTAGGACGATGTTAAACGAGCAATCTTTGCCTCAAAAGTTTTGGTGCAATGCCGTGGACACATCGACTTATATTCTCAACCGAATTCTTATTCAACCTTTCCTAGGAAAGACCCCCTATGAGATTCTTAAAGGTAAGAAACCCTCATTGGAATACTTTAGGGTGTTTGGAAGCAAGTGCTTTATCCTCAACACCAAAGACTACCTTACCAAGTTTGACCTAAAGTCTTACGAAGGTATCCTTTTAGGTTATTCCCAAACTAGCAAAGCCTACATTCTCCTAAATAGAACCTCGGGGGTTATTGAAGAATCACTCAACGTAACCTTTGATGAAACCCCTCCCTCACCCATGACACCACCATTGGTTGATGATGACTTGGATGAATTAGAAGTAGTAAAAGCCAAAGAGGTTAGAAAAATAGGAGTTGAAGACCTTAGTGTTGAAAAGGAAGTAAACATTAAGGAGTCTAAGGATCATACTCTCAATAATATCATTGGTGACTTAAATCAAAGGACCCTAAGATCTCAAGTCCAAAACCAAAGCAACTTCTTTTGTTTCGTCTCCTTGATTGAACCAAAGAATGTTAAAGAAGCTTTTATAGACGAGAGTTGGGTCATTGCGATGCAAGAAGAATTGAATCAATTCGTTGCCAATGATGTTTGGGAACTTGTTCCTCCACCTAGAAGTTCTACCATTATAGGAACCAAATAGGTATATAGTAATAAGTTAGATGAGAATGGAGTTGTGTCTCGTAACAAAGCTAGACTTGTAGCACAAGGCTATAATCAACAAGAAGGGATTGATTATGACGAGGCATATGCACCGGTAGCTAGATTAGAATCCATTAGAATCCTTTTAGCCTACGCTTATGCCTTAGACTTTAAGCTTCAACAAATGGATGTAAAGAGTGCATTTCTTAACGGTTTGATCAATAAGGAGGTATATGTGGCTCAGCCTCCCGGCTTCATTGATTTTGAGAAACCAGATCATGTTTACAAGCTTAAGAAGGTACTTTATGGTCTCAAACAAGCAAAAGCTTGGTATGATAGACTTAAAGCGTTTCTTATTAAACATGAGTATACCCTGGGGATTGTAGACAATACACTCTTTATAAAGAAGAAAGGTCCTCACCTCATAATCGTATAAATATATGTTTATGACATTATATTTGGTTCAACTTGTCAAGAATTGTGTGATGACTTTGCCAAAATCATGCATGATGAGTTTGAAATGAGTATGATGGGAGAACTTAACTTCTTTTTAGGACTCCAAATTAAACAAATGGACGACGGTATTTTCTTTAGTCAATCTAAGTACGCTAAAGAAATGCTAAAGAAATTTGGATTAGAAGAATCTAGACCAATGAAGACCCCTAAGGCCTCGGATACTAAACTCACTGTAGATGATGATTGTGAGTCGGTAGAAAATACCAAATATAGAGGTATGATTGGTAGTTTGTTGTACCTAACGGCAAGTCGACCGGATATCATGTTTAGTGATTGCCTTTGTGCTCGCTTCGAAGAGGCTCCCAAAACCCCTCACCTCGAAGCGGTTAAGCGTATCTTCCGATACATTAAAGGCACTATACATTTAGGATTATGGTATCCTAAAGGGATCGGCGTAGAAACCATTGTCTACGCGGACTCGGATCATGCGGGAGACTATGTGGACCGGAAAAGCACTTGTGGAGTTTGTACCTTCATGGGTTGTTGTTTAACTTCTTGGTTCTTCAAGAAACAAAACGCTCTTGCAATATCCACCACGGAAGCCGAGTATGTGAGTGCTGGAAAATCATGCCAACAAGCTCTATGGATGAAGCAAGCGCTTGTTGATTACGGGATTTCTCTTGATGATGTTCCCATCATGTGCGATAATAAAGGTGCTATAGACCTTAGCAAGAATCCCGTGCAACATTCGCGAACCAAACACATAGAAATTTGACACCATTTCCTTAGGGATAATGTTCAAAAGGGGAACATTTCAATTGAGAAGGTACCCTCCGAAGACAACTTAGCCGACATCTTCACTAAGCCACTTAAGAGGGAACCTTTTAATTACTTGCGTCTAGGTCTAGGATTAATGGAACATCTTCCTTAATTTCTTCTCCCTTTGTGTGTTTTCTTTTACCACTTTGAGTCATTGAGTCTTCCAAACTCTTTTTGAAAAACACTCTCTTCTCCTTTTCAAAATTCTCAAAGTCTCTTTCGAAAATGGTTGAGAAATACGTTTGACATTGTTAATTCAATCTAAAAACGATTTTTCATAGATTCTCGCTATTAATCTAGAGCTTACATAATTCATATGTATAATTCTCTCAAACATAGCAAGAACAAGATAGAATCATGGAAGATCATTATGTCATGACTTAAGGTCTTGTCTTACACACCTCCTACATCGATTTTTTTTTAAAATTTTCATGTATTTTGGTCAAATCTCTATTTGGTAAGTTTGCATATGTTTTCTTTGTCTATCTTTGCTTTTATGCATATCCCTATGATAAGTTAGACTAGAAAAATAAGATTTGCTGAAAAATCTTCCTCCAAACACCAAACACAGCCTCTACGGGCGGTTCAATATGTGAACAGTGGTGCCTTATTGATAAGGTACCGCCTGCCTAGATAAGGAACCGCCTACAGTGCCTTCCTTTTTCGGGTTTTTGTCTGAAACTCCAGATTTGCTCCAACATTTTTGAGAATCTTTGTTTCAAACCCTTTGACCACCCCAAAAATACCCGAAGCCTTCCCTATGTAAACCATAAGCATTTTGCCATACTTCACACCTCAAAATGTCTTACTCTCCCAATGAAAGCCTTGAATCTCCTCCATTTTCTCCAATTGCTTTTAATCCCAACTCACCCAAAAACCATTACAATCCAAACCCACCCAAGAACACTCTTAATCACATCTCTCCTACCAAGAATGTTGATTGTGGAACATCTATTTTTCCACCACCACCCTTTAGTGTTCTTCCTCCTTCTCATGATAATGTCATGCATAATGGAACATATTGTCTTTGTTGTCAATATCAACATCTTGCTATGGCACACATCTATGAGGAGTTGAGCTACATCAAGAGTCTCTTAATCAAGCCTCCTCTTCACTATGATTATGAGATCTCCAACAAGCCACCACCACCACCCTCTGCCATTAACTTGTCTTTCATATAAGCATTGGTTGCTTATCCACAAGACACCAAATTCAAGCAAATCTTAGAACTCTAGAATAACTAGGATTAGATTTATGCTTTTGGCTTGTTCCTTTTTCCATACATCTTTGTATGATGTTTTTTTAGTAATCTATCTTGGATCTTTGTCTTTTTGTTTTCTTCTCTTTTATTTTGTGACCTATTGCTATATCTTGTTGGTTGTTTCTTTTGTTCAACTAACCCTTCTATGTAGCTTGTCACCATATCTCGATTCCTCGGTGCCCCAAGCTAGGGGGAGTAAGCACCAAGGGGGAGTCTTTGCAAAGTCCGTTTCTTCAACACCGACTTGTGCAACCTTTTTGCTTCGACAAAGGGGGAGAAATGAATAAACTCGTCTTCGAAAATCTTGATTTTGTGTGATTGAGTTTATGTATTGGCGGAATCAAAAAGGGGGAGATTGTTAATGCAATAATGCCTAAAAACGTTACTTGCATTTTTCGGTCTCGCTTAGTTTTGATTACGACAATATGTAAAAACAAGCATTTACGAAAACAACGAAAAATGAATTCTTGAGTTCAAGTATTTTTCATTTTACCCATTTTCACTTAAGGTATGGATAAACAAGTACTAACCTTAATCAAGTGATCAAGTGATTTAATCTTTTCTTAAAACTCACTTTTTATTAAGTGTGACAAGTTTTTATTAAACTTTCTTTTTAAGAAAATGTTTTATTAAATTAATTATTTGAAAATTTGAAAATGGCATATTCTTATTTGGTTAGGAATATTCTATCAGGATATTTTTTAAAACAGATATGACCTCCACCACTAAAGGACAAAAAAAGGAGCGGAGTCTAGTCCAGCGGTTCCTTAGCTCCTAGGCGGTTCCTTATCGCTATGGTACCGCGGGCTAAGCTAAGGTACCGCGGGCAGATATAGCCGTTGGCCCTTTGTCCTATAAATAGTGGAGCATTCTCAGCTTTTCAATTCACCTCTTTTGCACATCTATTTCCAGATTCAAACACTCTTCTTTAATCACTCAAATCTTTGATCATTTGTTTGATTACTACTTGTTTAAGAAGTGAATCTTGTTCTTCCATCCCTTCCTCTCTAAGTGTAAAGAGAAGAACACTATCCTTGTGAAGTGTTGAGTCCACCACCAAAGATCCATTGAAGATCTAATTTTATACATTTGTAGTTGTGTCATAGTTGTGGAGATCCAAGTAGTTGTGTCTATTTGGAAGTTGTGTATGTACTAAGTATAGTTGTGTAGATTGGTCCTAGCTACGATTAGGGCTCGACTTTTAGCTTAGAGTCGGAAAGTGGTTATGCGATGTGTACGGTTTTCTCCACCATAAGGAGCTTGTTGTGTACTGAACTCTCGAGTAAGGAGTACTCGAGGAGTGGAGTAGGAACGAGGAGTGAGCTTCGTTTCCGAACCACTATAAATCCTTGGTGTTCGGTTTGATCTTTCTTTACCCTTAACTCTTAACATTCTTTATTCTTTGTGCATATATTTTTTGTTAGTATTAGTTTAGTTACACTATCATTGTTCATATTGTGCATAAGAAGATTTCACATATTTCCTCAAGCCTAAGTTTTTGAAAAAGGATTTTTTGAAAAGCACATTTTAACAAGTAAATATGAGAAACTATTCAACCCCCCCTTCTAGTTTCTACAGAACCATTTCCATACTGTGTTTTCTTACATGATTAATTTTGCAGTTTTTCTTCTCTTTCGTCTTTATGGAATCCACAAGTCTTGTGTATACATTAATTATGAGTTATTATGAAATTTAGATTTAATTTCAAGCTGTGTCGAGAAAATATTTTTATAACTTTAGACATAAAAATATATATTTCTACTTGTTGAGACGTCCGTTTAGGACATAAAATTTGGCCAGTAAACACTAAAATCGAGCAGGTTACGCTCATTTGAGATGGTGAAATTAAAGAACTTATTTTTGCGTAGTTCTAAAATATCGTTTTGCTAACAGATTTAATGCAAGGGTATTTTCGTCCATTTTTTATCCGTTTTAAGTCTCGAATAAAACTAGAAAGTTGTTCAAAACATCGTTTTATACCAAATTACTCTAGACTTCGAGTCTTAAAATGTCATTTAGTTAATCAATTGGTTTAGTCAAACCCAAAAAAAGTCAAAGTTGACTTAAAAAGGGACAAAACTGATAAAATTTAAAAATATGGATTGAAGCGTTTTTGAGTTCGTTTGAGCTCGTAAAACTTTACTAATGATATTTTACAAACTAAAAACAATGATTGCGTTTGAACAAGTATAAAATAGTAACTTTGAGTTCGGTCATACATATACATAGATCTTGAACTTTTGAAATTCGGTAACTTCCTAATATAGAAACCTTTCGAAGTAATTGTACTATTTGTTAACTGATGCCCTACTTTCTTAAAAGTGTACTTTTGTCAAACAAATTATGAAGTGAACACATATGGATTCCTTTACCTTTTCCTTTATGTATGACTTATTTGTCATTTTATTTTATCTTTCTTCTACTTCTAACGTACCACTGATTCGGGCCGAAGTTGATGATCTTGCTTTCATATCCTTCGTTATCATTTTGGCACGTGTCTCTTGACGATTCCTGCTAAACCTCTTGAAACCTTATCACCTTGTAACCATTTTGTTGACTGTCTTGAAATACTCCTTTATTTCCCTCATGTAACCCACTCGCTATTTTACAAGTTACCATATAAACTTAAACAGATATTGTTTGCAAATCATTTTACAAAATAATTTACTGGCATTATTAAATACTTGAAGGTTGTCATATAAAATTAATTTATATTAATTTTACAATGTATTTTCACAAAATGTTCAACTTTGGTCTTATGAATAACCCTTGTGACAATATGAATTGTTGATTTAAACAGTTATCCAGAAACTTATAGGCGAAAAGTTTCATATGTTATTCTGAGTCCTGTTTTTTTTCAAATGCTATAAGATACATATTTTAAATCATATGATATGTAATACTGTTTTGACGAAGATGAGTATCGCATTGATAGTCCTAAATTATGCATGGCCTGATCACTTATGCTTAATTTAGAAGGAGCCATGCAAGGCCAAATAGTAGTCACCTTAAATATTTAACCAAGAATCAACTTTTTAATTATGTTCCTTAAAGAGTTAAATAAAATAAAAGTTTTGAAAACTTTTACATCTTATGCGAGTAGTCGAGTTCGCGAGATACACCTATGAACCCTTATCTTTTCTTGAACAAAGTACATGCCAGAAGCGCATATTTCCTTACTCAACAATCTTTGTTTTACCTATTACCTCATCATCCCCATGATACAATTTTCGTTACCATTTGCCTGAATTCTTATAATTGATACCAGACTTGAAAGTTTCAACGTTGTTATGATTCTACGATCGACCATCTCTATCTATGATGATATTTTATGGTTTCTCAAGAAGTTTGATAGATCTTTGTTTGAAAGGTATTTAGTTGAAACCCGTGTGATTAGAAGGTTTGAGTAGTATGGGAAGAGTTTTGACAGGTTTGTTAATAGTGTGAAGAGATCAGAGTATGTTAGAGCAAGGGAAATAAATGAAGTTGTTAGGTTAAGATCTATGGTGGTGAATCTGAGTGGGCAAATTGAAAGGTTACGTGAGGAGCAAGAAAGGAATGCAAGGTTGAATGCGTGGGGTTTGCCGATGAGATCTTTTCTTAGTCGAGGTGTGGTGATTCATGATGTGCCAAGTCAGGTTGAAGCTCAGGTGTTGGTGAAGCCAAGTGAAGGAGGAAGTCGAAAGGGAAAGGAAACAGTAGAGGAAGATGATAGCAGCAGTGATGATGAGCCGATGTACAAGAAGCTGCGGGGATCAGATGTTTAGTTCTTTTATGTTGTTTTTATTTAGCCTTGTTGTAATTGAACTTAAGTATATTGGTACTGTAGTTGATGATAAACTTAATGACTTTTAAGTTTGACGTGATGAAGGGTTGTAGTGACATTACTTGTCACAATTTTGTGGAAATTTTCCAATGCAATCTAATATACCTTCATGACTTATGATTTGTCTTATTAGTTATTTTGTGATTTGGTTAATGATTCATTGTGGACTGTGTTGTTGGTGCATGTAGTATCCATGTTACATCTTGATAGAGAAATCCTTCTTCTTATCTTGATATGAATACTTACTTGTTCTTTTTTTTATGGTGACACAGGAAGGAGTTGGGAGGAACTTTTATGACTTTACTAAATTGTTGTCTGGATAGTTTCCTAAAACATGCCACCTAAATTAACGACTGCTACTGTTAATACCATGATTGAGCAAGCTATTGCTAGAGCTCTGGAAGCTGAACGTGTTGTGAGGAACCAAGAGACTGAGAATAGGAATACTGCTGGTCAAGTTGGAGGGAATGTTGCAAATCCAGTTGTAGGTAATACTGATGAACTAGTGGGAGGAAATACTGCAGGATAAGTTAGAGGTAATGCTGTTGTTCAGCAGATTCAGAAGGAATGCTCTTATGGTAGTTTCATGAAATATGGACCTACCCAATTTCATGGTACTGGTGGTGCTTTGGAATTAAGGAGGTGGATTGAGAAGATTGAAAGTACTTTTGAAATTAGTGGATGTTCAGAAGATAGTAAGGTGAAATTTGCTGCAGCTACTTTTCAGGATGATGCATTAAGCTGGTGGAATAGTCAGGTAGCTACTGTGGGTTTGGTTGAAGCTAATGCTAGAACATGGACTGTGACCAAAGGACTATTAACTGCTAAGTTTTATGCTGAGGAAGAGTTAGGTCAGTTAGAAGATGAGTTGAGGCATTTAGTGCTGAGAAACAATGATATTGTGGCTTATACAATGAGATTCTTTGATTTATGTTTGTTGTGTCCTGATGCTTTTGCTGATTACCGTAAGAAGATGAAGCAGTATATCAGAGGTTTATCTAGTAATATCAAGGGAGAGACTACTTCGTCGGAACCCAAGTCATTTGATGAAGTTTTTCAGATGGATCATGCTTTAATGGATGTAAAGCTGCAGGATCGAAAGTATAGTATTGCTGAGGGGAATATGAGAAAGTGGGAAGCTGCACACTCAAACCAAGGGCAGAATCGTGGTGGTTATCGTAACAACAATAACCAAGGACCAAATAGGAATCAGTAATACAATTTGAGAAGGAATGATGGTGTTCGTGCTGCCACTGGAACTCAAGATAACAAGTTGAATCCGAAGTGTGGTCGATGTAATCTGTATCATGTTGGAAATTGTCCACCTGCTTGCAACAAGTGTGGGAAGGCCGGACATAAGATGGCAGATTGTAGAAACAAGGGTGTGGCCACTAGAGCCAATGTTGTTAAGGTAGTTAACTGTTCTGGATATGGAGGCCGTGGACATAAGCAAGGGAACTGTCCGATGGTTGGCATACGACAAGGAGGAAATGTTGCTGTTGTTGCTGCTGGGATTGCTGCTCCAGGCTATGTCGTGGGAGATGCTGACAAACCTCAAGGGGCGAATGTGGTGACTGGTACGTTCTTACTTGATGCTTGTTATACTAGTGTGTTATTTGATTCTGGATCCGATAGAAGTTTCGTAGATGTTAGATTCAGTCAGCTATTGGATAGAGAACCAATGAGATTGACAACTAGTTATAATGTGGAGTTAGCTGATGGTAAGGTTGTAAGCACTAGTTCTATACTGAAAGGTTGTTCCTTGAAGTTAGGTAATTATGTGTTTAGTATTGATTTGATGCCCATAGAATTAGGATCTTCTGACGTGATTGTTAGAATGGACTGGTTAGTTGGTAATGGTGCAGTGATTGTTTGTGGAGAAAGATTAGTCCAGATACCGCTAAGGAATAGGGTATTGACTGTGAAAGGTGATGAATGTACTTCTCATTTGAGATTTGTTTCTTGTTTGAAGATGATGAGGTATATGAAAGCAACTGGTGTAGTGCTCATGCGTGTTGTTGATAGTTGCTCGTGCATCGTATCATTTAGCTCCATCTGAGATGAAAGAATTATCTGATCAATTGAAGGAATTGATGGATAAGGGATTTATTAGACCGAGTTCGTCGTCGTGGGGTGCTCCTGTTTTGTTTGTTAGGAAGAAAGATGGTTCTTTTAGAATTTGTATTGATTATCGAGAGCTTAACAAATTGACTGTCAAGAATCGGTATCTATTGCCGAGGATTGATGATTTGTTTGATCAGTTGCAAGTATCAAGTGTATAATCGAAGATCGATTTGAGGTCTGGGTATCATCAACTGAGAGTTAGGGAAGAAGATATTCCTATAACAGTTTTCCGTACTCGATATGGACATTTTGAATTTCAAGTGATGCCTTTTGGATTAACGAATGTGCCTGCTGTATTCATGGATCTGATGAATCGTGTATGCAAGCCGTATTTGGATGAGTTTGTTATCGTATTCATTGATGTTATTCTCTTTTACTCCAAGAGTGAAGAAGAACATGAGAAGCATTTGAGAACAATTTTGGAATTGTTGAAGAAAGAGAAGCTATATGCGAAGTTCTCTAAGTGTGAATTTTGGTTGAAATCAGTGCAGATTCTGGGGCACGTGATTGATAGTGAAGGTGTTCGTGTGGATCCTGCTAAGATTGAGGCAATCAAGGATTGGTTAGTACCAATGATGCCGACTAAAGTTCGCCAATTTCTTGGTCTAGCTGGGTATTATAGAAGGTTTATCGAGAAGTTTTCACTAATTGCTAAACCGTTGACCAAGCTTACTGAAAAGAATCGAGTGTTTGAATGGGGATTAGAAGAGTAATATGCATTTAGTACGTTGAAGGATAAGTTGTGTTATGCGCCGATTTTGTCTTTGCCAGAAGGATCTGAGGATTTTGTAGTGTATTGTGACGCGTCTCATAAAGGATTTGGAGCTGTGTTGATGCAAAGGGAGAAAGTAATAGCATATGCATCAAGACAATTGAGGAATCATGAAGAGAATTACTCTACTCATGATTTAGAACTTTTGGGGCTGTGATTTTGCTTTGAAGCTGTAGAGACACTACTCGAATGGAACCAAGTGTGTGGTATTCACTGATCATAAGAGTCTGCAATATATTTTGGATCAAAAGGAATTGAATATGAGGCAAAGGAGATGGGTTGAGTTGTTGAGTGATTATGACTGCGAGATTCGTTACCATCCTGGTAAAGCGAATGTGGTAGCTTATGAACTTAGTAGAAAGGAAAGAGAAAAGTATATAAGAGTTATAGCTTTGACAATGATGGAAAGTGTTGGTTGATAGAAGAGATATTGAAAGCCCAAGCTGATGGTTTGAAGGAAGAGAATATTGAAGCCAGATATAGCACAGTATGTTAATAAGTGTTTAACTTGTGCGAAGGTGAAAGCTGAACATCAGAAACCGTATGGATTATTAGTGCAACCTAAGATGTGACAATCTAACATTTTCAGGTAGTGAATTATTTTCTCGTATAATATTTTGAAACTTATTTTTGTGTTGGTTGATGAACTCACAATTTACGAATTTAAATTTGGCCTTACGTGCATAATTTAGCGTCCTTTACGACTAAACCGGAAACCTTAGGATTACGTATTTACGTTTTTGAACTCCGTTTTTTATGAGACAATTTTTATTAGATTCGTTTTGTGCCGTTGATTCATAATTTATAAAAACGTTTTTCGTAAAACGACCCGAGGGCACGCAAATCGAGGAAACTAGAATCGAGGAATACCCGTAAATTAGCGGGATGGGACAAAACTAGTTTATCCCACCCCACTAAAAGGGACGGCCAAACTAGAGGACACCAAATCAAAGATGTGGCATCCTTACACTAAGTTTACTTACACTTGTAAACTTAGCTTCATTTTGAAGCCACTCATCCCACAAAACCACTAACCTTCCCATTACTTCCATTTCATACATGCAAACTACTCAAAACTCTCTCACTCTCCACCCCATTGCCGTCTCACTCCACCACCCTACACCGCTATTTGGTCTTTTCTAGCCAAAAGATACATGTTATCTAGCCATATTATGGAGAAACCTTGAAGCCTTGATTGATTGGTGGCCATTTTAACAACAAAGGAGGTGATTTGCTTGTTTCCTAGGGCTAATTTTTCAACAAACTATCTTGGTGGTTGATGATCTTGGAGATATATTTGGTGTTCATCAAGTTGTTGTCTTCCAAAAACAAGATATAATCTTGGTTGGTATAGAAGATCATCCTTTCCATTTCTCTTGTTATTTTTGTAAAGATCAAATGTATTTTCTTTCTTGTTGTATATGTATATGATGAACGTTAGTAATTGATGGTAATCGAGGTGAATCCCGTTTGAAAATCGTTTCATGTATTAAAGTCCAAAAGTACATCAGGAATGGTTGCGAGTTATTCTTAGCTCAAGTGACCGGGAATGAGTCTAGGGAGAAACGATTGGAAGATGTACCTATTATTTGTGAATTTCCTAAGGTATTTCCTAAAGATTTACCCGGAATTCCACCGATAAGGCAAGTAGAGTTTCGAATCAGTTTAATTCCTGGTGTTGCACCGGTGGCACGTGCGCCTTACCGATTAGCCCCTTCTGAATTAAAGGAGTTATCTAAGCAACTTAAGGAGTTGTCTGATAAAGGTTTTATTCGATCGAGCTCGTCGTCTTGGGGAGCTCCAGTCTTGTTCGTAAAGAAGAAGGATGGATCTTTCCGTATGTGCATTGATTATAGGGAACTAAATAAGTTGACAATTAAAAATCGATATCCTTTACCTAGGATTGATGATTTGTTTGATCAACTACAAGGATCTAGTGTGTATTCTAAGATAGATTTGCGGTCTGGATATCACCAACTTCGCTTCCGTGAATAAGATATTCCTATAACTGCATTTAGAACTCGTTATGGACACTATGAATTTCAAGTAATGCCATTTGGGTTAACTAACGCACCAGCGGTTTTCATGGATTTAATGAATCAAGTGTGCAAGCCCTACTTGGACAAATTTGTGATTGTGTTTATTGACGATATTCTAATCTATTCTAAGAATGAAGATGAAAAGTTGTATGCTAAGTTTTTGAAATGTGATTTTTGGTTAGATTTTGTTGGAAACTCACTTTATGTGACGACATTTAAGAATTCCCATTAGTTATCATAGTCACACACGCTTAGACTAGACTAGGTTCGATGTATAGTTTAAGGTGCGTGTGTGACTATATATACCCCTCCTTAGCTTCCAAGGAGGGTTGTTGCTTGTGTTTACTTTCACATTTTCAATACATTTACATTTTCACACATTCAACCTCTCTTCTCTATCAACTCAACAATGGCTACCACCACCATATTCCACCATGTTAGACCACCGGATCTTTTTTAGCAAATCTTCAATTGGTATCAAGAGCATGGGATGAGATATAGGTTTGTTTTTGTGTTGCGTAGTGTTTTTTAAACATACCGTAGGGTGTTGGTTTGTTTTTGCCGAATCTTCAAAATTTTTTGTGTGTTTGATCGTAGTTTCAAGTAGTATATCGTAGTGATTCGTGTTATAGTGCTTTTGGTATATTGGTTTTGGTTAAAACACAATCTTTCTTGGATCAAAAGTGCAAAAAGGTATTGTGTTCATCTTTCCGAAATTCAAGCAAAGTTTTCCATCGGAAAGTACAAGTAAAAGGGGCTTCCATCACAATAACCATCACCATCGGAAAGGGTTTGGTTCTACATTGCGATACTAAGGATTTCAATACTTATTCCGATCTGAACATTCCGATTGCTCTTTGCGCTCTGGGATTCCGACGGATATAAGGAAGTTGTTAAGTCGTTACTCTGCCTAAATTTAGTCAGCTATATTCCGATCTGAATCTTTTCGATAGAACTTTGCGATCTGAACATTTTGACAGCATTGCATTGCGATCTAGGCATTCCGATACCATCATCATCCCGATAAGGCTACATTGCGATCTGAGCATTGCGATCTGAAATCATTCCGACAGACTTGCATTACGATCTAAGCATTTCGATAGTAAGATATTCTGATATGGGTATTCCGACAGAAAGAACATTTCGATAGAACATGTTTTTAGATACTTAGGGGATTTCTTCTATTTGGCAATTAATTTGGTAACTTGGTAAACTATAAAAGCAAACACAACAACAAGATAACAACACAAAAAACTCATAACCTTATTTCATTGTTCGATCATCTTTAATTAATCTTGTTTAAGTGATCAAAATGAATCCGAGTTCATTAATGCCTCAAATGACATCACTTACGGATATTTCCGTCATTATGGGAACGGATAATTGCCCTCCAATGCTCATTAAAGAAGTCTTTGAAGCATGGCAAGGTCGTATGATGTCATACATTAAAGGAAAACCGACATATGGGAGGCTTATGGTCAAGTCAATTCTAAATGGTCCACTTGATTATGGTACCATCGTTGTTAACAATGTGACTCGACCACGAGAGTTTGAAGAACTTACACCAGCTCAACAACTTATTGCTGATGCAGACGAAAAGGCTCTTCAAACCATTCTCCAAGCTCTTCCACATGACATCTATCGAATGGTGAGTCAATATACGGTTGCAAAGGATTTATGGGAACGTCTAAAGGTTTTGCTACAAGGTACGTCTCTTACAAAACATGAACGGGAATGTCAGTTGTATGATCTGTTTGATAGGTTCATGTACAGCCCAGGGGAAACGCTTCACGACTATTACTTCAGATTCACTACTCTAATGAATGATTTGAATGTATACAATCTCGTGATTGCTCCATTCCAGGTTAACACCAAGTTTTTGAATACTCTACCTCAAGTTGAATAGGGTGAGTATATTACCGATGTTAAGTTAACCAGGGATTTGCATAAGTGCAATTTGGATCAACTCTATGCTTTCCTTCAGCAGCATGAGAAACACGTGATCATGCACCGTTCACCTCGAGGTATGTACCCTGATTCTCTGGCATTGATGGCTAATCAACCAAGCTTGTCATATAACAACACTCCTTATATCATGGGACACCAAGCTTATCATCCATCACCGTACCTGACTCCAAGCTTCCCCCAATATTCGATTCTACCTCAACCACCCACCTCACATCAGCAACAATATCGGTTTAATGCACCTTCATCTCAGAGAGAACCACAAGCATCACAATATGCCTCACAACCTCACCCATATTCACCAGCAAGCATTGCACCTTATGCTCAGTCGTCATACCCTTCTTATCAAGAGAATGCAGCATATCCATCAAGCTATTCTGACCACATGAGTAATCCTTCTAGTGCTTATGCTACTCAACAAGACCAAGCATTGTATTGTGATAATGATGAAGTTCCCATTCCTGAATTCAAACAAGGAACTGACCCAGTTGAAGTGTTAGCCACTATGTCTGCTTATCTCACAAGGACATTGAGCAAACGAGGATTTAGAGGACCAGCTCCTACTAACGATCAGCTGAGGAATTCATCCAATTCTCGACAACAAGATACCATTGAGAATGGCAGGGTAATGGTTCAACCCATACAACCTAATCAGGGGAGACCCAATACATCAACCAATGCACGCATGGGCAATCCTGCTCCAATGGTCAAAACTCCTCCGCGGGCTAATTCTATAGGTAAGTTGAGTATGATTACATGCTACAACTATAAGGAAGAGGGTCACATGTCTAGGGATTGCACAAAACCCAAGAGGAGAAGGGATGGTCAATGGTTTGCAGAGAAGATTTATTTGGTAAACGCTCAGGCACAAGGACAGGAACTTGATTAAGAGGAGCTTGCATTTCTTGCTGATCCAGGGATTGTGGAACAAGAAGTTGTCACTACACAGAATGCAGCATACCAAGCAGATGATCTGGATGCTTATGATTCAGACAGTGATGATCTTCAATCTGCTCAGGCAGCTCTTATGGCAACTATCTCTAGCTTTGGGCCAGATAAAATATCTGAGGTACCTACTAATACCACTGATACTAGTATTCAACCATATCAAGTTGGGCAAGAGGGTGCTGATTTGACTGAGTCTTCGGTGGTGAGTCTTTCAAACGAGGAGACAATCAATGATAGCAATATCAATGCAAGTCCCCAGACTTTGAGTGAATCACAACCGGGAGTCATTTCGCATACGCATACTCCTGCTCAACAAGATTTTGTCATGGTTCCTGCAAATTTACTTAGCCAAATGAATACTGCACTCTTAGAAACCCTAGCTAAGAATAATAATTTGTCTGCTGAGCTTGCCCTGTGCAACGAAAAAGTTCAAACTTTGGAATTAGTTCCTTCGTCCAATGTTCTAACAAATCCCGAATATGATCATTTTCGAAACAAATAAATGGGTCATTTGCAAGAAATTGAAACCTTAAGAGTAGATCTTTCTAACGAACTTAAAGAAAAAGAGTTAGTGGTCACTAATTTTCATAAACTTCAAACGGATTTTGAATTACTCGAGTCTAAAAAGAATGAAATGGAAATTAATGCGGCTAATAAGATTAGAAGTTTAGATTATTTGCTTTTAAGACAATACGCTGCCTCTCAACTAGTGAACTTATTTGATGCATCGTTTAGAGAATTTAACTTATCGCGTCAAAAAGGCCTTCCCCTAACCCACGACATGCAAGACAAGCTTTTATTCATAGTCCAAGACTTTATAATGCAACCCAATTAGGATTGGTCTTAGATCCGATTGTTACTTTCGAGGATCGCACAAATAAGGATCTAGTTGATGAGAATCGGTCATACAACTTTGCAAAATATCCCTAGTGTGGTTATTTTAAAATGAATCAGGAGCTTGCAAAAACGGACTTTAGAATTCGCTTCCATATGGATAAAGATCTCATCACAGCACCAACCTACATGTTAAATGAAGAAAACCCTAGTACACTTCCTACATTCGTCAAAATGGAAGGTCCTAAGGAAATTCCAAAGGATCTTCCACCTGTTAGCACTGTATGGATAAACTTGCAAGAGATTAATCAATACTTTGCTAGTTTTGACAAGGTCATCCGGGAATGTACGACTTCAAATGGCCTAAACACCGGAGAATGGGCTTTCGAACACATGAACGAGGTGTTTAAGAATGAGATCAATCCGTTTGTCGAAAATCTAAAAGGAAGTTTTGCATCTCTTTCGGAAAATCTCGAGTTTGAAATTAAAGAAGTTCAAAAAGTGTTTTATGAAATGGACACCGCTTACGAACTACAATTAATTGAAAAGGAAAAGATTTTATCCGAATATGACCGATTCTTGTCCCAAGTAATTTCGTGTGATGTGCTTACTACTGTGAATGTTAATTATTCGAATGAGCTTACATCCGCTATGATTAAATGTGATGCTGTGAATATATGTGATGATGTGTGTGATCTCTCTGTAAATGTTGCTGATACTGTAAATGAGGTAGATAATCATTCTTGTCACGAGTCTAACGCTGAATTTTTAAAGCTTCAAGATTCATACAATTTACTTACAAAACGCTTTAATCAACTTGAACAACGTTGTATATCTTTAGAATTAAAACAGCAAACTCAAAACGAGGATCTTTTGATAACAAATGGTTGTGAAAATAGTGTTGAGACGAGTGACAAGATGATTGAGATTGTTAAGACATTAGAGGAAGAGATTATGAGATTAAAGAGAGATGAGTCATCGAATGAAACACTAAAATTGGAACTAGAGGCTGCAGAGTCTAAAAACCAGGTCTTAGAAATTAGACTTTCGTCTATTCTAGGGGAGATGGATCGAGCAAGACAGGGACTATCCGCTCTTTATGGTTCAATAGAAGAACGCTTCGCTTTTAATGCAGCACAGCAACAATCTTATGTTGAACAACTGAACCAAAAGTGTGAGGAAATCTCTGACTTAAATATCCAGCTCATTGACAAAAACATGGTTTTGGCTGAGTTAAAGGAGACACTTCTTCTCACTCGACAAGAAGTTGTTGATAACTTAGCTACCAACTCTGCACCGTCCTCTAGTGCTCCAACAACCAATTCAGTAGTGCTTTATAAGAACCCGCTCTATAAGAAAAACCCGATTACCTACGATGATTATATGAGGAATGCAATTAAGCATGTAGATCTTGTTAGGGATATCTTAGATGATTTGTATGCGTTAGATCCCTCAAGCAGCTACTATTATTCAGCTCATGAATATATTCAGCGAGTTTAATATTGCTTAGCATATTTGCAATACATAGGAAAACCGGGTTCTACACTACTCACTAATCGACCCATTGCTGTAACTCCATTCAATAAGACCCCAGGAGCAAAACCGTCATTGGCACCATCAACTAAGGCACCGTTAAAATATGTTGCTAATATTCCCACTTTGCCTTCTACAGGAGTAAAAGAGTCTACTAGGGCTAAAGGATCGCCACTCAAGAAAGATAAGATCAAACCCTCCACTAGTAGTACCATCAAGAAGAAAGTAGAAGCTCACCCTAGGAATATTATTTCAGATTTAAATAAAAAGAATAATGTTGCTAAGACTAAAAGCTCTGCGCCTGTGCAGAAGTCTAAACCATTTGTGAATTCTAATTTGAAATGTTGGAATTGTAATGAATGCATGTTTTCCCAACGTCATGATTTGTGTCTTATTGATCATGTGAATGAAATGAATGCCATTAGGAATGATCTTGAATGGAAGCCAACTGGTAGAACTCGTGCCCAAGTTGGATGGAAATGGCGTCCCACTGGTAGGACCATTACATTAGATGAAAAAATGTGCCCTTTAACTAGGAATGCATCCATTGAAGTTAGGTCTCAGCGTCCTTTAGTTAGGCACACTAGCACTAAAGTATGGAAACCGCGCCCTTTAATAAGGTCAGCCCCCACTATAGTGCCTATCAGTGAAGAAATACCTCAGGATTTAAGCCAACTTGAATCTACACCACCAACTAGGAAGAAGGCTAGGAAATCTAAGAAACCTAAAGTTAGCAAATCTAAGATCATTAAATATGTACCTGCTAATAACAAGGAACACTCAGATTCCGAAACCTATACATTGTCTTCGTCTGGTGATATTTTCAGGTGGTCCAAATCATCCTCTGGTATTTGGACTCCGGTTGCTCAAAGCATATGACCAGAGATCGCTCGATGCTCCGAAATTTCGTCAGCAAGTTTCTTGGAACGGTAAAATTCGGTAATGATCATATTGTAAAGATAATGGGGTATGGTGAATATCAGATTGGAAATGTCACGATGTAAAGGGTATACTATGTAGAAGGTCTTGGTCATAATTTATTTTCAGTAGGACAGTTCTGTGATTCCAACCTAGAGGTTGCTTTTCGACAACACACTTGTTTCATCCGCAACTTGATTCGATCACAATGTAGAAACCAATGGTTTTTGCGATCGCAATATTCCGATCTGAAAATCTGAAAACATATCTGTACTTTTTTCCTGATATTCAGGAAAAAGTATTCTGGGCATATCTTTCTCTCCATCTTCAAAAAAATTATGTAATCCAGAAAAGATAAAAAACAGATGATAGAACAGAAAGAAACCATGCACAAAATCATTAGCAGGTTAAAAATAGCAGGTTTTGATTTGACTGTTGACCAGGAACAAAACCAGTGGGTTAAGAAACCATATGTGGACTGTGACAAGATACATTTGACCACCATTGGGACAATGAATGTGACAAAACAGATAATGCAATGTTTTCATAAAAAATGAAACCATAACAACCATAGTGAAAAAAAAACGTGACATACGGACCAAAAAAAATTATATAACGAGACACAAAAAAGTGTTTATACCACCAAATCGAAACAAAAAACATGATCCAAGGAATGAACCAAGGCTCTGATACCAAATGAAGATTTGCTAAAAAAGATCCGGTGGTCTAACATGGTGGAATATGGTGGTGGTAGCCATTGTTGAGTTGAGAGAGAAGAGAGCTTGAATGTGTGAAAATGTAAATGTATTGAAAATGTGAAAGTAAACACAAGCAACACCCATCCTTGGAAACTAAGGAGGGGTATATATAGTTACACACGCACCTTTAACTATACATCGAACCTAGTCTAGTCTAAGCGTGTGTGACTATGATAACTAATGGGAATTCTTAAATGTCGTCACATAAAGTGAGATTCCAACAATCTTCCCCCATGGGACGACGTGTAGTTGCATCAGAGCCTTGGTTCATTCCTTGGATCATGTTTTTGTTTCGATTTTGGTGGTCTTAAATTTTTTTTGGGTCCGAATCTAATTTTTTGTCACTGTCATATTATTATTTGGTCCAAATCTGTCTAAATAGTCACGTATTGTTATCACTTTTGTCACATTCCTGATATTTCAAACCCATTTCACAAGTCACAGCCCACATATCCAAGTTTTTTGTCTGATATCTGGGTTCACATCACAAATTAATCTGTGTCACTGTTTATCACGGTTCCTGGTCTTGTCACTGTATTATTCGTGTCTTGTTAAAAAGTTGGGCATGTTTTTCTGGTATAAAACCCAAACTTTACCTGTTTTTCTGGTCAATTTTGATAGGTTTCTGCTGTTTTCATTTTTTTGAAGATGAAGATAAGTTTTTACCCAGAAAAACTTTGTTCCTAGAAAAACGGAAAAAGTACAGATATGGATAAGATTTCTGCAGGCATTGCGATGGCTTTCCGATGGTACTTTCATTCGCATGGATTGCGATGGGGTTGTTTTTTAACACATTCCGATGGGTTCGACCTACCCATTTCGATGGGACTCATTTCGATAAGTCACATTGCGATGGGTGGTTTGACCTGTCGCAATGGCATATTAAAACGACATGCTATTGAAATTTTTTTCTCACATTCCGATGGACAGAATTTCAGAAAACATTGCGATGGAAGTAACAAATTAGAAACATTACGATGGACTCTTGTTTCATTGCGATGGGTTTTAATTTTAACATTGCGATGAATGACCTATTTTGACTTGCGATGACTAATGCTTAAAATTAAAACATTTCGATGAATTTTCTGAAAAACATTCAGATGACTGACAAACCCAAACTCACTATTTAACACAACAGCCTTTTAACTCCTCAACACCATATCTATACCTACCCATCGACACCTATCTCCAATCTAGACTCAAACCAAGAACAACTTAAGAGTTAATCATGATCTCAGACTATTCATTTTGCATGTGTAGATCATTTAAGATCAAACACGAAAACAAACTTATCATCATAGATCTATTTTGATTTAATGAAATCAATCTCTTTAATTTTCGAAACAAAAAATTGGAGCATAAGCTAGATAGCTTTGTCCTATGTTTTTCTGCTTCGATAAGACATATCCAACTCAAATCGAATTAAATCTAACACATGCAAACACATATAAAAATATTCGAACCTACCTGAGACCAATCTATTGATCTTGAATCCGAAAGCTTTTAATCAAAAGGGGGTTTCATTCTTATGCATTATGGATCTAGATATGCAATTTATGTATTGCTTATTCCATGGTTTTGATTTAACTCAGATTGAATACCAATCCGATTGGTTGTTAAAGAAAGATTAAATGGTGTCTTGTTTATTGTGGGTTGTTTGATTAAGATTGAAGTTGATGATGTGAGTAGATTTTTTTTTGGGTGAACAGATAGTTGGGGGCAGATGTAACAAGGTTGGGATGAGAGAATAAATGGCTGCGTGTTTTGTGAAGTGATTAGAGTGAGTTTAGTATGAGTAAGATTAGGGTAGCTAAGTTTTATATATCCCCTACATCTCACTTGTGGACCGGGTACATCCGAGTTATGCTGCTGGGCCATGTGTTGGGTAACTCATTTATTGAGTGACACGTATAGCACAAATGTGATAAGTAGCATGTGTACATTTCGAATATCATAGGATATATCACGCTTGTTATGTTTCATACTATATATTTATGTAGTATTGAAATTGTCTCGTGACTTATGCATCCTATTTATTGATGGGCCGCGTGATTTAACTCGATCTATAGACAAATTTGTTTAAAATTATTTATTTTGAATAGAATTTGGGTATTAAGATATAACTGGATTTTGTCAGGATAAAGTGACGTGACAAATGTGACGAGAATTCATTTGAGACGAGACCAAGAAAAAATGGGCGATTTTTTTAGTGGCTACAGATTTCGTTTGATTGGAGATTAATTACGTGACGTTGAAGACGGATTTTTTGAAGACGTGTACTTATTTTATCTTTCATAGATAACTTGCTCGTGCTTAATCTTAGAATGAAGACTTGTTTATCTGGTTTCCGGGTTCGGGGTGGATGGTTGATGACTCGGATAACTATCACTTAAAGGGGTTACTTTGTTGTACTCAGTGTCACGCGCATAGTCGACATGGATAATTTCAAGAGGTGTTGTGCTTATAGACATCTTCAGTGATGCATTGAGTACTTAGAGATTTCTCCGCCGTTCTTCATTCAACAATAGTGCAAGCTTAAGTCACAAGATCAAAGGATTTTTATTCAGCTTCATGTTTGATGTATCTGGATCATTCTTTCAGTGGTCACTTCAAATTGCTTTCACGTGGGTTGGTAACGGTGGCCATGGAGAGTTTATGAGAAGAGATTTTCGATCAACAGCTGATTCTCACAAAATATATAATTCAGCTTATTTATTATTCTCACGAGATTTCAGGTTTATGTGCGTACGATTTGTTGATGGTTCCGAATTCGAAACCATCAAGGGGGAAGAAGAAGACACATTGAACGCACAACGGGTACACGTGATGAACTTCATACCTTCTCTTGATTAGAAGATATTCCGGGATGACATTTGTCATAGCCGCAGAGAAAATCAGTGTTTTAACTCGTGGCGTTATCAATCTCTAAACGGTACACTACTGATTCGAGGATTAATTATTTGATTGTTGCAATTATTCATCATCATTATCCTATATGCATTCCCGGGACTTAATTGACTCTGTTGCATCTCCGGAAGAAGACATGTGCATTTCCGGGACTTAATTGACTCTGGTGTTACGATGTCAACTTCATGAATGGGATAAAGTGTCCACTTCAGTATTTGAGCTTCATAATGGGGATCTATTTACTTTCTTCAACTATGTGGGGGAAGAAATGTCTTGATTCTTTCTGGTATGCATAACTTGAACTCTCAGGGGGAAGAAAAATTCAGAAGAATTATTCAAGCGTGAAAAGAGAAGTTGTTGATCTACTTGGTGTGCCCCAAACTTTCAGTCCCTCTTAGCAACGTTATCATGTTATATGATGGGATTTGCATGTTAGATTCCGCTGTGCAAGCTTTATTAAAAGCTTTGTAGTTGCTTACGAGGATTGTCGGATTAGGGGGAAGCTATTTAAAAAGCTTCTACATCAAGTTTATGTGGCATGAATTAGGGGGAAGCTAATTCAGAAGCTTCTCCTTATCCAGAAGTGTATGGGTTACTTAGCTCGTGCCGTTATAGTATTTCTACCACAAGTTAAAGATGAGTCGTTTTGAAGTCAAAGGCCTCAGAAGACATCATCAGCATTGGACGCGTCATAGAAGCTCTTGTTCCTAATCATTTTGTACTTGTTAGGAAGAATATTGTAAGGAATTCTACACGTCGTCCCATGGGGGAAGATTGTTGGAAACTCACTTTATGTGACGACATTTAAGAATTCCCATTAGTTATCATAGTCACACACTCTTAGACTAGACTTGGTTCGATGTATAGTTTAAGGTGCGTGTGTGACTATATATACCCCTCCTTAGCACCCAAGGAGGGGTGTTGCTTGTGTTTACTTTCACATTTTCAATACATTTACATTTTCACACATTCAACCTCTCTTCTCTCTCAACTCAACAATGGCTACCACCACCATATTCCACCATGTTAGACCACCAGATCTTTTTTAGCAAATCTTTAGATTCTGTGCAATTTCTTGGTCATGTGATTAACAAAGATGGAATTCATGTTGATCCTGCAAAGGTTGAAGCCTTTAAGAATTGGTCTGCACTGACAACGCCAACGGAAGTGCGACAGTTCTTAGGATGGGCTGGCTATTATTAGCGATTCATTAAATAATTTTCTTTAATAGCTAAACCCTTGACTAAGCTTACCTAGAAGAATAAACCTTTCGTTTGGGGAAGTGATGAAGATGGAGCATTTCAGACATTGAAGCAAAAATTATGTAGTGCGCCAATTTTATCATCACCCGATGGGAGTGAAGATTTTGTAGTGTATTGTGATGCATCTCTTAGAGGTTATGGAGATGTTTTGATGCAGCGAGAAAAAGTGATAGCCTATGCTTCTAGGCAATTAAGGAAGAATGAGGAGAATTACACTACTCATGATCTTGAGTTAGGAGATGTAGTCGTTGCTCTTAGGTTGTGGAGACATTATATGTATGGCACCAAGTGTACGGTATTCACCGATCACAAAATCCTACAGTATATTCTCGATCGGAAGGAATTGAACATGAGGCAACAAAGATGGATAGAGTTGTTAAGTGATTATGATTGTGATATAAAATATCACCCAGGAAAAGCCAATGTTGTTGCCGATGTATTAAGTAGGAAAGATAGAGAGCCTATCAGGGTACGTTCTCTAGTCTTGACCGTGCATAATAATTTGCCTGAGCAAATTAGAAATGCGCAAATAAAAGCTTGTAAGAAAGAAAATTTTGTTAATGAAGGGTTCCGAGGAGAAGGAGATCCTTTAGAGGTTAGAGCTGATGGAGTGAAATGCTTAAGAGGTCGTATGTGGATACCTAAGTTTGGAGGCATGAGAGATTTGATTATGTTAGAATCCCATAAATCTAAGTATTCCATTCATCCAGGATCTGATAAGATGTACCATGATTTGAAGAAGTTGTACTGGTGGCCGAATCTGAAAGCTGATATTGCTATGTATGTTCTTCAATGCTTGACTTGTGCTAGAGTTAAAGATGAACATCAAAAGCCATCAGGACTACTTCAATAACCAAAGATTCCTGAATGGAAGTGGGAGCGAATTACGATGGACTTTATCACCAAGCTTCCTAGAACATCATCTGGAAATAACTCGATTTGGGTCATTGTCGACAGACTGACCAAATCAGCACACTTCATTCCGGTTAAAGAGTAGTTCTCACTAGAGAAGTTGACTCGTATTTACCTTGATAATGTTGTATGCAAGCATGGAGTGCCTGTATCGATCATTTCAGATCGAGATCCTAGATTCGCATCGAATTTTTGGAAATCTCTCCAAAGATCTTTGGGAACGAATCTCGACATGAGCACTGCTTATCACCTCCAGACTGGTGGGCAGAGTGAAAGAACGATACAAACACTAGATGATATGTTGAGAGCTTGTGTGTTAGATATTGGTAAGAATTGGGATAAACATTTGTCGTTAGCAGAGTTTTCTTATAACAATAGTTACCATTCTAGTATTTAGGCTGCACCGTTTGAAGCTTTGTATGGTAGGAAGTGCAGATCTCCTGTATGTTGGAGTGATGTTGGGGATACCCAGCTCACGGGACCGGAATTGATCCGGGAGACTACGGAGATGATAGTTCAGATTAAGAATAGGTTGTTGACTGCCCGTAGTAGAGAGAAAATTTACGCGGATGTGCAGCGGAAGCTGATGGAGTTTAAAGTGGGTGACCAAGTAATGTTGAAAGTATCGTCATGGAAAGGCGTTATAAGATTTGGAAAGCGGGGAAAATTGAATCCCCGCTATATTGGACCCTTTAATATTTTATCTAGAGTAGGTCCGGTGGCTTACAAACTAGAGTTACCCCCAGAACTTCATGGTGTTCACAACACATTCCATGTATCTAATCTGATGAAATGTCTAGCAGTGAGTGATGAGAAAATTTCGTTGGATAAGGTTCGAATAGATGGGAAGTTGCAGTTTATCGAAGAACCCGTAGAGGTTATGGATCGTGAGGTAAAGCAACTGAAACAAAGTCGGATACCTATTGTCAAGATCCGATGGAATTCAAAGCATGGACCGGAATATACTTGGGAACGAGAGGATGAAATGTGGAAGAAATATCCGCACCTCTTCGATTTCAATAAGAAACGGACATCAAAATGAAATGGATCACAAGGACGTTGATCCCTTTTAAGAGGAAAAGCTGTGACAATCTAACATTTTCAGGTAGTGAATTATTTTCTCGTATAATATTTTGAAACTTATTTTTGTGTTGGTTGATGAACTCACAATTTACGGATTTAAATTTGGGCTTACGTGCATAATTTAGCGTCCTTTACGACTAAACCGGAAACCTTAGGATTACGTATTTACGTTTTTGAACTCTGTTTTTAATGAGGCAATTTTTATTAGATTCGTTTTATGCCGTTGATTCATAATTTATAAAAACGTTTTTCGTAAAACGACCCGAGGGCACGCAACTCGAGGAAACTAGAATCGAGGAATACCCGTAAATTAGCGGGATGGGACAAAACTAGTTTATCCCACACCACTAAAAGGGACGGCCAAACTAGAGGACACCACATCAAAGATGTGGCATCCTTACACTAAGTTTACTTACACTTGTAAACTTAGCTTCATTTTGAAGCCACTCGTCCCACAAAACCACTAACCTTCCCATTACTTCCATTTCATACATGCAAACTACTCAAAACTCTCTCACTCCCCACCCCATTGCCGTCCCACTCCACCACCCTACACCACCATTTGATCTTTTCTAGCCACAAGATACATGTTATCTAGCCATATTATGGAGAAACCTTGAAGCCTTGATTGATTGGTGGCCATTTTAACAACAAAGGAGGTGATTTGCTTGTGTCCTAGGGCTAATTTTTCAACAAACTATCTTGGTGGTTGATGATCTTGGAGATATATTTGGTGTTTATCAAGTTGTTGTCTTCCAAAAACAAGATATAATCTTGGTTGGTAAAGAAGATCATCCTTTCCATTTCTCTTGTTATTTTTGTAAAGATCAAATGTATTTTCTTTCTTGTTGTATATGTATATGATGAATATATGATGATAAAAATGTTATGTGGGGATCAAGTGTTGATAAATATGCTTAAAAAGATGAATAACCATAAGAAACAAGGCTAAAATCTTGCTTAAATTGTTGGCTGTATAAAAACAGTAAGTAACCAAGTCTTAAACTGATAAAATTACATGGTGGAATCCATTTACAGTAAGTATAAGATGTCATACACATGTGAGAGTTGGCCATGCAATGGAATCATCAAAATGAGTGAGATATGATCAAAACAAGATGAGTGTGCTAATCTGAATAGTCTGTTTTGTAGGGACTGTTAAAGATAGTTAGACATGGAATGAGCAGTAGCTATAACCAACTTATTTGTAGCATATAATATTAAGTTTATGCCATCAAAAAATGAGCTTCTATATCATTATAGAACTCTAGATATGATAAAAATGGTGAAGATGAAACTAAAAATCAGATTTTGAAGAATTAATGTTTAATACTATTATATAAACACTCAAATAATATAGTATAAAATGTGAAATTAAAACCCACTAACTTATAAATTTCATTTATATAAATATGTATAAGGTTAAATAAACGGACACTTTATAAAAATGGTAGTTGAATAAGATCTATAAGTTAGAAAAACTATAAACAAGATTTTTACGACTTTTTCGGCTATTACCGTAAAATTAACGTTTTTCGCCAATTAAAACTTAGACGATCAAACCCACTAATGTAAAGTTTTTAAAAGTCATATACTGATATATAAGTACCTAATACAAGTAAAAATCTATAAAACCCGAACTATATGACATACGGACATCAACGATCTAAGTTAGCATATTTGGACTAATAATTTAACTAAATAAGATAAACACTTATAAAAATTACTTATTGGGATTAACCCATTTGGGCCCAACATGTAAAGTATAAATACTGATAATATAAGTATAAAATGGATTAATACAAGTTAAAGAACTTATAATAGGCATATTAGACCTAAAACATGTAAATAGGTAAAATTAGTAAACTAGTAAGAAGTTACCAATACATAAACACTAAAATGAGTAAATAAGAATATATAAACCCACTTGATCATCATCATATGTACAAAATCATCATATGTATATTTGTTATTTTGATAAACTCATTGGACAAAAGTCTAAGACCGATTATTATTTATATAGGTTTCCGTGACCGAAGCACGCCCGTAGCCGAATCCCCTTTCATTATCAACGTGAGTTCATAGCCTCGCACTCTTTTAAATGTTTTATAAAATGATTTGTAAACCCGCGAGGGAGATAACATGCTAGTTTTTGATAGAAATAGAACACAAGTAGTCCCGATGGTATGCTTAATGATATGGACCCGAATGATGCTATGACCCTATAAACGATATAAAAAGGATTATTAGTAGTTAGGTTATGTCACTCAAAGTCCCATTAGCATGAATTATGAAATACCGGGATTTGGTAGACGCTTATGCATATGATAGTACTATTAGGGGACGATCACCCCAGTTCGTGCCTTGACGATTGATCCCTGTCGTACCACATTGATTGGTAAGCGAATTTATGTATGAGAAGATTTACATAACGTGATTTTTGTGACGACACGCTAACTTAGATGGGCAAATTGTTTGTCGGGTTCGCGGCCTTTTGTTTTGATAGTAAGGTAACAATGTCATGCGGCTAATAATAATCCAAATGAATCCTATATAATCTAAATATCCGATATGATAACGATGCTAATAACGATAATAATATTACCTATAATGGTAATATTGAGGCTACGGTCTCATGGACGGTTTAAGATGTATGCTTGATTTATATATTGCCTGACTAGCAATACGAGGACTTACTTCTGATATTATACTTGTGTTCTGATTTCAACGATTGTTTTATATAACGATTTTATTAAACTATATGAATTCACTCGGCATTCACTGATATGATTTTTGCATGTTTTTATCTAAGGTGCTTGAAGGTAATCCGGATGGAGATAGACTCTGATGGCCCACATAATAATAAAAATGTTCATTCGATCTATGTTTTGTAAACTTAATGACCTATATAATTTGGGACCTGTTGTACACTTTAAAACTTTTTATCGAATGAATGTATGTTGAACCTTGTACAACCATTTTTATGTGTTGTCTATGATTGGAGTAATTGTGCTATCCCGTAACACTCTAAAAGACCCTTCCGATGTACCGATACAAAAATTGAGAGTGTTACAGTTTGGTACCAGAGCTCTTTTTATAGAGAACAAAAGATTTTAAAAACCAAGGTTTTGAACAAAACTTTTCAAAATCTTTTAACTATGAACATTTGAGAAAATATTTGAAAAATCATTTGACTATAACGGTGTAAAGATCTCCGACGTTACCAACAAGCCCTATTAAGAAGATATATATTTTGATATATATAATTTAATTTATATATATGTATATATCATGATTTCAGTATGTAATTGTTTAATAAGTATGTTATCCTAATACGAGATATATATATAAATGCAGATTGTCATGGTTGACCCTAATATTCCTGTAGAGAACCATGCTATTCCCGAACCTAATGTAGATGATGATCCTTACTTAGACTTAGTAGATTATGATATGGATGATGAGTAGGAACCATTTGAGGATCCCGAGCCCGAGATAAGACTAGGAGATCAGGTTTCCCCTCAGGATGATATGGTAGAGAATGAGATTGATAATGTTGATATTGAGAATGATGATGATGAGATTGGGATAGATAATATAGATGATGAGATTGACGACGAGGATGTCGAGGAGGATATAGGTATGGACGATGAGGTTGTTGATGATGAGGAAGCCGAGCTTATTTACCCTTATGATGTTCCAAAGGGCGAGCCCTTACCCCCACCAGTTTATTTGTCTGATTCTGAGGTTGAGCTACCTAGAGATGAAATGTCTGAATCGTCTGAATCTGATTCTGAATCAGAGGAGGATGAGGATGATAATGCACCTGACGGTACTGATGGTATTGCTACTCGTAGACGTGTGAGAGGATAGTCGTCTAGTGTTAGAGAGGCTACTCATATGTATGCTCTTGCACCATGGGCCTTGAGACGTGATTTAGATGCTTCCCGTGTTAAGAGTAGTATGACAGAGATTGGATTAGGTGTTGTTTAGACTTATGTTGCTTATTTGGAGTCGAAGACTAAGGTTGGTGAGAAAGAGCGGGAATTGCTTAGTTTGGATTTGACTGATGTAGAGCGTGGTTTGAATGAGGCTTTTATGAGGTTATCGGTGTTAGAAAGTGGTGAGTTTGCTGCTATGAAGAAAAAGGTGAATTCTATGGAGATTCAGTTGAATGTAGCTCGTGCGATGCGTGAGAAAGCTGAGAAGGAGTTGAATATATCTGTGGGTTGGAATAGTAGATTTTATGCTGACATGGTTGAAAGAGGAGTGATTTGTAAGCGCCCAGCTGAAGATGTGTCTAGCGATCGTCCGACAAAGATACAGAAGACGATGGATGATGGACCATCTGGCGGTTTTCAGTAGACCAGTCTGTGTTTAGTAGTGACCTTTGTATCTTTTGTACTTTTGTAGCTTTGACTGAACCGACTTGTTAGTAGTAGACCTGGCACAAATTTTGAGTATGTATAGTCCTAGAACTTTGATATGGGATGTAATTTAGACAATGCTTTTGTTTCAAATCCAATGAAATATGTATCTTGTCTTGAATTCCATATTGTGCCTTATTTGTATCTTGATTATGAATTCAATCCATATTATATGAATCCCTTATTGGGTGAATGCTTAATACTTTGAAATTGTGAAATTATAGAACTATGCCGCCCAAGAAAGCTGTGACTGAGGATGATGTACGTAGGATTATTACGGAGCAAGTTACCTCATCTATGACTGAATTTATGGCAAATGCTAGAAATGAAGCTGGCGGTAGTGGAGCTGGCTGTAGTGGAGCTGGCGATAGTGAAGCTGGCGGTAGTGGAGCTGGCGGTAGTGGAGCTGGCGGTAGTGGAATTGGTGGTACTAATGTGAATGTGAATGCTAATAATCTGAATGCTAATGATGGAGGAAATATAGGAGGACTTGGAACTAATACACCTGAAGTTGGTGGTTGTACTTATGTGACGTTCATGAAGTGTGAACCTCTACCTTTTAATGGAACTGAAGGTGTTGTAGGATTAAGCCAGTGGATTGAGAAGATTGAGTTAGTGTTTCGGATTAGTAAGTGTATGGAGGAAGATAAAGTGACTTTTGCTATGGCTACTCTTAAAGGTCGTGCGTTGACTTGGTGGAACGGGAGAATTGCTTTCATGGGTATTGATGTTGCTAATACTCCTTGGGCTGAAATTAAGAAGTGGATGACTTTGGAATTCTGTCCCCGTAGTGTGATCATTAGGTTAGAACAAGAGTTGATTCATCTGAGAATGAAAGGTGTGGACATTGATAGTTACACAAACCGATTCCATGAGTTGGCCTTGCTATGTCCTCGATTGGTGGAACCCGAAGAGATCCGAATTGAGCAATATATTAAAGGGTTGACCAAGAATATCCGGGGGGGACGTGACATCATCTAAACCACTGACCATTGATGATGCTGTTCGAATGGCATACCAACTCATTGGACAGATAATTCAGGATAGGGAAGATGAAGCCCGTGTTGGTGAGAAAAGAAAGGGAGACGGTGATCGTGTAGATAGAGGTGATAATAGGAAGAATTTCAATCGCCGTCAGAACCAGAGAAAGGGGAATACAGATGCTCTTACCAACAACACATCGCGCAACGATGATAGATGTCCTAAGTGTGGAAACAAGAGGCATGCTGGCGACTACTGGAAGTGCCGAAATTGCGGAAAGCTTGGACACAAGGTTGAAAGGTTTAAGAAGGGAACCATTTGCTTCAACTGTAATGAAGAAGGTCATAGTCAATTAGATTTCCCTAAGTTGAAAGCGATTGTACCTGGAAGAAACCCCCAGGGTGGTGTTTATCAACTTGGAACAATCGAGGTGAAGAAAGAGGATCCGAATGTCGTTACCGGTACGTTTTTACTCAACAATCATTATGCTGTTGCTTTATTTGATTCGGGTGCTGATAGGAGCTTTGTATCCACTAAATTTAGTGCCCTTATTGACATTGAACCTGTTGAGATAAATACCAGTTACGAGGTAGGATTGGCTAATGGTAAATTAGTGAAAACTAATAAGCTATTAGAAGGATGCTCTCTAAATCTCTTGAAATATTCCTTTCCGATTGATTTGATGTTGATAGAATTAGGTAGTTTTGATATTATTATCGGTATGGATTGGTTGTCGTTGAATAATGCTACTATTTTATGTGTAGAGAAGAAGGTTAAGATTCCTCTTAGGAATAGAACGTTAGTAATTGATGGTAATCGAGGTGAATCCCGTTTGAAAATCGTTTCATGTATTAAAGTCCAAAAGTACATCAGGAACGGTTGCGAGTTATTCTTAGCTCAAGTGACCGGGAATGAGTCTAGGGAGAAACGATTGGAAGATGTACCTATTATATGTGAATTTCCTGAGGTATTTCCTAACGATTTACCCGGACTTCCAACGATAAGGAAAGTAGAGTTTCGAATCGATTTAATTCCTGGTGTTGCACCGGTGGCACGTGCGCCTTACCGATTAGCCCCTTCTGAATTAAAGGAGTTATTTGAGTAACTTAAGGAGTTGTCAGATAAAGGTTTTATTCGACCGAGCTCGTCGCCTTGGGGAGCTCCAGTCATGTTCGTTAAGAAGAAGGATGGATCTTTCCGTATGTGCATTGATTATAGGGAACTGAATAAGTTGACAATTAAAAATCGATATCCTTTACCTAGGATTGATGATTTGTGTGATCAACTACAAGGATCTAGTGTGTATTCAAAGATAGATTTGCGGTCTGGATATCACCAACTTCGCGTCCGTGAAGAAGATATTCCTATAACTGCATTTAGAACTCGTTATGGACACTATGAATTTCAAGTAATGCCATTTGGGTTAACTAACGCACCTGCGGTTTTCATGGATTTAATGAATCAAGTGTGCAAGCCCTACTTGGAAAAATTTGTGATTGTGTTTATTGACGATATTCTAATCTATTCTAAGAATGAAGATGAAAAGTTGTATGCTAAGTTTTCGAAATGTGATTTTTGGTTAGGTTCTGTGCAATTTCTTGGTCATGTGATTAACAAAGATGGAATTCATGTTGATCCTGCAAAGGTTGAAGCCATTAAGAATTGGTCTGCACCGACAACGCCAACGGAAGTACGACAGTTCTTAGGATTGGCTGGCTATTATAGGCGATTCATTAAAGAATTTTATTTAATAGTTAAACCCTTGACTAAGCTTACCCAGAAGAATAAACCTTTGGTTTGGGGAAGTGATGAAGATGGAGCATTTCAGACATTGAAGCAAAAATTATTTAGTGCGCCAATTTTATCATTACCCGATGGGACTGAAGATTTTGTAGTGTATTGTGATGCATCTCTTAGAGGTTATGGAGCTGTTTTGATGCAGCGAGAAAAAGTGATAGCTTATGCTTCTAGGAAATTAAGGAAGAATGAGGAGAATTATACTACTCATGATCTTGAGTTAGGAGCTGTAGTCTTTGCTATTAGGCTGTGGAGACATTATCTGTATGGCACCAAGTGTACGGTATTCACCGATCACAAAATCCTACAGTATATTCTCGATCAGAAGGAATTGAACATGAGGCAACGAAGATGGATAGAGTTGTTAAGTGATTATGATTGTGATATAAAATATCACCCAGGAAAAGCCAATGTTGTTGCCGATGCATTAAATAGGAAAGATAGAGAGCCTATCAGGGTACGTTCTCTAGTCTTGACCGTGCACAATAATTTGCCTGAGCAAATTAGAAATGCGCAAATAGAAGCTTGTAAGAAAGAAAATTTTGTTAATGATGGGTTCCGAGGAGAAGGAGATCCTTTAGAAGTTAGAGCTGATGGTGTGAAATGCTTAAGAGGTCGTATGTGGATACCTAAGTTTGGAGGATTAAGAGATTTGATTATGTTAGAATCCCATAAATCTAAGTATTTCATTCATCCGGGATCTGATAAGATGTACCATGATTTGAAGAAGTTGTACTGGTGGCCGAATATGAAAGCTGATATTGCTATGTATGTTCTTCAATGCTTGACTTGTGCTAGAGTTAAAGCTGAACATCAAAAGCCATCAGGACTACTTCAACAGCCAAAGATTCCTGAATGGAAGTGGGAGCGAATTACGATGGACTTTGTCACCAAGCTTCCTAGAACATCATCTGGAAATAACTCGATTTGGGTCATTGTCGACAGACTGACCAAATCAGCACACTTCATTCTGGTTAAAGAGCAGTTCTCACTAGAGAAGTTGACTCGTATTTACCTTGATAATGTTGTATGCAAGCATGGAGTGCCTGTATCGATCATTTCAGATCGAGATCCTAGATTCGCATCAAATTTTTGGAAATCTCTCCAAAGATCTTTGGGAACGAATCTCGACATGAGCACTGCTTATCACCTCCAGACTGATGGGCATAGTGAAAGAACGATACAAACAATAGAAGATATGTTGAGAGCTTGTGTGTTAGATTTTGCTAAGAATTGGGATAAACATTTTTCGTTAGCAGAGTTTTCTTATAACAATAGTTACCACTCTAGTATTAAGGCTGCACCGTTTGAAGCTTTTTATGGTAGGAAGTGTAGATCTCCTGTATGTTGGAGTGAAGTTGGGGATACCTAGTTCACAGGACCGGAATTGGTCTGGGAGACTACGGAGATGATAGTTTAGATTAAGAATAGGTTGTTGACTGCCCGTAGTAGACAGAAAAGTTACGCGGATGTGCGCCGGAAGCCAATGGAGTTTAAAGTGGGTGACCAAGTAATGTTGAAAGTATCGCCATGGAAAGGCGTTATAAGATTTGGAAAGCGAGGAAAATTGAATCCCTGCTATATTGGACCCTTTATGATTTTATCTAGAGTAGGTCCGGTGGCTTACAAACTAGAGTTACCCCCAGAACTTCATGGTGTTCACAACACATTCCATGTATCTAATCTGAAGAAATGTCTAAGCAGTGAGTGATGAGAAAATTTCGTTGGATAAGGTTCGAATAGATGGGAAGTTGCATTTTATCGAAGAACCCATAGAGGTTATGAATCGTGAGGTAAAGCAACTGAAACAAAGTCGGATACCTATTGTCAAGATCCGATGGAATTCAAAGCATGGACCGGAATATACTTGGGAACGAGAGGATGAAATGTGGAAGAAATATCCGCACCTCTTCGATTTCAATAAGAAACGGACATCAAAATGAAATGGATCACGAGGACGTTGATCCCTTTTAGGAGGAAAAGCTGTGACAATCTAACATTTTCAGGTAGTGAATTATTTTCTCGTATAACATTTTGAAACTTATTTTTGTGTTGGTTTATGAACTCACAATTTACGGATTTAAATTTGGGCTTACGTGCATAATTTAGCGTCCTTTACGACTAAACCGGAAACCTTAGGATTACGTATTTACGTTTTTGAACTCCGTTTTTGATGAGAAAATATTTATTAGATTCGTTTTGTGCCGTTGATTCATAATTTATAAAAACGTTTTTCGTAAAACGACCCGAGGGCACGCAAATCGAGGAAACTAGAATCGAGGAATACCCGTAAATTAGCGGGATGGGACAAAACTAGTTTATCCCACCCCACTAAAAGGGACGGCCAAACTAGAGGACACCACATCAAAGATGTGGCATCCTTACACTAAGTTTACTTACACTTGTAAACTTAGCTTCATTTTGAAGCCACTCATCCCATAAAACCACTAACCTTCCCATTACTTCCATTTCATACATGCAAACTACTCAAAACTCTCTCACTCCCCACCCCATTGCCGTCCCACTCCACCACCCTACACCACCATTTGATCTTTTCTAGCCACAAGATACATGTTATCTAGCCATATTATGGAGAAACCTTGAAGCCTTGATTGATTGGTGGCCATTTTAACAACAAAGGATGTGATTTGCTGGTGTCCTAGGGCTAATTTTTCAACAAACTATCTTGGTGGTTGATGATCTTGGAGATATATTTGGTGTTCATCAAGTTGTTGTCTTCCAAAAACAAGATATAATCTTGGTTGGTAAAGAAGATCATCCTTTCCATTTCTCTTGTTATTTTTGTAAAGATCAAATGTATTTTCTTTCTTGTTGTATATGTATATGATGAATATATGATGATAAAAATGTTGTGTGGGGATCAAGTGTTGATAAATATGCTTAAAAAGATGAATAACCATAAGAAACAAGGCTAAAATCTTGCTTAAATTGTTGGCTGTATAAAAACAGTAAGTAACCAAGTATTAAACTGATAAAATTGCATGGTGGAATCGATATACAGTAAGTATAAGATGTCATACACATGTGAGAGTTGGCCATGCAATGGAATCATCAAAATGAGTGAGATATGATCAAAACAAGATGAGTGTGCTAATCTGAATAGTCTGTTTTGTAGGGACTGTTAAGGATAGTTAGACATGGAATGAGTAGTATCTATATCTAACTTATTTGTAGCACATAATATGAAGTTTTTGCCATCCAAAAATGAGCTTCTATCTCATTATAGAACTCTAGATATGATAAAAATGGTGAAGATGAAACTAAAAATCAGATTTTGAAGAATTAATGTTTAATACTATTATATATGCACTCAAATAATATAGTATAAAATATGAAATTAAAACCTACTAACTTAGAAATTCATTTATATAAATATGTATAAGGTTAAATAAATGGACAATTTATAAAAATGGTAGTTGAATAAGATTTATAAGTTATAAAAACTATAAACATGATTTTTACGACTTTTTTGGCTAATACCGTAAAATTAACGTTTTTCGCCAATTAAAACTTAGACGATCAAACCCGTCTAATGTAAAGTTTTTAAAAGTCCTATACTGATATATAAGTACCTAATACAAGTAAAAACCGATAAAACCCAAACTATATGACATACGGACATCAACGAGCTAAGTTAGCATATTTGGACTAATAATTTAACTAAATAAGTTAAACACTTATAAAAATTACTTATTGGGCTTAACCCATTTGGGCCCAACATGTAAAGTATAAATACTGATAATAAAAGTATAAAATGGATTAATACAAGTTAAAGAACTTATAATAGGCATATTAGACCTAAAACATGTAAATAGGTAAAATTAGTAAACTAGTAAGAAGTTACCAATACATAAACACTAAAATGAGTAAATAAGAATATATAAACCCACTTGATCATCATCATATGTACAAAATCATCATATGTATATTTGTTATTTTGATAAAGTCATTGGACAAAAGTCTAAGACCGATTATTATTTATATAGGTTTCCGTGACCGAAGCACGCCCGTAGCCGATAATCCGCCGTTCATTATCAACGTGAGTTCATAGCCTCACACTCTTTTAAATGTTTTATTAAATGATTTGTAAACCCGCGAGGGAGATAACATGCTAGTTTTTGATAAAAATAGAACACAAGTAGAATCGATGGTATGCTTAATGATATGGACCTGAATGATGCTATGACCCTATAAACGAGATAAAAAGAATTATTAGTAGTTAGGTTATGTCACTAAAAGTCCCATTAGCGTGAATTGTGAACTACCGGGATTTGGTAGACGCTTATGCATATGATAGTACTATTTCGGGACGATCACCCCAGTTCGCGCCTTGACGGTTGATCCCCGTCGTACCACATTGATTGGTAAGCGAATTTATCTATGAGAAGATTTACATAGCGTGTTTTTTTGACGACACGCTAACTTAGATGGGCAAATTGTTTGTCGGGTTCGCGGCCCGTTGTTTTGATAGTAATGTAACAATGTCATGCGGCTAATAATAATCCAAATGAATCCTATATAATCTAAATATCCGATATGATAACGATGATAATGATGATAATAATATTACCTATAATGGTAATATTGAGGGTACGATCTCATGGACGGTTTAAGATGTATGCTTGATTTATATATTGCCTGACTAGCAATACGAGGACTTACTTCTGATATTATACTTGTGTTCTGATTTCAACAATTGTTTTATATAACGATTTTATTAAACTCTATGAATTTACTCTGCATTCGCTGATATGATTTTTGCATGTTTTTATCTCAAGTGCTTGAAGGTAATCCGGATGGAGATCGACTCTGATGGCCCACATAATAATAAAAATGTTCATTCGATCTATGTTTTGTAAACTTAATGACCTGTATAATTTGGGACCTGTTGTACACTTTAAAACTTTTTATCTAATGAATGTATGTTGAACCTTGTACAACCATTTTTATGTGTTGTCTATGATTGGAGTTATTGTGCTATCCCGTAACACTCTAAAAGACCCTTCCGCTGTACCGATAAAAAAATTGAGAGTGTTACATAAGATTCCTGAGTGGAAATAGGAGAAGATTACTATGGATTTTGTGACAGGTTTACCAAGGACTGCTAGTGGTTGTGATATGATATGGGTGATTGTAGATAGATTGACTAAGTCTGCTCACTTTTTGCCAATGAAGAAGACGAACAGTATGGAGAGGTTAACAACAGTATACGTGAAGGAGATTGTTTGTCGACATGGTGTGCCTTTGTCGATAATTTCTTATCGTGATAGTAGGTATACTTCGGAATTTTGGAAATCTTTGCAGAAAGCGATGGGAAGGGAGTTAAGTTTTAGTACTGCATATTATCTGGAAACTGATGGACAAAGTGAAAGAACGATTCAAACGTTAGAGGATATGCTTCGTGCGTGTGCGATTGACTTTGGAAATGGTTGGGATAAACATTTGCCGTTGGTTGAATTTTCGTACAATAACGTTATCATGCTAGTATTAAAGCCGCACCATTTGAAGCTTTATATGGACGTAAGTGTAGATCTACAGTGTGTTGGAGTGGAGTAGGAGAATGTCAATTGACTGGACCTGAAATGATATTTGAGATGACTGAAAAGATTGTGCAAATTAAGAGGCGTTTGTTATCTGCCAGAAGTAGACAAAAGAGTTATGCTGATAACGGAAGGAAACCGTTGGAATTTGAAGTTGGAGACATGGTTATGTTAAAGGTATCTCCATGGAAAGGAGTGATTTTTTTTGGAAAGAGAGGAAAGTTGAGCCCTATATATATTGGACCATTTAAGATTATCCAATGGATTGGATTGGTGGCTTATAAGTTAGAGTTTCCTGATGAACTTAAGGCTATTCATAATACTTTTCATGTGTCTAATATGAAGAAGTGTTTAGCTGAAAGGGATGTGGTGATTCCATTGGAGGAAATTCAACTTGATGATAAGTTGCATTTTATAGAGGAACCTGTAGAGATTATGGATAGAGAAGTTAAGAATTGAAGCATAGTAGGATTCCGATTGTGTAAGTGAGATGGAACTCTAGACGTGGACCAGAGTTTACCTGGGAACGAGAGGATTTCTTTAAGGATAAGTATCCTCATTTGTTTTAAAAGGATTAAGCGCCGCTCACGTCGCTCTTTTTAAGAAGGAGGGGATGTGATAACCCGAAACCCAAGTCATTGCTTAATCTTATTTTACAATTATTTTGAAATTTTTGATGAGTTTGAATGATATTTATTTTTGGAGGTTTAAGTTTAAACCGATGTTGGAAGGCTTATATTTTATATTTAATAAGTATAAGGAGTATTAGCAAGCGTGATGTCGATGGATGCCAAATATTTTATGTTTTATTGTCGGTTGTTCGATGTTTGTCATCTTTGATGTTTTCTTTTAAATGACGTGTTAAGTCGAGTCGGGAGTCGATATTATTATATTTGAGGTACGTTTTAAATTTTTAAAAGTATCTTTATGAAACCCGAGCCCCGTAAATATTTTCAAAATTGACTAATAGTTATTTTCCGCTTTTTAGCTAACTATTTTAATTTTGAGCCATAACTATTTCAAATTTATAACATTGGTCCCTCAACCACTATATATAAGCATAAATTTTTCTCACAACACACACAAAATCTTTTTCTCTCTCTCTTCTTTTTCTTGTTTAGCCGTGACCCCCTACACACCAAAAACACCACTTCAATCATTTTTTTACTCATTTTCTACTATGATCTTAGCAAAAACAACACAAGACCCATCCTTATAATTGCAAGGAGATCATTTTGATGTTAAATTTAGGTACATGCAAGAAGTTTTATTTTTTTCAAGTTGGTAGGTGGGAGATATGATCATGCATGTCATTTTTATGATGATCAAGAGTTGTTCTTGCTAAAATTTTGTTAAAAACATGATTTTGATTTGAAGGTTTTGATTTTGATGATGATTTAAGTGTTGTAGTTGATATATTTTAGTGTTAGGGTTATGGGATGATCATAACTATGATTGGTTTTGGCTAAAAATATGATTTTTATACATGTTTTTGAAAGGTATTTTACAGCAGTAGGTAAACTGTATTTTTGGAAATTTTATGTTGTGATAATGGTTTAAATAACAGCCTAGGGTTGTATAGCATTAGATTAGCTTCTATTTGGTATAAAGTAGAGCTTCTAGCTCCAAACGAGCGCGAAGTTATGATGTTTTGATTATTCTTGTACCGGGAGACGAGTATCGGCACTACATATAGTTGTTGTCGATATTTGGATCGAATCTCGGGGACTATAAATTGAAGTTTTGAAATGATTCACATACTGATAATGAAGTGTAAACCCTTGAGGGTGAGTTTATTTTCAAACCCAAGTGTCGGTTTTGTAAATAGAGTCGTTTAAAGAAGTTAAAACGGTTGTATGAATTATTAACGTAAATCTGTCCGAATTTTGTAGTTTGAAAATGAGTCGGGTAAAGAACTTTAAAAGTAATTTCATTTGATAAACTTGTTGGAGGACTTTCTATATATAGTAAGTTAGTTTCTCGAGTCGTTTCATAAACGTTTGACGAGTCTAAAAGGGGTAAATAAGCTAGTACATGTAGTATGTGCCAGCGGATTTTGTTGAAAGTGTAGAATGGTAAAGTAAATATATAGAAGAGTGTAATAGCATTATTTGTATCGTTTTCTCTTGAGTTTATCGTGATTTTATGAGTTTGAGTTTGATATTGTTATGTATGATTTATTTCTCGAGTCATTATTAATGAACGCGCCTTATTTGATAGGTAGCGGTTCTCGTGTTTGAAAGGCATCCTCTATCATCTACGATCATCTCGCTAGATCTCTTATACTAAGGCGCGTCTCTAGCCTCGCTTTTCATGCTAGCTACTAAATGTTTTATTACCCGCGAGGGGGATACATTCTATTTGAAAATAAATGAACACAAGTCATGAGTAATTGTTGGACCCAAATGTTGCCTAAGTTGTTTAAATTATATTGAGTACCTTGTTGCTAAAGACCCTAAATTCATGAGCCGTTAACTATATTATGACTTTATGTTGTGAGTCGGGAATAGCCGCTTATTCTAATGATAGTACTATTGGGTTGACGACCTTATCTGAGACCAGGGAATTACGCTGAGTAACCTTTGGGAAGGATAATTTACGGGAATAAGAATGTGGTATTCTAGCGACTGATACCCTAGAGGGGCGATGGTTTTATTCTAGTCATGCTGGAATTTGGCGTGGGTGACTATTTGGTTAAGGGGTCGGTGTCAAGAGCTTAAATACAACGTTTTTCCTTGAATATAGATTGTGTGTACGATAATTCTATAAATGATTATGATTGATTTTCTTCTTGTGTTCAAATGTGATTTGATAAACCTATAGACTCGCTCAACATTATTGTTGACTCGTTTTAGCATGTGTTTCAAGTAATAGGAAGTGATGGAAGGCGGAGCTTTGATGTGGAGGTTGTGGTTTGGCTTTTGGAAGAATGTTGGTCTAAAAACTATTTCCATCCTTTTACTATTGAACAAATTGTTAAATGTTTGTGTATTGTACTAAACTTGTTGGTTGTTGGTCGAGATCTTTGGGGACTAAACGCTTTACTCTGGTATCGTTTTAGTACAATATGGGATGAAATTATGTTTTAGACCTATTATAAAATCTTGTTTATATTTTATGTGTAAACGTCTCTCTTTTGAGTCGTTCAATATACCTTGTGTGATGATGCTTGTGTCTAGCACCCAATTGTGTATTTCCGCTGCGCAGTATAAATTGGGGGTGTTAGAAATTACTTGTTTTTTCATACGTTAAGTGATAATGGTTGAAATGAAAAATACTTGAACTCAAGAATTCGTTTTTCATTGTTTTCGTAAATGCTTGTTTTTACATATTATCGTAATCAAAACAAAGCAAGACCGAAAAATGCAAGTAACGTTTTTAGGCATCAATGCATTAAAAATCTCCCCCTTTTTGATTCCGACAATCCATAAACTCAATCATCTAATAAAACAAGATTTTCGAAGACGAGTTTATCATTTCTCCCCTTTTTTCGAAGCAAAAAGGTTGCAGAAGTCTTTGAAGAAGAAAAGAACCGGACTTTGCAAATGCTCCCCATTGGTTCTTACTTCCCCTTGCTTGGGGCACCAAGGAATCGAAATATGGTGACAAGCTACATAGAAGGGTTAGTAGAAGAGAAGAGATAACTTATGTCTAGCGACTTTAGATGATAGTTCTACTCTTTGGCATAGGAGATTAGGTCACGGTAATATGCGTTTAATTCAATCTTTAGTCTCTATGGAGTTGATAAGACATCTCTGCAAGATGAAGTTTGATAGTCACTTTTGTGATGCTTGCAAAATTGGGAAGCAAGTTCACTCTAGTCACAAATTCAATAATTTGGTTTCGACATCTCGGTGCGTAGAGCTCCTACATATGGATCTCTTTGGACCTTCCGCCATACGGAGTTATGGAGGTAACCTTTATACCCTAGTTATAGTTGACGATTACTCTAGATTCACTTGGACTAGATTTTTGGCGTCTAAGAATGAAGCTTTCGATCACTTCGAAACCTTTAGTCGAAGAATTCAAAATCAACTAGGATATCCAATTGTCTATATTAGGACGGATCATGGTTGGGAATTTGACAATGAAGTGCAATTTGGTGCCTTTTGTGAAGCTCATGGTATTACCCATAACTTCTCGGCTCCTCGCACTCCATAATCAAATGGGGTAGTTGAAAGGAAGAATAGGACCATCTAAGAGATGAGTAGGACGATGTTAAATGAGCAATGTTTTCCTCAAAATTTTTGGTTTAATGCCATGGACACATCGACTTACATTCTCAACCGAATTCTTATTCGACCTTTTCTAGGAATGACCCCCTATAAGATTATTAAAGGAAAGAAGCCCTCATTGGAATACTTTAGGGTGTTTGGAAGCAAGTGCTTCATTCTCAACACCAATGATTACCTTACTAAGTTTGACCCAAAGTCTTACGAAGGTATCTTTTTAGGTTATTCTCAAACTAGCAAAGCCTACATAGTCCTCAATAGAACCTCGGGTGTAATTGAAGAATCACTTAATGTGACATTTGATGAAACCCCACCTTCATCTAAGAGACCACCTTTGGTAGATGATGACTTAGATGAAATAGACATAGTTAATGCCAAAGATGTTAGAAACATAGGATTTGAAGACCTTAGTGTTGAAAACGGAGTAAACATTAAGGAGTCTAAGGATCATGCTCTTGATAACCGTCATAGGCGAATTAAATCAAAGGACCCTAAGATCTCAAGTCCAAAATCAAAGTAACTTCTTTTGTTTCGTCTCCTTGATTGAACCAAAGAATATTAAAGAAGCTTTGATGGATGAGAGTTGGGTCATCGCTATGCAAGAAGAATTGAATAAATTCATTGCTAATGACGTTTGGGAACTTGTTACTCCGCCTAGAAGTTTGACCATCATAGGAACCAAATGGGTATATAGGAATAAGTTAGATGAGAATGGTTTTGTGTCTCGTAACAAGGCTAGACTTTTAGTTCAAGGATATATCAACAAGAAGGTATTGATTATGACGAGACATACACACCCGTAGCTAGATTAGAATCCATTAGAATCCTCTTATCCTACGCTTGTGCTTTATATATTAAGCTTCAACAAATGGATGTAAAGAGTGCATTTCTTAACAGTTTGATCAATGAGGAGGTATATGTGGCTCAACCTCTTGGCTTCATTGATTTTGAGAAACCGGATCATGTTTACAAGCTTAAGAAAGCTCTTTATGGCCTCAAACAAGCACCCAAAGCTTGGTATGATAGACTTAAAGCATTTCTTGTAAAACATGAGTATACCATGGGAATGGTAGATAATACACTCTTTACAAAGAAGAAAGGTTCTCACCTCATTATCGTACAAATATATGTTGATGACATTATATTTGGTTCAACTTGTCAATCATTGTGTGATGACTTTGCCAAAATCATGCATGAAGAGTTTAAAATGAGTATGATGAGAGAACTTAACTACTTTTTAGGACTCCAAATTAAACAAATGGACGATGGTATTTTATTTAATCAATCCAAGTATGTTAAAGAAATGCTAAAGAAATTTGGATTAGAAGACTCTAGACCTATAAAGACCCCTATGGCCTCGGATACTAAACTCACTGTAGATGATGATTGTTGTACCTAACGGCAAGTTGACCGTATATCATGTTTAGTGTTTGCCTTTGTGCTCGCTTCCAAGAGACTCCCAAAACCTCTCATCTTGAAGCGGTTAAGAGTATCTTCCCATACACTAAGGGAACTATACTTTTAGGATTATGGTATCCTAATGGGACTGGCGTAGAAACCATTGTTTACGCGGACTCGGATCATGCGGGAGACTATGTGGACCGAAAAAGCACTAGTAGAGTTTGTACCTTTATGGGTTGTTGTTTAACTTATTTGTTCTACAAGAAACAAACCGCTCTTGCTATATCCACCACGGAAGCCGAGTATGTGAGTGCCAGTAAATCTTGTCAACAAGCTCTATGGATGAAGCAAGCGCTTGTTGATTACGGGATTTCTCTTGATGATGTTCCCATCATGTGCGATAACAAGGGTGCAATAGACCTTAGCAAGAATCCTGTGCAACATTCGCGAACTAAGCACATAGAGATTCGCCACCGATAGAAAACTTAGCTGATATCTTCACTAAGACACTTAAGAGGGAACCTTTTAATTACTTGCGTCTAGGTCTAGGCTTAATGGAACATATTCCTTAATTGTGCATTCTTATTATCTTTTATCTTTTGAGTCCTTTCTTTCTTTAAGTTCTTAAGTTTAATAAACTCTTTTTGGAAAACTTCTCTTCTTTTTCAAAATTCTCAAAGCTTTTTCGAAAATGGTCGAGAAATGTTTTTACCTTGTTAATTCAATCTAAAAACATTTTTCAAAGCTTCTTTCTATTCATAATGAGCTTACATAATTCATATGTATGGGTCTCTCAAATATAGCAAGAACAAAAGAGAACTATGGAGGATCATTGTGTCATGACCTTGTGTCTAGTTCTACACACCTCCTACATTGATTTTATTAAAAAATATATGTATTTTGATTTAAACCTTGTTTGGTAAGCTCTTATGTGTTTTATTTGTCTATCTTTGCTTCATAGCATATCCCCATGATTAGTTAGACTAGAAAAATAGGATTTGCTGAATTGGAAAATCCTCCCTCATCACCAAAAACAACCCACTATGGGCGGTTCTTTACTGACACCGCGGTTCCCCAGTGATAAGGAACCGCCGACTGAGTTAAAGAACCGTGCCTAGTACCTTTAATTTTCGGGTATTCCTGAAACTCTAAATTTGTTCGAACACTTTTTGGAATCTTTGTATCAACCCTTTGACCACCCCCAAATTATCTTGGACATTCTCTATATAACCTTAATCATTTTGCATTCTTTCTCAAATCAAAATGTCTTATTCCTCAAATGAAAGCTTTGATTCTCCTCCATTCTCTCCAATTGCTTTCAACCCCAATTCACCCAAGAACACTCAAAATCCCATCTCTTCTCCTTCTAAGAATGGTGATTGTGGAACTTCTTATCTTCCACCACTAGCCTTTAGTGTTCTACCTCCTTCACATGATAATGTCATGCATCATGGAACATATTGTCAATGTTGTCAATATCAACATCTTGCTATGGCTCACATCTATGAGGAGTTAAATTACATCAAGAGTCTCTTAGTTAAACCACCTCTTTTCTATAACTATGAGATCTCTACCAAGCCACCACCACATCCTTCCGCCACTACCTTGTGTTTTATCTAAGCCTTGGTTGCTTATCTTCAAGACATCTAGTTCAAACAAATCTTAGAGTTCTAGCTTAACTATGGTTAGATTTATGCTTTTTATTTTAGCTTGGGGAGATGTCTTACCAAGTCCTTAGAGACTAAAGATTGAATTAAACGCATATTAGCGTGACCTAATCTCCTACGCCAAAGAGTAGAACTATCATCTAAAGTCGCTACACATAAGTTGTCCTTTGACTTCCTATTAACCTTCATGACATAAAGCCCATGCTTTCCAACACCTTTTCCAATGACTTTTCCATCTTTAACGATTTCACTGTCATATTCCGAAAAGATGACCTTACACTTATTGTCACAAATTTGACCTATACATAGAAGGTTTAATCCTAAGTTATCTACGTGCTCTAAGTTTTCTATAGTCATAGAGTCAAGAGAGACCGTACCTTTGCCAATGATATTACCACGTCTATTACTAGCGAATATAACGTTACCTCCATCATATGCTTTGTAGTGTTAGAACCGTGACAACCCAAATCCATGGTCATTATTTAATTATAGTTTTACGTATATTTTTGAAAATTTTGACGAGATTGATTGTTATGATGATTGGTGATTTGATTTGGATGAATGTTGGAAGTTATATTTTTACGTTTTGACGAGTTGCGAGGATTATTAGTAATGACGATATCAACGGATGCCCAAAATTTTACGTATTATTTTAGACATGTCGATGTTTAATATTTTGACGTTTTTATTTTTAATTTCATATTAAGTCATACCGGGAGTATATAATATCATATTTTGTGTGCGCTTTAAGTTTTGAGAAGTATTTTTGTGAAACTCGAGACCCGTAAATATTTTCGAAATTGACTGATAGGTGTGAAAACACCAATCCCTTTTTACCACTTAATTGCAATAATAACCGAGCCAAAATATGTATTTTATGTCATTTATGTCGGAATTATGCGTGGTTTGTGTTTTTGTTGTGATTTAGGACGAAAAGGTGAAAAGTGGAGAAAACACGGCATTCACGGGCTTTAATGGAAGAAAAAGACGAAAGATGAAGTCGAAAGATCAAGAGTGGAAAAAGAACGGAAGTCCAAGACCAATTCTAAAGATTTATCGAAGAAAAAGTCAAAGGACGGAAGTTTATTAAAAAGCCGAAGAACTCGAGTCTTATTTATAAAGAAAAATCAAGACGAGTTAAAGAAATCCCAAGACAAAGTCCAAGATTAACAAAAGATAAAGAAGAAAAGGACTTAAGTGTGCAATTTAGGCAAAGAGGAAAGAGGGAGGAAGCTTCCTAAGCTCCTCCCTAATCACCCCTATATATAGATGATCCTAGTTTCATTTTCTTATTGTTGGGTGGTGTGACAAACCTACACTTCCACCATTTTTATACTTGTTATTTCATTTCTTGCACTTTAATTTCTTGTTATGCACCTTTTATCATTTAATTTTCAAGTAAGTTTTCATTTATTGTTCTTGAATCTTTACTTTTCTTGTTTAAATCTCTCATCTTCCTTTCTTGATTCTAGTTTACTTTTGGTGCGAATTACATATGATACGTGTTGTTGACTAATGTTTTCGTGCTTAAAAAGTTCATCTTTTTATGGTTTGATTTAAAAGTTTGTTTATTTTAAGTTTGGAAAAGTTGTAATTTGAGCTTATTTAGTCTTTTTCACATTAGATTCGTTTAAGTTTTGGTTTTAGCTTATCTTAGTAGCTTATTACCTTTTGCTTAAATTTCGGATAAAGAGAGTAATCGGAAAGGGTATTAAACCCTTTTCCGATTTGCTCATTCCGACCAGCACCATCACCTTATTCCGATCACTTGATTGGAAAAGGGTTTTACATTCCTTTTATACATTTCTTTTACATTCCAATCATCTTGATTGGAAAAGGGTTTTACATTCCTATCAGCATTCCTATTTACATTCCTATCTGCATTCCTATTTACATTCCTATCAGCATTCCTATCAGCATTCCTATCAGCATTCCTATTAGCATTCCTATTTGCATTCCTATCAGCATTCCTACCAGCATTCCTATCAGCATTCCTATCAGCATTCCTTTTACATTCCTTTTAGCATTCCGATTTGGTTTTAGTTTAAACATTCCGATTGTAGTCTATTTTTAACATTCCGATTGGGACCCTTTGTTTAATATTCCGACCGGATGGAGTTTGTCTACATTCCGATCTGGACTCTTTTAACATTCCGATCATGCATCATTCCGATGGGTACATTCCGATCGAATTCCGTTGGGATTCCGATCGGGTGTATTCTGATTGGGTATTTTTGTTTTGTTTTGTTTTAGTTAATGTGGCAATTTCTCTCGTTTTATTTTTAGTTCATTTTTAATTCGTTTTGCATTTTTTTTTAATTGTCAATTTACTTTTCGTTAAGTTTTAATTTTACGTCATTTAATTTCACGTCATTTACTTTTAACGTTTTAAATATTGCACCGTTTACGTTTCAACTAGTTTTAGTTTTAATTTCCCGTCCTTTATTATTAAGTCTTGCACATTTATTTTACCAAATCCAAAAATATTTGTTTCACCAAGAACAACTAATCTCACACAATTAACCGGAAATCAATTCGAGGAGACACCGAGAAAACGAACTTAACCTAGCAAAATCTTTACATTAAAATGGTGCCGCTGCCGGCTCTTTTCGTGAGGATCTACGGTTTTTTGTGAGAGACGCGTTGGCTTTTGGGATACGTTCACTTGTGAACGTTATTTTTTCGAGTCAAAAATTTTCCAAAAAAAAAAATATATATTAAAAAAAAAATCCAAAAACATTTGAAAAATCATATAAAGCATTTCTTTTTCAAAGTTTACCAAAAATATTATTCTTGCTTATCTATCTTTCTTTATGGATTTTTATGTCCATTGCGTCCGGTGTGGGAAACAATTATCTGGGAACAACTCTTGTCAATGGTGTACATGTGAGCGGTGCGGAAACGATATTGACAACACACAATTCGGATTTTGTCCCTTGTGCAACTTGACTAATTCATTCTTTTTGAACCCACCTCCTGTTCCCCCGTGCATCTATTGTGGAAGCGATTCTCATTGGCATGTTTCGTGCCCTGTTTGATACCCGTATGGTCACGGGCAAGAACGGGGGTACAATTATGACAATGATAATAGCTATCCACAAGACGCACCTGATTTTTCTCCATACCCGATTTGCAACAACTGTGGGGGTCCTCACGATACTTATTATTGTCAACCAATGAATTATTATGAGCAAAATCCGTGTCCTCAGTTTTCTTCACCAATGGATTATTATGAACCAAACCCGGTTTCTAATTCTTCCCAACTGATGAACTACTATGAGCCACAACCATGCTATAATTCAGGTTTTCAACACTTTGAGCCCCCACATCACACCCTCAATCCTCAATCCTCTCAGCAAATTAATCTTGACCCACAACGTACTACTTTGAATGACGAACTACACTCCATCATTCTGCAACTTCAAGAAGGCGTTGTTCTTACAAAAGAAGCATGGGCGGAGGAAAAGCGACTGCAACAAGAGCAAGTATCTAATCTTAGTGATTATACCCCTCCGCTTGTGCGTCAATACTATTATGATGATGATGACGATGATGCTATATGCACTTTCAACACATCTTCTGAAGTTACTGCTCCTACTGTCGATGTTCCTACTGCATCTAAGGATCTAGATTCGTTGAATGAGCTTAGTGATGTTGGTCTTGACAAAGTATTGGATGATGAGGTTTGTGACTTACCTGCTATGGAGCCTGAGGACGACGTTGCTTTTACGGAAGAGGTCTATCCTAGTGATGACGATTCTTCTCTCTGCTATGAGAATTTCACTTTTGAAATTTCTCAATCTCCACCAGTAGATGCAGACGATGACGATTTATTCTCTCCGGTTTACTTGAAGTTCACCGATGAACATGATCTTGTGGATAAGGTGGAAGACGTGCTTCTTCGCGATAGATTACGGAAAGTTCATCTTCTTATTGCTCAAATCGAAGAGTTGACTTCTCCTTCTCTTTCCAAGTCTTTACCTCCATCTATCCCTCCCGTTGAAGATAATGACCCATTGTTGGAAGAAATCGATATCCACTCCATCCCTCCAGGTATTGATGATTCTGACACGGAGGGGGACATTATTTTTGATAATTTGCTGCAGGAAGATATTGTCCCAAGTCCCCCTCCCGAGCACCTTTCATCCCCCCCTTTAGCCACTATCACGGAGGATGAGTGCTTTGACCCGGGAGGTGACATTGATTACGCTATGATTGATAACAATACGGCTTTGCCGCTTGCTCAGCATCTATTGTCTTTGGGGGAGGACAATGTGCTTACTTTACCCACCCCACCTCCCGTGGACCTTGATTTCACATACTTTTCGTATGTCGAAAGGACCTTTCTCCCATTCAAGACTTATCCCCCCGCCTCTCCTTTGTTGATGTCAACCGGGAACGAGGACAAGGTCTTTGATCCCGGTATCACATTCGAGGCATCCCCATGGACCATTTAATTCGGGGACGAGTCAGGCTCGTGACTCGGTTAATATAAACAAGCGCTTTTTGGGAGGCAACCCAATTATCTATCTATTTTCACCATAAGTGTAGGGGGAGCCCCGTGGTGTTTCTTGCTTTCTTTCTTATCATGTGCAGGGATTAGAGCTTCCAAGACACACTCTTGATGACTTTTGACGAACCGTGATTCCGTGTTCCCTTCTTCCCGGTTCTATCCTAAACTCTTTTCGATTCACTATTTTATATTTCTCAATATTAAAATAGGAATCTCTTTAGTTGTGTCTTCCTTAGCGAGATTTAAACAACGTGCACTGATACTATGATTTTATATGGGTTCTATTTGTCTGACAGTCCTCTCGAATTGATCTCAGTCTTAAGTGGAATGATTGTTCTTGGTTACTAAATAGAAGGGTTTGGTTTTCTAATCTAATAAAAATTTAAATGTACTAAAATGAAAACTTAAATCAAAGACAATTACTTTAATGACAATTAATAAAAACGTGAATTAAAATTTGAAATTAAGATTAAAATTAAAATTAAAATTAAAGTTGAAATATAAAATATAGATTATGAAATAAAAGTAAAGAAACAGTCAAACAGTAAAACAGTAACACTCACAGAAAATTGATTCGGAAGTTTTAACCTTCATTCAGAACTTAGGTTCATCCGGAACTTAGCCTTCATTCGGAACTTTAGGTTCATTCGGAACTTGAGGTTTATTCGGAAGTTTGGAAACTCATTCGGAACTTTTTATAAAGAAGTTGATTCGGAACTTAAATGTTCATCCGGAAGTTTTTATTTCATTCGGAACTTTTGGACAAAAAACTCATTCGGAAGATTTTAATTAATTCGGAACTTTTTAGAAACCACCTTCATTCGGAACTCTCTATTCATCCGGAACTTTTGGCTTATTCGGAACTTTCTGCTGACTCGGAAATTTTTGAAAGAAAACTCATGCGGAACTTTTTAACAAGGCATTCATCCGGAACTTTTGAGTTCGTCCGGAAGTTTTTGGTTCATCCGGAACTTTTGAGTTCATCCGGAAGTCTGGGAACAAGATACAGTAGCAGAACCCCCGAAGAACAAGGAAGACAAATTTGATCAAAAATCAAATTAAATACTCAAAAAAGTTTTACCAAATTAACCACAAATCATCTAATAACCATAGGTAACAATTCCCATCAACAAAAACACAAATCTCAACAACTTTTGAAGATCAAATCAATCAAATAAAAACTTGAAAACTTGAAATAAAAGATGATGATGAACAAGATGAAATGGAAAGATTAAACACGAACTTGTATTGATGATTAATGTTTTAACAAGATCAAACAAAGATTAAAATTACAAGGTTTAAGAAACAAAGATCAAGATCACCAAACACCTTATTGGTGTTGGTGATGGGATGAACTAAAAAGAGAAAAAGAAGGAGAGAAAAAGCTAAAAAACTAACTAACTCCTGGATGTGTGTGAGGGGATCCTTTATATAGGCTTGTCTTTTGGTTGGTGAGTGGGCTTTCTCCCGTTCTTCTTGTCTTCTCGTCTTTTCAGAAAAGTTGACGTTTTCGATTCTGATTCGGGATTTGTCGTCGATTAAATTCAACTCGTCTTTTAATTTCATCGTTTAATAGACTTGAGTTTCTTCGACTTATGTAAATCTTCCATCTTTGGTCCTTTTCTTCGATAAATCTTCGAATAGGCCCAGTGACTTCAAATCTTTTGCATCTCTTGGACAATAGACTTTATCTTGAGTCTTTTTCTTCAGTAAAACCCGTGCAATCCCATGTTTTCTTCAATATTCATCCGGTTGGCTCTGAAAACACAATAAACACAAAAACTACGCATAATTCCAAACAAATGATATTAAATACGTGTTTTGGTCTCGTTTTAGCCAGAATTAAGTGGTAAAAGGATGGGTGTTTACACACCTATCAAATCCCCTACACTTAACCATTGCCATGCCCTCATGCAATGCTTAGTGGTAAAGCAATTTTTACACTTTTCTCATATTTAATCAACCTTGGCTTTATTTAAATACCACTAAACAAAAATTAAAATACTAATAGAAATTAAACTTTAAAGGAAACAAAAGAATGGAAATAACTTGCAAAGAGATGAATGACTTACATTAGGGCTTTGGTGCTGCGAAGATTTATCACCCTCAAGTTTCACGTTCCCCAAACTAAGCTTTGAAACGAGATCATTGTTATTATAAGTTAGCAATTCAAACACTTACACACATGTGATAATTAAATGCTTAAACTCCCTTATTCCTAGGTGTATCTCTTATATTTTATTTTTTTGTCTTAGAATGATCATAAAGATGCATTTTTGGACTTATTTCGATAGTTTATTTAGGCCGAAAGCAAAGTAGGACGATTTGATCAATAGTTAGCTAAAGGACAAAATCTTTTAAAACTGCTTCTCGGGATATCAAAAAGTTCATATCTTGGCATAACTTGGTTCACGATTTGAGACCTTTCTCGAGCCGATATTTGGCATGTACTTCATACTTCATATCTTGAGAGATGTTCTTGAGATAATGGTCTTCTCATCGTAATAGAGTTTCTTCACTTGGAGACTTTTGAGGGGTACTCCAACTTTGTTGACCACGACTTCATGATTATTCTTCAATCTCTAATTGGGATTTTGAGATACAACGATCCGCCTCCTTTTCGGACTTGGATCTATTTATCCTCATACCTTGTTAGGGTCTTTTCGGATAGACTTCTCCATGATCTTTATGGGAGTTGATTGCTTTTCGTCGTGAGTCTTGATCCTTCATATTGACTTTGGGAATAATGATTTTCACATCACCTTGGATCTTTAGCAATAAAATGGAATCCTCATGCCTTGTTAGGGCCTTTTCGGACTCGCCAATCTTCGCGCCCCACTTCATAAGTTATGCCTTGGCTATGAACTCTTATCATTACCGAGCAACTTTTAAACGATCTTAGTCTAGAAGCTAAGTAACTTTTCAAATCGTACGACCTTACTTATTGCAGATAATTTATTAGCAAGTGATGGGAGAATAGGCAAATAATTACACCAAGTGAGCTTGTGCAAGAATACCGACTTATAATTGACTCTATCATTTCTCGTCCTCCACAATTTAAAATCTCAAGTAATGAGACTCGTGGATACTTAGCCTAATAAACCAATTAAGGTCTACATGGTTAAGGATACTAGCTAGAATAAACTTGGATGAGTCTATTCGGGTTGAGTCAAAATAAACACAACGGGCCTAATATATCAAAGACTTCTAAAATAGCTACACCACTTTATTAATATTTTTGACTTTATTGCTGGATATATACATATGAAAGCAATGAGAAAATTTTTAAAAATTACGACTAAATGGCCAAAGTTAATAAAATTTTTTGAAAAATGTTGAAAAATATGATTTTCTGGTTAAATGAAGGCATTTTCATGGAAAAGTCCACTTAAAACTTCGATAGAAGTCCCCCTACACTTAAGATAAACATTGTCCTCAATGTTTAAGCATGTGGGAAAAGTTTCCCCTACACTTATGACATTGTGCACGTTGGTTAAATCAAGCTAAGGAAGAGACGACTAACGTGATCAATTTCAAATGTGAGTATGAAGAAAATTGAATCACGATAGTTGAGAGATAGAACCGGATTTCGGATAACACGGGAGCACGGTTCGTCAAGGTTTCCAAGAGTGCACTTATCCCTGTAATCACATCACCACACAAATACAAACACTCTATAGAGGCTCCCATACACTTAGGGGGTTAAAACATAAAAGGATAGATACTCGGGCTGCCTCCCGAGGAGCGCTTGTTTTTGATAACCGAGTCACGAGCCTGACTCGACCCAAAATTAGTTCATGGGGAACATGGTGAGGGATGGAATCACCTCTTGAGAGGTGTCCTCACCAAAGTACAACTTCACTCGTTGGCCATTCACCTTAAAATTAGGTCCATTAGGTTGAGCGAGCTCGAGAGTACCATATGGAAAAATTTGGGCAATGGTGAATGGGCCGGACCAACGAGATTTGAGCTTTCCCGAAAAGAGTTTCAACCGAGAGTTAAAAAGTAAGACTTTGTCTCCAACATGGAACTCTCGGTTTTTGATCTTGGAGTCGTGAATGAGCTTAGTTCTTTCCTTATAGATCAAAGAATTTTCATAAGCCTCATTCCGAAGTTCATTGAGCTCATTGAGTTGGATCTTGCGTAGGTCACCGGCTTTGTTAATATCAAAATTAGCCCACTTCAAGGCCCAGTAAGCCTTGTGCTCCAACTCAATGGGGAGGTAGCACGCTTTCCCGTACACAAGACAATAAGGCGTACAGCCGATCGGGGTCTTGTAAGCAGTACGGAAAGCCCACAAAGAATCATCAAGTTTATCAGCCCATGAGGCACGATGCTCTCCCACGGTTCTTTCCAGAATTCGCTTCAGTCCTCGGTTGGATATTTCAGCCTGGCCATTAGTTTGTGGGTGGTAGGCTGTGGAAAGACGATGATTTACACCGTACTTAGCCATGACTCTAGCAAATTGGTCATTGCAAAAATGAGTCCCACGATCACTAATAATGGCACGAGGCACACCGAATCTAGCGAAAAGAGCTTTCAAAAAGTTACAAACCACCCTTGCGTCATTAGTGGGTAAAGCTTTGGCTTCAACCCATTTGGAGACGTAGTCAACGGCTACAAGGATGTATTTGTTTCCTTTAGAAGAAGGGAATGGCCCCATAAAGTCGATACCCCAAACATCAAAGATTTCACATTCTTGAATGAAATTCTGAGGCATCTCGTCTTTATGTGTGATGTTGCCTTGTTTTTGGCAAACATCACATCTTTTAACCATATCGTGAGCGTCACGATATATGGAGGGCCAATAAAATCCCGAATCAAACACTTTTTAGCGGTGTAGTTGGGACCAAAGTGACCACCGGTGGGTCCTTTGTGGCAAGCATCAAGGATTTCCGACGCTGCCGGTCCGTCAACACATCGGCGGATTATCAGGTCGGCACATTGTTTGAATAGGTAAGGGTCGTCCCAAAAGTAAGTCTTGATGTCGGTGAAGAACTTCTTCTTTTGTTGGGACGTCAACCCTTCCTTGAGAATTCCACCCGCCAAGTAGTTTGCAAAGTCCGCAAACCACGGGGTTTCATTCGACTTCGAATTTATAGACATTAAGGTCTCCAAGGGAAAAGAATTATTGATTTCTTTGTTTGGATGATCCCCTTGGTAAGGATCCTCAAGTCGGCTAAGATGATCCGCGGCTAGGTTTTCAGCTCCTTTTTTATCGCGAATTTCGATTTTAAATTCCTGGAGCAGCAAAACCCAGCGAAGAAGTCTTGGTTTGGAATCTTGCTTTGTCAACAAGTACTTCAGCGCGGAATGATCGGTATACACAATTGTGGTGGAAAGGACAAGATAGGGGCGGAATTTTTCAAAAGCATAGACAACAGCTAAAAGCTCTTTTTCGGTTGTCGTATAATGCAATTGTGCCCCCGTCATTGTCTTGCTAGCGTAATGGATTGGTTGGAAGTGTTTATTCACTCTTTGTCCCAGAACCGCTCCAATAGCAAAATCACTAGCATCGCACATCAACTCAAAAGGCAGCTCCCAATTAGGGGTAACCAAGACGGGTGCCTTAGTTAGCTTATCCTTCAGCGAGTTGAAGGCTTCGAGACACTCTTTGGAAAAGATAAAAGGAGTATCTTTTTCCAAGAGGTGGGTCATCGGGCGAGCGATTTGAGAAAAAGCTTTGATAAATCAACGGTAGAAGCCCGCATGACCCAGAAAACTTCTCACACCCTTCACGGTTGAAGGTGGAGGCAACTTGGCGATAACATCGACTTTAGCACGGTCTACTTCAAGACCGGCTTTGGAGATCTTGTGTCCCAGCACGATGCCTTCTTTTACCATAAAATGGCATTTTTCCCAATTCAGAACAAGGCGAGTGTCTTCGCACCGCTTAAGCATACGTTCCAAATTGGCAAGGCAAGAAGAGAAGGAATCCCCAAAGACCGAGAAATCATCCATGAATACTTCCATGGTTTGTTCAACCATGTCATGGAAGATAGCTAACATGCACCTTTGGAAAGTCCCGGGGGCATTGCATAAGCCAAAAGGCATTCTTTTGTAAGCAAATGTGCCATAGGGACAAGTGAATGTAGTCTTCTCTTGATCTTGGGGATCGATGGGTATTTGGAAATAACCCGAGAAACCATCAAGAAAGCAGTAATATTCATTACCCGCTAATCGTTCAAGCATTTGGTCCATAAAAGGTAGAGGGAAATGATCCTTTCTCGTGGCATCATTGAGTTTGCGATAGTCTATACAAACTCTCCACCCAGTAACGAGACGAGTGGAAATCAACTCGTCGTGTTCATTGGGAACAACGGTTATTCCGCCCTTCTTGGGCACACAATGGATTGGACTAACCCATGGTGAATCCGAAATAGGGTAAATCATACCCGCATCAAGAAGTTTGATAACCTCTGTTTTGATGACTTCATGGATTTTTGGATTCACCCTTCGTTGGCTTTGAATTGTGGGCTTAAAGTCGTCCTCCATGAGAATTTTGTGTGTGCAGAAGTGAGGATCAATTCCACGAATATCCGAAATCTTCCAAGCAATAGCCTTCTTATGATCTTTCAACACGGCGATAAGTCGGGCTTTTTCGTCTTCCTTCAGGTCCTTAGCAATGATGACTGGTGACTTCTTCTCTTCTTCAAGGAATACATACTCGAGATGGGGCGGCAACTCCTTAAGCTCTAAATCCGGAGGATTTTCGACGGGAGGCGTATTCGAAGTCGGAGTATCGATAGCAATGACCGTGGGAGATGGAGGAGAAGGATTGTCTTCTTTGAGAAGGTTTTTAATGAAGCTGAGATCTTCATCCCAATTGGTAGTAGAATCGTCATTGTCTAAATGCACATCTCCCATGGTGGCTTCCAAATCTTTCCAAAGGAAATCACTTTCTCCAAATAGAGATAGTGATGAGTCGATAGAGGAAACGGTCTCAACATTGGGAAGAGAGGTAGGAATACTTTTACAAGCATCTTTGAAGTGTTCTTCACAAGCCTCATCAAGAACGTCAATATAATTAACACTCTCGTATGAATAAGGTTGTTTAGAAAGCTTTCCCATGTTGAAGACTACTTTATCATCACCCACTCTCATGATAAGTGATAGGTGTGTAAACACCCATCTTTTCTACCACTTAATTACAATAATAACCGGACCAAAACGTGTATTTTATGTCTTTTATGTCGGAATTATGCGTGGTTTGTGTTTTTGTTGTAATTTAGGACGAAATTGTGAAAAGTGGAGAAAACACGGGAATTCACGGGCATTCACAGCTTTTATTGAAGAAAAAGATGAAAGATGGAGTCAAGAAGTCAAAAGTGGATAAAGAACGGAAGTCCAAGACCAATTCTGAAGATTTATCGAAGAAAAAGTCAAAAGACGGAAGTTTACTTAAAGCCGAGGAACTCAAGTCTTATTTATCGAAGAATTAAAAGACGAGTCCAAAGAAATCCCGAGCCAAAAGTCATCACATTCCAAGATTAACAAAAAGATTGAGAAGGAAGGACTTGATGGTGCAATTAACAAGAAAGGAAGGAGAGAGGAAGCTTCCTCTAACCTCTCCCCTAATCACCTATAAATACTCTCATTTTCATTTCATTTAGCTTTGTTGGCTAGATTGACAAACTAGTTCTTCCACCTTTCATTTATGCACCTTTATTTACTTGTCATTTAAATACAAGTTTTGCACTTTAATTACTTTTAATTCCAAGTAAGTTTTTAATTTGTGTTCTTTAAATTCTTGTCTTTACCTTTCTTTATCATTTGATCAAGTTCTTTTTATCAATCTCATTCTACCTTTCTCTCTTTTTGTTTCGGTTTGAATTTCGGATTAAGCAAGGTTTTGCTTAATCCATTTGCTCATTTTGATTAAAGTTTCGTCCTTTTTATTTTCTTACACGAAATAAGCCACGAGATTGACAACCTTGTGTGCTTATTTGGAATTTTTCTTAAGTATTTTGAAAGTTTTCTTTAAAGTTTTGATTTTTAACTTTTGATTTCATTTAAGTTCGTGTTTAAAAGTTTGAAAGACTTAAACTTTCTAGCTTATTGTTTCGTTTTGATTTCATTTCATTTAAGTTTTTGGTAACTGCTTATTAGATTAGCTTATTTAGTTCTTGTGCTTATTACCAAGTTGGTTCCATCAGAAAGTTAGGGTTTTCCACATTGCGACGGTTGCAATTCCACATTCCGATAGTGACAGTATTGGGTCCAAGGGTTTTGCATTCCGATCCGGGATTGCGATAGGTGTACCATTTCCTCATTCCGATCTGGGGATTGCGATCGCATATTGCGATCGCTCTTTCCGACGGCTATTGAGGGTCACTTAGACGAAGTGCTGCCCAATTTTCCCCAGCCACATTCCGATCTAGGTGATATTCCGATAGGACACATTCCGATCTGGACTACATTGCGATCTGAGGTTGTTAGGTTATTCCGATCTGAAAAGGTGACATATTCCGATCTGGGTTTCTCCAACATTCCGATAGGTGGTGTGTTCATTCCGATGGTAAGTTGATCGGAATACATTCCGATCTAGGTTAACTTTCATATTTTGTTTTGTTTAATTTTTAGTTTATGTTTGTTTTTTATACTTGTCTAATTTTAATTCTCGTCACGCTTTTATTTGTAGTCATTTAATCAATTTACTTTCCGTCACGTTTTTAAATATTGCACACTTTCTTTTAATTAGACGTAGATTTAATTTCACGCATTTCATATACTTGCCCTTTACTTTAACGACATTTACTTTTAAGTCTTTGCACATTTAAATTAAAAACCAACCAAAAATATTCTTTTCCACCAAAATAAAACTGAGTCACATAGAAAACTAAGATCAATTCGATTAGACACACATCAACGAACACATACTTTTTATTGGCCAAAAGCCTAGTTATTAAATGGCGCCGCTGCCGGCTCTTTTCGTAAAGATCAACAGTTTTTTGTGAGAGACACGTTGCTTTTTGGGATCCGTTCACTTGTGAGCGTTACTTGCTTGCTTAAAAAAAAATTCAACAAAACCATAAAAATTAAAAATTGTTAAAAATCCATAAAAATTAAAAATTTCAAAAATCCAAAAAGATTTTATCTTTATTGTGTATATATATTGTCTTTGTGTTTGGTTTTGTTTTCTTTTGCATTTTCAGGTGTATGCGTACTAGATCTTCTAATTACCAAGAGCCCGAGCCTCAAGAAGATTTAGATATGGCAGGTGTTAACAACAACATTCCACCGAACCTGAATAATAATAATAACAACAATGCTCTTCCACCGCCCGATCTTCGGACCATGGAGGAACTTTGTCAACCAACCATGTTTGGATGAGGAGGACCGATTGCGCCAATGCAAATCAACGCTCCTGAGTTTTCGTTGAAGCACCACATGATTCAGCAAGTACAAACAAACCCATTTAGAGGATTGCCTGATGATGATGCCAACAAACACCTCGACAAGTTCATTACTATCACCCAGAGCATGAAGTTGGCTGGTGCCACTATGGATGAACTTCGCCTACAACTCTTTCCACATACTCTATTACATCATGCCGAGAAATGGTTTGATCGTCTCCCGAAGAATTCTATTCACACTTGGGATGACATGACTCAACGCTTTTTGTCGCGCTACTTTCCACCATCCATGGTCACAAGCCTTCGCAATCAAATCAGCGGCTTCATGCAAGACCCTGATGAATCTCTTTTTGATGCTTGGGAGAGATATAATGTCTTGATAGATCGATGTCCAAACCACAACATGCTTCCGGTCACCTTGATCGATACTTTCTACAACGGATTGACTCTTCGAGATCGTGATACGATTAATGCAGCCGCCGGTGGCACATTCATGAAAAGGAGACCCGAGGAGTGTAGAGAGTTAATTGAGAACATGACTACTCACCACAAGAATTGGGATTCCTCTGCATCTTCTAGGAACAACCCGAGAGTCAATGTTTCCTCAACCTCAGCAAACCCTGAGATGACCGAACTCACCCGCATGATGACTGAAATGAGCAAAAGTATTACGCTTCTCGCTTCAAATCAACAACAACAACAAGTTAAAGCGGTTGCTAATCCTTGTGAAACATGCGGCGGTCCTCACTCATACACCGATTGTCCTTCGACACAAGGAAATCCGGAAAATGTGTATGCAGCTTATGGTAATTATTCACCGGAAAATTACCAAGCTCGACCTCAAGGGGATAGAAATCTGCTGAGCTACCGATCTAACAACTACCTTTCACCCGGTTTTTCTCCTCAAAACCAAAACCCCGCCAACAACTACAATAGAAGCAACCAAATCCCACCAAGAGCTTCTAATCCTTATCACCCACCCACCCAACAAAACCCACCCATTAATCCCGATGTTGAGGCCATCATGAGAACCCAAGGTGAGCAAATCAAGAATCTGCAGAGCCAAATTATCAATCTTAAAGGAGATATTACCAAGCAAGGAAATGAGATAAGATCCGAGCTTCGAGATAATATTCAATCCTCTTTCAGCAATCAAACCAATGATTTGAAGAATATGCTTGCTAGTTTCTTGCCCCCTGCTCAACCTTCTTCTTCAAGTTCTCTACCTTCAAACACCGTCACCAATCCGCGAGCCAATGTGAGTGCTATTACTACTCGTAGTGGAGTCACCATTGTAGGACCACCAATCCCACCCCCATCATCTACACCACCTCCACCACCATGTATCCCTACTCCTCCTACACCTAGTATTAGTGCACCATTACCGTCTCCGCCTCGACGTGATGAAATTTCCGCCAATAACCCTTCAACATCTCAACCGTTACCTACCACATCTGCACCCTCACCACCCAAACCTACTATCCCTTATCCCTCTCGCTTGGGCAAGAACAAAATGCTAAACAAGGAGGACGCTCAAGTAACTAGCTATATCAAGATGATTTCTCAAATGAACTTCAACATTAGTTTTCTTGAAGCACTTGTCCACATGCCCAAATTTGTTAAAGCATTTAAGGAATTGCTTAACAAGAAGGAGAAGCTGCTTGAACTCGCCAACACACGATTAAATGAGAACTGCTCTGCAGTTATTCTTAAAGAACTTCCGGAAAAGCTTGGAGATCCCGGTCGTTTCGTGTTGCCTTGCGTGTTCAACAAAACTGAAGAATTTACTGCCCTTGCTGATCTCGGGGCTAGTATTAATTTGATGCCTTTGAGTGTTTGGAAAACACTATCATTGCCCGACCTCACTCCAACAAAGATGACTCTTGAACTTGCAAATCGCACTCTCGCTTACCCTGTTGGTATAGCCGAAGACGTGTTCATTAAAGTTGGCACATTTACTTTCCCGGTCAATTTTGTCGTAGTTGATTATGAAATGGACCCACGTATTCCTTTAATACTTGGTCGGCCATTCTTGAGAACCGGACGTGCTTTAGTAGATGTGGCCGAAGGTGAGTTAATCCTACGAGTCGGGGATGATGCAAAAGTTTTCAAAATGGGGAAGCTTACTAGTTTAACTTTTGGAGGCCGAGAATCAGTGAATATGATTAATGTGCTAGATGACTTTACCGTCTACGAAAATCCTCTATTCGACTCTTGCATCGATAATCCACTTTTTCATGATGATGTGGATGATTCTCTCCCTACTTTGGACGCTTCTCCCATTTATGATTCATCACCAGTCTTTGAAACTTATGATGATGATGAGTCTAGCTCAGATTCGGATGATTTTGAGTGTACTTCTGAGTATCCCGAGCTGCCCACTTTTGATGATTTTGATGAGGCTGATACTCTCTCGAGCGATTCTTCCCATGATGAAGATCCTCCGCCATCACTCGATCCTACTTTAGACGATTACTCATTCGAGGAAGATTTCTCTGAATTTCTTAACACATACTTCCCTCATGAGAGTGATGCACCTCCTTTGGACTTTGAAGATTATCGTCTTGATCCTACTTTGGATTTGAAGAGCATTTTTTCCAAGGAGAAGAAACCGGTTGACACCGAAATCCGTTGCACGTATGATTTAACACCTCTTTGTCCCACTTCTGAGGACGAGGTTGTGCTTCTTTGCGGATCTTCTTCACACTCGGCTGAGCCGGAGTGCTATTTTCCCCTGAAGGAAAAGGTGTTCGATCCCGGTATTGAAGTCTTTAAGCCATCTCAGTATCCACCTGATGAAATAAAAGGAAAAATCTTTGGAACCATTGAAGACATGCTTACACTTCTTCCTACTTGCTTCCACCGTGTTCCATCACTGCTTAAGGGAACCCTGCCACTTCTCCTTTGGCTTGCCTTGTTCACCTTAAGCTCTTTCTTATTGATGGATGAAAACTATGTCTTTGATCCTGGTGGATTTCTTTCATGCTACTTCCGTTGATGATCAAGGTCGAGTCAGGCTCACGACTCGGTTAACAAAAACCAAGCGCTTCTTGGGAGGCAACCCATGCATCTATCTTTTCGCTTTCTTTACCATAAGTGTAGGGGGGACCCCTTTGGATTGCTATTTCCTCTCCTCACTTCTTAATCAGGGATTCGAGCTTCAATGATCCACTCTTGATGATTCTTGACGACCCGTGATTCCGTGTTCTACTTCTTCCCGGTTCTATCCTAAACTCTTTTCAATTCACTATTTTATATTTTCTCAATATTAAAATAGGAATCTCTTTAGTTGTCTTTTCCTTAGCAAAATTTAAACAACGTGCACAATGTCCTAAGTGTAGGGGAGTTTACTCCCAAACGCTTAAACATTGAGGACAATGTTTATCTTAAGTGTAGGGGGGACTTCTATCGAAGTTAAGTGGTCTTTTCCTTGTATTTGTCCTCATTTTAACCGGAAAATCAATTTTTCGACATTTTTCAAAATTTTTGATCTATTGTGGCCTATTAGTTTTTCCCTTTTGTATAGTTATTTTCTTTCTTTGCTAGAATAAATGTTTAATAAGTGGTTTTAAATTTTCAAACGTTGTGAATCTTTTGACTCAACTCGAGTTTACTCTAGCTAGTATCCTTAACGTGTTTAAGTCAAGTTTTGCTAGGCTTTTATATAGGGAGCTATAAAACGCGAAAGTCTTAACTCTCACGGGTTAAGAACAAGAACTTTTCGCAAGTTCCTATAATTGATCCTAGAGAGTCGTTTATCAAGGGAACTTTAAAATGCGACTTCTAAGCTTGAAAAAGTCTAAGAATTTGCAAGATCCTATAGGCGACTCGAAAACCCAAAACTTTGATTTAATAGGCTAAGTATCCACGAGTCTCATTACTTGAGATTTTAAACTGTGGAGAACGAGAGATGATAGAGCCAATTATAAGTTCGGTATTCTTTCGTGAATTTATGTGAGTTAATTATAAGCCTATTCTCCCATCGCTTGCTAATAAATTTATCTGCTAATAAATAAGGTTGTACGATTTGAAAAGTTACTTAGCTTCTAGCCCCAGATCGTTTAAAAGTTGCTCGGTAATGACGAGAGTTCATAGCCAAGGCATAACTTATGAAGCGGGGCGCAAAGATTGGCGAGTCCGAAAAGGCCCTAACAAGGCATGAGGGCTCTGTTTTGTTGCTAAAGATCCAAAAGTGATGTGAAGAATCATTTATCGAAAATCAATATGAAGGATCGAGACACACGACGTAAAGCAAAACTCCCAAAAGTCATGGAGAAGTATATCCGAAAAGACCCTGACAAGGTATGAGGATAAATAGATCCAAGTCAATAAAGGAGGCGGATCGTTGTATATCAAAATCCAAAATAAAGATTGGAGAAAAATGAAGAAGTCGTGGTCCATATATGAAAAATCTCTCAAAAATTCCAAGTGAAGAAATTCCAATTATGAAGAGAAGACCATTATTTCATGAACGTCTCTCAAGATTTGAAGTATGAAGTCGCTGCCAAATATCGGCCCGAGAAAGGTCTCAAATCGCGAACCAAGTTATGCCAAGATATGAACTTTTTGATATCCCGAGAAGCAGTTTTAAAAGATTTGGTCCTTTAGCTAACTATTGATTAAATCGTGCACCTTATTTTCAGACTAAATAATTATCGAAATAAGTCAAACAATGCATCTTCGTGATCATTCAAGACAACAATAAAATATAAGAGATACTCATAGGAATAAGGGAGTCTAAGTGAATAATTGGCCCACATGAGTTTGTGTTAGTCTACTAACTTATAATAACAATGATCTCGTTTTTAAGCTTGGTTTGGAGAAAGTGAAAAGTTGAGGATGATGATTATTCATGACATTTTCAAAACCCAAGGTATGCTTTTTGATTTATCTACTTTGAATGTTCATAGTTTCTATCTCTTTAATAAAGGCCAACACGGATTGATTATGATGAAAAATGTAAACGTGCTTTGTAACTAATGCATTGCATGAGGACATTGCAATGGTCAAGTGTAGGGGATTTGATAGGTGTGTAAACACCCATCTTTTCTACCACTTAATTACAATAATAACCGGACCAAAACGTGTATTTTATGTCTTTTATGTCGGAATTATGCGTGGTTTGTGTTTTTGTTGTAATTTAGGACGAAATTGTGAAAAGTGGAGAAAACACGGGAATTCACGGGCATTCACAGCTTTTATTGAAGAAAAAGATGAAAGATGGAGTCAAGAAGTCAAAAGTGGATAAAGAACGGAAGTCCAAGACCAATTCTGAAGATTTATCGAAGAAAAAGTCAAAAGACGGAAGTTTACTTAAAGCCGAGGAACTCAAGTCTTATTTATCGAAGAATTAAAAGACGAGTCCAAAGAAATCCCGAGCCAAAAGTCATCACATTCCAAGATTAACAAAAAGATTGAGAAGGAAGGACTTGATGGTGCAATTAACAAGAAAGGAAGGAGAGAGGAAGCTTCCTCTAACCTCTCCCCTAATCACCTATAAATACTCTCTTTTTCATTTCATTTAGCTTTGTTGGCTAGATTGACAAACTAGTTCTTCCACCTTTCATTTATGCACCTTTATTTACTTGTCATTTAAATACAAGTTTTGCACTTTAATTACTTTTAATTCCAAGTAAGTTTTTAATTTGTGTTCTTTAAATTCTTGTCTTTACCTTTCTTTATCATTTGATCAAGTTCTTTTTATCAATCTCATTCTACCTTTCTCTCTTTTTGTTTCGGTTTGAATTTCGGATTAAGCAAGGTTTTGCTTAATCCATTTGCTCATTTTGATTAAAGTTTCGTCCTTTTTATTTTCTTACACGAAATAAGCCACGAGATTGACAACCTTGTGTGCTTATTTGGAATTTTTCTTAAGTATTTTGAAAGTTTTCTTTAAAGTTTTGATTTTTAACTTTTGATTTCATTTAAGTTTCGTGTTTAAAAGTTTGAAAGACTTAAACTTTCTAGCTTATTGTTTCGTTTTGATTTCATTTCATTTAAGTTTTTGGTAACTGCTTATTAGATTAGCTTATTTAGTTCTTGTGCTTATTACCAAGTTGGTTCCATCGGAAAGTTAGGGTTTTCCACATTGCGACGGTTGCAATTCCACATTCCGATAGTGACAGTATTGGGTCCAAGGGTTTTGCATTCCGATCCGGGATTGCGATAGGTGTACCATTTCCTCATTCCGATCTGGGGATTGCGATCGCATATTGCGATCGCTCTTTCCGACGGCTATTGAGGGTCACTTAGACGAAGTGCTGCCCAATTTTCCCCAGCCACATTCCGATCTAGGTGATATTCCGATAGGACACATTCCGATCTGGACTACATTGCGATCTGAGGTTGTTAGGTTATTCCGATCTGAAAAGGTGACATATTCCGATCTGGGTTTCTCCAACATTCCGATAGGTGGTGTGTTCATTCCGATGGTAAGTTGATCGGAATACATTCCGATCTAGGTTAACTTTCATATTTTGTTTTGTTTAATTTTTAGTTTATGTTTGTTTTTTATACTTGTCTAATTTTAATTCTCGTCACGCTTTTATTTGTAGTCATTTAATCAATTTACTTTCCGTCACGTTTTTAAATATTGCACACTTTCTTTTAATTAGACGTAGATTTAATTTCACGCATTTCATATACTTGCCCTTTACTTTAACGACATTTACTTTTAAGTCTTTGCACATTTAAATTAAAAACCAACCAAAAATATTCTTTTCCACCAAAATAAAACTGAGTCACATAGAAAACTAAGATCAATTCGATTAGACACACATCAACGAACACATACTTTTTATTGGCCAAAAGCCTAGTTATTAATAAGCTCACCGGCTTCAACATCGATGAGAGTGCGACCGGTCCTCAAGAATGGACGACCAACAATGAGTGGCACACGGGGGTCCATCTCGTAGTCGACGACAACGAAATCAGCAGGGAAGGTGAATTTGTCGACTCCTACAATGACGTCTTCGGCTATCCCCACTGGATAAGCAACCGTACGGTTAGCCAATTCCAAAGTCATTTTGGTGGGGACTAGCTCTGGGATAGATAATTGCTTCCAAACACTTAGAGGCATGAGATTAATACTGGCACCTCGATCGGCTAGGGCCATGCAATTCTCTACTCCCGGGAAATTGCAAGGGATAAGAAAACGACCCGGATCACCAAGCTTGGTTGGTAATTTCCTTAAGAGCACTGCAGAGCAACTCTCATTAAGTTGGGTGTTGGCAATATCGAGGAGCTTTTCCTTGTCGCTCAGAAGATCTTTAAACATTTTCGTATACTTGGGCATGTGAGCGAGAGCCTCAGCGAAGGAGATATTGAAATTCAATTGTTTGAACATTTTAAGGAAGTTTGAAACCTGAATATCATCCTTGCTCTTTTGCTTCTCTTTCCTCAACCTAGATGGATAAGGTATATTGGAAGAAGAGGAAGGCTTTGGGAGAATAGGATCACTCACATCCTTGGGTGGAGGAGGGGTAGAAGGAAGAGGTGGAGAAATTGGGGAAGGAGAAGGATGAGGAATAGGAGCAGGTGACTCGGTCTCCTTAGTCACAATCACTGGTGGAGGTATAGGAAGCTCGGGTTCCTTGGTACCTTTACCACTTCGAGTAGTGATTGCTTTCATCTCCCCTCTTGGGTTCGCAACGGTGTTACTCGGAAGAGTACCCGAAGAAGAGGGTTGATTACCTTGGAAAAAACTAGCCATCATGTTCCTCAGATCATTAGTTTGGCTATCCAACGTATTTCTCATGTCGGCTCTCAAATCGTTTCCTTGCTTGACCAAGTCTGCTTTCATGTTTCGCACTTCCTGTTGGAGATTTTCCACGATCACATCATTGGTCCTCATGTAGGTTGCAACCTCTTGGTGTAATGCAGTGGTGGTTGGGTTGGGAGGAGCATTGTATGCGGGTGGTTGATAAGCAGTTTGTTGGTAAACTTGGTTGTTACGTTGAGGTGGTTGTTGCTGCTTGTGAGGAGGGATGTATGGTTGTCGAGGTTGTTGTTGTTGTTGAGGAGGGCGATTAAGGTTTTGTTGTTGGTTTGGGTTGGTAGGAGGAAAACCAGGTGGTGAAAGATAATTGTTGGAACGGTAGCTAAGCAAATTTCGGTCACCTTGAGGTCTAGCTTGATAAGTAGGTTGAGGATAGGTGCCATATGCCGCATTCACATTTTCAGCAGGGTAGTCTTGGGTGGCGGTACAAGTGGTGTAAGAGTGAGGACCACCGCATATCTCACAAGGTTGGCTGACAGCGTTAACTTGAGCGTTTTTAGCATTGTTGTTGTTGTTGTTGCTGACGGTGTAGGTAACAAGCGATTCAAGAAACACAGTGATTTTGTCAAGTCGCTTGTCGCTGTCATTAGTGCTAGCACTAGCGACATTGGTCCGAACACTCTTGGTTTGCACACGAGATTTATTCTCAATGATGTCCCAAGCAGCATTGGAAGTCTTGGCCAATAGATTACCCCCCGAGGCACTGTTCAGTGAATCTTGGTCACTCATGCTTAAACCATTGTAGAAAGTATTAATTTGATGTACTTTGGTAAAACGATGTTGTGGGCATTTTCTTAAAAGATCTTTAAAACGATCCCAAGATTCACTGAACGACTCATCGTACTTTTGTTCAAAATTTATGATCTCATTCCGCAAAGCGGTAGTACGAGAGGGTGGAAAAAAGTAATTGATAAACTTTGTTTCCAAATCCGTCCACGAGAGAATACTCTGTGGCGGTTCCTTTGCAAGCCAATGCCGGGCTTGTCCCTCTAAAGAAAAGGGAAAAAGTTGTAACCTTATAACCTCTTGTGGAACACCATTGAACTTGACCGTGTTGGTGAGTTGCAAGAATCTCTTGATATGGTCATGTGGGTCATTAATGGTACGTCCCAAGAATGGTTGAGCGGAGACCATCTGGATAAAGCCTGATTTTAGCTCAAAGTTGTTGGCAGCAATTGGAGGTATGACAATTAGATCCGTGTTGCCATCTACATGAGCTTGCAGTAGTTCAATCATCGGGCGATTATCCGGAAGGGGCTCATTGTTGTTGTTATTCATGTTGTTGAAAGGTGGATTGTTGTTGTTATTATTATTGTTTGGAGGTGGTATGTTGTTGTTGTTTTGTACACCGGCCATGTATAAGTTATCGAGAGGCTCGGGCTCTTGATAAGACGTGGATCGAGTGCGCATACACCTGCAAAAGAACGAACAAAGAAAAACAAAGCAAAAATATTTTTGGTTTTTATGTTTTTTAATTTTTTTTTTTTTTTTTGAAAATTTTATATTTTTTTAGGATTTTTTTGAAAATTTTTCTGAAAAAGTAACGTTCACGGGGAACGGATCCCAAAATCCAAGTTCTCACAAAAAACTTTTGATCTTAACGAGAAGAGCCGGCAGCGGCGCCATTTTGATACTATGATTTTATATGGGTTCTATTTGTCTCACAGTCCTCTCGAATTGATCTCAGTCTTAAGTGGAATGATTGTTCTTGGTTACTAAATAGAAGGGTTTGGTTTTCTAATCTAATAAAAATTTAAATGTACTAAAATGAAAACTTAAATTAAAGACAATTACTTTAATGACAATTAATAAAAACGTGAATTAAAATTTGAAATTAAGATTAAAATTAAAATTAAAATTAAAGTTGAAATATAAAATATAGATTGTGAAATAAAAGTAAAGAAACAGTCAAACAGTAAAACAGTAACACTCACAGAAAATTGATTCGGAAGTTTTAACCTTCATTCGGAACTTAGGTTCATCCGGAACTTAGCCTTCATTCGGAACTTTAGGTTCATTCGGAACTTGAGGTTTATTCGGAAGTTTGGAAACTCATTCGGAACTTTTTATAAAGAAGTTGATTCGGAACTTAAGTGTTCATCCGGAAGTTTTTATTTCATTCGGAACTTTTGGACAAAAAACTCATTCGGAAGATTTTAATTCATTCGGAACTTTTTAGAAACCACCTTCATTCGGAACTCTCTATTCATCCGGAACTTTTGGCTTATTCGGAACTTTCTGCTGACTCGGAACTTTTTGAAAGAAAACTCATGCGGAACTTTTTAACAAGGCATTCATCCGGAACTTTTGAGTTCGTCCGGAAGTTTTTGGTTCATCCGGAACTTTTGAGTTCGTCCGGAAGTCTGGGAACAAGATATAGTAGCAGAACCCCCGAAGAACAAGGAAGACAAATTTGATCAAAAATCAAATTAAATACTCAAAAAGGTTTTACCAAATTAACCACAAATCATCTAATAACCATAGGTAGCAATTCCCATCAACAAAAACACAAATCTCAACAACTTTTGAAGATCAAATCAATCAAATAAAAACTTGAAAACTTGAAATAAAAGATGATGATGAAAAGATGAAATGGAAAGATTAAACACGAACTTGTATTGATGATTAATGTTTTAACAAGATCAAACAAAGATTAAAATTACAAGGTTTAAGAAACAAAGATCAAGATCACCAAACACCCTATTGGTGTTGGTGATGGGACGAACTAAAAAGAGAAAAAGAAGGAGAGAAAAAACTAAAAAACTAACTAACTCCTGGATGTGTGTGAGGGGATCCTTTATATAGGCTTGTCTTTTGGTTGGTGAGTGGGCTTTCTCCCGTTCTTCTTGTCTTCTCGTCTTTTCAGAAAAGTTGACGTTTTCGATTCTGATTCGTGATTTGTCGTCGATTAAATTCAACTCGTCTTTTAATTTCTTCGTTTAATAGACTTGAGTTTCTTCGACTTATGTAAATCTTCCATCTTTGGTCCTTTTCTTCGATAAATCTTCGAATAGGCCCAGTGACTTCAAATCTTTTGCATCTCTTGGACAATAGACTTTATCTTGAGTCCTTTTCTTCAGTAAAACCCGTGCAATCCCATGTTTTCTTCAATATTCATCCGGTTGGCTCTGAAAAGACAATAAACACAAAAACCACCATAATTCCAAACAAATGATATTAAATACGTGTTTTGGTCTCGTTTTAGCCAGAATTAAGTGGTAAAAGGATGGGTGTTTACACACCTATCATGCACAATGTCCTAAGTGTAGGGGAGTTTACTTCCACATGTTTAAACATTGAGGACAATGTTTATCTTAAGTGTAGGGGGGACTTCTATCGAAGTTTAGTGGCCTTTTCCTTGTATTTGTCCTCATTTTAACCGGAAAATTTGATTTTTCGACATTTTTCAAAAATTTTGATCTATTTTGGCCTATTAGTTATTACTTTTGTATAGTTATTTTCTTTCCTTATTAGAATAAGTTTTAATAAAGTGGTTTTAATTTTCAAAAGTCGTGAATATTTTGACTCGACCCGAGTTTACTTATCTAAGTTTGCTCTAGCTAGTATCCTTAACGTGTTTAAGTCAAGTTTTGCTAGGCTTTTATATAGGGAGCTATAAAACGCGAAAGTCTTAACCCTCACGGATTAAGCACAAGAACTTTTCGCAAGTTCCTATAACTGATCCTAGAGAGTCGTTTATCAAGGGAACTTTAAAACGCAAATTGATTGTAGGGTTTTACTACTCTTTAGGAAAAGAGCGTAAATAGCGGTAAGTATCGAACAAATGACTTTTAAGAAAAATCAAGTGTTAATGACCCAATCACTTAAAAAGAGAGAAAGTTCGTTTCCCAAGGAGGTATATGTGTTGTGAGTTAACTTGTAGTTATTTGAGATTAATATTGAGAAGAATGGGGATGAGAAGATGAAAAGACGGTTACGTTAAAATTAAACTACGACGAAAAAGACGTAAATGTAAAGTCGTGAAAAACTACCCAAATTAAAAAATTTATACTAAGACCAAAAACAAGAATTAAAAAGAGACTAAAAAGAAGTCTAGAATAATATAAATAAATATAAAAATCCAACAAAGATATTTTAAAACCTTCTATTAATTAAATATTGAATTTTAAATGCTAATTAAAGCCCTAAAATTAAATATAACTAATGAAATGTCTAAAATATGATTTTATTGAATAATTACTTAACTTATATAATTAGAAGACTAAAAAGTAATTTTCTAAAAATTAAAAGCTATTAAAACTATTTTTAAAACTCTAAAAATGATTAAAAATGATTAAAACCTAATTAAACTTAAAATAATTATAAAAATAAATCTAAAAGCTATAAAAATATTCTAAAAATGGAAATAGTCCTTATTAATGATAAAGAACCTAAGAAAAATGAAAAAGAAAGAAAAATAAAACTTTGATTTTTTTATAATAAAATAATATTAAAATAATGCTAAAAATAAAAAGTTTCTAAAATTAATTCTAAAAAATTTCTAAAATCTTAAAATATTCTAACTAAGAGAAAAACACAAATTAGAGCTCCTAAAACCTTTTTAATATTTTTATAAAAATGTTTAAAGTTTATAAAAAAACTTAAAATAATATAAAATTAAAAATTAAAGTTTATAAAACCAAAACCTAATGTAAACCTCAAATTAATATTTTAAAAACTAAAAATTATTTTTCCTAAAAATTAAAAATCTTTTTTCTATTTTTTAATGACTTTATAAAAAACGGCTATTAAATAAATTCTAGAAAATAAATAAAGAAAAGGAAAATTTTCAAACCAAGCTAGAAAAATCACAAAACCTAATAAGATTCTGGGAAAATTCAAAAGAAGTAAAATAGCTTAACAAATAAGCTGGAAATGAGGAATTAAGCTACGGTTTTTATTTAAATAAGCTAGAAAGAAAATGGGTTAAATAAGTAATGAAAACAAACATAAACGTAAAAAGGAGTCTAGATCAATGGTAGTTCCCTTAACCCTCCAGCGAGAGGTCTGGGGTTCGAGTCCGTTGCGGGCTACCTTTTTACTTTTATTTTCTTTTTTTATTTTTTTCTTTGCCAAATCAATCTGTGACCTTGTTAACCTTGCAATCCAATCCAATATCACTTTTTTAGCTAGATTTAAGCACAAAGAAGATCAAAATGTGCCCAGTTAGGCTATGTTGCTGATGAACAAGTGTGAGTACACACTTGTGCACTCTTGGAACCAAGAGGGGCTTGGTTATGCTTTGTTTGGTGATGATATTGGACAATGGGGGAACCCTTGTGCTTATTGAAGCACAAAGAGTCAACACAAACAAGAATTAAACAACTAGCACACAAATAGTTCACAAATTAGGCACACTCAGGCAATGTCAAGTTGCTGATACAAAGATGAGCAGATCTGGGGACTTATGAGCTAGACAGATTACACAAACTTGAGTTTCAGTGGTCCAAATCATGCATACAAACTCACAATCCAGCAAACAAACCAAATCAATCCCTGAAATAACCTAGAACTTAACAGATTTCAAAATCAATGCACAAATTTCATGAAAAATATACAGAAAAGTGGTATGCAGATTTAGCTACTCTTTTCCTTTTCAAACACACCAATTCCTTCTAATCTTGCACTAAATTGAACTAGAACTACTAACAAACCTAACTCAACCTTATTGAAGCTATCTAACACTTATGTAAACACAAATCAAATCCTTTTGCCCTGCTTAAACACGTTTCCAAACACCCTGTTAAATCTGAAAACCAACTTTTAACAAATCAAAACACCTTAAAACCTAGTCAAACTGATTTATATGATATCTAACATGCAAATCAACATATAAGAACACAAAACAATCAGCTTAAACAACTAATATCAAACAATCAAACAAGATCATATAGGCTTACACTTTTCTGAAATGTAAAAAGGGAAAAGGATTTTACCTCAAGGGCTTACATCCAAGCCCTTGGTGGATGAAAATCCACTTCCTTATGCACCCGGGTGCATGCAGATCAATGATCAACAACTCTTTCAACCTGCTTAATAAAATCAAACAAAAACAAAAAAAACAAGGATAATAACCAATATACTATTCTGTTTCTTTTCTTTCTTCCTTAATCTATTCCAAAAACTTTTCAACCTTCTAAAACACGTTTTAATAACACTAAATTACCAATCCAAATGATCCTCTTAACATCAAAACCTTGAAACAGATTTCTTACCAAAAATCTTTCAAATTCACAAACCTTGAAATAAATTTTGAAAATCAAAATTACTTCACCAAAAGACAAATTGGAACTCAGAATCAAGCTTCACACTACACACAACTTTTAAAAACAATAAAAAGGGATTACACTTGATTAAATCAAAAACCAAACTTTTATTTCTTTAAAAAGGAATTACAAGGAAAAGCTTGAAACTGGAACAAGGGACATCCACAAGTCGGAGTCTCCTTTTATAATGACTATAGAACACTCTAGAATCCTAAAATCAAAACCCTAATCACTAGAAATTCCCAAATTTGCCCTTGACGATTTTGAGTGGTGAGTTGTCCAAACTTGATCTCCTTCGTTCATTTTGGCGTTGTGAGTAAGCAATGCATCTCCACTGTTGATATGGGACACGTCACAGTACTTGGGGATCAAGGTGTGATGTGATTGGTTGAGAGGGGAATTGGGGGTAGGGTCCACAGTGAGTGGGAAGAGGTTTTTGTGTGTGGGAAATGTTCCTGCGTGTGTGAATCACACGTGGGCAAGTTTAATTGATTTTTACCCAAGTATAAGTTGGGGTAAATTCTGGGTGTGAAAAGGATAAACAGTAACTCTGTTTGATCCTATTTTGGGGGAAAAAAGGTGTTAGGCGCCAGTTTGGTTTAAATGTTTCAAATGGTGCACTTTCAGTCCTTATCTTTTGAGTTTTTTGGCAAACAAAGTCTTATGCCCTAAAACGTGTTCTCCCTTGTAAATAAGTTTCACCAATTGTCACATTTGGCACAAACTTTGGAAAAAGGTTATCAAAGGGTTGTTTTTGACATTCTTGGATAATTCAGGGACTGAACTTGGACAATCTTGATCTTCAAAGGTCTTCAATGTCTCTTAATCTTCATGAGGGACCATAATTGACAAATTGATTTTGTTGAGGGACCAATCTTGTCATTTCTTCAAAGTTGAAGGACCTTTTTGCAATTTTGACAAACTTAAGGGACCAAACTTGTAATTATTAATATACAAGGGTTTTAAGTGTCTTTTCTTCATTAATGGAGGATCAATCTTGTTTGTCTTCAAGTCTTCAAGGGTATTTGATGAAAATTCCATGATTAGGGCCCGGTTCATTGTACGGCTTCGCTTCTCGTGTTCGTTTTTCCTTGTATCTTGTGATCTTTTGTCTTTTTCACGATATCCATACCTAAAATACACATGAACACAAAAGCAAGCATATATATGGTATTTTATGACATATTAGTGCATTTAAAGCCCGAAAAGAACGATGAGATCATGTATAAATGCCATCTCATCACTCCCCCATACTAAGCCATTGCCGTGCCCTCACGCAATGCTAGAATAAAGTATCTAAGCATCACCAAAGTTCAATTTTATTAACCTTTATTGAAGAGTAAAAGAATTGCAACATACTACGATGATGTGTAAAGACATAATGTATGATTTTCATCACCAAAAGGTGACTTTTAGGGTCAAAGAATAGAAACAAGTTAATGTCTCTTAGAGTAAACTTCGTCATCCTTGATTGTCATACATTCCATGCTAAGTGCAAAAACAAGATCATTGTTGGTACAAGTCACAATGCTAACACTACTCATATGTCCAAATTGTGTAATACTTTTTCTCCCCGCAATCCTAGTTATTATAAAAGGAAATGGGTTACTAGCATTTTTTATCTATTTGTCATGGATCACAAGTGATACATATTGACTTATTTGAGTAGTTATTAGTCCGAAAGCAAAGTAGCACGATTTGATCGATAGTTAGCCGAAGGACAAAATCTTTTAAAACGGCTTCTCGTGTATCTCCTTAAGTTCATATCTTGGCATAACTTGTTTCACGATTTGAGACCTTTCTCGGACCGATATTTGGCATGTACTTCATACTTCAAATCTTGGGAAGACGTTCTTGAAATTATGGTCTTCTCTTCATATTTTGGAATTTCTTCACTTGACGTTTTTGAGAGATTCTTCATATAGGACCACGACTTCATCATTTTTCTTCAATCTTTACTTTGGATTTTGATATACAACGATCCGCCTCCTTTTCGGACTTGGATATATTTATCCTCATACCTTGTTAGGGTCTTTTTGGATAGACTTTCTCCATTCTTTATGGGAGTAATAGCTTCTCGTCGTGTGTCTCGATCCTTCATATTGATTTAGGAATAATGATACTTCACATCATCTTTGGATCTTTAGCAAAAATAGAGCTCCTCATGCCTTGTTAGGGCCTTTTTGGATGATCGCCAATCTTCGCGTCCCGCTTCAATAAGTTATGCCTTGGCTATGAACTCTATTCAACCCCGAGCAACTTTTAAACGATCTTGCGCTAGAGGCTAAGTAACCTTTTCAAATCGTACGACCTTACTTATTGCAATTATGATTTATTCCTAATGCATTGATCTTATGGGAAGAAAAAGCCACAATTAAAAACATATGAGTTTTTGAAAGAACACTTTTATGTTCTACGTTTAGCATGATCACTTGTCTAACTCTATCATTTCTCGTTCTTCACTATATAAAGACCTCTAATTAAAGAGACTCGTGAATACTTAGCCATGCAAGTCAAAATTAGGCTAAATTTGGATTAGCTTTCATTAAGACTATATCAAATCAAAGTTTTGGGTTTTCAAGCCACCTATAGGATCTTGCACTTTCTTGGACTTTTTCAAGTTTAGAGAATGCGTTTTAAAGTTCCCTTGATAAGTGACTTTCTAGAATCAATTATAGGAACTTGTGAAAAGTTCTTGTTCTTAACCCGAATGAATTAAGACTTTCGCGTTTTAAAGCTCCCTATATAAAAGTCTAGCAAAACTTGAATTGAGCGGGTTAAGGAATGTAAATGGCTCCAAATGCCCATCAAGTCAAAAATTAACTCTTATTCTACCCATCGGAAAATATACATTCGTGTCTTAAAAACACTTATGAAAACTAAGAAAAATTTTAAAATTTGGCCATTTTTAGCCTTATTAGCAAAACAAAACATTGAAAGTTGGAAAACGTGAGGGCGGAGCAAAGCAAGTACCTATTCACCCCCCCATACTAAAAGTAAACATTGTCCTCAATGTTTCGAGTCTAAAGGTGGAGCACCCTCATACTAGAGACGAAGAATCGAATGCTTAGGATCTAGCATGGAAAGGGTGATCAACAATATATCTAAAGCCGTTTATTAATTATGCTAAAAGATAATTGTTAGAACAATAAAGGATATGTCATGGAATCGTGAAAAACTTCTTCAAACGAACGATGGAGGCTCACGTAAACGAACACGAGAGTCTTTAATCGTAGACGATGATGATGATCTAGATAACACAATCACAAACAACCACGAGACAACGAGTTGGAAGGGTACAAGTCCCCTTATTAGTGAATATAAAAGATAAGCATGGGATTTCCCCCACGAGGCACCTCGTTTTTGATTACCGAGTCATGAGCTCGACTCGATCCCCTCAAAATGTGAACATTTAGGGAAATCATGGTGTGGTCAATTTTTGATGGGGCTTACATGATTAACAAGGCCCAAAAAGCAACCGGTAATAAGGACTAAGTCCTTAGGTGATGCAAAATACCGGGGTCGAAAATGGCGTTCTCGTTCTCATTGGAAAAACAATTCAACGCCACTTCAACATGTGCCATAAACTCAAAGAGTTTGAAGAAAATAGATGAGAAGTAGAAGGGTGAGACAATTGGTAAGACAAACGTTTGAGCTACTCGAGGTAGACTCGCACCAAGCAAATAGATATAGTTTCCATTTATTGCATCGGTGGAAGACCGAGATTTCCCTATACATGAAATTACGGGATCGAATATCTCGTCCTCGGTGGACAAGGATGAGGGAACATAAGGGGCTTCCCCCATACTAGAACCACACAAAACATCGTCAAAAGGAGTAGACGAGTTTGTAGCACTCAAAACACGTGGTGATGACGGAGTTAGATTTGTAGAAAAATCAATTAAATCATATTTAAGATCTTTTCCATTTTTATCTTTTGAACTCTCCTTATGAAAACCCTTTTTGATTGTGTCGAAAATATTCGGTGTTTCTAAGACGATGTTAGTCACACTAAAAATTCTCACATTTTGAAACCGTTTTGGTTTTGGTGGTGGCAAGTTCTCAAAACGTTTATCGACGAAGAAAACCTCCCCATCGGGGTCTACATATTCATCATCCGAACGATCTTTCGTAGAAACCGGCAACTTATCAACACTTTTCAAGAATGAATGTTCGAGGTGAGGCGAAGGATTTTTCGATTCAAGTATTGATGGTTTCTTCTTTGTAGGCTTAGCACTCATAACCTCCACCGGCGGAGGAAATGGTAAATTGTTTTTGGCGACATTCCCTAAAACTCTTGGTGAAAATTCTTTGCAAATGACATTGGTCGAGTCACCATGGTTTAAAGTTGCAATAGAATATACATGAGAAAGATTGGAGTTTTGTGTTGCATTGATGACAAGTTCTTCTTCATTGAAACGAAGGGTGATTTTTCGAGCATGAACATCGATAAGTGCTCTTGATGTATCCAAAAATGAACGACCCAAAATGAGAGGAACTTTTCGATCGATAGGAATGTCTACAACGATAAAGTCAACGGGATAGTAAAACTTTCCGACTTTAACGAAAACGTCCTCGGCTACTCCACATGCCATGATCGTAGAATGATCGGCCATCTCGATGGACATGTTCGAAGGAGTAAGAGCCGGAAGCGAAAGCGATTTGAAGATCTCGAGAGGCATTAAATTAATACTAGCGCCAAGATCGGCCAAGGCGTAGCATTCCTCCATATCTTGAATAGCACACGGAATCAAAAATTTACCGGGATCACCGACTTTTTGTGGTATGCGGCTTAGAAAAACCGATGAACAACTAGACGATTGTTGTAACTTCTCTTTGTTGTTTAGCATACTTTTGAAGTTTGCGGCGAATCGAGGCATCATGATTAAAGCATCGGCAAAACTTATGTTAAAATGCAAATCACGAAACATTTTCATAAATAGCTCAAATTGATAATTGTTCCTTTCTTGTGCTTTTTCTTTGTTTCGTCTCGAAGGGTAAGGTAAAGGTGGTGTGGGTTGGTCATTAGGCAACGGCCTTGGAAACTCGGGTTCCACAATTGGTATTGGTTCAACCGTAGGTGTGGTATGAGCGGTACTTCGTGGGATTGTAATATGCTCCTTTTCGACCATCACCTCGGGTTCTTTCTCGATTTCCTTCTCCGTAGAAGTACTTGGACGAGAGATTGGTTCCTTGAAAGTTTTACCACTTCGTGTAGCAACAACCTTCAATTCTCCCCTCGGGTTGTTAATGGTATCACTAGGAAGACCACCCGAAGAAGAGGGCTTACACATGATTGCTTCAAACATCTTAGCCATTCGGTCCTCAAATTTAGATTGCCTAGCATCCGCTTTTAATAACTCTTGCTTAATCTCATGTTGTCCTAATTCCATCTTTTGTTGGTTTTGTTGAAGACGTTGGACATTTCCTTCCATTTTATTTGCATGAGTTTTAAGTTCATTAGCAAGTTCATTTTTAAGCTCGTTTTTCAACTCGGACCTTAAGCTAATCATCTCACGTTGCATATTATCAAATTTAGCATCATTTGCTTTTGCATAATCCAAAAATTCTCCTTGCAAATTTTTCGTGTGAGCATTTTGAAAACCTTGTGTAGTGTTTTGAAAATCACGGTTTTGGTTTTGATTAGAGATTTGTCCATTCCCACTTTGATAATTCCCTTTGTTGTAATTGCGTGTGTTGCCTTGGTAATTACCTTGGTTGTTGTTTCGATAATTATTAACATTTTGGTTTGGTGGAGCTTGATTTGGACGAGAACCTTGGCCGTTTTGGTTGTAAGTTCCCGTTGCTACATAAGCACTCGAAGTGTTACCATCCGCGGTAATGCACTCGGAAAGATCATGAGCTCCCCCACAAGATAAACAACTCTTAGCAACCGCTTTAACCGAAGCGGAATTGGAAGCTTCTTGAGCCTTCCAATGGGACATTAGATTAGCAAATCTATCAAAAAACCGATTTTCCTCATTAGCTTCATCATGTAAGGCTTTAATGCTACGAGACGATTGTGACGAAGATGACGAACCCATATTGGCAACACTCGGTGTGTTACGAGGGCTATAAACCTTAGATCGATTTTCAATGATTTGTAAAGCCTCATTTGTCGTCTTGCACAAAAAATTACCACCCGCGGCGGCATTCAAATAATCTCGTTCATGATCATTAAGCCCATTATAAAAAGTATCCACTTGATGTAATTCCGAAAAATCATGGTGAGGACATTCATGTAACATCTCTTTAAAGCGTTCCCATGCCATTGAAAAACTTTCATTATTTCGTTGCACAAATCGTGAAATCTCATTTTTTAAGTGTGTTGTTTTAGATGGTGGAAAAAACTTGTTCACAAACTTAGAAACGAGATCGGCCCATGTCAAAATCGAATTTGGCGGTTCTTTCTCGAGCCAAATTTTTGCGGGTCCATCCAACGAGTATGGAAACAACATCATCTTAATGGCGTCATGTGGAACATCCTTAAATTTGCTAGTGGTGGTGAGACGGTTGAAATTCCTAATGTGGTAATGCGGGTTGTCTTTCTCGTGTCCTCTAAACTTGTTTGCTTGCAACATAGACATTAAACCCGTCTTAATCTCGAAATTCTCCGCAAGGATGGCGGGAATCACAATAGCCTCTCCAAAATCCTCGGTGGGTGCTTGTAGCAACTCCATCATAGTACGATTAGCCATGACGACTTCTTGTTCTACAATAGGTTCAACAATGGGAGGTTCTTCAACAATCAACGATCCTTGATTTGCTTGCTTTTGAAGACGTTTACGAGCTCGTTTTGCTTGATTACGAGTGATCATAAACTTCACGAAGAATGGGAGGTGAGCAAAGAAGATTCTTTTTGGTTGTTTTGTGGATTTTCAATTTTTTTGTGTTTTTGATGATATTTAATTTTTTTGGATTTTGGTGTATCTTCGTAGACAACAATCTACAAAATCTCTCCTCGAATCAAACTCTTGATTAAAGAAGCCTCAAAGGAATGAAAACGATCACGTGGAGTGAACGCCTTCGAATGACTTTAGAACTTTGGTGAAAACCAAATTGTTCACGAGGGTTTAATCACAAAGAAAACCAAGCAAATATAGTATACGTAATAATACTTTGGGCGGCAAAACCCTCGATTAGCCTTCAATCTCAAAATACTCACAAGCAAGCGGGGAAAAGAGGCGGCGCGAAGCACTTAAGAGCCTTTTTCCTTAGGGTATATTTTATAATACCCGCCTTATACCCACCTTATAGTTTGTATTTTTTTCAAAATCGAGCTTCACGAAAGTATTTATCTATTTTTGCCTTTTCTTTTTGTTTGAGATTCGAATACAATAATTAGGAGATCAAATCCCAATTAAGGTTGTGTTTTCACACTTTTGGAGATATTGTTTATTGATTGTGATACTTAATACAATATATTAATAATATTTGTACAAGAAAAACCAAGAAAACCGATAATACGTGTTAAGGGAGTTCCACTTAACACAAATATTTATTATGGATAATATCAAAAACAAAAGCTTCCAAATTAAAGCACAACACACCTCCCCGGCAGCGGCGCCAAAAATGATTGTAGAGTTTTTACTACTCTTTAGGAAAAGAGCGTAAATAGCGGTAAGTATCGAACAAATGACTTTTAAGAAAAATCAAGTGTTAATGACCCAATCACTTAAAAAGAGAGAAAGTTCGTTTCCCAAGGAGGTATATGTGTTGTGAGTTAACTTGTAGTTATTTGAGATTAATATTGAGAAGAATGGGGATGAGAAGATGAAAAGACGGTTACGTTAAAATTAAACTACGACGAAAAAGACGTAAACGTAAAGTCGTGAAAAACTACCCAAATTAAAAAATTTATACTAAGACCAAAAACAAGAATTAAAAAGAGACTAAAAAGAAGTCTAGAATAATATAAATAAAGATAAAAATCCAACAAAGATATTTTAAAACCTTCTATTAATTAAATATTTAATTTTAAATGCTAATTAAAGCCCTAAAATTAAATATAACTAATGAAATGTCTAAAATATGATTTTATTGAATAATTACTTAACTTATATTATTAGAAGACTAAAAAGTAATTTTCTAAAAATTAAAAGCTATTAAAACTATTTTTAAAACTCTAAAAATGATTAAAAATGATTAAAACCTAATTAAACTTAAAATAATTATAAAAATAAATCTAAAAGCTATAAAAATATTCTAAAAATGGAAATAGTCCTTATTAATGATAAAGAACCTAAGAAAAATGAAAAAGAAAGAAAAATAAAACTTTGATTTTTTTATAATAAAATAATATTAAAATAATGCTAAAAATAAAAAGTTTCTAAAATTAATTCTAAAAAATTTCTAAAATCTTAAAATATTCTAACTAAGAGAAAAACACAAATTAGAGCTCCTAAAACCTTTTTAATAATTTTATAAAAATGTTTAAAGTTTATAAAAAAACTTAAAATAATATAAAATTAAAAATTAAAGTTTATAAAACCAAAACCTAATGTAAACCTCAAATTAATATTTTAAAAACTAAAAATTATTTTTCCTAAAAATTAAAAATCTTTTTCTATTTTTTAATGACTTTATAAAAAACGGCTATTAAATAAATTCTAGAAAATAAATAAAGAAAAGGAAAATTTTCAAACCAAGCTAGAAAAATCACAAAACCTAATAAGATTCTGGGAAAATTCAAAAGAAGTAAAATAGCTTAACAAATAAGCTGGAAATGAGGAATTAAGCTACGGTTTTTATTTAAATAAGCTAGAAAGAAAATGGGTTAAATAAGTAATGAAAACAAACATAAACATAAAAAGGAGTCTAGATCAATGGTAGTTCCCTTAACCCTCCAGCGAGAGGTCTGGGGTTCGAGTCCGTTGCGGGCTACCTTTTTACTTTTATTTTCTTTTTTTATTTTTTTCTTTGCCAAATCAATCTGTGACCTTGTTAACCTTGCAATCCAATCCAATATCACTTTTTTAGCTAGATTTAAGCACAAAGAAGATCAAAATGTGCCCAGTTAGGCTATGTTGCTGATGAACAAGTGTGAGTACACACTTGTGCACTCTTGGAACCAAGAGGGGCTTGGTTATGCTTTGTTTGGTGATGATATTGGACAATGGGGGCACCCTTGTGCTTATTGAAGCACAAGGAGTCAACACAAATAAGAATTAAACAACTAGCACACCAATAGTTCACAAATTAGGCACACTCAGGCAATGTCAAGTTGCTGATACAAAGATGAGCAGATCTGGGGACTTATGAGCTAGACAGATTGCACAAACTTGAGTTTCAGTGGTCCAAATCATGCATACAAACTCACAATCCAGCAAACAAACCAAATCAATCCCTGAAATAACCTAGAACTTAACAGATTTCAAAATCAATGCACAAATTTCATGAAAAATATACAGAAAAGTGGTATGCAGATTTAGCTACTCTTTTCCTTTTCAAACACACCAATTCCTTCTAATCTTGCACTAAATTGAACTAGAACTACTAACAAACCTAACTCAACCTTATTGAAGCTATCTAACACTTATGTAAACACAAATCAAATCCTTTTGCCCTGCTTAAACACGTTTCCAAACACCCTGTTAAATCTGAAAACCAACTTTTAACAAATCAAAACACCTTAAAACCTAGTCAAACTGATTTATATGATATCTAACATGCAAATCAACATATAAGAACACAAAACAATCAGCTTAAACAACTAATATCAAACAATCAAACAAGATCATATAGGCTTACACTTTTCTGAAATGTAAAAAGGGAAAAGGATTTTACCTCAAGGGCTTACATCCAAGCCCTTGGTGGATGAAAATCCACTTCCTTATGCACCCGGGTGCATGCAGATCAATAATCAACAACTCTTTCAACCTGCTTAATAAAATCAAACAAAAACAAAAAAAACAAGGATAATAACCAATATACTATTCTGTTTCTTTTCTTTCTTCCTTAATCTATTCCAAAAACTTTTCAACCTTCTAAAACACGTTTTAATAACACTAAATTACCAATCCAAATGATCCTCTTAACATCAAAACCTTGAAACAGATTTCTTACCAAAAATCTTTCAAATTCACAAACCTTGAAATAAATTTTGAAAATCAAAATTACTTCACCAAAAGACAAATTGGAACTCAGAATCAAGCTTCACACTACACACAACTTTTAAAAATAATAAAAAGGGATTACACTTGATTAAATCAAAAACCAAACTTTTATTTCTTTAAAAAGGAATTACAAGGAAAAGCTTGAAACTGGAACAAGGGACATCCACAAGTCGGAGTCTCCTTTTATAATGACTATAGAACACTCTAGAATCCTAAAATCAAAACCCTAATCACTAGAAATTCCCAAATTTGCCCTTGACGATTTTGAGTGGTGAGCTGTCCAAACTTGATCTCCTTCGTTCATTTTGGCGTTGTGAGTAAGCAATGCATCTCCACTGTTGATATGGGACACGTCACAGTACTTGGGGATCAAGGTGTGATGTGATTGGTTGAGAGGGGAATTGGGGGTAGGGTCCACAGTGAGTGGGAAGAGGGTTTTGTGTGTGGGAAATGTTCCTGCGTGTGTGAATCACACGTGGGCAAGTTTAATTGATTTTTACCCAAGTATAAGTTGGGGTAAATTCTGGGTGTGAAAAGGATAAACAGTAACTCTGTTTGATCCTATTTTGGGGGAAAAAAGGTGTTAGGCGCCAGTTTGGTTTAAATGTTTCAAATGGTGCACTTTCAGTCCTTATCTTTTGAGTTTTTTGGCAAACAAAGTCTTATGCCCTAAAACGTGTTCTCCCTTGTAAATAAGTTTCACCAATTGTCACATTTGGCACAAACTTTGGAAAAAGGTTATCAAAGGGTTGTTTTTGACATTCTTGGATAATTCAGGGACTGAACTTGGACAATCTTGATCTTCAAAGGTCTTCAATGTCTCTTAATCTTCATGAGGGACCATAATTGACAAATTGATTTTGTTGAGGGACCAATCTTGTCATTTCTTCAAAGTTGAAGGACCTTTTTGCAATTTTGACAAACTTAAGGGACCAAACTTGTAATTATTAATATACAAGGGTTTTAAGTGTCTTTTCTTCATTAATGGAGGATCAATCTTGTTTGTCTTCAAGTCTTCAAGGGTATTTGATGAAAATTCCATGATTAGGGCCCGGTTCATTGTACGGCTTCGCTTCTCGTGTTCGTTTTTCCTTGTATCTTGTGATCTTTTGTCTTTTTCACGATATCCATACCTAAAATACACATGAACACAAAAGCAAGCATATATATGGTATTTTATGACATATTAGTGCATTTAAAGCCCGAAAAGAACGATGAGATCATGTATAAATGCCATCTCATCACAAATTCTAACTTGGAAGAGTTTAAGAAGATGCAAGATCCTATAGGCGACTCGAAAACCCAAAACTTTGATTTAATAGGCTAAGCATCCACGAGTCTCATTACTTGAGATTTTAAATTGTGGATAACGAGAGATGATAGAGTCAATTATAAGTTTGGTATTCTTTCGGGAATTTATGTGAGTTAATTATAAGCCTATTCTCCCTTCGCTTGTTAATATATTTATCTGCAATAAATAAGGTTGTACGATTTAAAAGGTTACTTAGCTTCTAGCCCAAGATCGTTTAAAAGTTGCTCGGTATGGATTAGAGTTCATAGCCAAGGCATAACTTATTGAAGCGGGATGCGAAGATTGGCGAGTCCGAAAAGGTCTAACAAGGCATGAGGGCTATATTTTGTTGCTAAAGATCCAAAAGTGATGTGAAGAATCATTTATCGAAAATCTATATGAAGGATCGAGACACACGACGAAAAGCAAGTACTCCCAAAAGATCATGGAGAAGTCTATCCAAAAAGGCCCTAACAAGGTATGAGGATAAATAGATCCAAGTCCTAAAAGGAGGCGGATCGTTGTATATCAAAGTCCAAAGTAATGATTGGAGAAAAATGAAGAAGTCGTGGTCTATTTATGAAGAATCTCTCAAAACTTCAAGTGAAGAAATTCCATTATGAAGAGAAGACCATTATTTCAAGAACGTCTCTCATGGTTTGAAGTATGAAGTCGCTGCCAAATATCGGTCCGAGAAAGGTCTCAAATCGCGAAGCGAGTTATGCCAAGATATGAACTTTATGAGGTCCCGAGAAGCAGTTTTAAAAGATTTTGTCCTTTATCTAACTATTGATTAAATCGTCCACTTTATTTTCGGCCTAAATAACTATCGAAATAAGTCAAACAATGCATCCTCGTGATCATTCAAGACAAAAATAAAATATAATAGATACACCTAGGAATAAGGGAGTCTAAGTGAATAATTGGCCCACATGAGTTCGTGTTAGTTTACTAACTTATAACAACAATGATCTCGTTTTTAATCTTGGTTTGGAGAAAGTGAAAACTTGAGGATGATGATCAGTCACGACATTTCCAAAACCCAAGGTATGTTTTTAATTTCTTTACTTTGAATGTTTATAATTTTTTATCTCTTTAATAAAGGCCAACGTGGATTGATTATAATGAAAAGTGTAAACTTGCTTTGTAACTAATGCATTGCATGAGGACATTGCAATGGTTATGTGTAGGGGATTTGATAGGTGTAAAAACACCCTTCCCTTTTTACCACTTAATTGCAATAATAACCGAGCCAAAATGTGTATTTTATGTCATTTATGTCGGAATTATGCGTGGTTTGTGTTTTTGTTGTGATTTAGGACGAAAAGGTGAAAAGTGGAGAAAACACGGCATTCACGGGCTTTTATCGAAGAAAAAGACGAAAGATGAAGTCGAAAGATCAAGAGTGGAAAAAGAACGGAAGTCCAAGACCAATTCTGAAGATTTATCGAAGAAAAAGTCAAAGGACGGAAGTTTACTAAAAATCCGAAGAACTCGAGTCTTATTTATAAAGAAAAATCAAGATGAGTTAAAGAAATCCCAAGACAAAGTCCAAGATTAACAAAAGATAAAGAAGAAAAGGACTTAACTGTGCAATTTAGGCAAAGAGGAAAGAGGGAGGAAGCTTCCTAAGCTCCTCCCTAATCACCCCTATATATAGATGATCCTAGTTTCATTTTCATATTGTTGGGTGGTTTGACAAACCACCACTTCCACCATTTTTATACTTGTTATTTCATTTCTTGCACTTTAATTTCTTGTTATGCACCTTTAATCATTTAATTTTCAAGTAAGTTTTCATTTATTGTTCTTGAATCTTTAATTTTCTTGTCTAAATCTCTCATCTTCCTTTCTTGATTCTAGTTTACTTTTGGTGCGAATTACATATGATCCGTGTTGTTCACTAATGTTTTCGTGCTTAAAAAGTTCATCTTTTTATGTTTTGATTTAAAAGTTTGTTTATTTTAAGCTTGGAAAAGTTGTAATTTGAGCTTATTTAGTTTTTTTCACATTAGATTCGTTTAAGTTTTGGTTTTAGCTTATCCTAGTAGCTTTTTACCTTTTGCTTAAATTTCGGATCAAGAGAGTAATCAGAAAGGGTATTAAACCCTTTTCCGATTTGCTCATTCCGACCAGCACCATCACCTTATTCCGATCACTTGATTGGAAAAGGGTTTTACATTCCTTTTATACATTTCTTTTACATCCCAATCATCTTGATTGGAAAAGGGTTTTACATTCCTATCAGCATTCCTATTTACATTCCTATCAGCATTCCTATTTACATTCCTATCAGCATTCCTATCAGCATTCCTATTAGCATTCCTATTTGCATTCCTATCAGCATTCCTACCAGCATTCCTATCAGCATTCCTATCAGCATTCCTTTTACATTCCTTTTAGCATTCCGATTTGGTTTTAGTTTAAACATTTCGATTGTAGTCTATTTTCAACATTCCGATTGGGACCCTTTGTTTAATATTACGACCGGATGGAGTTTGTCTACATTCCGATCTGTACTCTTTTAACATTCCGATCATGCATCATTCCGATGGGTACATTCTGATCGGATTCCGTTGGGATTCCGATCGGGTGTATTCCGATTGGGTATTTTTGTTTTGTTTTGTTTTAGTTAAAGTGGCAATTTCTCTCGTTTTACTTTTAGTTCATTTTTAATTCGTTTTGCATTTTTATTTAATTGTCAATTTACTTTTCGTTAAGTTTTAATTTTACGTCATTTAATTTCACGTCATTTACTTTTAACGTTTTAAATATTGCACCGTTTACGTTTCAACTAGTTTTAGTTTTAATTTCCCGTCCTTTATTATTAAGTCTTGCACATTTATTTTACCAAATCCAAAAATATTTGTTTCACCAAGAACAACTAACCTCACACAATTAACCGGAAATCAATTCGAGGAGACACCGAGGAAACGAACTTAACCTAACAAAATTAGCAAAATCGTTTCGTTTTAGTGATCGTGGGACTCATTTTTGCAATGACCAATTCGCAAGAGTCATGGCTAAGTATGGTGTAAATCATCGTCTTTCCACAGCTTACCACCCACAAACTAATGGCCAGGCTGAAATCTCTAACCGAGGATTAAAGCGAATTCTTGAAAGAACCGTGGGAGAGCATCGTGCCTCATGGGCTGATAAACTTGATGATGCTTTGTGGGCTTTTCGTACCGCATACAAGACTCCGATTGGTTGTACACCATATCGTCTCGTGTACGGGAAAGCATGCCACCTCCCCATTGAGTTGGAGCACAAGGCTTACTGGGCCTTGAAGTGGGCTAATTTTGATATCAACAAAGTCGGTGACCTACGCAAGATCCAACTCAATGAGCTGAATGAACTCCGGAATGAGGCTTATGAAAATTCTTTCATCTTTAAGGAAAAGACTAAGCTCATTCACGACTCTAAGATTAAGAACCGAGAGTTCCAAGTTGGAGATAAAGTTTTACTCTTTAACTACCGGTTGAAAATCTTTTCGGGCATGCTGAAATCTCGTTGGTCCGGCCCATTCACCATTGCCCAAATTTTTCCATATGGTACTCTCGAGCTCGCTCAACCTAATGGACCTAATTTTAAGGTGAATGACCAATGCGTGAAGTTGTACTTTGGTGAGGACATCTCTCAGGATATGATTCCATCCCTCACCACGTTCCCCATGAACGAATTTTGGGTCGAGTCTGGCTCGTGACTCGGTTATCAAAAACAAGCGCTCCTCGGGAGGCAACCCGAGTATCTACCCTTTTATGTTTTAACCTCCTAAGTGTAGGGGGACCTGTATAGGTGTTTGTCTTTGTGTGGTGATGTGATTACAGGGATAAGTGCACTCTTGCAATCTCTGAAGAACCGTGCTCCCGTGTTATCCGAAATCCGGTTCTATCTCTCAACTATCGTGATTCAATTTTCTTCATACTCACATTTGAAATTGATCACTTTAGTCGTCTCTTCCTTAACTTGAGTTAACCAACGTGCACAATGTCATAAGTGTAGGGGAGACTTTTCCCACATGCTTAAACATTGAGGACAATGTTTATATTAAGTGTAGGGGGGACTTCTATCGAAGTTTTAAGTGGACTTTTCCATGAAAATGCCTTCATTTAACCTGAATATCATCTTTTTCAAATTTTTAATTAACTTTGGCCATTTATTTGAAATTTTTAAATTTTTATCGTTGCTTTCATATGTATATATCCCGCAATAAAGTCAAAAATATTAATAAAGTGGTGTAGCTAGTTTAGAAGTCTTTGACATATTAGGCCTGTTGCGATTATTTTGACTCAACCCGAATAGACTTATCCGAGTTTATTCTAGCTAGTATCCATAACCATGTAGACCTTAATTGGTTTATTAGGTTAAGCATCCACGAGTCTCATTACTTGAGATTTTAAATTGTGGAGAATGAGAAATGATAGAGTCAATTATAAGTCGGTATTCTTGCGCAAGCTCACTTGGTGTAATTATCTGCCTATTCTCCCATCACTTGCTAATAATTTATCTGCAATAAGTAAGGTCGTACGATTTGAAAAGTAACTTAGCTTCTAGCCCAAGATCGTTTAAAATTTGCTCGGTAATGATAAGAGTTCATAGCCAAGGCATAACTTATGAAGTGGGGCGCGAAGATTGGCGAGTCCGAAAAGGCCCTAACAAGGCATGAGGATTCCATTTTATTGCTGAAGATCCAAGGTGATGTGAAAAGCATTATTCCCAAAATCAATATGAAGGATCAAGACTCACGACGAAAATCAATCAACTCCCATAAAGATCATGGAGAAGTGATGAGACGGCTTTTATACATGGTCTCATCGTTCTTTTTGGACTTAAAATGCATTAAATATCATCAAAATACCCAAATATATGCTTGTGTTTGTTGCTTGTGTATTTTAGGTACGGATATTGAGAAAATGACAAAAGATCACAAGAATCACGCAAAAACGAACACGGGAAACGAAGCCGCACGATGAACCAAGCCCTAGTGAGGAATTTTCCAAAGAAAACCCTTGAAGATTTGAAGAATATTGAAGATTGGTCCTCTAAGTTTGAAAAATTGACACTTTATACCCTTGTATCTTCATAATTACAAGTTTGGTCCCTAAAGTTTGTCAAAATTACAAAAAGGACCCCCAAGTTTGAAGAATTGGCAAATTTAGTCCCTCGTCAAATCTAAATTTCCAATAATGGTCCTTCAAGAAGTCAACAATCAAGTCAAAGCCTTGAAGTTGAAAACATGCCAAAATCAGCCCTTGAATATTGAAGGAATTACATGTTTAGTCCTTATTTGAAGTATGGAAACAATATGTCCCAAAAAAGACACATTGCCAAAGATAAAGGAAAGAAAGTTTTGGCTATGTTAATTTGAAATGGAAACATTGGGGATTATATGGGGCATTCCTGCCAAGACAAACAAACTCCACCAGCGAATCCTCTTTTGACACGTCACCACAGACCCACCCAAACCCAATTACCCACCCGTATCCTACCCACTAAGCCATGTTTTTATTAATATTAGTTTTAATTAACTAAGAAATAAAAAAACGGGTTACCTCTCTCACCCCCAAATCTGCCAAACATAAACCCTAAAAACACCAAAGTGATTAATTAGACTCAATTAGGATTAATTCACATGTGGTTTTAGTCATACATCACCCACTCCACTAAACCCACGCCCAAAGAAGCTGCCACGTGGTGTTGGTCCCCTCCTTTGGCTCACTTGTTTGAAGGAAGAAGACAAAGAATGCAAGAAGATCAAGGGTGAAGAAAGATTGCTTACTGCCCACATCGAATCCAACGCACAAGATTGGTTGTCTACAGCTCAGCAGTCACATGTAGGTGTTGGAAGAATTCAAAAAATGAGGATATGCTTGAATTGATGCGAATCTTCCTGAGGGTATTTCTGGGTTTCATTCAATTAGGGTTTGCACTTTTATTATTTTTTTCTTTTTTCTAGAATCATCCGAGCTCCCTATAAATTGAGGACCAAAGTGTGGTATCCCTTTTTTTTCTTTGTCTCGGATTTAATGTAAAAAACCCCTTTTTAATTAATGAAAGTTTGCAGTTTTTTAAATTCATCCGAGTTCCAATTTTATATTACGTTTTTATGATTTAAGTTTATTTAAATTTGAGTTGAAGTTTTCTTGTTTAAGATAATCAGTAAGTGGTAGAAGTGGAATAGAAATTTTATTTGAAAGTTATCATCTTTTTCAGTTAAGAATTAAGTGTTTAAGTAAATTTGAAAAGATCATGAAAGGAAAAGGACTTGTTTATCTTGTGCACTAACTGAATCAAGACCTTAGGTCTTGATTCTTGGATTTATCTTCACTCTTAGCAGCTTCCTTTTTCACTCAGGGTGCTTCGGTTCAGCTGTTGAACCCCAACGAACCACCCCACCCTCATTTTATTGTCCAAGAACCCCTGCCTCACCTAGTTGTTGGTAGAGGTCAGGGGAGCTTAGCTGGCCCTTGTTGGATGCAAACAAGGGCAGGTATCGCCATCTTATTCCTTCTTTCTTTTTTTTGTTAACTGCTTAATTGTTCTTGTAAGTGCTTTCTTATCTAGTTTACTGGAATTATAAGTTTTAAGTTGTTTGAATTTAGTTAAATAGTTTAAGTCAGAAAGTGTACTTAGGATTGTTAATATAGTTTAAACTGTTTTAAATTGGTAACAAAGACATGCTCACTTAGGATTTTATAAAAGCTTGTTGCATTTGTTAATTCTCAGTTTAAGATTGGCATGTTTTTAACTGAGTTGTTGTTTGACTGTTTAGCGTAAACTGAAAATCTGTTAGGAGTGTGCTTGGTTTAATTAAGTGTATGCTAGATTTTAATCTAGGGTGCCTGCATAATTTAGGCTAGTGTAAATCTGCATATGCCACTGATTTGACTATCTTTATAGTTACCTGCTGAGTGCTTAAGTATTGCCTTAGGATTTGATCGTTTTTTTTTACTGTTTTTGAATGATTTATAGTTTCTGCATTATTTAGTAAGTAAGTTTTGATTTGGGTTTAAATTAGTCAAGTGCTTGAAACCTGCTGGCTTGTTAGATTGTGTGCTTGAGTTCAGTCAGTTTACTTTTGTGACAAGTTTGTGTTTTCTACCTGCTGATTTATTCGAATTCGTATGTTTTACATATGTTATAGCATGATTCAGTGAAGTTTGATTTGGTTTGAAGTCGTTAAGTGCTTGAACCAGCTTTACGTTTGATTACTTGTTAGTATTTCAAGGCAATTGCTTGTGTGCGTATTTGTTCCTTGTTCTGTTTGCTAGCTTAATACACCCCCACAAGCCAACTGCTGATGGGGTTTGACTGTCCAAAAAGCAAAAAAGAGGAATACAAACAAGAACAGTAAAAAGAAATGAAAGGTTCCAGGTCTGTGACCTGTTAGCTTCAATTTAGAGGGATTTTAGGCTTTAATTGGACGTGTGTTTGTATTTGAGTAAGTGAAGGTTTCTGTGCAAGTGTTTAAACAAAAAAAAAAAAAATATATTTCAAAAATTTTGGCGTGGCCAGGACTCGAACCTGCGCCACCACTGCCAAAGTACACATACCTTACCGCTCGCCCTTGGGACTTTTACTGCTAAAGTCTCAAGGTGTTATCCTTTTAACACCTCTTTCCACTTGGCTTTTTAAAACAAGCCGTAGCTTGTTTGGCTTATTTCCAGCTTATCAAATAAGCTTTTTGGTTCCTTTTTATTTTCCTAGGGTCTAATTAGGATATAAGATTTTTCTAGCCTAGTTTGATATTTTTCCTTTTATTTATTTATTTTTCATGCATTTTTATTTAGCCGTAATTTAATAAATAGATTAAAAATAGAAAACAGTAATCTTAATTTTAGGAAAAATAATTTTTAAGTTTTAATTTATTAACTTGAGGTTTACATCTAGTTAGATTTTCAAAAACTTTAATTTTTAATTTTATTTAATTTTAGGTTTTTAATTAAACTTTAAAAATTAATATAAGATTATAAAAAGGGTTTTAGGAACTTTAAATTTCATTTTTCTCTTAGTTATAATATTCTAGGACTTTAGAAATTTTTTAGAATTTATTTTATAAACTTTTTATTTTTTGCATTATTTTATTATTTTATTCATAAAAATTAAAAGTTTTATTTTTAACTTTTTTTCATTTTTCCTAGATTCTAGACATTAAATTAGGAACTTTTTCACTTTCCAATTAATTTTTAGGCTTTTCAATTAATTTCTAGATTTAATTTAAGGTTTAATACATTTTAATAGTTTTTAAGTGTTAAAAAATAGTTTAATTTGATTTTAAAATTTTTAAAAATAGTTTTTAGCTTAATTAGGATATTTTTGAGGTTTACAAATTATAAAACCTTGTTTAGGGCTTTTTAATAATTAAAAGTGATTTTTAGGGCTTTAATTAGCATTAAAAAGTCATTATTTAATTAATTAAAAGGTTTTAGCAAGTTTGGATTTTTTGTAAACTCTTAGAATATTATTTGGGATTTTTAGTAATTTTTAGAAATTTTTAGGTTAAAATTTTAATTTTCGTCGTTTTTACGGTTTTACGTTTACGCCTTTTTCGTCGTAGTTTAATACGTTTTCGTAACCGTCTCCTCTTTCCTTTCTTATTTCTTTTTCAATCAATATAATCTCAAACAAAAATAAACTCTCAACACAACGCACTAGCCTCCTCGAGAACGAACTCACTTAGGGTCATTCACACACGGTTTTCCTAAATCGTCGTGCACTTGCCCTATTTATTGCTCTCTTTTCCTAAAGGAGTAATTTTACAACATCATTTTTGGCGCCGCTGCCGGGGAGGCGTGTTGTGTTTTGGTTGAACCATTGTTGTTTTTATATATAGCCATAAAAGTATTTGTATTAATAGCACTCTATTAATACGTATTATCGTTTTTCGATTTTTGTGAATATTATTACTATATTGTATACGTAGAACAATAAATTTACAAGTACTCCAAATACGTGAGCAATCACAACCTTGATTCGGGATTTCATCACTCGATCATTGTATTCGAATCTCAAACCAAAGAAAAAAGGCAAAAATAGATAAATACTTTCGTGAAGCTTGATTTTGATAATACAAACTATAAGGTGGGTATAAGGCGGTTGTATTTCACGACCTAAAGGAAAAAGGCTCTTAAGTGCTTCGCGCCGCCTTGTTTCCTCCGCTTGCTTGTGCGTATTTGATTTTGAGAGTGAATCGAGGGTTTTGCCGCCCAAAGTATTACTTAAGTATCATATATATTTTCTTGGTTTCTATTGATTAAACCCTCTTGAACGATTTGGTGTTCCACCATCGTTCTAAAGTCATCGAAGGCGTTCACTTCACGTGTTCGTTTTCATTCCTTGAGGCTTCTTTAATCAAGAGATTTGATTAAGGAGGAGATTTGTAGATTTTGGTCTACTTAATACATTCCAAAAAATCCAAAAAAGTTAAAAACAATCAAAAACCACAAAAAAAATTAAAAAATACAAAACACCAAAAAGAATCTTCTTTGCTCGCCTTCTCGTTGTACGTGACGTTTATGCAAACTCGCTCTAAAGCTAGACGTGCTCGTAAACGAAGAAACAAATCAATCACTCCTACTAGTGAGGACTCTCCTATTGACGAACCCATTATAGTGAAAGAAGCACCCATGGCTAATCGAACTATGATGGAGTTGCTTCAAGCACCCACCGAGGGTTATGGAGAAGCGATTGTGATTCCCGCTATCCTTGCGGAGAATTTTGAGGTTAAGACGGGTTTGTTGTCCATGATTCAAAACAACAAGTTTCGAGGGGACGAAAAGGACAACCCGCATAACCACATTCGCCAATTTAATCGTCTCACCGCCACATGCAAGTTTAAGGACGTCTCAAACGACTCGATTAAGATGATGCTTTTTCCGTATTCCTTAGCGGGGCCCGCAAAAATTTGGTTAGAGAAAGAGCCACCCAATTCTATATTGACGTGGAAGGATCTCGTTTCAAAATTCGTGAACCAATTTTTTCCGCCCTCTAAGACTACGCACTTGAAAAACGAGATTTCAAAGTTTTCGCAAGAGTATAATGAGAGTTTTTCAACGACTTGGAATAGGTTTAAGGAAATGTTGCACGAATGTCCTCATCATGGTTTTTCCGACTTGCATCAAATAGACACGTTTTACAATGGCTTGAACGATCATGAGCGTGATTATCTTAATGCCGCCGCGGGTGGTAATTTCTTGTGTAAGACGGTCGAGGAAGCATTGGTAATTATTGAGAATAGGTCTAAGGTGTATAGTCCTCGTAGCACGTCGAGTGTTCGTAAGGCTTCGTCTTCATCTTCACCTAGTTTGTCACACACCGTTGATGCTTGCCAAGTCGAGGCTAATTTGGAGAACAAAATTTTTGATATAGTGAAAGGCTTGTTAGTTGAGTTTAAAGTTGGTGAACAACCCGCTCCCGCTACGATTAAAGCGGTTGAGGTTTCTTGTATGTATTGTGGTGGAGCTCACGATTATTCCGAGTGCATTACCAACGGTGGTAACACTTCGAGTGCCTTCGCGGCCGCGGGAACTTATAACCAAAACGGTCAAGTTCCTCGCACTAATCAATTGACTCCACCGGGTTTTTCACCAAATCAAAATGCTAACAATTATCGAAACAATCAAGTTGGTTACCAAAGCAATCAAAGGAACAATTATAAGGGTAATAACAACTATGGGAATCAAGGGAGTAGTAGTAGTAGCCAATTGCAAAATCAAAATCAAAACCGTAATTTTCAAAATGCAAGTCAAGGTCTTCAAAATAATAAAGAACTTCCAATAGACTTTTTGAATTACGCTACTTCAAATGATAAGATTTTGGAAAACATTCAAGAGCAAATGGCTAATCAAGCTAAGGACACGGCTAAGAATGCAAAGGAGTTAGCTACTTTTATTAAGGAAAATCTAGCCATGAGAAATGAATTGAAAAATGATTTTGCTAACCAAATTCGAGGTCAAAACAACAAGATAGAGCAAAGTCATGCTAGGCTTGAACAAAGAATTGACCAAAAAGCCGCTATTCAAGATGTGAAGTTTAATAATTTTGATGCTAAGCTTAATGCAATTTTAGAAGCCGTAATGGGAAACAAAGCCTCTACTTCGGGTAGTTTGCCTAGTAACACCGTTTCAAACCCGAAGGGAGAGATGAAAGTGATTACCACACGTAGTGGTAAGGCACTTAAAGAACCGACTCCTCAACCAATTACTCCAACGGTGGAGGAAATTGAGGAAGAACCCGAGGTGGTGGTCGAAAAGGAGCATATTTCAAGCCCACAAAGTACCGCTCATGCCACACCTACGGTTGACCCATCACCCATTTTGGAACCCGAGATTCCAAAGGCTATGCCTATGCCCCAACCCACACCACCCTTGCCTTACCCATCGAGACTTAGGAAGGAGAAACGACAAGAGCGCGACAACTATCAATTTGAGCTTTTTATGAAAATGTTTCGTGATTTGCACTTTAATGTGAGTTTCGTCGATGCCTTGGTCATGATGCCTCGATTCGCCGCTAACTTTAAGAGTATGTTGAACAACAAGGAGAAATTACACCAAAAGTCTAGTTGTTCGTCGGTTTATCTTAATCGCATACCTCAAAAAGTCGGTGATCCCGGTAAATTTTTGATCCCTTGTGCAATTCAAGATATGGAGGAATGCTATGCCTTGGCCGATCTTGGTGCTAGCATTAACTTGATGCCACTTGCAATCTACAAGTCGCTCAATCTTCCTAATCTTACTCCTTCACGAATGTCTATTGAGTTGGCCGACCATTCCACGATTCTTGCATGTGGTTTGGCGGAAGACGTTTTTGTGAAAGTGGGGAAGTTCTACTATCCCGTAGACTTTATTGTTGTTGACATCCCCACGGATCCTCAAGTTCCTCTTATTTTAGGTCGTTCGTTTTTAGATACGTCTATGGCTTTAATTGATGTTCATGATAGAAAGATCACCTTACGTTTCAACGACGAGGAACTTGTTATAAACGCAACTCAAAATTCTCAACTTTCTCATGTTTATTCCGTTGCTACCATAAACCTCGTTGATATGATCGACGTGGTTTGCGAAGAATTTTCACAAGAAGTTTTAGGGTTTGGTGATGAAGAAACTAGTGGCAATCCCACTATGTTAGATCCAATTCTTGATAATTCGACACCAACCTTCACTCCTTTCGAAGGTGGTGGTTTTACGTTGGAAGAATTCGATTTTCCATGTACTTGTGACGAAGACCTCGACAACTATGAGGACTTCTCGATTATCAAGGATTTTCTCAACGATTTCCCATTTCCTCCACTCGAGGAGGTTATGAGTATCAAACCCAAATCTTCACTTGAGGAACCACCTATCCTCGAGTTGAAAGATTTACCTCCTCACCTCGAATATGTCTATTTGGAGGAGGACGACAAGTTGCCGGTTATTATTGCAAAGGAACTTTCGAATGATGAAAAAACCGCACTTGTCGATGTTCTTAAGGACCACAAAGGGGCGATTGCGTGGAAGTTATCCGACATTAAGGGAATCGATCCCAAATTTTGTACACACAAAATATTAATGGAGGAGGATTTCAAGCCAACAATCCAAAGTCAAAGGAGGGTGAACCCCAAAATTCACGACGTCATCAAAAAGGAGGTCCTTAAACTCCTTGACGCGGGAATGATTTACCCTATTTCCGATAGCCCTTGGGTGAGTCCTATTCATTGTGTCCCTAAAAAGGGAGGGATGACCGTTGTGCCAAACGATGCCAACGAGTTGATTCCCACTAGACTTGTGACCGGATGGAGAGTGTGCATTGACTATCGTAAGTTGAATGAAGCCACTCGAAAAGACCATTTTCCCTTGCCCTTCATGGACCAAATGTTGGAGCGTCTTGCGGGAAACGATTTCTATTGCTTTTTAGATGGTTTTTCCGGTTACTTCCAAATTCCCATCGATCCTCGTGATCAAGAAAAAACTACGTTTACGTGTCCATATGGAACGTTTGCTTATCGTAGAATGCCATTCGGACTTTGTAATGCACCGGGAACTTTTCAACGATGCATGATGGCTATTTTTCATGATATGATCGAGAAGACGATGGAAGTCTTCATGGATGACTTTTCCGTGTTTGGTGATTCCTTTACTTCGTGTTTGTTGAACCTTGAGAGAATGTTAAAACGTTGTGAGGAAACCAACCTTGTGCTCAATTGGGAAAAGTGTCATTTTATGGTTAAGAGTGGAATCGTCTTAGGGCACAAGGTCTCGAAAGCGGGGATTGAGGTAGATCAAGCTAAGGTAGACGTCATCGCCAAATTACCTCATCCCAAAACCGTCAAGGGAGTTAGGAGTTTCCTAGGCCACGCGGGCTTTTATCGACGATTCATCAAGGATTTCTCGAAGATTTCTCGACCCATTACACATCTTCTTGAAAAAGAGGCACGTTTTGTCTTTGACGAAGATTGTGTACGAGCCTTTGAGATCCTTAAGAGGAAACTTACCGAAGCTCCCATTCTTGTTGCTCCAAATTGGAACCTCCCCTTTGAGCTTATGTGTGATGCAAGTGATTACGCTATTGGGGCCGTTTTGGGGCAACGTCATGATAAGCACTTCTTGCCTATACACTATGCTAGCAAGACGATGACCGAGGCTCAACTTAAATACACTACAACGGAAAAGGAGTTCCTTGCCGTGGTGTATGCATTTGAGAAATTCCGACCTTACCTTGTCTTGACGAAATGCATAGTGTATACGGACCATTCGGCTATCAAGTATCTCATGGCTAAACAGGATGCAAAGCCGAGATTACTTCGTTGGATTCTCCTCCTTCAAGAATTTGATCACAAAATCGTTGACAAAAAAGGAGCCGAGAATCTAGCGGCCGATCATCTCTCTCGTTTGGAAGATCCTCACCAAAGTGTTTACGAGCCCAAGGAAATCACCGAAACATTTCCGCTCGAGACACTTGGTGTAGTGAATTCCAAACTTGATTCTTCTACCCCATGGTTTGCGGATTTTGCAAATTACCATGCGGGTAACTTCATCATTAAGGGTATGACAACTCAAGAAAAACGAAAATTCTTTCGTGATGTCAAGTTCTATTTTTGGAACGACCCTTACTTGTTTCGAACTTGTGCGGATCAAATCATCCGCCGTTGTGTATTTGGCACCGAAGCTTCTAACATCCTTAGAGCTTGCCATGAGGGACCCACGGGTGGTCACCACGGTGCTAATCTCACGGCTAAAAAGGTGTTTGATGCCGGCTTCTTTTGGCCTACTATTTACCGAGATGCACAAGATCTTGTGAAGTCTTGTGATTCATGCCAACGACAAGGAAAAGCCTCACAAAAAGATGAAATGCCACAAAATATCATTCAAGTATGTGAGATCTTTGACGTTTGGGGCATAGACTTTATGGGCCGTTCCCATCATCTCGTGGTAATAAGTATATTCTCGTTGCGGTTGACTACCTATCTAAGTGGGTGGAGGCGAAGGCCTTGCCCACTAATGATGCTCGTGTGGTAGTTAAGTTCTTGAAAAGTTTGTTTGCTAGGTTTGGAACCCCTCGTGCGATCATAAGCGATCGTGGAACCCATTTTTGTAATGACCAATTTGAAAGGGTTCTAAGGAAATATGGGGTTACACATCGTCTTTCTACGGCTTATCACCCACAAACGAGTGGGCAAGTCGAGGTTTCAAACCGAGCATTGAAGAGGATCTTGGAGAGATCCGTGGGGGAAAACCGACAATCTTGGTCGGATAAGTTAGACGATGCTTTATGGGCCTTTAGGACCGCTCATAAGACACCCATTGGGTGCACGCCCTATAAGCTTGTGTATGGAAAGAATTGTCATTTGCCTATCGAGTTAGAACACAAGGCTTATTGGGCCCTAAAGCATTGTAATGATGACATGGAGACCGCGGGAAAACACCGGAAAATGCAATTAAATGAATTGGATGAATTAAGGGATATTGCTTATGAAAATTCATTGATTTACAAAGAGAAAACTAAAAAGTTGCATGATTCAAAAATTAAAAACCGGGTTTTTAACATTGGGGATCAAGTTTTACTTTTTAATTCAAGATTGAAAATATTTTCCGGTAAATTAAAATCCCGTTGGTCCGGTCCATTCACCGTGACTCAAGTATTTCCGTATGGGACCATCGAGCTAGCTCAAGATGATGGTCCTAACTTCAAGGTGAATGGACATAGGTTGAAGCACTACTTTGGCGGGGAAGTTCCATCCTTGAACTACCTCGACCAAGTCACCTTCCCCAATGATAATTAGTATTGAGGGGATCGAGTCGAGCTCATGACTCGGTAATCAAAAACGAGGTGCCTCGTGGGGGAGTCTCATGCTTATCCTATGTATATATTATCGCTTTCTTAGTCTAATGTAGCTTACGTGTGGGGATTCGTGCCCTTCTAACCTTTGTTCCATGGTTGTTTGTGATATGTGGTTTTTAGATCATGATCTTCACGATTGGAGCCTCTCGTGTTCATTTTATGGGAGCACTCGATCGTTTGCTATTGGAGCCATTTCTCAATATCCATGATATATCCTTTATTGTTCTAACCTTAGGTTTTTAGCACACTTCATAAACGGCTATTAATTTAATGGTTACACCCTTTCCATGCTAGATTAGGCATTCGACTATGTCTCTAGTATGGGGGTGTTTGCACCCCTAGACTCGAAACATTGAGGACAATGTTTAACTTTAGTATGGGGGGGTGAATAGATACTTGCCTTGCCAAACCTTCACGCTTTCCAAAGTTTATCGTTTTGTTTATCGTTTTCCTGCAAAATAAGGCTAAAAATGGCTAAATTTTAAAATTTTTCTCATATTTTATAAGTGTTTGAAGACACGAATGTAGGTTTTCCGATGGCGAGAATAAGAGTAATTTTTGACTCGACCGTGCGTGTTGAGCACTTAGCTTTGATTCCTTAACTACACATTAGGCTAAGTCTCTTAAATGAGGACGAGAAATGATAGAGTTAATTATAAGTTACTATGCTAAACGTAGAGTACTCGTATTCTTTCAAAAACTCATGAGTTCTCGTTGTTTGCTTATTCTCCCTTCGCATGTAAATATTTTTTGCTTAATAAATATTGACTTAGCGGTTTAGTTAGGATTGTTGGGTTTCTAGTCTTTTCTAGTAGCTTCCGTGTAATTAAATTGGGAAGACATTAAGATATCGCCAGCGTCACGGTTTTGAAGTATTGGCAACCCGAATAATCGAAAGCTTCACCTAATAATAAGATTTCAAGTGCTCACCTAAATCAAGCAAACAATTTGAAGCCCCACAAGGCGAAAAATCTATGCAAAATTGAAAGTGAATCAAGCCTTAATCTTCGAAGCTTTAAAGATCCAAAATTCGCTTTAGCGTGAGGATATACGTCTTTGGCTAATAAAACCACCGATGAGGCGGATAATAAAAGGCAAGGCAAGACCGAAGTCATAATAAAAGCTTCATGGCGAAGTTGAATAAAAGATGGAGGTAAACCAAAGATAATAAGGCCCTACCGTTAGGGGGCGTATAAAAGTCTTGGTAATAAGTCTCATGTTCAAAACCGTTATAAAACCGTGTTTATCGATTCTTCTTGTCAAACTTAATTTTTTAACATCGTTGTCTATTAGGAGGGGTTATTGATTTGATGGTCTTAGTTACACCGTTAGGACTATATTTTTAGACCTAAATCTCTATTATCGCATAAGTCAAACAATGTATCCTCGAGAAACATTCAAGACAAAATAAAATATAAGAGATACAACTTAGGAATAATGGGAGAATAAGTACGTGATTAGGGCATATGAATAGTGTTAGCATTACTAACTTATAATGACAATGATCTCGTTGCACGCTTAGCATGGAATTGGATTGAAAATCGAGGACGATGAAATTATTTCTAACGAAGCATTCACGTGTTCTTACTCTATGAACCTAAACGTCCCATTTTGCGATGAAAATTATACATTATGTCTAAAACACAAGTAGTAGTAATAGTAGTAGTGTAGCTAGTTTATCATTTCAATAAAGTGAATAAAAATGAATTTTGGAGATGCTACGATACTTTATTCTAGCATTGCGTGAGGGCACGGCAATGGTTTAGTATAGGGGAGTGATGAGACGGCTTTTATACATGGTCTCATCGTTCTTTTTGGACTTAAAATGCATTAAATATCATCAAAATACCCAAATATATGCTTGTGTTTGTTGCTTGTGTATTTTAGGTACGGATATTGAGAAAATGACAAAAGATCACAAGAATCACGTAAAAACGAACACGGGAAACGAAGCCGCACGATGAACCAAGCCCTAGTGAGGAATTTTCCAAAGAAAACCCTTGAAGATTTGAAGAATATTGAAGATTGGTCCTCCAAGTTTGAAGAATTGACACTTTATACCCTTGTATCTTCATAATTACAAGTTTGGTCCCTAAAGTTTGTCAAAATTACAAAAAGGACCCCCAAGTTTGAAGAATTGGCAAATTTAGTCCCTCATCAAATCTAAATTTCCAATAATGGTCCTTCAAGAAGTCAACAATCAAGTCAAAGCCTTGAAGTTGAAAACATGCCAAAATCAGCCCTTGAATATTGAAGGAATTACATGTTTAGTCCTTATTTGAAGTATGGAAACAATATGTGCCAAAAATGACACATTGCCAAAGATAAAGGAAAGAAAGTTTTGGCTATGTTAATTTGAAATGGAAACATTGGGGATTATAAGGGGCATTCCTGCCAAGACAAACAAACTCCACCAGCGAATCCTCTTTTGACACGTCACCACAGACCCACCCAAACCCAATTACCCACCCGTATCCTACCCACTAAGCCACGTTTTTATTAATATTAGTTTTAATTAACTAAGAAATAAAAAAACGGGTTACCTCTCTCACCCCCAAATCTGCCAAACATAAACCCTAAAAACACCAAAGTGATTAATTAGACTCAATTAGGATTAATTCACATGTGGTTTTAGTCATACATCACCCACTCCACTAAACCCACGCCCAAAGAAGCTGCCACGTGGTGTTGGTCCCCTCCTTTGGCTCACTTGTTTGAAGGAAGAAGACAAAGAATGCCAGAAGATCAAGGGTGAAGAAAGATTGCTTACTGCCCACATCGAATCCAACGCACAAGATTGGTTGTCTACAGCTCAGCAGTCACATGTAGGTGTTGGAAGAATTCAAAAAATGAGGATATGATTGAATTGATGCGAATCTTCCTGAGGGTATTTCTGGGTTTCATTCAATTAGGGTTTGCACTTTTATTATTTTTTTCTTTTTTCTAGAATCATCCGAGCTCCCTATAAATTGAGGACCAAAGTGTGGTATCCCTTCTTTTTTCTTTGTCTCGGATTTAATGTAAAAAACCCCTTTTTAATTAATGAAAGTTTGCAGTTTTTTACATTCATCCGAGTTCCAATTTTATATTACGTTTTTATGATTTAAGTTTATTTAAATTTGAGTTGAAGTTTTCTTGTTTAAGATAATCAGTAAGTGGTAGAAGTGGAATAGAAATTTTATTTGAAAGTTATCATCTTTTTCAGTTAAGAATTAAGTGTTTAAGTAAATTTGAAAAGATCGTGAAAGGAAAAGGACTTGTTTATCTTGTGCACTAACTGAATCAAGACCTTAGGTCTTGATTCTTGGATTTATCTTCACTCTTAGCAGCTTCCTTTTTCACTCAGGGTGCTTCGGTTCAGCTGTTGAACCCCAACGAACCACCCCACCCTCATTTTATTGTCTAAGAACCCCTGCCTCACCTAGTTGTTGGTAGAGGTCAGGGGAGCTTAGCTGGCCCTTGTTGGATGCAAACAAGGGCAGGTATCGCCATCTTATTCCTTTTTTTTTTTTTTTTGTTAACTGCTTAATTGTTCTTGTAAGTGCTTGCTTATCTAGTTTACTGGAATTATAAGTTTTATGTTGTTTGAATTTATTTAAATAGTTTAAGTCAGAAAGTGTACTTAGGATTGTTAATATAGTTTAAACTGTTTTAAATTGGTAACAAAGACATGCTCACATAGGATTTTATAAAAGCTTGTTGCATTTGTTAATTCTCAGTTTAAGATTGGCATGTTTTTAACTGAGTTGTTGTTTGACTGTTTAGCGTAAACTGAAAATCTGTTAGGAGTGTGCTTGGTTTAATTAAGTGTATGCTAGATTTTAATCTAGGGTGCCTGCATAATTTAGGCTAGTGTAAATCTGCATATGCCACTGATTTGACTATCTTTATAGTTACCTGCTGAGTGCTTAAGTATTGCCTTAGGATTTGATCGTTTTTTTTTACTGTTTTTGAATGATTTATAGTTTCTGCATTATTTAGTAAGTAAGTTTTGATTTGGGTTTAAATTAGTCAAGTGCTTGAAACCTGCTGGCTTGTTAGATTGTGTGCTTGAGTTCAGTCAGTTTACTTTTGTGACAAGTTTGTGTTTTCTGCCTGCTGATTTATTCGAATTCGTATGTTTTACATATGTTATAGCATGATTCAGTGAAGTTTGATTTGGTTTGAAGTCGTTAAGTGCTTGAACCAGCTTTACGTTTGATTACTTGTTAGTATTTCAAGGCAATTGCTTGTGTGCGTATTTGTTCCTTGTTCTGTTTGCTAGCTTAATACACCCCCACAAGCCAACTGCTGGTGGGGTTTGACTGTCCAAAAAGCAAAAAAGAGGAATACAAACAAGAACAGTAAAAAGAAAAGAAAGGTTCCAGGTCTGTGACCTGTTAGCTTCAATTTAGAGGGATTTTAGGCTTTAATTGGACGTGTGTTTGTATTTGAGTAAGTGAAGGTTTCTGTGCAAGTGTTTAAAAAAAAAAAAAAAAAAAAAAAAAAATATTTCAAAAATTTTGGCGTGGCCAGGACTCGAACCTGCGCCACTACTGCCAAAGTACACATACCTTACCGCTCGCCCTTGGGACTTTTACTGCTAAAGTCTCAAGGTGTTATCCTTTTAACACCTCTTTCCACTTGGCTTTTTATAACAAGCCGTAGCTTGTTTGGCTTATTTCCAGCTTATCAAATAAGCTTTTTAGTTCCTTTTTATTTTCCTAGGGTCTAATTAGGATATAAGATTTTTCTAGCCTAGTTTGATATTTTTCCTTTTATTTATTTATTTTTCATGCATTTTTATTTAGCCGTAATTTAATAAATAGATTAAAAATAGGAAACAGTAATCTTAATTTTAGGAAAAATAATTTTTAAGTTTTAATTTATTAACTTGAGGTTTACATCTATTTAGATTTTCAAAAACTTTAATTTTTAATTTTATTTAATTTTAGGTTTTTAATTAAACTTTAAAAATTAATATAAGATTATAAAAAGGGTTTTAGGAACTTTAAATTTCATTTTTCTCTTAGTTATAATATTCTAGGACTTTAGAAATTTTTTAGAATTTATTTTATAAACTTTTTATTTTTTGCATTATTTTATTATTTTATTCATAAAAATTAAAAGTTTTATTTTTAACTTTTTTTCATTTTTCCTAGATTCTAGACATTAAATTAGGAACTTTTTCACTTTCCAATTAATTTTTAGGCTTTTCAATTAATTTCTAGATTTAATTTAAGGTTTAATACATTTTAATAGTTTTTAAGTGTTAAAAAATAGTTTAATTTGATTTTAAAATTTTTAAAAATAGTTTTTAGCTTAATTAGGATATTTTTGAGGTTTACAAATTATAAAACCTTGTTTAGGGCTTTTTAATAATTAAAAGTGATTTTTAGGGCTTTAATTAGCATTAAAAAGTCATTATTTAATTAATTAAAAGGTTTTTGCAAGTTTGGATTTTTTGTAAACTCTTAGAATATTATTTGGGATTTTTAGTAATTTTTAGAAATTTTTAGGTTAAAATTTTAATTTTCGTCGTTTTTAAGGTTTTACGTTTACGCCTTTTTCGTCGTAGTTTAATACGTTTTCGTAACCGTCTCCTCTTTCCTTTCTTATTTCTTTTTCAATCAATATAATCTCAAACAAAAATCAACTCTCAACACAACGCACTAGCCTCCTCGAGAACGAACTCACTTAGGGTCATTCACACACGGTTTTCCTAAATCGTCGTGCACTTGCCCTATTTATTGCTCTCTTTTCCTAAAGGAGTAATTTTACAACATCAAGAAGTCTATCCGAAAAGACCCTAACAAGGTATGAGGATAAATAGATCCAAGTCCGAAAAGGAGGCGGATCGTTGTATCTCAAAATCCCAATTAGAGATTGAATAAATAATCATGAAGTCGTGGTCAACAAAGTTGGAGAACCCCTCAAAAGTCTCCAAGTGAAGAAACTCTATAACGAAGAGAAGACCATTATCTCAAGAACGTCTCTCGAAGATATGAAGTATGAAGTACATGCCACATATCGGCCCGAGAAAGGTCTCAAATCGCGAACCAAGTTATGCCAAGATATGAACTTTTTGATATCCCGAGAAGCAGTTTTAAGAGATATTGTCCTTTAGCTAACTATTGATCAAATCGTCATACTTTGCTTTCAGCCTAATAAACTATCGAAATAAGTCCAAAAATGCATCTTCATGATCATTCTAAGACAAAAATAAAATATAAGAGATACACCTAGGAATAAGGGAGTTTAAGCATTTAATTAAGCCATGTGTGTAAGTGTTTGAATTGCTAACTTATAATAACAATGATCTCGTTTTTAAACTTAGTTTGGGGAACGTGAAACTTGAGGGTGATAAATCTTCGCAGCACCGAAGCCCTAATGTAAGTCCTCGATCTCTTTGTAAGTTATTTCCACGTAGCTATTTTATATCCTCTTGTTTACATTAAAGTTTTAATTTCTCTCCGTATTTAAATTTTTGTTTAGTAGTATTTTAATAAGGCCAAGGTTGATTGATTACGAGAAGAGTGTAAAATTGCTTTATCGCTAAGCATTGCATGAGGGCATGGCAATGGTTAAGTGTAGGGGATTTGATAGGTGTGAAAACACCCATCCTTTTACCACTTATTTCTGGCTAAAACAAGACCAAAACACGTATTTAATATCATTTGTTTGGAATTATGGGTGGTTTTTGTGTTTATTGTGTTTTCAGAGTCAACCGGGAGAATATTGAAGAAAACATGGGATTGCACAGGTTTTATCGAGGAAAAAGACTCAAGACGAAGTTTATTGTCCAAGAGATGCAAAAGATTTGAAGTCATTGTGCCTATTTGAAGATTTATCGAAGAATAGAGCCAAAGATGGAAGATTCATATATGTCGAAGAACTCGAGTCTACTAAACAAAAGATTATAAGACGAGTTGGAATTATTCACCGACACTTCTCAAGTCCAAGTCGGAAACGTTTATTTAAAGAAGCGTGAAGACTAAAGAAGAAAGAAGAAAAAGAAGCCCAAACCAAAGCCCAATCACAAGCCCACCACCACACGCCTATATATAGAACCTTACTTCACAAATTTACTTAGTTAGTCTTAGTTAGTTTTTAGTTTTTTTCATTCTCTCTAGTTTTAGAGAGAGAAAATTCCAAACTTTCTCTCACTAGTTTGCATCTTTTTCTCTTTCAAGATCAAACCTTTGTACTGTTTTCATTTAATCAAGTTTAGTTTCAAGCTTTTAATCTTTAATCTCATTCTTCCTTTCTTTGATTTTGATTCACTTTTGGTACGAATTACTTATGATCCGTGTTGTTCATCTATGTTTTCGTGCTTAAAAAGTTGATCTTTTTATTTTTCCTTAAGTTTCTACACGAATAAGCTCTAAGATCTTTGTGCTTAATGGCTTATTTGTTGGTTTAGCTTATTTACATTTTAAAGTTTTCATAAAAAGTTTATCTTTTTACTATTTGATTTAAAAGTTTGCTTATTTCAAGTTAGAAAAGTTGTTTTCAGTGCTTATTTATTCTGTTTCTTATTGGATTCGTTTTAGTTTGGGTATTAGCTTATTCAATATCTTATTCCCTTGCTTATATCTCGGATCAAAAAGGCATCAGAAAGGGTTATAAACCCTTTTCCGATCTGTGTATTCCGACCAGCAGCATCCCTTTTTCCGATCACCCGATCGGAAAAGGGTTTTGAGTATTCCGACGGTGAGTCGTTTGGCATATTCTGATTAAGGTGTTTTGATTTATTCCGATTGTAGCTTACTTTTAAGTATTCCGACCAGCTCTGTTTCCATTATTCCGATTAGAGTAAATTTTAAACATTCCGATTAGACTAAGTTTTTGATTATTCCGATTTGCCATTTTAAGGTTATTCTGATTGCCCCTTTTGTTAACATTCCGATCAGCAGGCTTCTTAACATTCCGATCAGTAGATCGGAATATATTCCGATCACTCCTTTTAGCATTATTCCGATTTGATGAGTTCATGTTTTTACAAAGTTTTCAAGTGTTAGTTTTATTAAGAGTTCAAGTATTTTTCTCATTTTGCCTTTAAGTTTTCAAACATTTATTTTAACTTGTCAATTTAATTCAATCTTTTAAAGCTTTAATTCTACTCTTCGACACTTACTTATTTGTTATTAGTTTAAAATAGATAAACAAACCAACACCTTTTTATTAACCAAGAACAAATCATTCCACTTAGAGCCGAGATCAATTCGAGGAGATACCGAGAGAACTTAAAACTTGAACCCATACAAAATCATGGTATCATTGACTAATAGTCATTTCTCGCTTTTTAAACAAGTAATTGTATTTTGGTCCACAAGAATCACAATTGGCAAAAACAACCCTAAACTTTTCCCATATAAAAGGAAAATTTACACACTAAAAACACACAAACACTCCACTCACAAAAATTTTCTCTCTCCCTCCTCTCCCCTATTTGTTTTCCGTCACCTCAACCCCACAAACACCCCTTGATTTTTTAATTTTGAGCTTGAATCCACAAAATCTAATTGAAGACCCATCTTAGTTTTTCTTTTCTCTACACATTGGTATGAAAATTTCCTACATGCATGAACATTTTGTAAAAACACATTTTTGATGAAAACTATGTATATTTGATCTTGAATATGTGTTGTAAGTAGGTGTTTATGGTGTTATATATTATTTTAATTGGTTGCATGTTGAAATTTTGAGTTGGGTTTTTATTTGATTTGATCATCTAGTATGATATAGTATGTTAGGATTGAAAGTAGTAATATTTGGATGATTATAGTTTTAAAAATAATGTTAAAACGGGTGAAAATATGATTTTGAGTGGTTTTTAAATATATAATTTTGACCAGCAGCTAAAAGCTAAATTTTGGAAAATATAAGTTTGAGTATGATATGAACTAACTAGATATTGTCGTAGAGGATTTCATCAGCTTCGATTTGGTATGAAGTAGAGGTTCTAGCTCGAAACGAGCGAAAAGTTATAATAGTTTGATTATTCGTGTACCGGGAGACGAGTATTGGCACAACATATAGTTGTTGTCGATATTTAGATCGAATCTCGGGGACTATTAAAAGGATTTTAAAATGGGTTGATGACGTATAGTCCCCAGCCGGGTCATGAATCCGACCCACGGGTACTACCCGTATCCGGCCCATCACGGATGGGTGGGATTAATGTCATTTAAGCCTATGTGCTTAGATGAACAGTAACCGCACACAAGTGTGCGGCCCACGACCCGACATGGCCGGTACAGGATCACCCCCGCTAGCCTACGGCACTGAAGCTGTGGAGCCAAATATTCGTTTACGTTTTTTGTTTTGACAAGAATGGGAAATCCTAAAAACATTTTACTACTTGGTTTTATTCTAGGTAAGACATGACACGTGGATAATTTGGTCTGTAACCTAAATATTCATCCGTGGATGTCCACGACACATTATCCTTTTTGTAACATTATTGTAAACATTTAGAATAATATTTATAAGTCCGTGGTGGTCACGGCAATTTTGATAATTGGAAACTTGCTTATATTCTTTTTAGATATCATATATCTGTGTCGCATGACGTGTCACGTCTTACCTAGAATAAAACCAAGTCTATATTTTACTAGACGTGTGGCGTGCGTCTTTACCATGCAAAGCACTACGTGAGCATGGCATATGGAAACTTATCACAACGTCTTGTGAGTAAGGTGTCTAGTAAGGATACATGATCCGCGTCACTGGGGTTGCATCCCTCTTATGTGACAAGTTGAATTATTAGGTTCACTTAATCCTCTTACGCCACCTGGAGGCATATAGTACATGTACGGTTATTGAATGAATGCATATGAATAAGAGATAGCACATTATAGTAATAACAACTAAATCTATACGACAATAAATTGTTCATAGAAAAAAACAAGACTATAATTTGCACAAGAATGAGCCGTGGAGCTAGCTAGGCGTATAGTACATGTACGGTTATTGATGACGTATAGTCCCTAGTCGGGTCATAAACCCGGCCCACGGGTACTACCCGCATCCGGCCCATTACTGATCGGTGGGATTCATGTTATTTAGGCTTACGGGCTTAAATTAACAGTAACCGCACACACGTGTGCGGCCCACGGCCCAGCATGGCCGGTACAGGGTTAGACAGAATCATACTCTTACTATGATTAGGATTTACCCCAAAGAAGAGGATATTCACTCACCATAATTAGAAGATAACAATTAATCTAATTCTGGTACTTATCCTTTCCTTGGGGCGAAGCATGAGTGACAACCCATTAAGGTTTCACTGCCTATATAAGGAACCCCCAAGGGTTCCACAAAGGTATTACATTCTACACACTCACATCTCATCCGATTCTCATAACCCTAACCAATTACTTACTCTCACGTCGGAGTCTAATCGTGGGATACATTCCCACGGTAAGCCTAACGTGTGTTGTTTAGTGTGTAGAACCAACCAGACAATTCACTTGGTGCAGGAGCCGGAGTCTAGCCAACCCGAATTAAGCCTAGTTCGGGTCTAGCAAGGATCACCCAACTTTTGTATCAACAAATTGGCGCCATCCGTGGGACCATTAAACTAAGGTAGAGCAAATCTCATCTCGATCTCTCAATGACGAAAGGACATCCGCAAGGAAACCCCAAGAACACAAATCCTGGGAACCGGAAGTACCTAGGGGATGGGATACTCATTCCCAACCGATCCCCTAGTAACCAAACAGGCGGACCGAATAACCGAAGTGTTCTTCAGTCCATGGGTGTGACAAGCACATTCTTTGTCACCCCACTACCTACTTCGACCTTGGATAACCCTGATCCAGGGAGTTCGCCCAACCGCCCTAACAAGGAGCCGCGCAGACCATCGACTGAGGAAGAAGTGGAGGTCAAACCGCTTAGTGAGGAAGATCTCACCCGAGTTCTCACGCATAACTTCGAGAGGATCGTCCCAGGAATCGCATCCAGGTTGAACCTAGGGAGGGACCTCCAATCTAGGCTCAACTTTGGCAGTGCCGGACCAGGCACCTCTCCTCAAACTCAAAGGAAGCGAAGGACACGACCCCCGGAGTGAAACTTCTTTGAGGAAACTCCCCAACCTAGGAATGTGTTCGAACGCATAGGGGATCGTATTATGCAGGAACTACTACAATCCCGTGAGGAGGGAGAGAGGTCCGACGGTTCACCCGAACGAACAGATCTGGAGCTAACCAGAACTAATCGCCGCACAAGCGTGTGGGACAGGATGAATACCGGGAAGAAGGCTCCTAGCTCTTCTCACAAGAGCGATCCTCAGCCAAAGAATGGGGTACCGCCCCGTTCTCCCGGTCTATCAGGAGAGGATTCAAATGACCATCCACCCAAGCGTCGCCGGCCCAGGCGTACTCCTCCACCACCACCAGACAATGAAGAGTACTACAGCGGCCCCTACTATCGCGAGGCGGAAGCAGAAGATCTCTCTCGCCCATGGTGTGATCCTAATCTCACCCGTCCCTGGGCTGATCCCAGGGAAGATCCTTTTACCCTCTGCATACGGAATTACTCCAAGGACACAAAGCGTCGCATGCGGGTGTGCGTCAAGACTTATGATGGGACTGGTGATCCGGATGATCACCTAAAGATATTTGACACGCAGGCGAAAATTGAATGATGGCCCATGCCTATATGGTGCCAAATGTTCAATTCAACCTTGATCGGCAATGCTCGTGATTGGTTTGAGGGACTTCCTCCTCGAATCATCGATAGCTTCACGGAACTGCGTACTGCGTTCAAAAACACTTATACTCAGCGAAAGAAGTATAATAGGGACACGGTCTCATTGGCAACCGTCAAGCAACGGCCTGGGGAGTCTACGGAGGCCTTCACCGAACGCTTCAATGACGAGTGCACGCGCACAAAGACAATGTCGGAACTTCTGAAAATTTCCGATTATATGCACGCCATAACAGACAGGGAATTAATCAGACGTCTCAATGACAAGCTACCGGAGAAGTATGGCGACCTTATGGAAAGGGTCAGGAACTTCATAGAGGGAGAAACCGCCGTAGCCGCGGCCTACCCTTCAAAAGGAAACATCTATCGATTGAACGACCAGTCTAGGAGGCAGTCGGGCAGTCAAAGCAACCAGAGCAGTGGGAGGAGCACGTACTACAAGAGCCAAAACAAAGGAGGACGGTCGGAGGACAAATTTACCCCTCTAAAGATGTCCTACCGGGAGTTCCTGCTAACAGAAGGGGCTAACTTCCCGAGACCTCCCCAATGACGACTCCGGTGGACCGTCATCAAGGAAATTGCTTTTTCGAATTCCACAATGACAAGGGCCACGACACGGAGGAATGTATCCAGCTCAAGAAGCACATTGAGTCACTGATCAAGTCAGGCAAACTCAAACATTTGGTCAAGGATTGGAAGGATGGAAAGGACAACAAGAATTATGACAAGAAGGATCCCCAAAAGGACAAACCTTCGACTATATACATGATCCAATCCAGGCAGCGCCGCACAAGGCAGAAAATTAGCCAAAAATTTTCACGCGGCAGAGAAATATCGTTCTCTCCCATTGTTGGAAATACGTTTTATGTATTTATGAAGGATCGGTCTCTCCAACGATAATTATGTAATGGGCTCGTGATCCATTTACTTTATGTATAGTCCATATAGCCCACATGTAGGGTGGGCTATATATATCCCCTCCTAGCATGTTAGGAGGGGTTGTTGGTTGTTCATTTCACACAATTAATCATTCCATCTTTATTTTCTCTCTCTAACTTTCTCCCTTCTCTCCTTTCTCTCTCTACTCCCTCATCTCTTTCATCTCATCTTCTTTATGTTTATCAATTAATCAACCATCTTAATCCATCAAATCCATCATGTAGAATAGGCCAATGATCTCGTAGACCTTCACCCATCACGGCAAGTGATGTAGACGATGCACCTCTCACTATCGAGATAAGCATCACTCGACAAACTGTGATCCTAAAAGATCTTGAAGAAAACGTTCCACGAATCAAGAAACAAACTGATAAGAGGGTTTATAGGATTATGTGATTGTTGATTTGTGATATTTATTTTTTGAGATGATTATCTAATAAATTTAGGAAAAGTGACGGAGAAATCAAAGATTTGAGAGAAATTATTTGAGAGTGTTTTTTTTCTTGTGTGTGTTTAAGTTTCTGTAGAGAGAGAGAGATAAAGATATTAAGGGGCGGAGTTAACTAGAGCATCTTTTTTGTATTATCTGAAGTGAGTTAGATTGAGAGAGATAGGAATAGACTAAGTTGGGGCGGTTTGATATGCCACGTCTCTGATTAGCCAACCCACGTGTTTTTTACATTATTTTATTTGGAATTGGGATATAGGTGAGGGTCACGTTATTTAACTCTATTTAACACGTTTTTGAAATTCGATTTGTAACCAAAAATTTCATATTTTTTTCTACTTTTTTTTTTATTTTCTTACTTTTTTATTTTATTTTTTTCTATTTTAGATTTTTTTTTAGTTTAGTTGATTTTGTACCATTGTCAATCGATGTTTTTTTTTGGATTTGGTACATCGTGCTGAGGCGGGTATGTTGACAAAATCAAAGTGGTAAAATCTTTGACGGGTTAAAAGTTTCTTGTGCCCGGATTTGAAGTCAAAAGTGAAGAGTCAAAGTGACGGGATTTAGTTTTTAGTAGCTACGGATTTGTGATCGGGTTTAATTTATCATCGTTTACGCCGACAACAGTTTTTGAGCCGAGTAAAGTTTCATACCATCAAACGAGGATTGTAACGAAGTTTCACGGTTTATTTATTGGTTGGGGTGTAAAATCTCGTAAAATCCGCTTCATGATTCCTTCACGAATTGTAAAATCCTGAAAACAACAACATCCACATCATTTTTCCTCGATTTTCAATGGAATCGTTAAATTCGACACTTAAAGAGGGAGACTTGCATCGAATGCAAGACAAAGCTAGAGAAAGTGGTATAAATTCATTTCGAATGCTTCAGTCTCATCTTGTCACTCTTTCGGGGATTCAAGGAGGGAGCGAATTTGTGACCATCTTTGGACAAGATCGTCATATATTCATCGACTCAATTTTCACCACTTTGACCCAACTCGCCGAGCAACTCAACCATGAAATCTTTAATCACACTGCATCGGCACTTGCATATAAGGATCTTGTGACACAACTCACGCCTTTCCTCCAATTCAATATCATCAAGCCGGAAAGTTCAGTGATTTGCCAATCCTTTCTTCGAGATACACATACCGAGCTTCGAGTTTTCCGTGATACGATAATGAAACTCATGACAGCGGTCTCGTCTTCGATTTATCAAAGATCACAACTTCAGCAGGCGTATAGTAATGGAATGCAAGAATCTGAGATGCAAGAGGAGAATGGTCATACAGTTGACAACTTGGAGCCTAACGATGGCAAGAGCACGGATTCAGAAGGTCAACATGATATTAGTGGCACGTCGGGGAATGTACACGAGATCTCTCTTGATGACACCTTACCCGTTTATGACGAAGAGCCTGCAAACATGGTATAATGTGATGTTGGTTATGATGTATATGTTGATGACATGCCGCATATTGAGCATTCTGAACCTAATTATGACAAACATGGGATGGACAAGAGTGATAGAAATACCACTTATGATTCATCCGATGTGAGTCATAATGGGGGAGAAAGTGTTCAAAATGCTAAACATCATGATAATTGTATTATAACTGCTTCATTGACTGCTTCTGATTCCAAGATTAGAGAGCTCGAAACGATTGTAGCTCAACAATCAAAAGATCTTGAGGATGCCAAACTTGAATTTTCTAAGAAAACGGACAAATTTGAAACATATTTTGAAAAACTTGAAAAATCAAATGTTGTTCTTGAAAGAAAATTAGATCAAAAAGTGTTAGATTCTAAAGCCGAAAAGGATAATCTTTTGAAACAAATTCAACTGCTTGAATCTAAGTTGGCATCCCAAGATAACTTGCTCAAAGAAAATGAGACTTTAAAGGCCCAAGTACAGGAAAAGGTTTTTGCTATAGCTGCGTTGAAAAACGAGTTAAGGAAAAGTAAAGGACCTAGTGTGGACATTAAGCTTGAAAAACCATCAATCTTGGGGAAACCGCCTACAAATCAGTTCGTCAGACAATCGATTGTCAGACAACCTACTACATTTAGATCCAAGCGATCACTATCCTCGAGACCGCGGTTTGCCTCCCAAGTTGATTTGGGTCATATTTCTAGAACAGTCACTCCACCAACTAGGCCTAATGTGACTAAATCAGTTTTAGCAAGACCTCATCACATGATTGCCCCTAGTTCCTCAAAGAATAGTTCAATGAACACGTCTAGAACTAGTTCAACTGATGTGCGCCATGATTTTGGTCAAAGGGAAGCTATTCAAAAGACACATGTAAGAGATAGCAATGTCCAACCTAGTCAGATGCCTTCTAGATTACCCAACACTGCTAACCGTAGCATGTCATCTCCTAGGAGCGTCGATCAATCATCTAGGAATTACTCGGACATTAAATATGCTACTTGTAAAACATGTAGAAAATGTGTCTTTACGGAAAACCATGACTCCTGTATCAAAAAATTGCTTAATGAGGTGAACTCCCGTGCTAGACTTAAATCCCAGTGGGTTGCAAAAATCAAACCCATTGGTAAAATGTGGCGCCCCACTGGTAGAACTTTCACTCTTGTAGGAAACGAGTGCCCTTTAACTAGGATAGTCTTCGATTCTACTAAGACTACTAGGGAGGAAATTGCAAAGGATGATACATCACTTAAGCCTGAACTTAAGGTTTTCTATAAAAGGAAACGTTTGCCAACTAAGACAAGTGAATCATCCCCTCAGGCCACCTCTGACACAAGAAAAGAAAACCGTGAACCCCCACATGCTTCTAAAATAGATATCTCTAACCCATGCAAAAGTATACAAACTCCTAATGAGAATGCAGGTACCAAAGTTGATGTTCCAAAAGAACGAAGAGGTCCAATCATTGTATACCGTTCAACTAAGGACACTCTTAGAGTTTGGTTGCTGAAGAAGCAGATATCGGAGAAAGAAATGTCTCAGGGGATTCATGGTTAAGCTGAATCAAGGACTTACAGTCACATAAAAGACTGTAACTCGATCTCAAAAGACAGGAAAGTTCATTCCGATGATGACTTATCCTAAAAACGAGAAATTCATTTCTCTCGGGCATGAGCTTATGTTAAAAACATTACACGTTTCTAAGCTCATGCACAAGGACTTATAGTCACATCACAGACTATAACTCGCTCTTCAAAGAAAGGAAAGTTTATCGCCGATGGTAAACTTATCCTAACAACGAGAAATTAATTTTTCTCGGGCATGAGCTTATATCAAAAACATTCCAAGTTTTTAAGCTCATGCACATTGGCTCCTCGTTAAATGACAGACGACGACCCGGACTTCAGAGACAGGGAAGTTTATCTACGCAACGATAACTTACCCTCTTAACAAGAAATTAAGTTTTCTTGGACACGAGCTTATACTAAAACCATTCAAAGGTTTTAAGCTCGTGTATATGGTTTATCATTAAATGTCAGATGATGACCCGATCTTCAAATTAAGGAAAGTTTATCGCTGATGATAAACTTATCCTAACAACGAGAAATTAAGTTTTCTCGGGCATGAGCTAAAATTAAAAACATTCGAGGTTTTTAAGCTCATGCACAATGACTTACAGTTAAATGTCAGACTGTAACTCGAACTTCAAATAAAGGAAAGATTATCTTTTATGATAACTTATCCTCATAACGAGAAATTCACCTTTCTCGGTAATGAGCTTGTATTAAAACATTCGAAGTTTTAAGCTCAGAAAGGAAAGTGTATCTTTTAAATAAGAGAACTTTTCCTCATAACGAGAAACTAACCTTTCTCGGTCATGAGCTTTCCGTTAAAACAATCAAAGTTTTCAAGCTCATGAAAACGACTTCTAAGTAAATGTCAGCTTAGGACTCGTTCTTCAGATAAAAGGAAAGTTTATCGCCGATGATAAATTTATCCTTAACAACGGGAAGTTTACAACTTCTCGGACTTGAGCTCGTTTTGTAAGATATTCAACATCTTAAGCTCAAGTACTTGGTTTTCAAAACTTTGAACACAATTTTTCGAGAATTTCTCAAAAGGTTTTTCTAAATCTTTCAAAATTGTGTGTTCAAAAATGTTTTGATAAAAAGAGCATGTCTTCTGGAATCGATAATATTTACGATACTAGAAATGTCATTCAATAATGACACGGGGTTGTAAATAAAGTTCGAGCAGAAGTTCAAACTTTTAAAACATGCTCAAAATGGTTTGCTATTATTTCCGATAGTAACCCGCTTTTCACATTGAAGTCAAGCATTTCACCGGAAAGCTTTGACTTCAAAATCCGAAGTTATCAACTCCACAATCCGAAGTTCGTTGCAATTGATATCTACATACTCGACGATGCGACTACTCAAACGGTGACTAGAGGTCTTTCAATAGAACACGGGTCAACAATTGAGGGGGAGCAATTGTCCAGCATTTAGAATCCTTGATGCCGAGAGTGCCAAGTTCACATATTGGTGTTAAGACAACGATATCAATCATACACATGGAGTCAAGAGATAACTTCAGAAGTTACGAGGAAGACCAACATTCGTGAACAAGAACCATGTGCTTCTTTCATATGATGTTCTCCATCATTCAGGTCCAACCTCGTAAATTGCTAATATTGTGAATTCATTATCATATATGATCTTTGCACGTGTTAAATACCTTACACTTGTGTTTAAAAGGTATTTAATTTACTTTTCAAGTAGACCCTCATTAATTTGAGGGGGAGCTTGTGTAAATCATGAAGATAATTGGATTTGCATTTTTCTTCCCAAATTTTCTTAAAACGCTATTAAATCAATTGATATTAAAAACATTGATTGAGTTAATATTTTTAATATGGGGGAGAAAATGTGATTTAATATGGGAAATGATTAATCACAAATGGTTTGACTTAACGTGCTAGCTCATCCCGACATGTGCGAAATGTTTTCGGATATCGTGGCATATGTTAAAGGGGAGCAAAATGGATTTGCACTTCAAAATGGATTTCATGGTGACATACACTTACCCAAAACATCTCTATTCACGATGATGAAAATTGTGGTGACATAAGGATGGTAGGATAGGTTAAAGTCCAATGATTCCTCTTGAACCGGAGGAATCTTCCCAAGGACATTCCATAGCTAGAAATAGTAGTCCTTAGGAAAGATGGAGAAAGATTGTGAATGTAGCAGAATGCCGACCAAGTACTTAAGTTAGAACTGGAACAATCACAACAAGGTGCTAGTGATGACGTATTGGTAAGCATTGAAGGGGTTGAAGAATGAAAAAGAATTGTAAAGATAAAGGGTGTAAAGAAAGAAGCCCTCCTTACAACTTAGGCAGAAACCGGGTCAATACATATGCTATTAAGATCATTGTTTAATGATTCTTAATATTGAAGACAGACATCATGGACCCAGTGATGCAATGCACAACCCATCCCAGCTAACTCAGATATCTCTCAAAAGATATTTGTTTTAATCACACGGAGACAATGCATTATCTATTGATTTATTCACTCCGAATAAATTGGTATTGAAAAGGTGGCACTCCTCTCCAGCCTCCGATCACTAAAAATCCAAAATGCACGATCGAGTCTAGAGCCATTTGAGATCATCAAATATCTCCTTAGGATACACTTTCATATTTCCTTGCTTCTTCACACACTGTGAAAAGTAAGAAAGATCTTAAGAGTCCTACGCAAAATCTTCATGATCTTGCCTGAACATCCGAGTAATACGAAAGTATTTACAATGAAGATGGAAATCCTTCTTTAGCGAATATCAAAAAGCTCATGGTAGGTGCCTTGTGAGATTCTTTATGAATCAAACTTGTGATAACTGGAAAGCAACAGTGGTTTAATTCTTAAATGAATTTAAACACGTTCCAGGCCTCTACGCAATATCTTAGTGATCTTGCCAGAACATTCAGAGTAATACTATTAAGTATTTACAGTGACGAATGGAAATCCTTCTAGTGTTAACATCAAACAGCACTTGGTAGGTAACTTGCAAGATTCTATATGAATCAAGCTAGTGACAACTGGAAAGCAACGATGGTGCGGTTCTTAATTGAACTTCACTTGTTCCAGGAACATGAATTGACAGCTTCAAATCATGCGGATAATATTATCCAAATGATTCACTCTTTACGTTCGCAGTCAGCTTTGGACGGTCGAGTAAAGAGAACGGGTTTACCCGCGAAATCTTGTCAAGGAGGTTCTTTGTTGAAACTACCTGCCACAAGTACGATATTTAATATCGTCCAACGGTCTTCACCGACCGGAGGTAAAATGCTACCGAATTAGAATGAAATGTTCAAGGCCATTTCATCCGTGTATATTATTTGTTGCTAACTGTCTTATGCAGCGTAACAAGAAGGTGGCATTGCGGTGTACAATCCAGAAGAAGTCGTCACCACATGCTTATACTACATACAATTAGTACTTCAACAAATTCAAGAAAGCCTGAAGGTCAAGTCTTCCGCTGTATCAAACTCTGAAGCTTTCAAGAATTTAAAAGTATAAGTATGTGGAACATGAAGTCACGAAGAGGCAAATATCACAAGTGAAGAATGCACAAGGTCAAGGCAAGGAAACATGCTCAAGACTAAAGTCAAAGATCACATCAAGCATATTCACAAGAACAAGATCGAAGACTCAAGCATAGATGCTCGGTCACATCTTAGTTAGCATAGATCACGAGTTATAGACTATTTAGAACTTTGTTTCTTGGAGCGACCTCCCTTAGGGGGAGATTGTTGGAAATACGTTTTACGTATTTATGAAGGATCGGTCGCTCCAACGATAATTATGTAATGGGCTCGTGATCCATTTACTTTATGTATAGTCCATATAGCCCACATGTAGGGTGGGCTATATATATCCCCTCCTAGCATGTTAGGAGGGGTTGTTGGTTGTTCATTTCACACAATTAATCATTCCATCTTTATTTTCTCTCTCTAACTTTCTCCCTTCTCTCCTTTCTCTCTCTACTCCCTCATCTCTTTCATCTCATCTTCTTTATGTTTATCAATTAATCAACCATCTTAATCCATCAAATCCATCATGTAGAATAGGCCAATGATCTCGTAGACCTTCACCCATCACGGCAAGTGATGTAGACGATGCACCTCTCACTATCGAGATAAGCATTGGAATACACAATGTCCGCCGTATGTATGTGGATGGAGGGTCATCAGTAGAAGTACTATATGAACACTGTTTCGTACAGTTACGACCGGAAATAAGATTCCAATTAGTACCGGCCACGTCGCCGCTCATCGGCTTTAGTGGAGACACCATTTGGCCAATAGGACAGCTACGTCTGCTTGTAAACATTGGGAATGAAGAGCATTCCACCACGGCGTGGATGAACTTTATGGTGCTACGCTCACACTCTTTATACAATGGGATCATAGGCAGACCAAGTATCCTGGCTATACGTGCAGTACCCTCCACAGCTCACGGAATGATTAAATTCCCTATAGAAGGAGGAATTTTCACTATCTATAACACAATCATACCAGCATCTGAATGTCATGCCGTGACAACACCAGTTCCACCTGTTCCCGCCCAAGGACGGATCACCACCTCCCAATTGGAAGGTAGCAATCCATCCTGATTATCCGGAACAAGAGGTATCCATAGGGGGAACACTCTTGTATAGCGGCAAGAGGGCCAAGTGCTCTCTCCTAAAAGCAAACTTAGATGTATTCGCATGGGATCCCAAGCATATGACAGGCGTACCACGTGCGATAGCAGAACATAAGCTCCAAATCCTCCAGGGATATTGATATGAGTGTATTTACTCATATCATTGGTAGCTTAAAACAATGAAATATTGCACAAAATGTATCAAATATGCCGTGGATATGCTTGTTTCTTGTTTTCATGTGTGTAGGTACCAAGTTCGCGAAAACCGATGAAAACCGACACGAGATTGATGAAAAAGATCGAGGAATCCAAAACCGAGCTCGACTTTAGAGGATTATATCATTTATCGAGTTTACAGCCAAGTGGGTTCCACAATGGGTTAAATGGGCTCAAAAGCCCATTTATATTTCAAGTAAATATAATGTGATTGGAAAAGTTCATTTGAAGGCCCAAAATGGGGTTTAAATTTTGGCTGGGAAATTTGGCATTGGGCTTCAAGCCCATTTACTAGAATTAGATGAAGACAAAGGAATTTGGGTCTTAGGGTTTTTGATAATCATTGTAACGTGTATAAAACACGTTTTTACTCTTCTTCACACAAACCGTTCCTTCACCCTTATTTTATCACCAAACATTAAATAAATACCCACCCACTTATTTAAACCATACGTCTTCACACACATTAAATAAAATCCTCCGTTACTCCCTATGTTTCATCTTCCCCAATTTTTTCTCCCAAATATAACCTGCAAACTCTACTGTTCATTAACCCTAGATGGGTAAAAACATGTTTTTACATAGGGCTTTTCACTTATTTAATTAATTCATACCATGGGGAATAAAACCCCCATAGTTTAAGGAAGAGAGTAGATGGAGAGGGAATGCTACGTGGCTGATTTTGATTCAAATGAACACCTCATCCAGCCTATTTCAGCCAATCAGGAGCCTTAAAAGAAACACAACTAGCACACGGATGCCACGTTAGCGATCCGTGTGCAATTGTGAACCATGATAACCGTCCGATTAAAGAACGAGAAAAGATGAGAAGATCAAAGGCTGAAAGAAGAGAGGAATATTCTTCATCAGATGCGCATATTCGCTCACCAACAGCCCTTTTGGGGGGGCTATAAAAACCCCCCAATTTCTAGTGTAAAATGATCCTTTTATTTACTTTATTATTATGCTGTCAAAATAGTTGTAGAAATTAGTTCTTGTATTTTTCTTTCAATCTTGTAATTTCTTTTGAGAAGTAATAAAAGATCAGTTTATTTTACCCAATTGGTGTCTCGTTTTTTTTATTTTCTGTTTAAAGCAATATATGAATTAATCTCTTATAACTATTGAACATTAATAATAATTGATGTATTAAGTTTAGACTAATTAATAGTCTAAGTTTAATATTTAAAGTAAAAAGGATTTAAAAAGTTTTTCCCTACTGGAAAAATTGAATGAAAAATGTTATGGTTCGGTTGACTATGGTGGTTCGAGTGATTCAAATGGTGTTTGGTGGTTTTGAATCCGGTTCATAAGGTTGCTCAGCGTATACCTTCTTCTCAAAGGCTTTCTACAAAAAGGTTCTAACTCCCTTTTAATTTTATTGTTTATTTTTAATTAGATAAGTTTGATAGTCGTGTTTATTTGAGGTTTGAATGCCTGTTTGTTGTGTTGACTGAGTTCATCAATTTGAATAAAGATCTGTTTAAGTTTTCTTTTAGGTTGAATCATACTTTTATCTCACTTCCTGCTTTAAGACAGTTTGATGATATTTTAAAGTATTCAGATATTATAAAAGTTTTGGAGTTAATGTTTATGTTAATGTTCAATAAATCTGAGATTTGGGATTACTGTTTGGAAAAATTGGTATAAGATAGTAACCAGGATTTATTAGTTGTAATTTGTTTAGATTTTAAGACTTTGCTAGTGATTGTGTTTGGTTTTAATCTGATATAGTTTATTTTAATAAGACTGTTATTGAGAGCATAATTCATACTGAAGCTTTTGAATTCGTAGAATGCTTTAATCTGATTTAGTTTGTTTTTACTGTTTAACCTGCCCATTTATATCTAAACTTTGCTGAAGGAAGACCATATTTTTAGCAGTTTGCTTAATTGGGATATAGATAAATGATCAGTTATTTCTGATTTATTTTTTTGCTAGATATAGATTGAGCTTAATTCAGTTTGTATTTGGAAATGTTTTGCTGATTTATTTGCTTAACTGGAGTATTGGTTTTTAACTGCTGAAACTTGTTTCTTATTGTTTGGTTATTTGGTACTTTTGCTAATTCTGTTTATGCGAACTGCTTATCAGATTCAATCATCTGATAAGCCCAAAAAGCTGTTGTCCTCACAGCTATAAGCCAATGAGCTCTCATAAGTCACTCCTGTGACTGTTTTTACTTATCTGTCAAAAGGATTTAATTCACAAAAAATATGTCCCTTGGGGGTCTCGAACTCGAGACCTCCCCTTCACTTGTCATACGTGTTAACCATCTGGGCTGCAAGCCCTTTTGAGTATACTTTCAGCTTTCTTCTTTATATAGTGTACCTGGTGGGCATATTACTTTAAGTAACATCGTATTACTTATTAATCCGTTTGTTTTTTTTAATTAATATTTTTAATAAAGTGAGCTTCAGTAAAATAATAAAAAAAAAGTAGTTTAAATAAAAAAATAAAAATGTTTTTGTTTAAAAAGTTTAATTAGTTTAATTTTAAATTAAATAGATTTTAACAATTTTTAGATTTAAATAAATATAGTTTTTAAATAGATTTGTTTTAAAGTAAATTTTAATAATAAAGTAAATTAGTGTAAAAGCTTTTTCATTAAGTAGAATTATTATTTTTTATTAGTTTAAATTTTAAAAAGTGTTTTAATATTAAGTAATTGTTTTAGATTTTTTTAAATTGGCGGGGTTTACGATTCATGCACTTTAGGTTTATTTTAAATAGCTTAAAATTCGTAGTTTTTATTTGTAGTTTAAAAACCAAAAACCAATTCAAATCGATTGTCCAAATCAAAACAAAACGTCTCAAATTCATAAGATCTTCGTGTACAACGAACTCGACTCATTCACGTGTTTAATTGAATTCGTCATTGGTATTATTGGACTGTTACTTTTTCCTAAAGGTTATTTTCTAATTTACCCTATAACGTATCTCAAATTATCACATATACTATCCACGACACATCAAAAATTTTGGCGCCGCTGCCGGGGATCTTGTGTACGATTCGCTTTTGTGGAGATTTGTTGATCGTGGATTTGAAGACCCTTTCCGTCCTCGGAAAGTTTTGTTATTTTTCTATTACGTAGTATGTATCGTTTTTCTCGTTTTTTGTGAATAATATATTGTATTACGTAGAACATAAATTTTAAATACTTTTCAAATAAGCCTTAGTTGGGATTTCATCACCTAGCTATTGTATTCGAACCCAAAACAAAAATAAAGGCAAAATAGATAAATACTAATAAGAAGTTTGAACTCGATTTATACAAACTATAAGGTGGGTATAAGGCGACGTGCTATAAAAGGCCGTCTAAGGAAAAAGGTTTTTAAGTGCTTTGTGCCACCTCGTTTCCCCGCTTGCTTGTGCGTATATTGAGAGGGACGACCTATTATTGGTTTGCCGACTCAAGTAGTAATAAATCTTAATTTTTGTTGTTTACTTATTGAACCTCGAGACGTTTAGGTTTTCACCTATCGTTTCAAAGTCGACCGAGGGTAATTTACTTCCATAGTAGTTATCCTTATTCCTTGTTTTTATCGATCATTTATTGATTGAGCAATACCAAATAAAATACCAAAAATAATCTTCTTTCTTGTCTAATTTCTTTTCTTCAATCCTCTAAATTCTCGTCTTTGTAGTGTATGCAATAACGATCTTCTCGTCTTGTGATTGATTTTGATAGGCTTGAAAATATTCCTCGTAGAAATAGAAATCGTCAACAACGAATAGTGGAACATTGGTAGCTTAAAACAATGAAATATTGCACAAAATGTATCAAATATGCCGTGGATATGCTTGTTTCTTGTTTTCATGTGTGTAGGTACCAAGTTCGCGAAAACCGATGAAAACCGACACGAGATTGATGAAAAAGATCGAGGAAGCCAAAACCGAGGTCGACTTTAGAGGATTATATCATTTATCGATTTTACAGCCAAGTAAGTCCCACAATGGGTTAAATGGGCTCAAAAGCCCATTTATATTTCAAGTAAATATAATGTGATTAGAAAAGTCCATTTGAAGGCCCAAAATGAGGTTTAAATTTCGGCTGGGAAATTTGGCATTGGGCTTCAAGCCCATTTACTGGAATTAGATGAAGACAAAGGAATTTGGGCCTTAGGGTTTTTGATAATCATTGTAACGTGTATAAAACACGTTTTTACTCTTCTTCACACAAACCGTTCCTTCACCCTTATTTTATCACCAAACATTAAATAAATACCCACCCACTTATTTAAACCATACGTATTCACACACATTAAATAAAATCCTCCGTTACTCCCTATGTTTCATCTTCCCCAATATTTTCTCCCAAATATAACCTGCAAACTCTACTGTTCATTAACCCTAGATGGGTAAAAACACGTTTTTACATAGGGCTTTTCACTTATTTAATTAATTCATACCATGGGGAATAAAACCCCCATAGTTTAAGGAAGAGAGTAGATGGAGAGGGAATGCTACGTGGCTGATTTTGATTCGAATGAACACCTCATCCAGCTTATTTCAGCCAATCAGGAGCCTTAAAAGAAACACAACTAGCACACGGATGCCACGTTGGCGATCCGTGTGCTATTGTAAACCATGATAACCGTCCGATTAAAGAAAGAGAAAAGATGAGAAGATCAAAGGCTGAAAGAAGAGAGGAATATTCTTCATCAGATGCGCATATTCGCTCATCAACAGCCCTTGGGGGGGCTATAAAAACCCCCAATTTCTAGTGTAAAATGATCCTTTTCTTTACTTTATTATTATGCTGTCAAAATAGTTGTAGAAATTAGTTCTTGTATTTTTCTTTCAATCTTGTAATTTCTTTTGAGAAGTAATAAAAGATCAGTTTATTTTACCCAAATGGTGTCTCGTTTTTTTTTATTTTCTGTTTAAAGCAATATATGAATTAATCTCTTATAACTATTGAACATTAATAATAATTGATGTATTAAGTTTAGACTAATTAATAGTCTAAGTTTAATATTTAAAGTAAAAAGGATTTAAAAAGTTTTTCCCTACTGGAAAAATTGAATGAAAAATGTTATGGTTCGGTTGACTATGGTGGTTCGAGTGATTAGAATGGTGTTTGGTGGTTTTGAATCCGGTTCATAAGGTTGCTCAGCGCATACCTTCTTCTCAAAGGCTTTCTACAAAAAGGTTCTAACTCCCTTTTAATTTTATTGTTTATTTTTAATTAGATAAGTTTGATAGTCGTGTTTATTTGAGGTTTGAATGCCTGTTTGTTGTGTTGACTGAGTTCATCAATTTGAGTAAAGATCTGTTTAAGTTTTCTTTTAGGTTGAATCATACTTTTATCTCACTTCCTAGTTTAAGATAGTTTGATGATATTTTAAAGTATTCAGATATTATAAAAGTTTTGGAGTTAATGTTTATGTTAATGTTCAATAAATCTGAGATTTGGGATTACTGTTTGGAAAAATTGGTATAAGATAGTAACCAGGATTTATTAGTTGTAATTTGTTTAGATTTTAAGACTTTGCTAGTGATTGTGTTCGGTTTTAATCTGATATAGTTTATTTTAATAAGACTGTTATTGAGAGCATAATTCATACTGAAGCTTTTGAATTCGTAGAATGCTTTAATCTGATATAGTTTGTTTTTACTGTTTAACCTGCCCATTTATATCTAAACTTTGCTGAAGGAAGATCATATTTATAGCAGTTTGCTTAATTGGGATATAGATAAATGATCAGTTATTTCTGATTTATTTTTTTGCTAGATATAGATTGAGCTTAATTCAGTTTGTATTTGGAATTGTTTTGCTGATTTATTTGCTTAACTGGAGTATTGGTTTTTAACTGCTGAAACTTGTTTCTTATTGTTTGGTTATTTGGTACTTTTGCTAATTCTGTTTATGCGAACTGCTTATCAGATTCAATCATCTGATAAGCCGAAAAAGCTATTGTCCTCACAGCTATAAGCCAATGAGCTCTCATAAGTCACTCCTGTGATTGTTTTTACTTATCTGTCAAAAGGATTTAATTCACAAAAAATATGTCCCTTGGGGGTCTCGAACTCGAGACCTCCCCTTCACTTGTCATACGTGTTAACCATCTGGGCTGCAAGCCCTTTTGAGTATACTTTCAGCTTTCTTCTTTATATAGTGTAACTGGTGGGCAGATTACTTTAAGTAACATTGTATTACTTATTAATCCGTTTGTTTTTTTAATTAATATTTTTAATAAAGTGAGCTTTAGTAAAATAATAAAAAAAAGTAGTTTAAATAAAAAAATAAAAATGTTTTTGTTTAAAAAGTTTAATTAGTTTAATTTTTAATTAAATATATTTTAACAATTTTTAGATTTAAATAAATATAGTTTTTAAATAGATTTGTTTTAAAGTAAATTTTAATAATAAAGTAAATTAGTGTAAAAGCTTTTTCATTAAGTAGAATTATTATTTTTAATTAGTTTAAATTTTAAAAAGTGTTTTAATATTAAGTAATTGTTTTAGATTTTTTTTAAATAGGCGGGGTTTACGATTCATGCACTTTAGGTTTATTTTAATTATCTTAAAATTCGTAGTTTTTATTTGTAGTTTAAAAACCAAAAACCAATTCAAATCGATTGTCCAAATCAAAACAAAACGTCTCAAATTCATAAGATCTTCGTGTACAACGAACTCGACTCATTCACGTGTTTAATTGAATTCGTCATTGGTATTATTGGAATATTACTTTTTCCTAAAGGTAATTTTCTAATTTACCCTATAACGTATCTCAAATTATCACATATACTATCCACGACACATCAGATATCCTCCCGTTAAGCAAAAGAAGCGCGGTCAGGCACCTGCACGCAGCCAAGTAATATTGGATGAAGTAAAGAAATTTGTGGATGCAGGTATTATGCACGAGGTATACTACCACGAGTGGTTATCCAACCCGGTCATGGTCAAGAAGCATGATGGGAGCTGGCGCATGTGCGTGGACTTCACAGATCTGAACAAAGCCTGTCCGCAGGATTGCTATCCGTTACCGGAGATTGATTGGAAGGTGGAATGACTATGTGGATATCCCTTTAAGTGCTTCTTAGACACATACAAAGGATACCACTAGATCCAGATGGCGGAAGAGGACGCAGAGAAGACGGCATTCCATACTAGTCAAGGCGTATACTGTTATACAAAAATGCCATTCGGACTAAAGAACGCCGGGGAAACATATCAGCGGCTTGTTGACAAAGCCTTCGACTCAAAGATAGGCCACAATCTTGAGGTCTATGTTGATGATTTAGTCATCAAAAGTCATACGGAGGATGCACTTCTTCGTGACGTCCAAGAGACGTTTGACACCTTGAGGAGGATTAATATGAAACTGAATCAAAAGAAATGCACGTTCGAGGCAAATGAAGGGATGTTCCTTGGATATATGATTGATCCAAATGGCATCAAGCCTTTCCCGAAAAAGACAGACGCGGTCATACAGTTACCATCTCCTCAGACATGGAAAGAGGTGTAATCTTTAAATGGGAAGTTGGCCGGGCTAAACAGGCTCTTGTCGAAGTCCGCGGAGAAGTCACTCCCCCTATATAAAACACTCAAGAAGTGCATCAAGAAGGGAGATTTCCGATGGAAAAAGGAAGCGGAGGAAGCTTTCGGTCAAGGAGGAGCTCATCATGTATCTGTCAGCCACACATGGAGCAATAAGTGCGGTACTCATGACGGATAGGGACACAGTCCAAACTCCGGTCTACTTTATAAGTAGAACACTACAAGGGCCATAGTTGAATTATTCTTCCATGGAGAAATTGGTTTTGGCATTAGTGTTTGCTACGAAACGGTTACGTCGCTACTTTCAGGCGCCACCCAATTGTGGTTATCACTGATCAACCAATAAAAGAAGTCATCTCCAGGCCAGATGTGGCCGGTAGGCTACAAAAGTGGTGCATTCTTTTGGGAGAGCATAACATATCTTATAGACCAAGGACGGCTGTTAAAGGCCAAATCTTGGCAGATTTTTTGATAGAGAAGCCGGATGAGGAGGGACCGGTCGTACAACAAGAGGAAACTCCAGCAGAACCATGGGTACTATTTACAGACGGATCTTCGTGCACGGATGTATCAGGAGCTGGTCTCATCCTTACGAATTCGGAAGGAATGGAGTTTACATACGCCCTGCGCTTTGAGTTCACAGCCACCAATAATGAGGCAGAATATGAAGCGTTGATTGCGGGTTTAAAAATCGCCACTAGAATGGGAGTCCGCAACCTTGAGGCCTACGTGGACTCACGGCTTGTCGCGAACCACATTTTGGGGGGTTACGTAGCCAAGGAGGATAATATGGTTCGATACTTGGAAAAGTTAAGTCACTCATCGCGGCTTTCATCAAGTTTTCTATCAAGCAAGTACCAAGAGGTGAAAACAAGAAGGCGGACGCTCTTAGCAAGATCGCGTCTACAAGTTTCGCCCACTTATCCAAGCAAGTCTTGGTAGAAATACTAAAGGAAAAGTCTATAACAGAAGGGGAAGTCGCAGCTATAGTTGAGGAAGATGGACCTACATGGATGACCCCGATCATCAACTATTTGACTAATGAAACCCTTCCAGACGAGAAAAAGGCGGCACGGCGTATCAGAAGGAAGTCGCAGCACATCGAGCTTCGAGAAGGTATTCTTTACAAGCGCTCTTTCTTACAGCCGTGGTTGCGGTGCGTTGGGCCACGCGAGGCTACTTATGTGATCAGTGAGATACACGAAGGGTTATGCGGCATGCACGCGGGTCCCCGATTCGTAGTAGCTCGAGCTCTACGCACATGATATTATTGGCCTACTGTGCATAGGGATGCACGCGACATGATTCGCAAGTGCAGTGATTGCCAAGTGCACAGACCAGTACCACGACATCCGCAGTAGGAACTAACCCCCATCACATCCCCATGGCCATTCTATAAGTGGGGGATTGACATTGCGGGACCTTTCCCTGTAGCTTCAGGGGGAGTTAATTTCTTGATTGTCGCAATGGACTACTTTACACGCTGGATAGAGGCTAAGGCGGTTAAATCCATCACAGGCAAACAAGTTCAAAAAATTGTTTGGGAGAACATCGTGTGCCGTTTTGGCTTACCAGAAGAAATCATCTCGGACAACGGGAAGCAGTTCGCGGATAATCCATTCAGGGATTTGTGCGCGGCATTGAACATCACGCGGCGCTTCGCATCTGTTAAACACCCACATACAAATGGCCTTGTGGAACGAGCAAATAGAAGCTTGGGTGAAAGCATCAAGGCAAGCTTGGATGAACGAAGTGCCAAATGGGTGGATGAACTGCCACATGTTCTATGGGCACATAGGATTATGATTAAAACAGCCAAAGCGGACACCCCATTTGCACTAGCCTACGGCACTGAAGCTGTTATACCAGCAAAAATTGGAACGCCGACCATCCGTACAACGGAGGTTAATGTCGTCACGAACGACGAGCAACTCCGGATCAATCTAGACTTGTTGGAGGAAAAAAGAGAAACAACGGCTATCAATGAGGCCAAGTCCAAGGCACGGATAAAGGCTTATTATAACGCCAAGGTTAAAGGTGTTTCTTTTCGACCGGGAGATTTTGTTTATCGTGCCAACGAGGCAAGTCGAGCGGAGAATACAGGAAAGCTAGGCCCTAAGTGGGAAGGACCGTATGAGGTTACGGAAGCCTTAGGACGGGGCGCGTACAAGTTGCGTGACATGGATGGCCGCGACCTGGAACGCACATGGAATATCTGCAATCTTAAAAGGTGCTATCTTTGAAAAGCTATGTGTAACACTCTCATTTTTCGTATCAGTACAGCGGAAGGGTCTTTCAGAGTGTTACGGGATAGCACAATAACTCCAATCATAGACAACACATAAAAATGGTTGTACAAGGTTTAACAAACATTCATTCGATAAAAAGGTTTAAAAGTGTACAACAGGTCCCAAATTATACAGGTCATTAAGTTTACAAAACACAGATCGAATGAACATTTTTAATATTAAGTGTGGGCCATCAGAGTCGATCTCCATCCGGATTACCTTCAAGCACCTGAGATAGAAAACATGCAAAAATCATATCAGCGAATGCCGAGTGAATTCATAGAGTTTAATGAAAACCGTTATATAAAACAATCATTTACAATCATTTAAAATCAGAACACAAGTATAATATCGGAAGTAAGTCCACATATTGCTAGTCAGGCAATATATAAATCAAGCATACATCTGAAACCGTCCATGAGACCGTAGTCTCTATATTACCATGATAGGTAATATATTCATCGTTAATAGCGTCGTTTCATATCGGATATTTAGATTATACAGGTCGTATAGATTATAGATTATAGGATTATTATTAGCCGCATGACATTGTTACCTTACTGTGAAAACAGCGGGCCGCGAACCCGACAAACCATTTGCCCATCTAAGTTAGCGTGTCATCACAAAAATCACGCTATGGAATCTTCTCATACATAAATTCGCTTACCAATCAATATGGTACGACGGGGATCAACCGTCAAGGCGCGAACTGGGGTGATCGTCCCCAAATAGTACTATCAAATGCATAAGCGTCTACCAAATCCCGGTAGTTCACAATTCATGCTAATGGGACTTTAAGTGACATAACCTAACTACTAATAATCCTTTTAGTCTCGAATATAGGGTCATAGCATCATTCGGGTCCATCTCATTTAGCATACAATCGGGACTACTTGTGTTCTATTTTTATAAAAATCTAGCATGTTATCTCCCTCGCGGGTTTACAAATCATTTTATAAAACATTTAAAAGAGTGCGAGGCTATGAACTCACGTTGTTAATGAAAGGCGGATTATCGGCTACGGGCGTGCTTCGGTCACGGAAACCTATATAAATAATAATCGGTCTTAGACTCGGTCCAATGACTTTTATCAAAATAACAATATACATATATATGATTATTGTACATATGATGATGATCAAGTGGGTTTATAAATCCTCATTTACTCATTTTAGTGTTTACGTTTTGGTATCGTCTTACTAGTTCACTAGTTTTACCGATTTTACCTATTTTAAGTTCATTAAGTCTTTTATAAGTTCTTTTACTTGTTTTTACCCATTATATACTTATATGATCAGTATATATATCTTTCATGTTGGGCCCTAATAGGTTAAGCCCAAATAATTCTTTTTACAAGTATTTATCTCATTAAGTCCAATTATTAGTCTAATAGGTTTAGTTAGCTCGTAAATGTCCGTAATTCTTATAGTTCGGGTTTTATCGGTTTTTACTTGTCTTAGTTACTTATACATCAGTATATAACTTTTATAAACTTTACATTAGACGGGTTTGGTCGTCTAAGTTTTATTTGATGAAAAACGTTAATTTCACGGCGATAGCCGAAAAAGTCGTAAAAATCAAGTTTATAGTTTTTATTACTTATAAATATTATTTTTACCACCATTTATATAATTTACCCATTTAATTAACCTTTTATACATTTATATAAATAAGTTTTATAAGTTACTGGGTTTGTATTTTACATTTTATACATTATAAAGTGAGTGCTTATATAATAATAATAAACATTATTTCCAAAATCTGATTTTTAACTTCATGTTTACCATTTTTATCATATCTAGAGTTCTACAATGACTTAGAAGCTCATTTTTGGATGACAACTTCTTCATGATATGTGCTAAATATAACTTAGTTATAGCTACTGCCCATTTTGAGTCTAAGTTGCCTTAACAGTCCCTACAAAACTGCTTATTCAGATTGTATCACCTAACTTGTTTTGATCATATCTCACTCATTATTTTGATTCCATTGCATGGCCAACTCTCACATGTGTATAACATCATCTACTTTACTGTAAATAGATCAAACCATGCATTTTTATCAGTTCATCATTTAGTTATCTACTGTTTTTATACAGCCAACTAATTAGTCATGATTTTAGCTTCATTTCTTATGGTTATCATCATTTTTAAGCATGTTTATCAACACTTGATCCCCACACAACATTTTTATCATCATATATACATCATATACATATACAAAATGAAAGAAAATACATTTGTTCTTTACAAAATAATAAGAGAAAAATGTAGAGGATGATCTTCTTTACCAATCCAAGTGGATTTCTTGTTTTAGGAAGGCAAGAACTTGATGAACACAACAAGTATCTCCAAGACCATCAAATATCAAGATCATATGTTGGAAAATCAGCCCTAGGACACAAGCAAATCACCTCCAAAGTTGGTTATATGGCCACCAAATGATCAAGGCTTCAAGGAAACACCTTAATAGGACTAGTAAACATGTGGTTTGTAGCTAGAAAAGATCAAGAATGGTGTTTGTTGTTTGATGTGGGACGGCACAAGGATGGAGTAGAGAGAGTTTTGAGAGTGAATTGCATGGATGAAATGGTAGAAGTGAAAACCATTTGTTAGTTTTGTTAAGTGGTGGAAGTAGTTAGCTTAAAGTGTAAGCATAAGCTTACACTTGTGCAAGCTTAGCTAAACTTGTGCCACCTAAGTGTGGTGGAGTCACATTTGCCGTCCCATATAAGCTAGTGGGATGGGGCAAAGTGTTTTGTCCCATCTCACTAGTTTACGGGTATGTCTCGATTCTAGTTTTCTCGATTTGCGTGCCCTCGGGTCGTTTTACGAAAAACGTTTTTATAAATTATGAATCACCGTCACAAAACGAATCCAATAAAAATTGTCTCATCAAAAACGGAGTTCAAAAACGTAAATACGTAATCCTAAGGTTTCCGGTTTAGTCGTAAAAGACGCCAAATTATGCACGTAAGCCCAAATTTAAATCCGTAAATTGTGAGTTCGTCAACCAACACAAAAATAAGTTTCAAAATATTATACGAGAAAATATTTAACTACCTGAAAATGTTAGATTTGTCACAGCTTTTCCTCCTAAAAGGGATCAACGTCCTCGTGATCCATTTCATTTGGATGTCCGTTTCTTATTGAAATCGAAGAGGTGCGGATATTTCTTCCACATTTCATCCTCTCGTTCCCAAGTATACTCTGGTCCATGCTTTGAATTCCATCGGATCTTGACAATAGGTATCCGACTTTGTTGCAGTTGCTTTATCTCACGGTCCATAACTTCTACGGGCTCTTCGATAAAATGCAACTTCCCATCTATTCGAACCTTACCTAACGGAATTTTCTCATCACTCACTGCTAGACATTTCTTCAGATTAGATACATGGAATGTGTTGTGAACACCATGAAGTTCTGGGGGTAACTCTAGTTTGTAAGCCACCGGACCTACTCTAGATAAAATCTTAAAGGGTCCAATATAACGGGGATTCAATTTTCCTCGTTTTCCAAATCTTATAACGCCTTTCCATGGCGATACCTTCAACATTACTCGGTCACCCACTTCAAACTCCATTGGCTTCCGTCGCACATCCGCGTAACTTTTCTATCTACTTCGGGCAGTCAACAACCTCTTCTTAATCTGAACTATCATCTCCGTAGTCTCCCGGATCAATTCCGGTCCCGTGAGCTGGGTATCCCCAACTTCACTCCAACATACAGGAGATCTACACTTCCTACCATACAAAGCTTCAAACGGTGCAGCCTTAATACTAGAATGGTAACTATTGTTATATGAAAACTCTACTAACGACAAATGTTTATCCCAATTCTTACCAAAGTCTAACACACAAGCTCTCAACATATCTTCCAGTGTTTGTATCGTCCTTTCACTCTGCCCATCAGTCTGGGGGTGATAAGCAGTGCTCATGTCGAGATTCGTTCCCAAAGATCTTTGGAGAGATTTCCAAAAATTCGATGCGAATCTAGGATCTCGATCTGAAATGATCGATACAGGCACTCCATGCTTGAATACAACATTATCAAGGTATATTCGAGTCAGCTTCTCCAGTGAGAACTGCTCTTTAACCGGAATGAAGTGTGCTGATTTGGTCAGTCTATCGACAATAACCCAAATCGAATTGTTTCCAGATGATGTTCTAGGAAGCTTGGTGATAAAGTCCATTGTAATTCGCTCCCACTTCCATTCAGGAATCTTTGGTTGTTGAAGTAGTCCTGATGGCTTTTGATGTTCAGCTTTAACTCTAGCACAAGTCAAGCATTGAAGAACATACATAGCTATGTCAGCTTTCATATTCGGCCACCAATACAACTTCTTCAAATCATGGTACATCTTATCAGATCCCGGATGAATGGAATACTTAGATTTATAGGATTCTAACATAATCAAATCTCTTAAGCCTCCAAACTTAGGTATCCACATACGACCTCTTAAGCATTTCACTCCATCAGCTCTAACCTCTAAAGGATCTCCTTCTCCTCGGAACCCTTCATTAACAAAATTCTCCTTCTTACAAGCTTCTATTTGCGCATTTCTAATTTGCTCAGGCAAATTATTGTGCACGGTCAAGACTAGAGAACGAACCCTGATAGGCTCTCTATCTTTCCTACTCAACGCATCAGCAACAACATTGGCTTTTCCTGGGTGATACTTTATATCACAATCATAATCACTTAACAACTCTATCCATCTTCGTTGCCTCATGTTCAATTCCTTCTGGTCGAGAATATACTGTAGGCTTTTGTGATCGGTGAATACCGTACACTTGGTGCCATACAGATAATGTCTCCATAACCTAAGAGCAAAGACCACCGCTCCTAGCTCAAGATCATGAGTAGCATAATTCTCCTCATTCTTCCTTAATTGCCTAGAAGCATAAGCTATCACTTTCTCTCTCTGCATCAAAACAGCTCCATAACCTCTAAGAGATGCATCACAATACACTACAAAATCTTCACTCCCTTCGGGTAATGATAAGATTGGCGCACTACATAATTTTTGCTTCAATGTCTGAAATGCTCCATCTTCATCACTTCCCCAAACGAAAGGTTTATTCTTCTGAGTAAGCTTAGTCAAGGGTTTAGCTATCAAAGAGAATTCTTTAATGAATCGCCTATAATAGCCAGCTAATCCTAAGAACTGTCGCACTTCCGTTGGCGTTGTCGGTGCAGACCACTTCTTAATAGCTTCAACCTTTGCAGGATCAACATGAATTCCATCTCTGTTAATCACATGACCAAGAAATTGCACAGAATCTAACCAGAAATCACACTTCGAAAACTTAGCATACAACCTTTCATCCTTCAACAAGTTCAAAACAATCCTCAAATGTTCTCTATGCTCATCTTCATTCTTAGAATAGATTAGAATATCGTCAATAAACACAATCACAAATTTATCCAAGTAGGGCTTGCACACTCGATTCATTAAATCCATGAAAACCGCAGGTGCGTTAGTTAACCCAAATGGCATTACTTGAAATTCATAGTGTCCATAACGAGTTCTAAATGCAGTTATAGGAATATCTTCTTCACGGACGCGAAGTTGGTGATATCCTGACCGCAAATCTATCTTAGAATACACACTAGATCCTTGCAGTTGATCAAACAAATCATCAATCCTAGGTAAAGGATATCGATTCTTAATTGTCAACTTATTCAGTTCCCTATAATCAATGCACATACTAAAAGATCCATCCTTCTTCTTAACGAACAAGACTGGAGCTCCCCAAGGCGACGAGCTCGGTCGAATAAAACCTTTATCAGACAACTCCTTAAGTTGCTCAGATAACTCCTTTAATTCAGAAGGGGCTAATCGGTAAGGCGCACGTGCCACCGGTGCAGCACCAGGAATTAAATCGATTCGAAACTCTACTTGCCTTATCGGTGGAAGTCCGGGTAAATCTTTAGGAAATACCTCAGGAAATTCACAAATAATAGGTACATCTTCCAATCATTTCTCCCTAGACTCATTCCCGGTCACTTGAGCTAAGAATAACTCACAACCGTTCCTGATGTACTTTTGGACTTTAATACATGAAACGATTTTCAAACGGGATTCACCTCGACTACCATCAATTACTAACGTCCTATTCCTAAGAGGAATCTTAACCTTCTTCTCTCCACATAAAATAGTAGCATTATTCAACGACAACCAATCCATACCAATAATAATATCAAAACTACCTAATTCTATCAACATCAAATCAATCGGAAAGGAATGGTTTAAGAGATTTAGAGAGCATCCTTCTAATAGCTTATTAGTTTTCACTAATTTACCATCAGCCAATTCCACCTCGTAACTGGTACTTATCTCAACAGGTTCAATATCAATAAGGGCACTAAATTTAGTGGATACAAAGCTCCTATCGGCACCCGAATCGAATAAAGCAACGACATAATGATTGTTGAGTAAAAACGTACCGGTAACGACATTTGGATCCTCTTTCTTCACCTCAATTGTTCCAAGTTGGTAGATACCACCCTGGGGGTTTCTTCCAGGTACAATCGCTTTCAACTTGGGGCATTCCGATTTCCTATGACCTTTTTCATTACAGTTGAAGCAAATGGTTCCCTTCTTACACCTTTCAACCTTGTGTCCAAGCTTTCCGCAATTTCGGCACTTCCAGCAGTCGCCAGGATGCCTCTTGTTGCCACACTTAGGACATCTATCATCGTTGCGCGGTGCATTGTTGGTAATAGCATTTGCATTCCCCTTTCTCTTGTTCTGACGGCGATTGAAATTCTTCCTATTATCACCTCTATATACACGCTCACCGTCTCCCTTTCTTTTCTCACCAACACGGGCTTCATCTTCCTCATCCTGAATTATTTGTCCAATTAGTTGGTAAGCCATTCGAACAGCATCATCAATGGTCAGTGGTTTCGATGATGTTACGTCCCCCCGGATATTCCTGGTTAACCCTTTCACATATTGCTCAATTCGGATCTCTTCGGGTTCAACCAATCGAGGACATAGCAAGGCCAACTCATGGAATCGATTCGTGTAATGTCCACACCTTTCATTCTCAAATGAATCAACTCCTGTTCTAACCTAATGATCACACTACGAGGACAAAACTCCAAAGTCATCCACTTCTTGATTTCAGCCCAAGGAGTAGCATTAGCAGCATCAAGACCCATGAAAGCAATTCTCCCGTTCCACCAAGTCAACGCACGACCTTTAAGAGTAGCCATAGCAAAAGTCACCTTATCTTCCTCCTTACACTTACTAATCCTAAACACCGATTCAATCTTTTCAATCCACTGGCTTAATCCTACAGCACCTTCAGTTCCATTAAAAGGTAGAGGTTCACACTTCATGAACGTCACATAAGTACAGCCACCAACTCAGGTGCATTCGTTCCAAGTCCTCCTACATTTCCTCCAGCATTAGCATTCACATTATTGGCATTCACATTCACATTAGTACCGCCAATTCCACTACCGCCAGCTCCACTACCGCCAGTTCCACTACCGCCAGCTCCACTGCCGCCAGCTTCATTTCTAGCATTTGCCATAAATTCAGTCATAGATGCGGTAACTTGCTCCGTAATAATCCTACGTACATCATCCTCAGTCACAGCCTTCTTGGGCGGCATAGTTCTATAATTCCACAATTTCAAAGCATTAAGCATTCATCCAACAAAGGATTCATATAATATGGATCGAATTCATAATCAAGATACAAATAAGGCACAATATGGAATTCAAGACAAGATACATATTTCATTCGATCTGAAACAAAAGTATTGTCTTAGTACATCCATATCAAAGTTCTAACACTATATACACTCAAAATTCGTGCCAAGTCTATTACTAACAAGTCGGTTCAGTCAAAGCTACAAATACAAAAGGTATAAAGGTCACTACTAAATACAGACTAGTCTACTGAGAACCGCTAGATGGTCCATCATCCATCGTCTTCTGGATCTTCGCCGGACGATCACTAGACACATCTTCAGCTGGGCGCTTACGGAATACTCCTCTTTCAACCATATCGGCATAAAATCTACTGTTCCAACCCACGGATATATTCAACTCCTTTTCAGCTTTCTCACGCATCGCACGAGCCACACTCAACTGAATCTCCAAAGAATTCACCTTTCTCTTCATAGCAACATACTCACCACTTTCCAATACCGATAACCTCCTAAATGCCTCATTCAATCCACGCTCTACATCACTCAAATCCAAACTAAGCAATTCTCGCTCTTTCTCTCCAATCTTTGTCTTCGACTCCAAATAAGCAACATGAGTCTGAACAACACCTAATCCAACCTCTGTCACACAACTCTTAACACGGGAAGCATCTAGATCACGTCTCAAGGCCCATGGTGCAAGACCATCAATATGAGTAGCCTCTCGAGTACTAGACGACTCTCCTATCTCACGTCTACGTGTAGCAATACCATCAGTACCGTCAGGTGCATCGTCATCCTCATCCTCCTCTGATTCAGAATCAGATTCAGACGATTTAGACATTTCATCCCTAGGTAACTCATCCTCAGAATCAGACAAACAAACTGGTGGGGGCAATACGGATAAATAAGCTCAGCTTCCTCATCGTCATCAACCTCAACATCTATACCTACGTCCTCCTCGACATCCTCGTCGTCAATCTCGTCATCTAACTCATCTAACCCAATCTCATCCTCATTCTCAATATCAGCATTCTCAATCTCCACATTCTCATTATCCACATTCTCAATATCCACATTCTCATTACCCACATTCTCAATCTCATTCTCTACTAAGTCAACCTGAGGGGAAATCTGATCTCCTAGTCCTAACTCGGGCTCGGGATCCTCAAATGGTTCCTCCTCATCATCGATATCAAAATCTACTAAGTCTAAATAAGGATCATCTTCTATATTAGGTTCGGGAATAGCATGGTTTTCTACAGGAATATTAGGGTCAGCCATGACAATCTGCATTTATATATATTTATCTCGTATTAGGATAACATACTAGTTAAACAATTACATAATGAAATCACGATATATACATATATATAAATTATATTATATATATCAAAATATATATCTTCTCAATAGGGCTTGTTGGTAACGTCGGAGATCTCTGGCACCGTTATAGTCAAAAGATTTTTCAAATATTTTCTCAAATGTTCATTTTCAAAAGATTTTGAAAAGTTTTGTTCAAAACCTTGGTTTTTAAAAATCTTTTGTTCTATACAATGAGAGCTCTGGTACCAAACTGTAACACTCTCATTTTTCGTATCGGTACAGCGGAAGGGTCTTTCAGAGTGTTACGGGATAGCACAATAACTCCAATCATAGACAACACATAAAAATGGTTGTACAAGGTTTAACAAACATTCATTCGATAAAAAGGTTTAAAAGTGTACAACAGGTCCCAAATTATACATGTCATTAAGTTTACAAATCACAGATCGAATGAACATTTTTATTATTAAGTGTGGGCCATCAGAGTCGATCTCCATCCGGATTACCTTCAAGCACCTGAGATAGAAAACATGCAAAAATCATATCAGCGAATGCCGAGTGAATTCATAGAGTTTAATGAAAACCGTTATATAAAACAATCATTTACAATCATTTAAAATCAGAACACAAGTATAATATCGGAAGTAAGTCCACATATTGCTAGTCAGGCAATATATAAATCAAGCATACATTTGAAACCGTCCATGAGACCGTAGTCTCTATATTACCATGATAGGTAATATATTCATCGTTAATAGCGTGGTTTCATATCGGATATTTAGATTATACAGGTCGTATAGATTATAGATTATAGGATTATTATTAGCCGCATGACATTGTTACCTTACTGTGAAAACAGCGGGCCGCGAACCCGACAAACCATTTGCCCATCTAAGTTAGCGTGTCGTCACAAAAATCACGCTATGGAATCTTCTCATACATAAATTCGCTTACCAATCAATGTGGTACGACGGGGATCAACCGTCAAGGCGCGAACTGGGGTGATCGTCCCCAAATAGTACTATCAAATGCATAAGCGTCTACCAAATCCCGGTAGTTCACAATTCATGCTAATGGGACTTTAAGTGACATAACCTAACTACTAATAATCCTTTTAGTCTCGAATATAGGGTCATAGCATCATTCGGGTCCATCTCATTTAGCATACAATCGGGACTACTTGTGTTCTATTTTTATAAAAATCTAGCATGTTATCTCCCTCGCGGGTTTACAAATCATTTTATAAAACATTTAAAAGAGTGTGAGGCTATGAACTCACGTTGTTAATGAAAGGCGGATTATCGGCTACGGGCGTGCTTCGGTCACGGAAACCTATATAAATAATAATCGGTCTTAGACTCGGTCCAATGACTTTTATCAAAATAACAATATACATATATATGATTATTGTACATATGATGATGATCAAGTGGGTTTATAAATCCTCATTTACTCATTTTAGTGTTTACGTTTTGGTATCGTCTTACTAGTTCACTAGTTTTACCGATTTTACCTATTTTAAGTTCATTAAGTCTTTTATAAGTTCTTTTACTTGTTTTTACCCATTATATACTTATATGATCAGTATATATATCTTTCATGTTGGGCCCTAATGGGTTAAGCCCAAATAATTCTTTTTACAAGTATTTATCTCATTAAGTCCAATTATTAGTCTAATAGGTTTAGTTAGCTCGTAAATGTCTGTAATTCTTATAGTTCGGGTTTTATCGGTTTTTACTTGTCTTAGTTACTTATACATCAGTATATAACTTTTATAAACTTTGCATTAGACGGGTTTGGTCGTCTAAGTTTTATTTGATGAAAAACGTTAATTTCACGGCGATAGCCGAAAAAGTCGTAAAAATCAAGTTTATAGTTTTTATTACTTATAAATATTATTTTTACCACCATTTATATAATTTACCCATTTAATTAACCTTTTATACATTTATATAAATAAGTTTTATAAGTTAGTGGGTTTGTATTTTATATTTTATACATTATAAAGTGAGTGCTTATATAATAATAATAAACATTATTTCCAAAATCTGATTTTTAACTTCATGTTTACCATTTTTATCATATCTAGAGTTCTACAATGACTTAGAAGCTCATTTTTGGATGACAACTTCTTCATGATATGTTCTAAATATAACTTAGTTATAGCTACTGCCCATTTTGAGTCTAAGTTGCCTTAACAGTCCCTACAAAACTGCTTATTCAGATTGTATCACCTAACTTGTTTTGATCATATCTCACTCATTATTTTGATTCCATTGCATGGCCAACTCTCACATGTGTATAACATCATCTACTTTACTGTAAATAGATCAAACCATGCATTTTTATCAGTTCATCATTTAGTTATCTACTGTTTTTATACAGCCAACTAATTAGTCATGATTTTAGCTTCATTTCTTATGGTTATCATCATTTTTAAGCATGTTTATCAACACTTGATCCCCACACAACATTTTTATCATCATATATACATCATATACATATATAAAATGAAAGAAAATACATTTTTTCTTTACAAAATAATAAGAGAAAAATGTAGAGGATGATCTTCTTTACCAATCCAAGTGGATTTCTTGTTTTAGGAAGGCAAGAACTTGATGAACACAACAAGTATCTCCAAGACCATCAAATATCAAGATCATATGTTGGAAAATCAGCCCTAGGACACAAGCAAATCACCTCCAAAGTTGGTTATATGGCCACCAAATGATCAAGGCTTCAAGGAAACACCTTAATAGGACTAGTAAACATGTGGTTTGTAGCTAGAAAAGATCAAGAATGGTGTTTGTTGTTTGATGTGGGACGGCACAAGGATGGAGTAGAGAGAGTTTTGAGAGTGAATTGCATGGATGAAATGGTAGAAGTGAAAACCATTTGTTAGTTTTGTTAAGTGGTGGAAGTAGTTAGCTTAAAGTGTAAGCATAAGCTTACACTTATGCAAGCTTAGCTAAACTTGTGCCACCTAAGTGTGGTGGTGTTACATTTGCCGTCCCATATAAGCTAGTGGGATGGGGCAAAGTGTTTTGTCCCATCTCACTAGTTTACGGGTATGTCTCGATTCTAGTTTTCTCGATTTGCGTGCCCTCGGGTCGTTTTACGAAAAACGTTTTTATAAATTATGAATCACCGTCACAAAACGAATCCAATAAAAATTGTCTCATCAAAAATGGAGTTCAAAAATGTAAATACGTAATCCTAAGGTTTCCGGTTTAGTCGTAAAAGACGCCAAATTATGCACGTAAGCCCAAATTTAAATCCGTAAATTGTGAGTTCGTCAACCAACACAAAAATAAGTTTCAAAATATTATACGAGAAAATATTTAACTACCTGAAAATGTTAGATTTGTCACACTATGGCTTCCGCATGGACACTTCGCTATATCTGGCTTCAATGAAGATCCATGTGTTCTCTGTGTTTTGTTTTTTATGGTTTCTAGGTTCCCTTTGTTATTAGGATTTCCCATTCTTGTCAAAACAAAAAAACGTAAACGTTCTAATAAAATGTCGTGGTGCCTAGCCAGTTCCACGGCTCGTTCTTGTGCAAATTATTGTGAAGATTTATCGAAGAAAAAATCTAAAGACGGAAGTTTAATGAAGTCGAAGAACCAAGTCTAATTAAAGAAGAAAATTATAAGACGAGTTCAAATTATATCGACAAATCCCGAGACGACGTCAAGAAAGAAAAAGAATTTAAATCGAGTCGAGACAAGAAGAAAGAAGGAAGAAAGCACCAACATTTTACTCCTCATATAAATACCCTCCTAATGTATCATTAGGAGGTGGTTAGTTAGTTTAGATTAGGAGTAGGAGTATATTTATTTTCTCTCTCTAGTTTTCTTTAATGTTCTTCAAGCTTTTTCTTTAATCTTGTTTAAATCTTTGATCTTTAATCTTTTTAATTCAAGTTTTTAATCATCTTCTTCTACCTTTCTTATCTTGTTTATCTTTGATTCATGTTAATCTTTGATCTTATTTCATCTTAATGTTTATTTGATTAAAAATTTTATCTTTTTATTCATCTATAAGTTTTAATATGAATAAGGTTTGAGCTTGACATGCTTATTGGCTTATTTTGTATTTAGATTATTTACTTTTCATTTCTCTTAAAAAATCTAGTTTTACTAAAGTTTGATTTCAAAGTTTTGCTTATTTATAGTTTTCAAAAGTTCTTATTCGTGCTTACCTAGTTATTTTCTTTAAAAATTTGTTTAAGTTTTAGATAGTGCTTATTAACATAGCTTATTCGATTTTCCTTATTTCCATTTAAATTCCGTCGGAAAAGATTCTTCTTTTTCCTACTATATTCCGATCACCCCATCGGAATGGGGTTTTACATTCCGACCACCTGCACTATTATTCCTACACCCCCAATCGGAAAATGGTTTTATATTCCTATTACTATTCCGATCTGGATTCCGATGGGAGGGGGGGATTCTTTGATATTCCGATAGCTTGTTGTTACCAGCATTCCGATAGGACTTAGATTCATGTTATTCCGATTGTTTTTCTTTTGGTGTATTCCGACAGCTTTTATATTTGCACATTCCGATGGTTTAATTTTGGCTTATTCCGACAGAAGACTTGTTTTTCATTATTCTGATCACTCTCTTTTTACTACATTCCGATATCTTTGTATTAGTTTATGCCGATCGCTTCCTTTTTCTTGTCATTCCGATAGGATCACTCTTTATACATTCCGATAACTTTCTTTTTATATACATTCTGATTGGGTGTATTCCGATGGTTTAAGTTTTTCGTTTTACCAAGTTTTCAAGTTTTAATTCATTATGTTTTAATTTCTAAAAATTGCACGCTTCCCGAAATCTCTATTTTTACGAAGTGTTTTTCTAATTTTAGAGAAAAAGTGACAGTTTTTCTAGATTTTCTTTTAGCCTATTTTAATTACGTTTCGCATTTACTTTTTAATTAGTTATAGACAAGGACGACCTTTTTATTTTCCACCAAGAATGGCTGAGTCGCACTTTTAAGCGGTAATCAATTCGAAAAGATCGGACGATAAGTTTTTACATACAAAATCTCTTGTATTAAATGGCACCGCTGCCGGCTCTTTTCGTGAGGATTAACGGTTTTTTGTGAGAGACGCGTTGGATTTTGGGATCCGTTCACTCGTGAACGTTATTTTTCTTGCATTTTTCAATTTTTTTATTTAAAAAGTAACATAAAAAATTAAAAAATTTCAAAAATACAAAAACATTTAAAAAGTCATAAAAAGCATCTCTTTTTCAAAGTTTTGCACCAAAAATATTCCTCTTAACCCTCTATTGTGTTTAATTGTTTTTCTCAACCCCTCTAATTTTTAATTTTCATGGATTCTTATGTCCATTGCGTAGGGTGTGGGAGACGATTATATGGGTGCGAATCATGTCAATGGTGTTCATGCAAGCAATGCGGAAAAGATCTTCCACCCATTTCAACCGATTCACTATTTGGATTTTGTCCATCGTGCAATTCGACTAATTCATCCTTTTCTTCTAATCCACCTGCTCTCCCCCTAGCATATATTGTGGAAGCGATTCTCATTGGCATGTTTCGTGTCCAATTCGATACCCGCCTCATGGCGAGCAAGAACTGGGTTACAATTATGACAATGGTAATAGCTATCTACAAGAAGCACCGGGTATTCCTCAATACCTGTATTGAAACAATTGTGGGGGCCCTCACGATACTTCTTATTGTCAGCCAATGAATTATTATGAGCCAAACCCGTTTTCTACTTCTTTTCAACCAATGATTTATGATGGAACACATCCGTGCTATAATTCTGGTTTTCACAATTTTAAGCCCCCACAATACACCCTCGATCATCAACCTTCTGTTGGAATGTGTGAAGAAGAACGAGCCATTTTTTTTATACACTTCAATACATTCAACAAGAATTAGCTATCATACGCGAAGCAAGGGAGGAGGAAAAGCGACAGCAACAAGAACAAGTATCCAATCTTAGTGATTATACTCCTCCTCTTGTGCGTCCATACTACTATTATGATGATGACGAGGATGATATCTATAATCTCAACCCATCTTCTGAGATTACTACTCCTACTCTTGATATCCCTAATACGTCTAAGGATAGTGATACATTGAGTGAGATTAGTGATTTTGGTCTCGACAAATTCTTTGATGAGGTTTGTGATGTGCTGACTTTTGAGGAGCTTACGGAAGAGGTCGCTCTTAATGATGATGATTTTTCTCCATGCTATGAGAATTTCACTTTTGAAATTTCTCCTTCTCCTCCGGGCGATGAAGGCGATGTTGATTTATTCTCTCCGACATACGAGAAGTTCACCACTGAACTTGGTCTTGTAGATGAGGTGGAAGACGTTATTCTTCGCGACAAATTACTGAAAGTTCATCTTCTTATTGCTAAAATTGAAGCGTTCAATTTTGCTCCTATTTTTGAGTCTTTACCCCTATCTAGTACTTCAGTTGAGAATAATGATACATCTATGGAGGAAATCGACATTCTCTCAATACCTCCGGGTATTAATGATGATGACACGGAGGGGGATATTCTTTTTGATACTTTGCTGCATGAAGATATTGTCCCGAGTCCCCCTCCCGAACACCTTTTATCCCAACCTTTAGAAAACATTACCGAGGATGAGTGCTTTGACCCGGGAGATGACATTGACCATTTTATGATTGATAACCTTACGGCTTTGCCGCTTTCTGAACATCAGTTGTCTTTGGGGGATGAAAATTTGCTTACTTTACCCACCCCACCTCCCGTGGATCATGATTTCACATACTTTTCGTATGTTGAAAGGATTTTTCTACCCTTCAAGACATATCCTCCGGCCTCTCCTTTATTAATGTCCTTCGGGAACGAGGACAAGGTCTTTGATCACGGTATTACATTTGAGGCTTACCCATGGACCATTTAATTCGGGGACGAGTCAGGCTCGCGACTTGGTTAACAAAAACAAGCGCTTTTTGGGAGGCAACCCATTTATCTATCCTTTTATTCCGTTTTTATAATAAGTGTAGGGGGAGACCCTAGTATGTGTTTGTTGTTTTCTTTCTTATCTTGTGTAGGGATTCGATCTTTCAAAGATCCATTCTTGATGACTTTTGACGAACCGTGATCCCGTGTACCCGTCTTCCCGGTTCTTCCCCAAACTCTTTTGATTCTCTATTTTATATTCTTCAATATTAAAATAGGAATGAATTTAGTTGTCTCTTCCTTAGCAAGATTTAAACAACGTGCACAATGTCCTAAGTTTAGGGGAGTTTACTCCCACATGCTTAAACATTGAGGACAATGTTTATATTAAGTGTAGGGGGGACTTCTATCAAAGTTAAGTGGGCTTTTCCTTGTATTTGTCCTCATTTTAACCGGAAAATTGATTTTTCGATTTTTTTCAAATTTTTTTATCTATTTTGGCCTATTAGTATTTACCTTTGTTATAGTTATTTTATTTCGTTGCTAGAATAAATTTTAATAAAGTGTTTTCAATGTTCAAAAAGTCATGAATCTTTTGACTCAACCCGAGTTTACTTATCTAAGTCTACTCTAGCTAGTATCCTTAACGTGTTTAAGTCAAGTTTTGCTAGGCTTTTATATAGGGAACTTTAAAACGCGAAAGTCTTAACTCTTACGGGTTAAGAACAAGAAATTTTCGCAAGTTCCTATAATTGATCCTAGAAAGTCGTTTATCAAGGGAACTTTAAAATGCAAATTCTAAACTTGAAAAAGTATAAGAAGTTGCAAGATCCTGTAGACGACTTGAAAACCCAAAACTTTGATTTAATTGGCTAAGCATCCACGAGTCTCATTCCTTGAGATTTTAAATTACGGAGAACGAGAGATGATAGAGTCAATTATAAGTTTGGTATTCTTTCATGAATTTACGTGAGTTGATTATAAGCTTTTTCTCCCATCGCTTGCTAATAAATTTATCTACAACAAATAAGGTTGTACGATTTGAAAAGTTACTTAGCTTCTAGCACAAGATCGTTTAAAAGTTGCTCGGTATTAATTAGATTTCATAGCCAAGGCATAACTTATTGAAGCGAGATGCAAAGATTGGCGAGTCTGAAAAGGTCCTAACAAGACATGATGGCTACATTTTGTTGCTAAGGATCCAAAAGTGATGTGAATAATCATTTATCAAAAATCAATATGAAGGATCGAGACACACGACGAAAAGCAAATACTCCCCTAAAGATCATGGAGAAGTCTATCGAAAAAGGCCCTAACAAGGTATGAGGATAAATAGATCCAAGTCCTAAAAGGAGGCGGATCGTTGTGTTGATCCCAAACTTAGATCGATTTAGCTTGTGTAAACGAGATTAGATCAAGTTAACACGTAGAGAAACTTTGTTGTGTATAAAACAATTCAAGTATTATGCGGAATTAATACTTACACAAGAACACACAAACAGTTGTAAAACAAACTTTCACTTGAATGATTGAATCGAACTTGCTTACAATGAAAGTGTTTAATCGTATGAAAAACTTATATTGAAACATAACCTAAAGGTCTTCTTTTATAGATATAAGAAGCCTTGTACAAGAGTCTACGTATCAGCTATTCTAGGTAAAGATAATTATAGAAAATACATTGTTGATCCTATCTTTACTAGAAACAAACTAGAAACATAATACGCGTAGACCATATCTTTCTATCAGTGCTTGTCTTCAACCTATCAACGCTTGACTTCTTCCTGTCAACACTTGATCTGTCAACGTTTGTTTTCTTCTTATCAACGCTTGTTTTCTTCTTGTCAGCGTTCAAGTGTACTGGCTACATTTTATTCCTAACAATCCTCCCCTAAACTCGATATCTACTATAGTAATCAAGTTTCTGAATAAAAATTAAGAACTAGGAGGAATCTTACAAATCTTATCATATTGGTAATAAACATGCCTAATCAAATCTTTGGCCACGTCACTTGAATAATCAATCTCCAGTTGTGTTGTCTTCATCTTTTCCAAAACTTCTTTGGACATGGGATACTCAGCATCTACAAGTAGATACTCAGCAAACTTTGTAGAGCTCAAATAATACACACCAGCAGCTGAATACAAACGCCATTGAAGACCACTGATATCTTCCTCAAGATCCTTCCAAACAAGATCTTCTTCTTCTGGTGTACACATTCTCTTGAATGTTGACCAAAGTTTTATTCCATTGACTGAAGTTGGTGCTTCAGTCTCATACTTGGCCATCAACAACCTCCAAAGGTCTGCCAAGTCTTCCCTATCCATACATGCAAAGAGATACATAAGAGTAGTAAATGTGTGTATTTCTTTCCCATATCTGGAAATCTTCCAAAACCCACTTGCATCTTCCTCATAGCTAATAATAGGGTTTCTGGCATCAAGAGGTAACACTTGTACCATATCTGAAGCTTCCATGGGTGAGAGCTTAATGCTTCTTCTAAGAACAGCTTCACTGGGATTCACCTTATTTAAACCTTTAGGGAACTCAAGTGGAACTCCCTTCTTCAAAGGCCTTGGAACAATCATTGCCTTCTAGATCTCCATCTCTTCTGCAAGTTCTTCTTTCCTTTCATCTGAAGGAAGTCTAAGAGTGTTCATTTCCTGCACTCTTGCCCAAATGGGATAAGCCTTGTACTCCAATTCTTCAAAGGATAATCCCTGCAATTTCTTGAAGGTCCATCCAGTTCCATGACATCTGAGTAGCATGTAAAAAAGCTCTCTTCTATCCCTCTTCAGCAGTGAGAAAACATAGCTAGCCTTATGTTTCAGAATTACCTTGCAGTCTCTTTGAACTCTTAGAAGAATCTCCAATCCCCAAATTTGGTCTAAAATTTTCAAATATGGATTCTCCATAATCCTATTCTCCCAAGCATGGTACATTCTCCCAAGCATGGTACATCTGAACAACTTTTGGCATATCAAAGTCTACTTGCAATTTTAATTCTCTAAGCTTCTCTGTTGCCAAGTCATCACCATATTCAAGTCTTTCGGGTTGTTCAATGATCATCACACTTGAATCTGAACTTCCTTCATCACTTCCTTCTTGTTCCTCAGAAGTGACAACAAATGGTGATTCACCAACCTTCTTCCTTTCTTGTTCCATAAGTTGTGCAGCCAACTTTGAATCAAACTCTACTTGTGCTACATCCTTTGGAACTTCTACTTCTACCATGATTCCTTTACCCTTGTATAATGGATCAATGATTGGTAAAGAAGATGATGGTACCTGTGAAGACACTTCTTTGATGATAGCTGATGACTGGAATACATCAACCATATTTGCAGGTCTGTCAACGCTCAAATTCTGTGTGTCAGCGCCCAAATTACTCTTGTCAGCGCTTGGTGTGTCAGCGTCCAAAGTTTGCTTGTCAACGCCCAAATTACTTGTCTCAGCGCCTCTTGTAAACTGCTCCATCATAGCTATAAAAGACAAGTTCAAATTTGTAGGAGTAACCAGAGATGGATCAAAACCTGATTGCTTCTTCAATTCAGTAAGGGCTTCAGCAACACCCAAAGATTATCCATCATATGAGCCTTTTCCACTCAAATCAAATGGCTTTGTAGCAGCTTCATGTGAGCCTTTATCACTCAAATTAACAGGCTCTGTAGCAGCTTCCTCCCCTTTGTAAGAATCCTCCCTTGATGAAAGGACTCGTGTCTGCCTTCTTCTAGACTAAGCAGTTTCCAAAACAACAATCCTCTCCCTCAATTGCTTAAGTTCAAGGCCTTGTGCACTGGCTGTTTGTACCAGGTCTGCATTTTGCTTTTGCAAACTAATGCAGACAGCCGTTAATTCCATCATTGTGTATGGTTCCAATCTGCCCTCCTCTAGAATGGTATTTGACCTCCCAAATTAGAGTCATGGGGCATGGATGAGATCTTAAAGATGTTAGGACTGTCTTGGCCTGCATCTAAGCGAGTACCAATAGTCCCAGCCTCATCCATAGCACCAACCACACTTGTGGTGGTGGTTCTCTCTGCAACATGGCTAGGACCACTAGAGGAGAACACTCTAGTAGTCCTTGGGCGTTTTTGCAACCTATATTCAGGTCGGGTAGAAGATGATGTGGATTTGGTGGTAGTTTGAAGGTTAAGGGGTGTTTGGGTCTATGAAGGAAAGGTGTCAACGTTGGGATTACTTGTGTCAACGCCAACATTTAACCTGTCAGCGTTGAAGGATTCTTGGTCAATTTCCATGTGTTGAGGTGAAGTAATGGTTCTGGTATTGGGTCAAGTTGTGGTTGTAGGTCTGGTTGGGGTTGTGTTGCTGTAATAACATCAAGCATAGCTTGGGTGAGGGGTAATTCACGGTGAGGGGGTTATTTCATCTTACTAAAAATAGCTTTCCTTTGCACAGGGATCTCATAAAAATCATCATGATCCCTTGTGCAGTAATTTTGCACATCAAAAACCATTTGAAAAAATCTGGGATAAGCCAAGGTCATCTTTTTCCCTTTGTTTTTACACATGCCATCAAAAATCAGTTTTGAAAAATTAAACTTTTGCCCATTTGTAATGCACACAAGTGCACTAGCAATAGATCTGTTAATTTCATTATGTGCAGTACATTTGGGACTCAAACATCGAAGGAAGACATGTATGAGGTACTTCTAGGCTGGGGGAAAATCTTGTTTATGATATTTGTTTAAAGTACCCTCATCAGGGAAAGGATACCCTAAAGCCCGAAGTCCTTGTTCTATTTCATTGATGGGAAGGGTGGTTATACCATCTGCATCATTAAGATGCAAAGCCTGGCGAACCAAGGCTTCAGTAACCACCCAAGTACGCCCATGAACAATAGCTGTTAATGTAGTCACATTATTAATTGTTGAGGAACTAATAGTGTTCCAAAACTGTTTAATATGAGTGATAGGGATGAGAGGAGCATGAGAAAGTGCATACCTAATTGGAGATGCATTCAAATACGCCACCATCTGGGTGTATTGTGGAAACAAAGTATCATCAGCCTCCAAATAAGCAATCATGTTGTGCTGACTCCTGAATCCCAATACCAAGTCACTTGGTTTAAACTTTGGTGCCATTGTTGAATAAAGTTGTTTGTGAATTATTGATGAAAGATGAATTATAGGAGAAAAAGTGTTAGACAATAATATGAAGTACCCTGTTTAAAAATAGGAGCCAAATATATAGGAGAGATAGGCACATGTGATTTGTCAAAAATAAGGCAAGTATTTTCAAAATAAAATGATGAAAATATTGAAAAGAAAATAAGTTATCTTGTGCATTAATTAGAAGTTATCTACTCCTAAAATTATGGCCCCAAAATTCGTCAAAAATAACAACTGGGTAGGTCCCAATGAGTGTCAACGGTCAAAAATAACCCATCAACGCCCAACGGCTATATTCTTGTCAATGTTTGCCAAAGCCATGTCAGCGTCAAAATTGGTCACAACAACGCTTGGAAAAATATTTGTCAGCGTCCAAAAATAAAAGTAATAAAAATGAAAAAGGACCTTAACAAAGTAATTTATCCTAGTGAAGATAACCTATAAATTGATAATTATTATAGGGCGGCAAGCACTGTCCAGTTATGCACACTTGCTTATGCAAGATAGACATAACAGTCCTCTAGTGTCCCTTGCTAACCAAAATTCTTAACAATTAAGTTACCTTATAAAATCCCTTGTAACTCCCAGGTAAACCCATTATAAATCATTCCCAAGTCTCCCAACAGACCACATCCAATTCTAGGCCAAAAAGGTCTTGGCAGCATGCATAGTATGTCAACTTTGCATGCTATAGTGCCTCATGATTTAGTAAACTAACTCATACTCACCAGTGGACCCAATCTAGAATTATGATAAGAGTATTATATGAATACCCAAAAGTCCTAAAGGTTCCTAAAAACCTCCCCTTAAACTATGATACATATGTTGCTCAATAATATGCATGTATATAAATATTTATGTCAAGATAGGAATATTAATATTCCAACCATCATCCATAAATTGAAACATGCTCAAATGATTCTCCAAGGATCCATAAGCAACTCTGTATCCAATGGTACAATGCTATTAACGCCTGCACACTTAGATCAAAAACTCTGATTCTCAAATGATTCTGCGTCAACCCTATCTGGTTGTATTAAACCCTTTTCAAAACAATCTCTTATAAAATGATGTCTAATTTCTATGTGTTTTGTTTTAGAATGATGTACAGGATTTTTAAAAATCTTGGTATGCATGAAATTATACCCATAATCCAACAGCTGGTTCTGAATCCATAAGACTTGACCACAGCAAGCAGTTGCAGCTACATACTCTGCTTCAGTTGTAGAATTGGCCACCACTGTTTGTTTCTTGCATTGCCAAGATATCAATCTACTCCCAAGAAACTGACATCCACCAGTTGTGGATTTTCTATCAAATTTGTCACCACCATAGTCATTGTCTGAATATGCAATAAGCTCCAATGGTGAATCTTTTGGATACCATAATCCCAGATCTGGATAACATCAAAGGTACCTAAAGATTCTCTTGACAGCATGAAGGTGACATTCTTTGGAAGTCACTTGATGGCGTGCACATACACACACAACAAACATAATGTCAGGTATTGAGGCTGTGAGATACATCAATGAACCAATCATTGATCTATAGTGCCTGACATCCACATCTTTTCCATCTCCAACTTTTCCCCAAGGATGTTCTCTATCTATAGGAGTACTAGCCCGTTTTTCATGTGGAGAAAAGCCAAACTTCTTCAAGATTTCTGCTACATATTTATCCTGAGAGATAAAGATATCATCTTCTTTCTGCTGAACTTGTAACCCTAGAAAGAATTTCATCTCCCCCATTGAACTCATCTTGAATTTGTCTGTCATAAGCTTGGAAAAGTCTTCACTCATCTTTGGGTTTGTGGAGCCAAAGATGATATCATCCACATAAACCTGAACAAGTAAGACATCCTTACCAGTCTTCTTTGTAAATAATGTCTGGTCTATGGTGCCCCTTTTGAATCCATTTTCCACCTGATAGGTGGACAATGTGCCATACCATGCTCTTGGGGCTTGATGAAGTCCATACATAGCTTTCTTGACTCTATACACCTTGTCTGGATGCTTTGGATCTTCAAAACCAAGAGGCTGCATTACATAAACCTCCTCAACAATTGTGCCATAAAGGAAAGCACTCTTCACATCCATTTGATAGACAGTAAAGCCCATGCAGGAAGCATAGGCTAGAAATATCCTTATAGCCTCAATCCTTTCAACTGGTGCAAAGACCTACTCATAGTCTATCCTTTCCTCTTGTGTATATCCTTGAGCCACTAAACGTGCCTTGTTTCTGACCATAATTCCTCTTTCATCTTTTTTGTTTCTAAGAACCCATCTTGTCCCAATAGGTCTTACATATCTGGGACAATCAACCAGCTCCCAAAAATCCTGAATAGCAAATTGGTGAAGCTCATCCTGTATTGCTTCCACCCAACTTTGTTCTTTGAGAGCATCAAAAATCTTCTTGGGTTCCTGTTGTGACAGAAAACAGGCAAACAAACATGCTTGAACAAGAGGGGTATCAACCTTCTTGTATATATTGGCAATAAATCCTCCAAGATTCTGATGAGATCTTCTAGTTTGAACCAAAGACATCACATCTCCAATAATTAGAGAAGAGGGGTGATCCTTCATTGTAGAAGTAAGAACTCCTCCCTCAAAAAGTCTGTTGTCTTCAATCTCATCTTCCAAGTTAACAATATCTTCTTCAGACTCTCTTCCATCAATATCTGTATGAACCTCTTCATTTCTGCTTGAAGGTTCACCTTGTTCATAATTGGAAGAGAAAATATGGTCAAAGGAGTTGTCAACGCCTAAACCAAGGTTGTCAGCGTTTGGGCCATCAACGCCTGAACTAGAGTTGTCAACGTTTGAGCCATCAACGCTTGAATTTGTCTTGTCAGCGCCATATTTTCCTTTGTCAGCGCCTAAAAGACCATGCATGTTGTTAACTAGTGATACTTGGGGACCACCATTTTCCTTTCCAGCAGCAGCAGCAAAAGCATTTGTCCATATGGGAATAGTGACATACTCAAGTATGGGAAATGACTTGTCTGCTTGTGATCCAACCTCTTCATTAACCTATGTACATGAAACATCAACAACTGGTTCTTCCACAACAGTTTAAGTTACCTTCACAATGTTTGGATTAGTAAGAGGCATATAATTGAAAGTCCTAGATAGAGGTTCCATGTAAAACAACCAATTTGGACCACTTTCAGGATCACTAGGTTTACTTTCTAAAAACCTAACATATACCTTTTCAAGTACACGTTTTCCCTTCTCAATGTAAACCCTATATCCTTTACTCTGCACTGAATAACCCATGAAGTAGCCTTCATCACCTTTAGCACTAAATTTACCTAAGGCATCACTAGTGTCCAGCACAACTACATGACAACCAAAAGGTTTAAGAAAACCAATATTAGGTTTCCTTCCCCAAAGAAACTCATAAGGTGTTTTATTATGTATCTTGTTGACTAATGCTCTATTCTGAACATAACAAGCTGTATTCACAGCCTCAGCCCAAAAAGCAATGGGAAAGTGAGCATCAGCCAACATAGTCCTGGCTGCTTCAATTAGGGTTCTATTCTTTCTCTCAGCAACCCTATTTTGCTGTGGGGTTCTGGCAACACTAAACTGTCTAGTAATCCCTTTCTTGGCACAAAAATCATCCAACAGCTTATTTCTAAATTCACCACCATTATCACTTCTAAGCATTTTAACTTCATTACCATCTTCTTTTCAATTTGGTTAATAAAGTTAATTAAAGTATCAGTAGTGTCACTTTTCAAAGCTAAAAAGAAAGTCCAAGTAAACCTAGAAAAGTCATATGTGATGACAAAATAGTAAGATTTACCATTCAAACTCTCTATATTAGTAGGACCAAACAGGTCCATATGCAGCAAGTGAAGTGGTTTAGAACTAGAGTTCACCTGTTTAGACTTAAATGAGACCTTGTGCTGTTTGCCTCTAATACATGCAACACAAGAGTGGTCATTTTAGAAAGCCTTTTCAGGCAAACCATCAACCAAGCCAAGTCTCACAAGACTGTTTATATTTTTAAAGTTAATGTGCCCTAGTCTCCTGTGCCATAGATTACTCTCATCAACTGAAGCTTTAGCATAAAGACATGAAAAGTTATTATTCATCCTAATTCCATTAAGATTCACATTATAAATGTCCTTATGCCTAGGTGTCATATAATCAATGAATTTCTCATCTGGTATTTTAAAATCCTTGCTCAACACCAAGCATTCAATATCAGTAAAAAGAACCATATTTTTGTTATCACAAACTTGTGATACACTAAAAATATTATAGTCAAGTTCTTTTACCAGAAACACGTTTTCAAAACGCAAATTGTTGGTGAGAAGAGTTCCTTTGCCTGTGATAGTTCCATATCCGCCTCTAAAGTAAACTTTATCACCATCCTTAATGGGAGTGAAGTTTGTGAGATAATCTTCCTTCCCAGTCATGTGCCTAGAGCATCCACTATCCCAATAGCCATAATCATTTACTTGCTTTTGAATGCCCTGCACATAAAGAAAACAAATTAGTTTTCTTTGGGAACCCAATCCTGAGCAGACTTAGATTCATTTGGTTGTTCAACAAGAACATACTTAGTCCTTATGACAACCCCTTGTTCATCCCTTTTTGGATTGAACACCTAGTTAACCCCAATTTGTTTTGTGATGACCTTTGAGATATAATTAAATCTGTTACAGGTCATAGAAATCCCATTAGAATTATGGTTTTGATCTTTCTTAGGTCTCCATGTCAAGCTAGAAGAAGCTTTAGACCCCTTTCCATGTGGTTGCAAATATTTACCTTTGTTTGGTCTGGCAACGTTTCTGTCAGCGTTTGATTTGGTCTTGTCGACGCTGAAATTACCCTTATCAGCGTTGAAATTAGGGTTTGATACAGGAACCCATTGCCTATTAGACCATGTATTGGTCTTCTAAAAGGTCTTTGTCCATAAGTGTTATACCCTTTAGTAAAGAATAGGGCTGCTCTAACAACTTGTAGACTTTGCTCCACAAAAGTTTTGGGTCTGACAGTGTTTGACCTTTTGTCAGCATTGACCTTGGAAGCGTTGACACACTTATAGACTAAATGTGAAAAGCTACCACAAGTATAACAGGCTATTCTAGACATAACTCTATGTCTAGAAGAAAAGAAACTTGTTCCATTATCACTAACTTGGCTTTTTGGTGACCTAGTATTCCTATACATTTATGCATATTTAATGCTAGGTTTTCTAACAACGTTTGAGCCAAGGTCAACAGTCTTGCCAGTGATTGGGTTTGTTACTTTGATAGGGGTAGACTCATTTGGGCTATCACTAAGCATGCCACCCTTGACAAACAAGGTAGGGTTGGCTTTCTTCCATTCATCCAAATCAGTTAACTTTTGCTTATATTCTTCTACTGGGGTAAGGACTCTTGGTGGAGGAATGAATTCCTCTTCTTGGAGTTCTGGTAAACCAATCCAAGATAAGTCCTTTCTTTGGACACCATAGAAGTCCCCAGCTAGTGGTGGAACACCAGCATACTCTTTACCCCCAATCCCAGTCATGTCCCTAGAATCCCTTTGTTTACTAACACATTCTCCTAGGGTTTGTGAGGCTTTATCAAATCTCTGAATTTTAAGATCTACATTATCCTTATTCTTGATAGCCTCATCTAACTTAACCTGTAGTTCAGCATTGACCCTCTCCATGATGTTTCTAATATCAGTACTAGCATTTAAATCATGTTTTAAGATATTTATTTTATCTTTTAGGTCAAACTCCATTTTTTAATACTCAGCTACAGTCTTTTCAGTTTGAGTAAGAGCAAGTTGATAGTTAGAAAACTTGCATCTCTCATTACTCACATCTGTTGACAACCTTAAAACCTCTTTCTTAAGTCTTACAGTATTTAGACGACAACCCTTACTACAAAAAGCATCATCATACACCTCATTGTCTGATGAAGATGAGGAGTGTGCCATGAGAGCATAGTGAACATGATCTTCTTCTTCCATCTCAGCAACCAAAGCTTTATTCTCATCCTCATCCTTAGCCAAATAACTCCAATTCCATCCAACACCATCAATTTCTTGCATTGCCATCATGGCCTTGGGGTCCTGAGCCTTAATAATTTAGCTTGTGGGTTTTCTAGCATCAGATCTTCTTGGAGATCTACATTCTCTCATAAAGTGCCCCATACGATGACAATTGTAACACTCAACCTTGGATTTATCGAATCCAGCAGTGTCCTTAGCATTAAAAGTCATCTTCTTCTTAAATCTTCTATTCCATCTGTTTTCTCTTATACTTGCCAGAGCCATATTCCACTTAATATCCATCTCCTCTAAATGCTCATCACAGATTTGCTCAAGGTCCTCATATGTAATCACTGAACCATTGGGCAATGAAGCAATCTATGCACACACAGTATCCAGATCAATACCAACAGGCTTAACTCTTGGTGAGTCAATTTTGTATGTGTCAGCGTCTGAATGTGAGGCGTTGTCAGGATATGATCCAGCGTTGACACATGTTGATCCTATAACTGGGTGCATGTATGAATCCTTCTGATCAAATTGACCTTCACTATGTGAGAAGAAGGCCATGTTTCCATTGGTAGACTTACTTCCATGATCCAAAATAGTTTCATTCTCCAACAACCTCAGTTTGTTGTAAACATCATCAAAAGTAGAACTTTTGTGAGTGTTGTTGGCAATTATAGATCTTGCCTCAATCTTCCATGCATCACCAAGGATTTTAAGAAAAGTGGGAATAATGTCAACATCACCAATTACTGTCCCCGTGAAGGACAGCTTGCTTGTAATGTCAAGAAGTCTGCTTCTCACACTACTTAGCTTCTCATTAGGTTGAGCCTTAAAAAACAGCATACTCATGTAAGAGTTAGTTCTTTTTCTCTTCCATAGTATCAACATTACCACCATAGGCAACTTCAAGGGCTGCCCAAAGGTCTTTTGTAGACTCATAACCTCTGTATTTATGCTAATTTTCTTGTCCCAAAGAGAGTTTCAGAATGCTTAGGGTTTTCATATCAACCCTTCTCTTTGCTATGTCCTCAGTAGACATAGCTCTACCATCTTCAGGTTTTTCTTTTCTATCTGCTTCAGAGCATCCTTGAATAGCTGTTCTTGTACCTATGGCAGCTACAATCTTTCGAGCTTTATCGAATGTGTTTCCATATTCAATGATTTCCCATAGGGTGTAATCATGGATTTGTAGATATTGCTCAAAGTTGAACTTCCATAGCTCAAAATTGTCTGCATCTAGCATGGGAATCTTAATGTTGTGGTTTGAGGAAGAGGAGGAGTTTGTTTCTGGGTTAGACATGGTGTTTTTAGGATTTTGTGAAAATTAGGGTTTTTGGTAGTTTAGGGTTCTTGTGTTCTTTTAGATCAAAGTTTCTCAACAAGCTCTGATACCACTTGTTGATCCCAAACTTAGATCGATTTAGCTTGTGTAAACGAGATTAGATCAAGTTAAACACGTAGAGAAACTTTGTTGTGTATAAAACAATTCAAGTATTATGCGGAATTAATACTTAAAAAAGAACACACAAACAGTTGTAAAACAAACTTTCACTTGATTGATTGAATCGAACTTGCTTACAATGAAAGTGTTTAAACGTATGAAAAACTTATATTGAAACATAACCTAAAGGTCTTCTTTTATAGACATAAGAAGCCTTGTACAAGAGTCTACGTATCAGCTATTCTAGGTAAAGATAATTATAGAAAATACATTGTTGATCCTATCTTTACTAGAAACAAACTAGAAACATAATACACGTAGACCATATCTTTCTATCAGTGCTTGTCTTCAACCTATCAACGCTTGACTTCTTCCTGTCAACACTTGATCTGTCAACGTTTGTTTTCTTCTTATCAACGCTTGTTTTCATCTTGTCAGCGTTCAAGTGTACTGGCTACATTTTATTCCCAACACGTTGTATATCAAAATCCAAAATAAAGATTGGAGAAAAATGAAGAAGTCGTGGTCCAAATATGAAGAATCTCTCAAAAAACATCAAGTAAAGAAATTCCTATTATGAAGAGAAGACCATTATTTCAAGAACGTCTCTCAAGATTCAAAGTATGAAGTCGCTGCCAAATATCGGTCCGAGAAAGGTCTCAAATCGTGAAGCGAGTTATGCCAAGATATGAACTTTAAAATGTCCCGAGAAGTAGTTTTAAAAGATTTTGTCCTTTAGCTAACTATTGATTAAATCGTCCCACGTTATTCTCGGCCTATATAAACTAACGAAATAAGTCAAATGATGCATCCTCGTGATCATTCAAGACAATATTAAAATATAAGAGATACACCTAGGAATAAGGGAGTCTAAGTGAATAATTGGGCCACATGAGTTCGGGTTAGTTTGCTAACTTATAATAACAATGATCTCATTTTTAAGCTTGGTTTGGGGAATGTGAAGCTGGAGGATGATAAACATTCATGACAATCCAAAGCCTCAATGTAAGTCTTCAGTCTCTTTATTTGTTTTTCTTCCTTTAATTATGTTTAATAAAGTCCAAGGTAGGTTAACGTGCTTTGTAATTAATGCATTGCATGAGGGCATTGCAATGGTCAAGTGTAGGGGATTTGATAGGTGTGAAAACACACATCCTTTTACCACTTAATTATAATAATAACCAAGCCAAAACGTGTATTTTATGTCGTAAATGTCGGAGTTATGCGTGGTTTGTGTTTTTATTGTGTTTTAGGACCAAAAGATGAAAAAGGAAGAAAACACAGGCTTTCACGGGCTTTTATCGAAGAAAACAAGAAAAGACGAAGTTAAAAGATCAAGAGTGCAAAAAGAACGGATGTCCAAGGCCTATTCTGAAGATTTATCGAAGAAAAAGTCTAAAGACGGAAGTTTAATGAAGTCGAAGAACCAAGTCTAATAAAGAAGAAAATTATAAGACGAGTTCAAATTATATCGACAAATCCCGAGACGACGTCGAGAAAGACAAAGAGTTTAAATCGAGTCGAGACAAGAAGAAAGAAGGAAGAAAGCACCAACATTTTACTCCTCCTATAAATACCCTCCTAATGTATCATTAGGAGGTGGTTAGTTAGTTTAGATTAGGAGTAGGAGTAGATTTATTTTCTCTCTCTAGTTTTCTTTAATGTTCTTCAAGCTTTTTCTTTAATCTTGTTTAAATCTTTGATCTTTAATCTTTTTAATTCAAGTTTTTATTCATCTTCTTCTACCTTTCTTATTTTGTTTATCTTTGATTCATGTTAATCTTTGATCTTATTTCATCTTAATGTTTATTTGATTAAAAAGTTTATCTTTTTATTCATCTATAAGTTTTAATACGAATAAGCTTTGAGCTTGACATGCTTATTGGATTATTTTGTATTTAGCTTAATTACTTTTCATTTTTCTTAAAAAATCTAGTTTTACTAAAGTTTGATTTCAATGTTTTGCTTATTTATAGTTTTCAAAAGTTCTTATTCGTGCTTACCTAGTTATTTTCTTTAAAAAGTTGTTTAAGTTTTAGATAGTGCTTATTAACATATCTTATTCGATTTTGCTTATTTCCATTTTAATTCCGTCGGAAAAGATTCTTGTTTTTCTACTATATTCGGATCACCCCATCGGAATGGGGTTTTACATTACGACCACCAACACTATTATTCCTACACCCCCAAACGGAAAAGGGTTTTATGTTCCTATTACTATTCCGATCTAGATTCCGATGGTGGGAATTCTTTGATATTCCGGTAGCTTGTTGTTACCAACATTCCGATAGGACTTAGTTTCATGTTATTCCGATTGTTTTTCTTTTGGTATATTCCGATAGCTTTTATATTTGCACATTCCGATGGTTTAATTTTGGCTTATTCTGACAGAAGACTTGTTTTTCATTATTCCGGTCACTTTCTTTTTACTACATTCCGATATCTTTGTATTAGTTTATTCCGATCGCTTCCTTTTTCTTGTCATTCCGACAGGATCACTCTTTATACATTCCGATAGCTTTCTTTTTATATACATTCCGATAGCTTTCCTTTTTGACACATTCCGATCACATTCCGATTGGGTGTATTCCGATGGTTTAAGTTTTTCGTTTTACCAAGTTTTCAAGTTTTAATTCATTACGTTTTAATTTACAAAAATTGCACGCTTACCGAAATCTCTATTTTTACCAAGTGTTTTTCTAATTTTAGAGAAAAAGTGACAGTTTTTCTAGATTTGCTTTTAGCCTATTTTAGTTACGTTTCGCATTTACTTTTTAATTAGTTATAGACAAGGACAACCTTTTTATTGTCCACCAAGAACGACTGAGTCGCACTTTTAACCGGTAATCTATTCGAAAAGATCGGACGATAACTTTTTACATACAAAATCTCTTGTATTAATTTCCCATTCTTGTCAAAACAAAAAACGTAAACGTTCTAGTAAAATGTCGTGGTGCCTAGCTAGCTCCACGACTCGTTCTTGTGCAAATTATTTTCTTGTTTTTTTTCTATGAACAATTTATTGTCGTATAGATTTAGTTGTTATTACTATAATGTGCTATCTCTTATTCATATGCATTCATTCAATAACCGTACATGTATTATACGCCTCCAGGTGGGGTAAGAGGATTAAGTGAACCTAATAATTCAACTTGTCACATAAGAGGGATGCAACCCTAGTGACGCGGATCATGTATCCTTACAAGACACCTTACTCACAAGACGTTGTGATAAGTTTCCATATGCCGCGCTCACGTAGTGCTTTGCATGGTAAAGACGCACGCCGCACGTCTAGTAAAATATAGACTTGGTTTTATTCTAGGGAAGACGTGACACGTCATGCGACGCAGTTATATGATATCTAAAAAGAATATAAGCAAGTTTCCAATTATCAAAATTGTCGTGACCACCACGGACTTATAAATATTATTCTAAATGTTTACAATAATGTTACAAAAAGGATAAAGTTCCGTGGACATCCACGGACGAATATTTAGGTTACAGACCAAATTATCTAGGAGTTATAACAAATTAAGGAGAACCCTACATGGGGGGGGGAGAAACCTACCTATCTCCCATTGCCCCTCAGCTAGGCGGGGCAATACCTCACCACGTTTCTTCCGTTCCAGAGCTTGAGCCGCATTCGTCTCCAGCACCTCGCTTAATGGCTATTCACCAACTACGATTCTGGTAACGTCTTCATAAATATGAAGAGTGAGGTTGCTGGGTGAGGGAGTAAAGGGAGTCCGGGAGTGTCCCTCGTCCTGAGAAAAGGCACCAAGACTTAGTTTCTCCATAATCTCCTTATTAGATGCATCTTTTGTGGCTTCCAACTCGACCAAGAAGAGGTAGTGGAGATCTCGCATAGTGGCCATAGAAGCAGTCATCTCCTCAGCAGCTCCGGTTTGGAAGAAGGCATGCTTTGTGAAGTTTTGTTTCTTCCTTATTAGCTCTGCGGCCATGACCATTCCCTCATGACGGCCGTGATCGATGCCATCTGACACGAGGTCTGCAAAATGTTGAACGAATTGTTGGGCTTCCAAAACCTTCGTGACGGCCAAGCGCGTCCCATGACCCACAATCCACCTGCGGTAGGCAATGACTGCTAGTAGTTGGGGGTACAAAACATCATCACGCTCGGAGGTAAGGGCATTCACCAGTGCGTCTTTTTGGGTAGACGCCTCCTTCAATTGTTCAGCCACGACCCTCTCATGAGCAAGCTCCTCTTTCATTTTCTCCTCACCTTGGATCAATGCATGTGCGTCTTCAAGCTTTTTTGTGAGAATGGACACTTGGTCAGAGGAGGACTTAGCTGAAGCTTCTGCCGCGGTCACCCGTATGGGATGTATCAAGTATTAGAATGCAGGATAGCGTGACGTAGGCGTGATGCGGTGCGGATACACACCTTAGTTGTTGTAGCCTCAAGTTCAGTCTCAAGCTCGGCTACACGTTGGTCATGAGCATTGGCATGTGCTGCTTGTTCTTTAATAGTAGCCTTGGCAGTAGCAAGCTGGGACTGGTTGGCGGCAATCTGGGCCTCATTGTGTTCAATCATCTTCTCTCTTCTACCAACTTTCCTCTTTAAGAAATCAACAGGCTCTAGGGCAGCCTCAAATCTTACCCGCATGGAAGTACCCATGGCCATTTGGTGAACCAAGGCGCCATTGTATTCATCCACCAGATCCACATGGTTTAGTGCGTTTACATCCCTTATCAGACCAGGAAGGATGCAGTTATTGAGATAATCACGGCATTCTTCGGCCTGTCTCATCCGTGAAGCGGTGGTGATCTTCCAGTCGGGGTTGAACTGTGTATGAGGGCCGGACGCCGGGACCTCTTGAGAAGCTGTGGGGGTACCTTCCTTAAAGGATGGGCCAGATCTGGTCGCGGCCGTGTATGGGGTAGGTTCCTTCTCCTTCTCCTTCTCTTTCTCCCTCCCCTTCCGTGCATCTTGGGGAGGTGCGACACCAGCTTATTCATCCCTGCAAACAACAATTAGAATAAGTATTAAATATTGTTTGTAGAAGTCCGTACCTCTTACTTTGATAATGGATATTTTGACCAAACAAATACGATAGACTTACATATTGGTTCTTTCTAGTTCTGATGTAGTGGGGGAACTTGAGTGACTGGCTCGGCATTGGTTAACGGCACGTCCGGATCCACGGGTGCAGCCCGCACCGTCTCGGAGGCTTGGGTGGTGCTCTCAATAGACTGATTGCGAGGGTGATCCTCGCGCAGTTTTTTCGGAGGGGAATTGTGTTCCCCGACCTCAGCCTGATCAAATCTTCTTACCCGCTTGTTCTTCCTACGGGTACGCTTGGGGGCGGGTTGGGCTTCCCCTTCTTCTTCCTCCTCCTCTACTTGTTGCACTTCCTCCTCGTCATCGCCCAACATTTGGCGATGACTGGAGGTGGTCCTCTCAATGTTGTCACATTGCCCTTCCCCGTGTACGGGGGGTAGCGGTCTTAGGCGGAGAGGAGTGCCCGGCTTCATCCTCTAGCATCAGGTTGTCACCGTCTTCATTGACAAAGTCCACGGGGTTCCTCAAGAGTGTTGTTTCTTCTTCATCTGAATGGGGGTCTGGTACGGCTGCTAGGGCGACTGTCACGTTCCGGGTATGCTCGAGGAGGGGTAGCTCATTCTCACGTCTAGGACGGGCTCCCTCTCGTATAAGTTTTGGATCACCCTGACGAAGGATTCCAAAGAAGTTCATTTCTGCCAAAACAAACAAAGTATGTTAGTTATAGCCAATAGGTGTATGTACGTCTTTCATGTACGGATACTATACCTACCTTCACCACGCCTCCTCCAAAACACAGGATATCTGTTGGATGAGCCGAAGTAATTGCGGCTAATCCCTAGCAAACAAAGGAATGATTCGGGTAGATTCCTATGGAACCCTGTGCTATTCCTATCTATTTCTTGGGAATGTTGGGGATTATATGTACCGGCGCGCGGAGGAGGGTCAGGAGATAACCTATGTTTAAAAACGAAATCGGACGGCCACACTATTGAGTCGATGAAAAAGTAATGGTCGTACCAATTTTTCAGCGAATCCATGGCCTTATTATGGGTAGTGGGGTTGTTTGGGGATCGTTTCTTAAAGGAGAGCCAACAATTTACTAAACTAGGGGTATAAAATAGCCTGAATAACTCTACGGTAGGAGGGACTCTTCTTGCGCGACAAAGGATTTCAAACTGGCTAATCTTACATGCGCCTATACAGTGTAGTTAGATGATATGAACGTCATAATATCCTAAGAGATCTACGAGGAAACGAGTGAAATGAATGCGGTAGTTGGCCGCATCGAACAGACGAGTGTATAGGCCAATCTTTCCTTGGGGCGCCTCAGTTATGAGGTCCCCTGCACCAGGGAGAGAAGGGTGTAGGTTGCTAGGGATGAAGAAATCAGTGCAGAAGTGCTCCAATTTCTCCTGGGTTGTTACGTTAAGCACGGATCCAATAAAGGGGTTGTTTCTTTGAGCCATTACTAGATAAAAAAGATAAGGGCGTGGTATTCTAACATGCGTAGGAAGGGATCCGTGCGTAAGAAGGTGGTAATAAGAAGGAAAGCTTTAATGGCAAAAATGAAGGAAAAGACTGTGTGTTAAACACAGCCGTATGGGCGACTTATTTATAGGGTTGCCTTGAAAGTCATGGTATGTTGGATGCATGACACGTGTTTGCCACTATCATAAATCGTGTGGTTGGGGTGTAAGTGGCAAATCAACAGTCAGGTGGGACCCACGGGTCTCTTCTGACTCAGTAATTTACGCCGCTCGAGGTTCTGATTGTTTGCAGTTTGTCAGTCAATTGGCAGGTGAACAGTCAATTGTGTCGGGATATGCGGTCTTACGTAGGACCATATTTAATGCTACATTTAACTTGTCTCGGTCGTCACGTGCGCCTGAGGTATCATTGGAATAAAATCCTAATAAGGTTGCCACGTGCGACCGAAACAAATTTTTGAAAAATTTGTCATTCCCTAAAAGATCTTTCTTGGTACGTCCGGGGAGCATCTTGTTAGTCTAGATATTCCGCCTACGGCTGTAACAACTAGACTGGGGGGACATGATGACGTATAGTCCCCAACCGGGTCATAAACCCGGCCCACGGGTACTACCCGCATCCGGCCCACTACTGATGGGTTGGATTCATGTTATTTAGGCTTATGGGCTTAAATGAACAGTAACCGCACACACGTGTGCGACCCACGGCCCAGCATTGCCGGTACAGGGTTAGACAGAATCATACTCTTACTATGATTAGGATTTACCCAAAAGAAGAGGATATTCACTCACCATAATTAGAAGATAACAATCAATCTAATTCTGGTACTTATCCTTTCCTTGGGGCCGAAGCATCAGTGACAGCCCATTAGGGTTTCACTGCCTATATAAGGAACCCCAAGGGTTCCACAAAGGTATTACTTTCTACACACTCACATCTCATCCGATTCTCATAACCCTAACCGATTACTTACTCTCACGCTGGAGTCTAATCGTGGGATACATTCCCACGGTAAGCCTAACGCGTGTTGTTTAGTGTGCAGGATCCCAACCAGACAATTCACTTGGTGCAGGAGCCAGAGTCCGGCCAACCCGAATTAAGCCTAATTCGGGTCTAGCAAGGATCACCCAACTTTTGTATCAACATGATGACGTATAGTCCCCAGCCGGGTCTAGCAAGGATCACCCAAGTTTTGTATCAACATGATGACGTATAGTCCTAGATAATTTGGTCTGTAACCTAAATATTCGTCCGTGGATGTCCACGACACTTTATCCTTTTTGTAACATTATTGTAAACATTTAGAATAATATTTATAAGTTTGTGGTGGTCACGGCAATTTTGATAATTGGAAACTTGCTTATATTCTTTTTAGATATCATATATCTGTGTCGCATGATGTGTCACGTCTTACCTAGAATAAAACCAAGTATATATTTTACTAGACGTGCGGCGTGCCTATAGGCTTAGATGAACGAGCCGTGGAGCTAGCTAGGCACCATGACATTTTACTAGAACGTTTACGTTTTTTGTTTTGACAAGAATGGGAAATCCTAAAAACAAAAAGAACGTAGAAAGCATAAAAAACAAAACAAAGAGAACACATGAATCTTCATTGAAGCCAGATATAGCGAATTGTCCATGCGGAAGCCGTAGCTTTTCAAAGATAGCACCTTTTAAGATTGCAGATATTCCATCTGCATTCCAGGTCACGGCCATCCATGTCACGCAACTTGTACGCGCCCCGTCCTAAGGCTTCCGTAACCTCATACAGTCCTTCCCACTTAGGGCATAGCTTTCCTGTATTATCCGCTCGACTTGCCTCATTGGCACGATAAACAAAATCTCCAGGTCGAAAAGAAACACCTTTAACCTTGGCGTCATAATAAGCCTTCATCCGTGCCTTGGAATTGGCCTCATTGATAGCCTCTGTTTCTCTTTTTTCCTCCACCAAGTCCAGATCGATCTGGAGTTTCTCGTCGTTCGTGACGACATTAACTTCCGCTGTAAGGATGGTCGGCATTCCAATTTCTACTGGTATAACAGCTTCAGTGCCGTAGGCTAGTGCAAATGGAGTGTCCCCATGGGGACTATACGTCATCATGTTGATACCAAATATTCGGGTCTAGCAAGGATCACCCCCACTATCAGTCAGTTGATAGCACCACCCAAGCCTCCGAGACGGTGCGGGCTGCACCCATTGATCCGAACGTGCCGTTAACCAATGTCGAGCCAGTCACTCAAGTTCCCCTCACTACATGAGAACTAGAAAGAACCAATATGTAAGTCTACCGTATTTGTTTGGTCAAAATATCCATTATCCAAGTTAGAGGTATGGACTAATCGCTGCACAAGCGTGTGGGATAGGATGAATAACGGGAAGAAGGCTCCTAGCTTTTCTCACAAGAGCGATCCTCAGCCAAAGAATGTGGCACCGCCCCCTTCTCCCGGTCCATCAGGAGAGGATTCGGATGACCATCCACCCAAGCGTCGCCGGCCCAGGCGTACTCCTCCACCGCCACCAGACAATGAAGAGTACTACGGCGGCCCCTACTATCGCGAGGCGGAAGCAGAAGATCTCTCTCGCCCATGGTGTGATCCTAATCTCACCCGTCCATGGGTTGATCCCATTGAAGATCCTTTTACCCTCCGCATACGAAGTTACTCCGATGATACAAAGCGTCGCATGCTGACGTGTGTCAAGACCTATGATGGGGCTGGTGATCCGGATGATCACCTAAAGATATTTGACACGCATGAGAAAATTGAATGATGGCCCATGCCTATATGGTGCCAAATGTTCAATTCAACCTTGATCGGCAATGCTCGTGATTGGTTTGAGGGAGTTCCTCCTCGAAGCATTGATAGCTTCACGGAACTGCGTACTGCGTTCAAGAACAATTATACTCAGAGAAATAAGTATAATAGGGACCCGGTCTCACTGGAAACCGTCAAGCAACGGCCTGGGGAATCTAAGGAGGCCTTCACCTAACGCTTCAATGACGAGTGCACGCGCACAAAGACAATGCCGGAACTTCTGAAAATTTCCGATTATATGCAAGCCATAACAGACAGGGAATTAATCAGATGTCTCAATGACAAGTGACCAGAGAGGTATGACGAACTTATGGAAAGGGTCAGGAACTTCATAGAGGGAGAAACCGCGGTAGCCGCGGCCTACCCTTCAAAAGGAAACAGCTATCGATCGAACGACCAGTCCAAGAGACAGTCGGGTGGTCAAAGCAACCAGAGCAGTGGGAGGAGCTTGGACTACAAGAGCCAGAACAAAGGAGGGCGGTCGGAGGACAAATTTACCCCTCTAAAGATGTCCTACATGGAGATCTTGCTAAAAGAAGGGGCCAACTTCCCGAGACCTCCCCCAGTGACAACCCCGATACACCATCGTCAAGGAAATCGCTTTTGCGAATTCCACAACAACAAGGGCCACGACACGGAGGAATGTATCCAACTCAAGAAGCACATTGAGTTACTGATCAAGTTAGGCAAACTCAAACATTTGGTCATGGATTGGAAGGATGGAAAGGACAACAAGAAGTATGACAAGAAGGATCCTCAAAAGGACAAACCTTCAACTATATACATGATCCAATCCAGACAGCGCCGCACAAGAGAGAAAATTAGTTAAAAAATTTCACGCGGTAAAGAAATCTCATTCCCTCCCATCACGGCAAGTGATGTAGCCGATGCACCTCTCACGATTGAGATAAGCATTGGAACACACAATGTCCGCCATATGTATGTGGATGGAGGTTCATCAGCAGAAGTACTATACGAACACTGTTTCGTACAGTTACAACAAGAAATAAGAAACCAATTAGTACCGGCCACGTCGCCGCTCATCGACTTTAGTGGTGACACCATCTGGCCAATGGGACAGCTGCGTCTGCTTGTAACCATTGGGAATGAAGATCATTCCACTACGGCGTGGATGAACTTTATGGTGATACGCTCACACTCTCCATACAATGGGATCATAGGCAGACCAGGTATCCTGGCCATATGGGCAGTACCCTCCACAACTCACGAAATGATTAAATTCCCTGTGGAAGGAGGAATTGTCACTATCTATAACACAATCATACCAGCATCCGAGTGTCATGCCGTGACAACAACGATTCCACCTGTTCCCCCAAGGATGGATCACCACCTCCCAATTGGAAGGTGGCAATACATCCTGATTATCCGGAGCAAGAGGTATCCATAGGGGGGACACTCTCGGATAGCGGCAAGAGGGCCATGTGCTTTCTCTTAAAAGAAAACTTAGATGTATTCGCATGGGAGCCCAAGCATATGACGGGCATACCGCGTGCGATAACATAACATAAGCTCCAAATCCGCCAGGGATATCCTCCCGTTAAGCAAAAGAAGCGCGATCAGGCACCAGAACGCAGCCAGGTAATATTGGATGAAGTACGGAAATTGGTGGATGCAGGTATCATGCGCGAGGTATACTACCACGAGTGGTTATCCAACCCGGTCATCGTCAAAAAGCAGGATGGGAGCTGGCGCATGTGCGTGGACTTCATAGATCTGAACAAAGCCTGTCCGTAGGACTGCTATCCGTTATCGGAGATTGACTGGAAGGTGGAATCCCTATGTGCATATCCCTTTAAGTGCTTCTTAGATGCATACAAGGGATACCACCAGATCCAGATGGCGGAAGAGGATACAGAGAAAACGGCGTTCCATACTAGTCAAGGCGTATACTGTTATACAAAAATGCCATTCGGACTAAAGAACGCCGGGGAAACATATCATCGGCTTGTTGACAAAGCCTTTGACTCACAGATAGGCCGCAATCTTGAGGTCTATGTTGATGATTTAGTCATCAAAAGTCATATGGAGGATGCACTTTTCCGTGACGTCAAAGAGAGGTTTGACACCTTGAGGAGGATTAATATGAAACTAAATCCAAAGAAATGCACGTTTGGGGCAACTGAAGGGATGTTCCTTGGATATATGATTGATCCAAATGGCATCAAGCCTTTCCCGGAAAAGACGGACGCGCTAATACAGCTACCATCTCCTCCGACACGGAAAGAGGTGCAATCATTAAATGGGAAGTTGGTCGGGCTAAACAGGTTCTTGTCGAAGTCCGCGGAGAAGTAAATCCCCCTATTCAAAACACTCAAGAAGTGAATCAAGAAGGGAGATTTCCGGTGGACAAAGGAAGCGGAGGAAGCTTTTGGTCAGCTCAAGCAACACCTCGCATCTCTTCCCATGCTAGTGGCCCCCCGACCCAAGGAGGAGCTCATCATGTATCTGTCGGCCACACATGGAGCAATAAGTGCGGTACTCATGACGGATAGGGACACAGTCCAAACTCCGGTCTACTTTATCAGTAGAACACTACAAGGGACGGAGTTGAATTATTCTTCCATGGAGAAATTAGTTTTGGCATTAGTGTTTGCTACCAAACGGTTACGCCGGTACTTTTAGGCGCACCCAATTGTGGTTATTACTGATCAACCAATATAACAAGTCATCTCCAGAACAGATGTGGCGGTTGGCTACAGAAGTGGAGCATTCTATTGGGAGAGCATAACATCTCTTATAGACCAAGGACGGCTGTTAAAGGCTAAATCTTGGCAGATTTCTTGATAGAGAAGCCGGATGAGGAGGGACTGGTCGTACAGTGAGAGGAAACTCCAACAGAACCATGGGTATTATTTATGGACGAATCTTCGTGTACGGATGGATCAGGAGCTGGTCTCATCCTTACGAATCCGGAAGGAATGGAGTTTACATACGCCCTGTGCTTTGAGTTCACAACCACCAATAATGAGGCAGAATATGAAGCGTTGATTGCGGGTTTAAAAATCTCCGCTAGAATGGGAGTCCGCAACCTTGAGGCCTACGTGGACTCACGGCTTGTTGCGAACCACATTCTAGGGGGTTACGTAGCCAAGGAGGATAACATTGTTCGATACTTGGAGAATTTCAAGTCACTCATCGCTGCATTCAGCAAATTTTCTATCAAGAAGGTACCAAGAGGTGAAAACAAGAAGGCGGACGCTCTTAGCAAGATCGCGTCTACAAGTTTCGCCCATTTATCCAAGCAAGTCTTGGTAGAAATATTAAAGGAGAAGTCTATAATGGAAGGGGAAGTCGCAGCTATAGTTGAGGAAGATGGACCTACATGGATGACTCCGATCATCAACTATTTGACTAATGAAACCCTTCCGGACGAGGAAAAGGCGGCACGGCGTATCAGAAGGAAGTCGCAGCACTTCGAGCTTCGAGAAGGTATTCTTTACAAGCGCTCTTTCTTACAGTCGTGGTTGCGGTGTGTTGGGCCACGCCAGGCTACTTATGTGATCAATGAGATACATGAAGGGTTATGCGGCATGCACGCGGGCCCCCGGTCCGTAGTAGTTCGAGCTCTACACACAAAATATTATTGGCCTACTATGCATAGGGATGCACGTGACATGATTCGCAAATGCAGTGATTGCCAAGTGCACAGACTAGTACCACGACATCCGCAGCAGGAACTGACACCCATTACATCGCCATGGCCATTCTATAAGTGGGGGATTGACATTGCAGGACCTTTCCCCGTAGCTGCAGGGGGACTTAAGTTCTTGATTGTCGCAATGGACTACTTTACATGTTAGATAAAGGCTAAGGCGGTTAAATCCATCACAGGTAAACAAGTTAAAAAGTTTGTTTGGGAGAACATCGTGTGTCGTTTTGGCTTACCAGGAGAAATCATCTCAGACAATGGGAAGCAGTTCACGGATAATCCATTCAAGGACTGGTGTGCGGCATAGAATATCACGCGGCGCTTCGCATCCGTTAAACATCTGCAGACAAATGGTCTTGTGGAATGAACAAATAGAAGCTTGGGTGAAGGCATCAAGGCACGCTTGGAAGAACGAAGTGCCAAATTGGTAGATGAACTGCCACATGTTCTATGGGCACATAGGACTATGATTAAAACAGCCAATGGGGACACTCCATTTGCATTGGCCTACGACACTGAACCTGTCATACCAGCAGAAATCGGAATGCCTACCATCCGCACAACGGAGGTTAATGTCATCACAAACAACGAGCAGCTCCGGATCAATCTGGACTTGTTGGAGGAAAAAAGAGAAATAGCGGCTATCAATGAGCCAATTCCAAGGCACGGATAAAGGATTATTATGACGCCAAGGTTAAAGGTGTTTCTTTTCGACCGGGAGATTTTGTTTATCGTGCTAACGAGGCAAGTCGAGCGGAGAATACCGGAAAGCTGGGCCCTAAGTGGGAAGGACCGTATAAGGTTACGGAAGCCTTTGGACGGGGCGCGTACAAGTTGCGTGACATGGATGGCCGTGACCTGGAACGCACATGGAATATCTGCAATCTTAAAAGGTGCTATCTTTTAAAAGCTACGGCTTCCGCATGGACACTTCGCTATATCTGGCTTCAATGAAGATCCATGTGTTCTCTTTGTTTTGTTTTTTATGGTTTATTGGTTCCATTTGTTTTTAGGATTTCCCATTGTTGTCAAAACAAAAAAACGTAAACGTTCTAATAAAATGTCGTGGTGCCTAGCTAGTTCCACGGCTCGTTCTTGTGCAAATTATTGTCTTATTTTTTAGATTCTTTGAACAAATTATTGTCGTATAGATTTAGTTGTTATTATTATAATGTGCTATCTCTTATTCATATGCATTCATTCAATACCATACATGTACTATGCGCCTCCAGGCGGGGTAAGAGGATTAAGTGAACCTAATAATTCAACTTGTCGCATAAGTGGGATGCAACCCCAGTGACACGGATCATGTATCCTTACTAGACACCTTACTCACAAGACGTTGTGATAAGTTTCCATATGCCGCGCTCACGTAGTTTTCTGCATGGTAAAGACGCACGCCGCACGTCTAGTAAAATATAGACTTTATTGTATTTTTGAGTAAGACGTGACATGTCATGCAACACAGGTATATGATATATAAAAAACAACAAAAATACACAAGTTTCAAATTGAAAACTCCAAAATAGCCGTGGTCATCACGGACTTGCTTGCATAAGTATGACAAGTTATTACAACATCAGTTTTAGCCGTATACATACACGGACGAATAAAATAGTACAAATGTTTACAATGTAAATTACAAGGGAGGTAGGAACTCCCTATCTCTTTCTTCCCTTCTTCAATCAAGGTGCGGAGGACCTACCCGTGCGCATTCTTTCCATCTTTGCCCTGATCATGTTTGCGTCCAGCGCCTCGGCCAACACCTTTTCACCTTTTATCACCTTCGACATAGAGTCGTAGGTAGGCAGGGTTAGTTGGATGGGATCGGCGGTGAGCTTCGACATTATTACCCCATTGGGAGCATCCTTCAGTAACTCTAGCTCATCTAGGAAGGGGTGTTGGATTTCAGCAAGGGCAACCATTGATGCGGTCATCTTATCTCCGGCTAACGCGTTGTGGTAGGCATGTTGGGTAATATCTTCTTTCTTGCCTATAAGCTCCGCAGCTTTGACCAGCCCCTCGTGCCTACCACGGTCCATACCGTCCGATACAACGTCAGCAAAGGACTGCATCAGGTAAGGAGCCTCCGTTACCTTGCTCACGGCAAGCCGCATTCCCTGGCCAACCATCCACCTACACCCAGCTATGGCTGTGAGCAAAGGAGGGCACATCATTTCAACGCTGTCCGCTGCCATCTTGCTTAGTTTACCCTCAGCTATTGTGGCTTGCTCTTCCAAGGTGGTCCGCGTCGGGGTTAGTTTATCCTTCAGCGTGTCGCGCTCCTAAGCAATAGTGAAGGCTTGTACGGTGACGACTTTAGTAGCAGCTTCGGCTGTGGATACCTATACACGACACTTGGGGTTACTACAAAGGCAATGTGATTTTTTGCGTGCACAAAATAAGTGTTAATGTAAGAGGTATACCTTCTCATTAGATGTTTCTAAGAGGGCCTCCAACTCGGCGATACGTTCCTCACAGGCATTGGCGTGATGGGCTTGCTCCTTGACAGTTGACTCTGCTACGACCAACGTTGCATGTAAGGACGTGATAGTTTTCTCGTGTCTATCCACCAGTGCTTCACGGCGAGCTATCTTTTTATCAACACGGCTCACGTTAGCCAAGGCCTTGATCAGACGGTGTCTTAGCGCCGCACCAACTGTCACCTGATGTGCAGATGATACATCAAACTTCTCCAACAGCGTATTATGCTCTAGTTCATCCAAATCTTGCGCCAGCGCTGGAGGAGTGATGTGTTCAATGAATTCAGTGCACTCGGACTCCGCCTCCAACCTTTTAGGCTGGACAAGTTCTAGGCTAGGCGAAGGCTGGTGTCGGGCCCCTCAGAGCGTGGCTCCTAGGCATGAGTTACAGGAGGGGATGGAGGTCTCATTGATGTTACGGGTGAGGGTTCTCTTTCCACCTCCTTCTCTTGGGCTACGGTCGACGGGTCCGCCCTGTTATTAACACTTATTAGTTCTGTTTATGGATTTATATCCTTTGGAGTATTAAAGGGGTACTTATGTAGTGCCAGTCACGGGTTCCGTGATGGTAGGAGACACGGCATTCACAGGGGTGGCCATCCAAACTTGATCATCTACGCGCGACGAGGGGTCGACCTGGGCTGTAGCAGCGCTGCTCCCTGCCTAGAACTGCGGATTGTCTTTCCTTAGCTTTTTCGGTGGAGCATTATGTACCCCCGCCCCATCCCCTAGATTTTTTGCTACCTTCCTGGTAGTCTTCCTTTTCCTGAATTTAGGCTTTGATGACTAAGGGGACCCAGAATCTTGCATTGTTTCTTCATCATCACCGGTGCAGTTATCAGCAGGGTTGGTGTATTCTTCATCTTCTCCTTCTTCATCTTGGTGCGGCACGGTGTCCTCCAACAGCAGTTCTCCACCATCTTCATTATGGAAGTCAAGCGGGGACTTCTCAATCACGGGCTCTTCCTCATCTGATCTCTGCTCAGTGGTTTCTTCCAGCGGGATGGTTTTGTCTACGGTGGCATCAAGTAGAGGGAGTTCTTTTTATTTCAGTGGACGGAATCCTTCAGGAACTTTGCTTGGGTCGCCTTGGTGCAATAATCCATGTAGCTTCATCTCTGTGGACATATATGTACACGCGGATTAGTAATTTCACAAAGTACTATGAGACATGTTGGTATCTACAATATGAAAGACCTACCCTTCCCACATTCGGTCAGAAAGCATGGATAACTATCCTCCCTCCCATAGTAGTAGCGGTTGATCCCTACTAGGCACAGGAAGTGCTCCGGCAATCCCCTATGGAATTTTGTGCGGTGGGTGTCTAAAATTTTCAAATCCTTACTACTATAGTCTTTGGATTTGGGAGGATAGTCTTTGGGTACTCTGGTTTTGAGGACGAAGGGGGTGGGGAATACTTTCTCATCCACGAAAAAGTAATGGTCGTACCAATTCTTGAGGGAGTTTAAGGGTTTCCTATAAGTCATGGGGGCGTTCACAGATAATTTTTTGAACGATAGCCACCCATTCACTAGTTGGGGGGAGTAAAAGACCCTAAATAAGTTCACGGTCGGGTTTACCTCGCACGTATGACAGGTAATCTCAAACTGATTGATTTTACATGCCCCTATGCAGTGCAGTTGGGTTATGTGCAAAATCATAATATAGAACCAGATCTACCAAAAACTTGGATAAGGGGATGCGGTTGTTAGCCGAATCAAATAGGCGCGTGTACACGCCTATCTTCCCCTTTGGAGCGTCCGTAATCGCTTCACCATCACCTGGGTAGGTTGGATTTACGCTTTCAGGAATATAATACTTAGACAAGAAGTCTATGTATTTCTCCGCAGGCATCACGTTAAGGAAATCCGTAATAAGGGGATTGTCCTTCACCATGTTTTATAAAAAGGATTTTAGAGGCGTGATGTTCTAACCTGCGGCGGAGTAAATCCGTGGGATAAGAAGCGAAGGTATAAAGGAATGAGCTTGGGAATAACAATGGCGGAATACAATATAAACTGTGTGTGTAACAATAGCACACACCAACTCTTATATAGGGTTGCGTCGATTTCTGAGGTAGCATGGATGTTCGCCACGTGTAAGCCACTACGCCCATCCAACGGATGGGATTTCTAACACTTCTGAAACGTCAGAAGGGACCCACGGGTCACTTCTTGACAGTTTTACGTGGCTCAAGGGTGGGCTTTTTTGGTGCACTTTAGCAGGCGTGCGTCTGACTATTGACTACCATTAATGCATTCATTAAAGTTGTCCCGGTAGGCTTTTTTTAGAGTGAAGCCGTAATTGCAACAAGCAGGTCTACATGACATTGTATAGTGTAGAGGTTACGCCTACGGTTGTAACAACTGGACTAGGGGGACATGATGACGTATAGTCCCCAGCCAGGTCATGAACCCGGCCCACGGGTACTACCCGTATCCGGCCCATCACGGATGGGTGGGATTAATGTCATTTAAGCCTATGGGCTTAGATGAACAGTAACCGCACACACGTGTGCGACCCACAGCCCGGCATGGCCGGTACAGGGTTAGACAGAATCATACTCTTATTATGATTAGGATTTATCCCAAAGGAGAGGATATTCACTCACCATAACTAGAAGATAACAATCAATGTAATTCTGGTACTTATCCTTTCCTTGGGGCCGAAGCATCAGTGACAGCCTATTAGGGTTTCACTGCCTATATAAAGAACCCCCAAGGGTTCCACAAAGGTATTACATTCTACACACTCACAACTCATCCGATTCTCATAACCCTAACTGATTTTACTCTCACGCCAGAGTCTAATCGTGGGATACATTCCCACGGTAAGCCTAACGCGTGTTGTTTTAGTGTGCAGGATCCCAACAAAACAATTCACATGGTGCAGGGGCCGGAGTCGAGCCAACCCGAATTAAGCCTAATTCGGATCTAGCAAGGATCACCCAACTTTTGTATCAACATGGGTCAAGAACTGATGTAAAATGATAAACATGATGATGTTGAGTCTATTTTCAAATACGAGTGTCGGTTTTGTAAACGGAGTCATTCATATAGGTTAAAAAGACTATATGAGTTGTTGATGTAAAACTGTCCGGTTTTTGTAGTTCGAAGATGAGTCGGGCCGGGAACTTTAAAAGTAAAATCTTTTAACCAAATTTTGGGAGGTCTTTCTATATATAGTAAGTGAAGTCTCTAAGTAGTATCGTAAGCTATTGACGTGTTTAAGTAAGGAAAACAGTTTGGACAATTAATAGATATATATCGACAGTTTTTTAAAGAATAAAAATATAAAATTGTACGTAAGAAGGATTTATTAAATTGAGGGTGAGTTTGATTTTGACTTTGAGATATTTATTTCATTTTATTATGTATGAAATATTACTTGGATGTATTATTAAAGGCACGTGTTTTATGTTGATAGATTGTGAATTTAGTGTTCGTCGGGCATCATCGATCGTTGAAAGTCGTCTTACTACTTTTATTACTTCAGGTGAGTCTATAGCCTCGCTTTCTACTTGTTTTAATGATTTTAAAACCCGCGAGGGGGATACATGCTATTTGAAGTAAAATGAACACATGTCATGAGTAATTGTTGGACCCGAATGATTCCTTTGTTGCCTTTTGATTTGAATTATATAAGTACCTAAATTGAAAAAGTCCCTAAATTCATGAGCTGTTAACTATCTTCTGACTTGATGATGTGAGTTGGGAATAGCTGCTTATTCTAATGATAGTACTATTGGGCTGACGACCCTATCTGAGACCAGGGCTTTACGTTGAGTAACCTCTGAAGGATAATTTTACGAGAATGAGAATGTGGTATACTTGCAATTGATACCCTAGTAGGGGAACTGGAATTCTTATAGTCATGCTGGCATTTGGCGTGGGTGACTAAGTTAACGGGTCGGTGTCATGAGCTTAATACAATTCATTAGCTACTGCTATAAGATGAAATGTCTGATTAATAGATTGTATGGCCACAATGCTATTAAACAATTATGATTGATTTTTATGATGTGTTCAAATATGTTTTGTTAAACCTATAGACTTGCTCAATCGTTGTGTTGATGATTTTAAGCATGTATTTCAGGTACTTGAAGTTGATGAATTGCGGAGCTTGCTGGAGAAGGATTGCGGGGTTGCTTTTGTAGTAATTGGTCTAAAACAGATTTTTTTCCCGTTTGTCATAAACATATAGTATATGGTCCAGTATTTTGGTAAAAGGTTTGTCGATTCGTTAAGATCTTTGAGGAACCTAAACGCTACTCTGATATATTTTTAAACTGAGTTTATTTGGGATTGAAGGTTTAGATACTGATTTAAATTATTTCCTTATTATATTCAAAAATGTTCTATTTTAAGGTCATATAAGAGTATTGTGATATGAAGTTTGAAACTAGCACCCAATTGTGTATTTCCGCTACACAATGTAATTTTGGGGTGTTAGAGATTGGTATCAGAGCTTTTTAGTTATAACGAATTAGGTAGATTTTTGAAAATGTCCTGAACTATAACTTTGGTGTCAAAAGTATTTTATAAAAGCAACGCAACTTCTCTACAAGGTTCCGGTAAGATTATTTATTTTTGTTATTATAGATGTATCCCAAAAAATTGTTCTGAATTCCTGAGTATTTATTAAGTTAATACTACGATAAGGTATTGGTATTAATGAAAGGACATGGAGTGCTTTCATCATAATTTCATTTTTATGAGTATTGTATAATTATCATTTGCATTGCATTGCATTGCATCGCATACATATATATTTGGCATACGTAAATCATTTGCATTTTCATGACTATGCATTGCATATATATATTTTTGAATAATGACCATATGTACCTTTGAATTTTCTGTAATTGCAGAAAATGTCCGACATACCACTTAACAACAATAGGCGGGGATATGCTGTAGGTCAACGGGGTATGCAATGTCAGCAAGGATGTAATCATAAGAATCAAGGTGGATGGTTAGATTATGAGAATGATACGGATGATAAGAAAATTTTTGTGGAATATGAAAGTTATAATTATAGGACTGAGAGTGAAGTTGGAAGAACTGAGGTTAGAGCTGAGGTGAGAAGTTATGGAACTGATTTTAAGAAATATCAGGAAGAGAGAGATAGGCTTCGCAGGTTAATTGAATATGTAGCTCACCTTGGGCCGTATCTTAGACCGCATTGGAAGTTCCAGGATAGTGAGAAGTATGCTGATTCTCACCATATGATAGATCTGTTGTGCCAAGGAGCGCATTTGAGGTATGGGTTTGAGGGGTCGCCGTGCTTTGATCCAAAATGGAGGTGCTGCAAGTTAGGACCAGATGAGGACGAAGTAGGGACGAGCCAAGTTGGAGAAAATGATGTGCCACATCCTATGGAGTGATGGATCTTTGTTGTATTTTTGTTTATGTATTGTTGTGTTGTATTTGGATTATTTAGATGTTGCGAGGTAGTATTGTGATGGAATATTATTGTTGTTGTTAGGATGATAAGGGTAAGTGACTGTAGTGACAAGATTTTGTTACGATTTTCTCGGATTTATGGATGCAATCTTCTATTACCCTCTAGTATCTTGATGTGTCTTTGTTATCTTCTCTTTTGTGAGATGATTGTGGAATTTAGGTAGTATTGTGTTGTTGGCGCATGTAGTATTCATGATATATCTTGATGAAAAGATCCTTCTTTCTATCTCGATGTGTATACTTATCATGTTTCTTTCATTTGTGATAACGATAGAAAGATTTGAGTGAGATATGTTTCTGTCATTAGTGGGGATTCCACGTGACTGAGTTTCTTGAAATTTGTCTCTAGAGTTAACAACCTTTAGGGTAGATTATATGATTGTGGGAATAGTTGTTAGAATGTTCGAAGTTGATCGTGCTGTGAGGAGATGAGGCGCTGAGACTGAAGATGTTGTTGTTCCAGTCTCTTCAACTGCTGCTATTCTGCAAGGTTTTAAAGGATGTGTGTGTGTTAGATTCCTAGGAATGAGAAGAGATGCGATGAAGAGTGTCGTACGAATATTAATTGTAATTGGAAGGGTACAACTATATGGACAATTTGAGTAACTGATGGATGTTTTGATATATCAATAGTCATTTGGGAATGTTCAACTAGACGAAAAGAGATAGTAATTTAAAGATTGATCTAGGTTCGAAATTAAGTGTGGCAGAAAAGGTAAAAGGAACGGTATTGTTGCTAATGACAATAAGAAATAGGAATTTATTTCCTCTAACAGAAAGTAAACTAGGAATTTAACAGTCCAAGATAAGAAAAGATGGTATTTATGCGGTTACTATAAATCGGTAAGTAGGAGGAATTATAATGTGTAGACCACATATATTTTATAGCACTTATGCAATTATCTATTTACTTGTCCTAAGTACGGACTAGCTGGAGATCGGGCTGCTGAAGGAATAACAAGGAGTGTAGTATAGGAATTAGTATTTCTGTGTTAATGAAATGTTTTCATTTTGGTAAAGGAGATTGAATAAAGGAATTATTCACATAATGGAAAATCAATATGAAAGGAATGTTGCTGCTATCACAGCCTATATTTTGGAAATGCTGATAAGATTTGAGATTCAGATATTGTAATTTGCATATTCTTAGTTGATGATTATGGAATTAGCATATGGTTCAAAGAACATATCCGATGAGATTCCAAAGGGGTTATTGATGAGATATGTTCTGAAGGTGTCATTGATGGTGTGATGAAATTCTGAAGGTGTTATTGATGGTGTATTGAAATTCTGAAGGTGTTATTGAGGATATATTGAGATTTGAAGATGATAGAGTTTAGTTGACCCGAGGACGAGAAATCAACGAGAATTAGCGATTGGTTGAAATGAGAAATTTATCGATGGAAGGATTGTTAATAAGTATATATATATATATATATATATATATATATATATATATATATATATATATATATATATATATATATATATATATATATATATATATATATATATATATATATATATATATATATATATATATATATATATATATATATATATATATATATATATATATATATATATATATATATATATATATATATATATATATATATATATATATATATATATATATATATATATATATATATATATATATATATATATATATATATATATATATATATATATATATATATATATATATATATATATATATATATATATATATATATATATATATATATATATATATATATATATAGAGTTAGGTTAATGTGGTGTACCTCTTTAAAATTGTTAAAATAAAAAGTAGTATTCACTATTAGATTTAACTAGTTAGTATTAAATGTAATAATAATAGATGAACTGCATTAATGTAACAAATATCTAGTCAACGGACAAGTAATAAATAAACCTAGAATTAATTTTCACTTAATCAATACTATTAATTCTTAAAAACAATATTTAATTTTCATTTAACCATACTTTTAGATAATAATGTTTTTCTTGATACATATTCGTATTTATTTATTTTTATATATTTTTATCCTTTATATTAGTTAGACTTGATACATAACAAAGTTTTGATACATCATGTCTAAATAATAATCTTTACAAGTAAACAACTACATATTCAATATTTTATAAAATAATAAGACGATACATCAACAAGAAATGGAGGTACATATCTATCAACTCATATATAAAATAGATATAATTCAGGTCACATCCAAAATTACAAATATGATGGTACATATTTAATATCTAACTCGTACACAACCTAAACAAATAAAAAACCGTCATGTACCAATTGATGTCCGTAACTATAACTTAATATAATATGCACAAAATAACTTGTCTTGAATTGTATAAATTAATATGTGATACAACATAAGAAACAGAAAACTAAAACTCTAAAATTGTTGCTAGTACATATTAGTAAATTATAGTTACTTTTAAAAAAACATGGTAGTGTTTTCTTTACAATTAATATCAAGTGTTTCAAATAAATACAATTAATAAGTGTAATAAATGTGGTTAAATTTAATCAATGAGGCTATTTTTCATAAATTTCATAACAAACATAAAAATGTAATTAATTAACAATTTAATGTTCTTTTAATGAGATTGATGTCATCTTGATTAAACTAGTAGATCTAAAGGTCCAAAACACTTTTTATTTTAACAATTATAAGATACTACACTACTTTAACTAAAATCTATATATATATATATATATATATATATATATATATATATATATATATATATATATATATATATATATATATATATATATATATATATATATATATATATATATATATATATATATATAGTAAGGGAATATTTTATGAACTTATGGAATTAAGAGATATCACGCAATTACTGAACTAGAGTTGTGAGAAAGTTAACCGCGATCAGGATGAATGTCATAGGATATGATAAGAAAAGGTGGAAAGAATTAAATTGGAATTTTGCGGAGCATTGAGTACTGATTTCAGGAAGTAATCAGTGGAATTTCTATTTAAAGATTTTATTTGGTCAATGATGAGAAGGTAGGTAAGAGGAAATAGTAATAGATCGAATTTTTACTGCGCTTTACCAGAAGTAGTTGGAAGGGAATGAGAAGATGAGTTAGTATTTAAGGATATTTTGTGATTGTTCTGCGAAATCGTAGAGTTCACTATCGTCTTGGGAAAAAGAAGCTCTATGTTAGCTTAGTGATGGAAGTTATGTAATCTGATTGTATATTTTGTTATATAGCATTTTCAGGAAGTTAAGGATGGTAATATGATCAATTGTAAGGGTTGGCAGATGAGACAATAAGGATAGTCTGATCAGACTGAAAGGGGTAAGTCATCAGAGACTTAATAATGAAAGTAAGGAAAGAAGCTGGATGTTTTGGTAATAAGATGATTGCTATGAGATTGAACAAACTGAGTACCCGAAATTGGTATCTATTACTGATGATTGATGTTTTATATGATCAATATTAAGGAAGGAAAGGAAAGTATTTAATAATAATTGAAAAATTGTTAGGGAAAGAGGAATGTTATGTGAAATTCTTTGGATATGATGTTTAGCTGGAGTTAGTATAAATTTTAGAATGTGTGATCTATGGCTAAAGTATTCGTTAAAGTCTTGACTAGATTGAAACGATTGAGGCTTTGTCGATACCGACGAAACCGACTGAAGCTTGTCAATTCTTTGTTTAAGCTGAGTATTATCAGAGGTTTATCGAAAGGTTTTCACTGATTGTTGAACCAATGATAAAGCTGACAAAGAAGAACTAAATGTGTGAAATCCATTCATGCATCTAAGTTGTAGTTTTGAGATCTGATTTTCGTAGTTGAGGAAGTTTTTTATGAACGCTGAGGATAGATGGAAGTTTTGTGCCTGTATAGTTAGTATTGGAGGAATCTGAAGAATTATAGAGCTGCGGTGATGATATTTTGATAATATCAAATGGAAAAGGAAAGTAATAGTAGTGTTTTGACTTGAATAAACAAGTATAACGGAATTTATATGAACATGAGTTTCGAAGATGTGGTATTTATTTAGGGGTTTTAAAGTACTACTTGTATGGAATCAAGTATCTAGAAAATAAGCATAATAAGGACTTATTTATAAATGCCAATCGGGAATCTCAGAAAAAAAAGGAGTTAAGGATTACCTAATGATGACTGGAGAATAATAATCAATAACTTATAGATGAGATATGTTATAGTTCTGTATTACGAAGTGTGTTCCAGATTATGAAGGATGAGCGAGAATATTTTCACTATCAACTAGTGAGTATTTAGTAAGGAGGAGAAGGAAAAAGGGCTTATAAAATTTCTAAAGTAATTGATAATTGACTCTTGAGTCCTGAGATTTCTGGAATATTGGTAAAAACAAGCAGAAAGGATACAATGGAAAGAAAGTTAGAATCGAATTGATAAACAAATGGAGGAGGAATGCAAAAGAAAGAAGATCAACAGATTGTCGAAAATTTTGAAATAGAATGATAGTAGAAATGAGAGAGTTGAGATATATGTTTTTGTGGAACAAAAACGGTTATCGTAATTATCTAATTCTCCTTCCATTAGATCAGAGAATATGTTAGGAATGCAAGGAACAGTCGTGAATGAATTTTTCAGATCAAAGAGAATTTAATTATTCTAAGAGTGCTGAGAGTGTCGCAAGTAGTATTAAAGGAATTTCACAAGTTGAAGTATTGATACAGTCTGGTTGGAATCAGATGTATTACGATATCAGGAAGTGTATAATGGTAAGATTTGAATATATGAGACTAACGGAGTTGTCTAAACAATATAGGATATAAGGAAGATGTAATGATGTACTATGGAAGGTACAGTAGTTCAGTGTATTGATTGTTAGATCGAATAGAAATGGAAGATGAGCAAAGGAATTTATATAGGTGAACTCCGTACTAGTCAGAGTTATTGATAATATCATTATGTTTAGTTTAGTGTAACCTCGGGACATAGTGTCAGTATTTTTGAATATTGGAAATCGCTGTAAGAAGGAATGAGAATTGAATAAGGTTTTAACTTAATATATGTAACCCACAGACTGAGATTGACTTTTGAGTATTAGAGATCTTTACAGAAAGTGAGAAGAATTGAGTCAAGAAGGAATAGTGCGTATTTTCAGAAAGAGATTCCATCATTAATAGAAGTCTAGTGAAAACGAACAGAGTGAAAGGATGATTTAAACGATGGAAATTGAATTTGTGTTGATGTGATTGAAACATGGGATGATGATAGCTTAAATATTTCACTATGAGGACTAATGAAACCTAGTGAAGATGAAATCTTTATGCGATAATAGTCGTTATATCAGTAATTAAGATGTGCAAATTTGAGAACTTACATAGTCGTGGCAAGTTATCAGAGTATTGAAGTAGGAATTAAACTGAGAAAGTGATGCAGAAGGAGTATGAATGATGAAAGAATATTGTCATATTGGAAGGTGAAATTTGCAAGTTGAAATGAAGTAATATTTGTGGGTATGGTGATATCATAAGAATTGATTGAACTGGTGTGAAAGACGTGAGTATCTCTTGAGAATAAGAGGTCACGTTGATTCTAGAAGTGAGGAAGTGCGAGTGTGAGGAGGGTTGAGAGCCGGGACGTCGCTCTCTTATAGGAGGGTAGGATGTGACAACCCAAACCCGTGGTCATTATTTAATTATATTTTTACGTATATTTTTGAAATTTTTGACGAGATTGATTGTTATGATGATTGGTGAGTTGATTTGGATGAATGTTGGAAGTTATATTTTTACGTTTTGACGAGTTGCGAGGATTATTAGTAATGACGATATCAACGGATGCCCGAATTTTACGTTTTATTTTACACATGTCGATGTTTAATATTTTGAAGTTTTTATTTTTAATTTCGTATTAAGTCGTGCCAGGACTATATAATATCATATTTTGTGTGCATTTTAAGTTTTAAGAAGTATTTTTGTGAAACCCGAGACCCGTAAATATTTTCGAAATTGACTAATAGTCATTTCCCGCTTTTTATACAAGTAATTCCATTTTGGTCCACAAGAATCACAATTGGCAAAAACTACCCTAAACTTTTCCCATATGAAAGGAAAATTTACACACTAAAAACACACAAACACTCCACTCACAAAGTTTTTCTCTCTCCCTCCTCTCCCCTCTTTGTTTTCCGTCACCCTCAACCCTACAAACACCCCTTGATTTTTTAATTTTGAGCTTGAATCCACAAAATCTAATTGAAGACCCATCTTACTTTTGCTTTTCTCTACACATTGATATGAAAATTTCACACATGCATGAACATTTTATAAAAACCCATTTTTAATGAAAACTATGTATGTTTGATCTTGAATATGTGTTATAAGTAGGTGTTATGGTGTTATATATTATTTTAATTGGTTGCATGTTGAAATTTTGAGTTGGGTTTTTATTTGATTTGATCATCTAGGATGATATAGTATGTTAGGATTGAAGTACTAATATTTGGATGATTATAGTTGTAAAAATAATGTTAAAATGGGTGAAAATATGATTTTGAGTGGTTTTTAAGTATATAATTTTGACCAGCAGATAAAAGTAAAATTTTGGAAAATATAAGTTTGAGTATGATATGAACTAACTAGATATTGTTGTAGAGGATTTCATAAACTTCGATTTGGTATGAAGTAGAGCTTCTAGCTCCAAACGAGCGAAAAGTTATGATAGTTTGATTATTCGTGTAACGGGAGACGAGTATCGGCACAATATATACTTCTTGTCGATACTTGGATCGAATCTAGGGGACTATAAAAAGGATTTTAAAATGGGTCAAGGACTGATGTAAATTTATAAACATGATGATGTTGAGTCTATTTTCAAATACGAGTGTCGGTTTTGTAAACGGAGTCATTCATATAGGTTAAAAAGACTATACGAGTTGTTAACGTAAAACTGTCCTGTTTTTGTAGTTCGAACATGAGTCGGGCAGGGAACTTTAAAAGTAAAATATTTTAACCAACTTTTGGTAGGTCTTTATATATATAGTAGGTTAAGTCTCTAAGTAGTATCGTAAGCTATTGACGTGTTTAAGTAAGGAAAACAGTTTTGACAATTAATAGATATATATCGACAGTTTTTGAAAGAATAAAAATATAAAAGTGTACGTAAGAAGGATTTATTAAATTGAGAATGGTGTGAGTTTGATTTTGACTTTGAGATATTTATTTCATTTTATTAAGTATGAAATATTACTTGGATGTATTATTAAAGGCACATGTTTTATTTTGATAGATTGTGAATTTCGTGTTCGTCGGGCATCATCGATCGTTGAAAGTCGTCTTACTACTGTTATTACTTCAGTTGAGTCTATAGCCTCGCTTTCTACTTGTTTTAATGATTTTAAAGCCCGCGATGGGGATACATGCTATTTGAAGTAAAATGAACACATGTCATGAGTAATTGTTGGACCCGAATGTTGCCTTTGTTTCCTTTGTTGATTTGAATTGTATAAGTACCTAAATTGCAAAAGTCCCTAAACTCATGAGCCGTTAACTATCTTCTGACTTGATGTTATGAGTTAGGAATAGCCGCTTATTCTAATGATAGTATTATTGGGCTGACGACCCTATCTGAGACCAGGTCTTTACGCTAAGTAACCTCTGGGAAGGATAATTTTACGAGAATGAGAATGTGGTATACTTGCAATTGATACGCTAGTAGGGGCACCGGAATTCTTATAGTCATGCTGGCATTTGGCGTGGGTGACTAAGTTAAGGGGTCGGTGTCATGAGCTTAATACATTTGATTAGCTACTTCTATAAGATGAAATGCCTGATTAATAGATTGTATGGCCACAATGCTATTAAACAATTTTGATTGATTTTTATGATGTGTTCAAATATGTTTTGTTAAACCTATAGACTTGCTCAACCGTTGTGTTGATGATTTTAAGCATGTATTTCAGGTACTTGAAGTTGATGAATTTCGGAGCTTGCTGGAGAAGGATTGCGAGATTGCTTTTGTAGTAATTTGGTCTAAAACAGATTTCTTTCACGTTTGTCATAAACATATAGTATATGGTCCAGTATTTTGGTAAAAGGTTTGTCGATTGGTTAAGATATTTGGGGAACCTAAACGCTACTCTGATATATTTTTAAACTGAGTTTACTTAGGATTGAACGTTTTAGACATTGATTTAAATTATTTCCTTATTATATTCTGAAATGTTCTATTTTAAGGTCATATAAGAGTATTGTGATATGAAGTTTGAGACTAGCACCTAATTGTGTATTTCTGCTGCGCAATGTAATTTGGGGGTGTTAGAAGAACAAACTTCGATTACCCGTCATGTGTTTAGAACAACCACTATCCTTAATCCACTCGCCGGGCTCTAGATCGATTCCTAATCATATCTAGGTAACAACAAACAAGATCAAACATTTGGTCCCCAATATCTCATGGGTCTAAAATTGTTAGTTCCAAACATCCCTTGCATTTGGTTGGGATGCATGAATGAAGGAGACATTCCCCATGGGGAAAAGTATTGTTGTTGAAAATTATTCCAATTCATATGGCCATTTTGTTGTCCATAGTTTCTCCTAGGTGTCTTTGATCTTGATCTAGTATTATTATTATTCCTCCTAGGTGTTGGGGTTTTATTCCTAGGTCATGGTTTAGCTTGATCATCTCTTTTTGGCGTAGGTGTTCTACTTCTAGGTTTAGATTCATTTCGTACTCTCGGAGGAGTAGATGTTTGTATAGATAAGTTTATAGTTCCCATTAGAGGTTTACTCAAGGGCTTGTAGAATTTATCTAGAGTAGGCTTTTGAATTATAGGTACTTTGACCTTGTTAATAAGATAATTTTTTTGTCCTTCACCTAAAATTGACTTTTTAGAAAGTTCAGGATTTTCACAAAACTCTTCTACTGGACGTGGTTCCATAGCTCCATCGGCGGTTCCATAGCGATAAGAAACCGCCCCATATATTGGAGCACCGCGTACAGGAGATTGTTTTTCTAAAAACCTAACTTGTTTTGGTTCACTAGTTGATGCTTCATTAGTGTTATATCCTAACCTAAGTTTTTCTTTAGAATGAATTTGTTTGTTAAACATATCATCAAGAGCATTAGTGCCTCTCATGAACTTTTCAAGTCTAATGGAGGTGCTCTTAAGGTTTTCATTTTCTTGCGTAAGGTTTTCACATTTTAAGCATCCTAGGTCCATTTCTTTATTTTTCTCAAGCTTAGCTAATTTCTCTTTTAGCTCACTAATCTCGTTTTCAAGCTTAGTTCTAGTTGATTTTAGCACTTTGTTCTTTTCAATAAATTTTAGACTAAGCATATGCAAGTTATTGTATTGGCCTTCTAATTCACTATCATCTTGAGAAGAACTATTATTGCTATAATACTCGGTTTCGGAAAGTACCTCTTTAGAAGTGTGAACCATGAGACACTTCTCATCTTTGGGGTTGTCATCAACATCTTCACCGCTATCGCTCCATGAACCTCCAACGAATGTCGTGTGGTTCTTTTCACGTGAAGGCTTAGGACAATCACCAATGAAATAATTTGGATCACCACATCTAAAGCATTTCCTATCGCCTTTATCGTCTTTGGCAAATCCATTTTTGGAGAAGGGTTTCTTGTCGTTGTTTGGGTGCCTCATGTATTGACCTCGTCTTTTGAAAAACTTCTTATAGTCTCTAACCGCCAAGGCATATTCCTCATCATCACTATACGAGGGACTTTCATGATCACTTTGTGCCTTCTTGGCTTTGAGTGCAAGAGACTTTCTTTCACTCTTAGTTTTGACCATTTCCGAGTCCTTCAAAATTATCATCTCATGAACCTTCAAGTTACCAATGAGTTCATCGAGTGATAACTTGGAGAGATCCTTTGATTCTTTAATCTCCGTGACTTTAGCTCTCCATTTGGGATGCAATGCCCTAAGAAACTTCCTAACATTGTTCTTGTTATAAAAAGCTTCATCAAGTGCTTTTAGACTAGTAATAATAGTGTTAAATCTAGCAAAGGAACTATCTATGGTTTCATCTTCTAAGATGACAAATTGCTCATATTGTTGAACAAGAAGATTGATTTTACTTTATTTGACTTGGCTATTACCTTGGTGGGTTACTAAAAGAGTATTCCATTGTCTTTAGCGGTTTCACACATAAAAATCTTTCGTACTCTTTATTTGGTAAAGCATTATAAATCACCATTTTAGCCTCATTATTTTTAGTAAGTTTTCTATTAGTATCATCATTAGCTTTATCAAAAGTAACTATCTCCTTACTTTTAGAAACTTCATTATATTGAAATGGCAAAGAGTCGCCATTGGCAATAACATGCCAAAGATCTAAATCTTTTGATTTCACATAAGTCTCAAACCTATTTTTCCAATAAATAAAACTATCGGTTTCAAAAAGAGGTGGTCTTTGCATGGATTGTCCTTCTAGATACTTCTTGGAATCCATAGATCGATTCATGTTTTAAAATACAATATATTTTAAAAGTCTTGAGCAACCACACTCTGATACCAATTGCAGAAACTAGAAGGGGGGGGGGGGGTGAATAGTTTCTTAAATTTTCTTGTTAAAGTTTGGTTTTAAAAATCCTTTATCAAAAACTTAAGCTTGAGTATTTATGTGACACCTTCTTATACACAATATGAATAAGGTATAGTGCAACTAACTAATAATCACAAGTATAAAGAATAATGAATGAAACTAAACTAATAATCACAAGTATAAAGAATAAAGATTGTAAAGAGATAAGGGAAGGAAAGATCAAACCAAACACCAAGGATTTATAGTAGTTTGGCAGCGAAGCTCACTCCTCGTTCCTACTCCACTCCTCGAGTACTCCTTACTTTAGAGTTCACTAATCAACAAGCTCCTTAAGGTGGAGAAACCGTACACAACGTCGCTTAACCAATTTCCAGCTCTAAGCTAAAAGTCGAGCCCTAATCTTAACTAGGACCAATCTACACCAATATACTTTGAGGACTAAGTATTAACCCTAATACATACACAACTTCTAAATAGACACAACTACTTGGATCTTCACAACAGTGACACAACAATGAATAAATAAGTTTGGATCTTCAATGGATCTTTTGAGGTAGACACAACACTTCAACAATGATAATGTTCTTCTCTTTGCACTTTGATAAGAAAAGATGGGAGGAGAAAGATTCACTTCTAAACAAGTAGTAATCAAACAAATGATCAAGGATTTGAGTGATTTAAGAAGTATGTAAGAATCTGAAAGTTAATGTGCAAAAGAGGTGGATTGAAAGTCTGAGAATGGTCCACTATTTATAAGACAAATGTCCAACGGCTATATCTGCCCGCGATTCTTTATTACAGCCCGCGGTTCCTTATCGATAAGGAACCGCTGTAGGTGCTAAGGAACCGCCGGCGTAGAGTTTGCTCCCTTTTGTCTTTTAGTGGGTTGGATCGAATCTGGGGATTAAAATTTCCTAAAAGGATATTTAAAACCAAGATAGAATATGCCATTTTCAAATTTCAAATTTTCAAATAATTAATTTAATAAAACATTTTCTTAAAAAGAATGTTTAATAATAAAACTTTGTCACTTAATAACAAGTGAGTTTTAAGCAAAGATTAAATCCTTGATCACTTAATTAGTATAATTACTTGTTTGTTCACACCTTAAGTGATAATGGTTGAAATGAGAAATACTTGAACTCAAGAATTCGTTTTTCATTGTTATCGTAAATGCTTGTTTTTACATATTGTCGTAATCAAAACAAAGTGAGACCGAAAAATGAAAGTAACATTTTTAGGCATCATTGCATTAACATAAATGAATGTACTTACATATATTATATCTCAATAAGTAAATATGAAAGTAAATAAATATCCAAAACGAAATTAACACTTAAGCACTCCATATACTATAATGCACACATACCCCTACGACACCTACATGCACGGATCCTTAAGCTATAGACTAGGCTACTAGACTAGGCAACCTAATTCTCTATAATCATTGTCTCTGATACCATTCTGTCACACCCCAACATGGCGGAATATGGGGCGCGACGTATGGATATCATCACAACAATAGCGTGTCTATATGGATAACTAAATGAAATGGAAATATCATAAAATCTCATGAAGATATCACAAACAATGCAGGCATCTAGGTAATAAGGTAACATGTCTACCTCTTACCAAAGACATACAATTAACAAATAACAAACATATAGGTGTCTACAAAGTATCACTTAATCAAAACATAAATAAAGACTAAGAGGAAAGGGGGTTCCTCCAAATACAATCCTAAGCCTCCCAGCTAGCCACTCCTATTCTCACGCTTAACCACATTCTCATCTGAAAGAGACAGTAAAAGACGTCAACATAAAGTTGGTGAGATTCATAGGTTTAGACTCCAACGCCAAATCAGTTATAAGTTATGAATAACAACCATCAATAAAAGAACATATGGACAATGTGTTACAACTATGTATTAACAAATAATATTCAATATTAACCAATCACCACAATTCCAAGGCTCCCAGCTGATACAAGGCTTTTACTAGGTTGAAAGTTTTGTTTCTCGGTATCTTCTCGAATTGATTTCCGGCTCAAAATGCGACTCAATTGTTTTTGGTGAAAAAAAATATTTTTGGTTGTTTTAAAATAAATGTGCAAGACGTAAATGAAAATGACATTAATTTAAATCTAACTCTAATTTAAAATAAATGACAGGAAATTAAAGCGTGGCGAAAATTAAAAGGAACTTAAAGTAAATAACGCAAACTTAAAACTATCTTAGGCAAACTTAAAACGCAACTAAAAAAAACTAAGACAAGACTTAAAAATAAATATAAGGCAAGTAAACTTAAAGTGCGACTAAGGAAAAAGGCGGGAAAAGTAAAGCTTGAAAATTAAAAACAGAAAGTTAAAAGAACCTGAAAACAGCTCATTCGGAATAATCCTTCGTTCGGAATAAATCACTCGTTCGGAAGGTCACCTTCGTCCGTAATAACTTCTTCTTCACTCGGAATATTTACTAAAACCCTTTATCCGGAATAAATCCTTTAGTCGGAATATGTCACTTATCCGGAATAAAATCTTTATTCGGAATATTGCCTTGGTTCGGAATACTTGATGTTCCGAATGAACTCCTTGATTCGGAATATATTCCGAATGAACCACATCTTGATTCGGAACTTTGAATCTTCTGAATGAAGACCTTGATCCGGAATACAAGTTATTCTGGATGAACACCTCCTTGATCCGGAATGTGGAATGTTCCGAGTGAACAATCTTTGATTCGGAATAAGTTGTCTGATCCGGAATATGTTGCTGGTTCGGAATGTTGCACTGATCCGGAATGTTCTGAATGAACACCCTTCGTTCGGAATGTTCCGAATGAAACCTTGATCCGGAATATTATTCCGAATAAACGACTTGATCCGGAACAAATTCTTCACTTGGAATGTCAGCTCGGTTCGGAACAATCACAACAAAACCTTGATTCGGAACAAATGCTTGATTCATAATACCTGGGGAAGAACAGTAACAGAAAGCGAAGAACAAGGAAGAACAAAATAACACGAATCTAACCAAAAATAATCAAATTAAACCAAAATATTAATCAACACTAATCAATAAACATCTACTAATCATAATCAAACAATCCTAAAAAATCAAACTAACAATACTAATCAGAATAATCAAAACCCACTTAAATCAAATCAATAAAACATCAAAAACATAAACATGAACATAAGCATAAAGATTAAAGATTAACAAGAAAGGAAGATAAGAGATTGACAATAAAAGTAAAGATTGACAATAATTAAAAGGAAACTTACTTGAAATTAAAGGTATTTAAGGTGCAAGACAAGTATTTAAATGACATGTAATTAAAGTGCAAGGTAATTAAAATGGTGGAAGAACTAGTGTCACTCTAGCCAACAAGAACAAATGAAAGGAAATGAAAACTATTTATAGGAGGATTAGGGAGGTGCTTAGGAAGCTTCCTCCCATCTTTCTTCTTTCTTTAATTGCATCATTAAGTCCTTAATCTTCTTAACTCTTTGACTTTAATGACTTTGTCTCGGGATTTCTTTAAACTTGTCTTGTAATTCTTCAATAAATAAGACTTGAGTTCTTCGGCTTTAAGTAAACTTCCGTCTTTTGACTTTTTCTTCGATAAATCTTCAGAATTGGTCTTGGACTTCCGTTCTTTTTGCACTCTTGATTTCTTGACTTCGTCTTTTGTCTTTTTCTTCCATAAAAGCCCGTGAATGCCCGTGTTTTCTCCCCTTTTCACAATTTCGTCCTAAATCACAGCAAAAAACACAAACCACGCATAATTCCGACATTTATGACACAAAATACACGTTTTGGCTTGGTTATTATTGTAATTAAGTGGTAAAAAGGATGGATGTTTACGCACCTATCAAATCCCCTACACTTGACCATTTCAATGTCCTCATGCAATGCATTAGTTACAAAGCACGATTACATTTTCCATCATAATCAATCCATATTGGCCTTTATTAAAGAGATAGAAAATTATAAACATTCAAAGTAAAGAAATCAAAAAACATACCTTCGGGTTTTGGAAATGTCATGAATGATCATCATCCTCAAGTTTTCACTTTCTCCAAACCAAGCTTAAAAACGAGATCATTGTTATTATAAGTTATCAAACTAACACGAACTCATGTGGGCCAATTATTTACTTAGACTCCCTTATTCCTAGGTGTATCTCTTATATTTTATTGTTGTCTTGAATGATCACGAGGATGCATTGTTGACTTATTTCGATAGTTATTTAGGCTGAAAATAAAGTGGAACGATTTAATCAATAGTTAGCTAAAGGACAAAATCTTTTAAAACTGCTTCTCGGGACCTCAAAAAGTTCATATCTTGGCATAACTCGCTTCGCGATTTGAGACCTTTCTCGGACCGATATTTGGCAGCGACTTCATACTTCAAACCTTGAGAGACGTTCATGAAATAATGGTCTTCTCTTCATAATAGGAATTTCTTCACTTGAAGTTTAGAGAGATTCTTCATACTTAGACCATGACTTCTTCATTTTTCTCCAATCTTTATTTGGGATTTTTATATACAACGATCCGCCTCCTTTTTGGACTTGGATCTATTTATCCTCATACCTTGCTAGGGTCTTTTCGAATAGACTTCTCCATGATCTTTACGGGAGTATTTGCTTTTCGTCGTGTGTCTCGATCCTTTATATTGATTTTCGATAAATGATTCTTCACATCACTTTTGGATCTTTAGAAACAAATTATAGCCCTCATGCCTTGTCAGGGCCTTTTCGGACTCGCCAATCTTCGCATCCCGCTTCAATAAGTTATGCCTTGGCTATGAACTCTAATCCATACCGAGCAACTTTGACACGATCTTGGGCTAGAAACTAAGTAACTTTTCAAATCCTACAACCTTCTTTATTGCAGATAAAATTTATTAGCAAGCGATGGGAGAATAGGCTTATAATTAACTAACATAAATTCACGAAAGAATACCAAACTTATAATTGACTCTGTCATCTCTCGTTCTCCACAGTTTAAAATCTCAAGGAATGAGACTCGTAGATGCTTAGCCTATTAAATCAAAGTTTTGGGTTTTCGAGTCGCCTATAGGATCTTGCAAACTCTTAGACTTTTTCAAGTTTACAAATCGCATTTTAAAGTTCCCTTGATAAACGACTCTCTAGGATCAATTATAGGAATTTGCGAAAAGTTCTTGTTCTTAACCCGTGAGAGTTAAGACTTTTGCGTTTTAAAGCTCCCTATATAAAAGCCTAGCAAAACTTGACTTAAACACGTTAAGGATACTAGCTAGAGTAAACTTAGATAAGTAAACTCGGGTTGAGTAAAAAGATTCACAACGTTTGAAAATCAAAACCACTTTATTAAAATTTATTCTAGTAAAGAAAGAAAATAACTATACAAAGGTAAAACTAATAGGCCAAAATAGATCAAAAATTTTGAAAAATGTCGAAAAATTGATTTTCCGGTTAAAATGAGGACAAATACAAGGAAAAGGCCACTTAACTTCGATAGAAGTCCCCCCTACACTTAATATAAACATTGTCCTCAATGTTTAAGCATGTGGGAGTAAACTCCCCTACACTTAGGACATTGTGCACTTTGTTTAAATCTAGCTAAGGAAAAGACAACTAACGAGATTCCTATTTAATATTGAGAAAATATAAAATAGTGAATCAAAAAGAGTTTAGGATAGAACCGGGAAGACGGAAACAATGGAATTACGGGTCGTCAAAAATCATCAAGAGTGGATCATTGGGCGCTCGAATCCCTGAATATTAGAAGAGAGGAAATAGCAAACACCAACGGGTCTCCCCTACACTTATGATAAAGATAGCTAAAAGATAGATACATGGGTTGCCTCCCAAGAAGCGCTTGATTTTTGTTCACCGAGTCGTGAGCCTAACTCGACCTTGATTAGCATAGAAAGAAGCATGAAACACATCCACCGGGATCAAAGACATAATTTTTGTCCATCAAATAGCACAAGCTTAAGGCGAACAAGGCAAGCCAAAGAATAATAGGCAAGGTTCCCTTAAGCAAAGATGGAGCACGGTGGGAGAAAGGGTGAAGAGGTGCAAGCATATCTTCAGTAGTTCCAAAAATCTTTCCTTTTATTTCATCATACGGATACTGAGATGGCTTAAAAAGTTCAATACCAGGGTCGAACACCTTTTCCTTTTGGGGAAAATAGCACTCAGGCTCAACAGAATTTGAAGATGATCCGCGAAAAAAATGCACAACCTCGTCCTCAGAAGGTGGACAAAGAGGTGTTAAATCATACGTGTTGCGGATGTTGGTGTCGTCCGGTTGCTTCTCCTTTGAAAGAATTTTCTTCAAATCCGAAGTAGGATCAAGACCATAATAATCAAAGTCTAAAAGAGGAGCATCACTCTCATGAGGGAAGTATGTATTGAGAAAAGTAGAGAAGTATTCCTCAAATGAGTAGTCATCCAAAGTAGGATTAAGCATGGATGGCGGAGGATCTTCATCATGTGAAGAATCACTCGATAGAGTATCGGCCTCATCAAAATCATCATAGGTGGGCATGTCGGGATACTCGGAAGTAAAATCATCATAATCATCTCCATCAGAACTAGAATCATCATCATAAGCATCAAAGATCGGTGGAGAATCATATATGGGTGAAGGTTCCAAGTTGGAGAGAGAATCATCCACATCATCTTGAAACAGTGGATTATCATTGCAAGAATCGAATAGAGGATTGTTGTAGATGACAAAATCATCGAGCACATTAATAATATTCGCCGATTCTCTTCCATAAGATGCTTGTAAGCTTTCCCATTTCAAAAACTTGTGCATCATCCCCGACTCTTATGATGAGCTCACACTTATCCACATCTATTAAAGCTCTACCGGTTCTCAAAAATGGGCGTCCAAGTATTAGCGGAATATGAGGATCCATTTCATAATCAACAACGACGAAGTCGACCGGAAAAGTGAATGTGTCAACTTTAATGAACACATCTTCGGCAATACCAACGGGGTAAGCGAGAGTGCGATTGGCAAGCTCAAGAGTCATTTTGGTGGGTGTAAGGTCGGACAATGATAACTTTTTCCAAACACTTAAAGGCATCAAATTAATACTGGCCTCGAGATCGGCTAAGGCAGTAAATTTGTCGGTTTGGTTAAAAGTACAAGGAAGCACAAAACGACCGGGAGCTCCAAGTTTTTCCGGAAGTTCATTAAGAAGGATTGCGGAGCAATTTTCATTCAAGCGAGTGTTATCAAACTCGGCCATCTTCTCCTTCTTGCTAAGCAATTCCTTAAACATCTTGACAAATTGTGGCATTTGAGCAAGAGCTTTAACAAGGGTAAAGGTGATTTTCATGCCGGCTATCTTTTCCAAAAAGTTAGTGACTTGCATGTCATTCTTTGTCAAAATTCAAGCCTTGTTGAGTCGAGAAGGGTAAGGAATGCTGGGGTTAGGTGGTGGAGGTGTAACAGGTGAAGGTTGAGATGTTGAAGGGTTCTTCTTGGGTACATCGTCATGACGAGGCGGAGACGGTAATGGTGTACTAATACTAGGTGTAAGAGGAGTAGGGATAAATGGTGGTGGAGGAGGTGTAGATGATGGGGGCGGGATAGGTGGTCCTACTAAAGTAACTCCACTACGGGTAGTAATAGCACTCACATTCGCTCTTGGATTGGTGACGGTGTTTGAAGGTAGAGAACTCGAGGTAGAGGGTTGAGTGGTTGGTAAGAAACTAGCCAGCATATTCTTTAAATCATTCGTTTGATTGCTGAAGGAGGATTGTATATTATCTCAAAGCGCGGATCTAATGTCATTCCCTTGCTTGGTGATATCCCCTTTCAAATTGATAATTTGGCTCTGCAGATTCTTAATTTGCTCTCCTTGGGTTCTCATTAAAGCTTCAACATCTTGATTGATGGGTGGGGCTTGTTGAGCGGGTGGGTGATAAGGATTAGAAGCTCGAGGTGGGATTTGGTTGCTTCTAGTGTAGTTGTTGTTGGGGTTGTGGTTTTGAGGAGAAAAATCGGGTGAAAGTTAGTTGTTTGATCGGTAACTCAACAAATTTCGGTCCCCTTGAGGTCGGGCTTGGTAATTTTCCGGTGAATAATTATAATAAGCTGCATACACGTTTTCCGGATTTCCTTGAGTAGAAGGACAATCAGTGTATGAGTGAGGACCGCCGCATGTCTCACAAGGATTAGCCACCGCTTTAACTTGTTGTTGGTTTGTAGCGAGGAGCAAGATATTTTTGTTCATTTCGACCATCATGCGGGTGAATTCGGTCATGTCGGGGTTTGCTGAAGTAGAAGAAACATTGACTCTCGGGTTGTTCCTTGAAGAAGCGGAGGAATCCCAGTTTTTGTGATGAGTAGTCATGTTTTCAATAAGCTCTCTACACTCCTCGGGTCTCCTTTTCATAAATGTGCCTCCGGCGGCTGCATTAATCGTATCACGATCACGAAAAGTCAAACCGTTGTAGAAAGTATCAATTAAGGTCACAGGGAGCATGTTGTGGTTTGGACAACGATCGATCAAAACATTATATCTTTCCCAAGCATCAAAGAGAGTTTCATCGGGTTCTTGCATGAAACCGCTGATTTGATTGCGAAGGCTCGTGACCATGGATGGTGGAAAGTAGCGCGACAAAAAGCGTTGAGTCATGTCATCCCAAGTGTGAATAGAATTCTCTGGGAGATGATCAAACCATTTCTCGGCATGGTGTGATAAAGTATGTGGAAAGAGTTGAAGGCGAAGAACATCCATTGTGGCACCGGGCAACTTCATGCTTTGAGTGATTGTAATGAAATTGTCGAGGTGTTTGTTGGCATCATCATCAGGCATTCCGGCGAATGGATTAGTTTGCACTTGCTGGATCATGTGATGCTTCAACGAAAACTCCGGAGCCGTGATTTGCATCGGTGCAATTGGTCCTCCTCGTCCAAACATGGTAGGTTGACAAAGCTCCTCCATTGTCTGAAGATTGGGCTGTGGAAGAACATTGTTGTTGTTATTATTGAGGTGCGGTGGATTATTGTTGTTGTTCACACCTGCCATAGCTAGATCTTCAGGAGTCTCGGGCTCTTGATAAGTAGAAGATCTAGTACGCATACACCTGCGAAAGCAAAAGAAAACAATACCAAACAAAAAGAGAATATATATACAAAATAAAATCTTTTTGGATTTTTGAAATTTTTATTTTTTATGGATTTTTAACAATTTTTAATTTTTTTGGATTTTTTTTGAAATTTTTAAGCAAGAAAAATAACGCTCACGAATGAACGGATCCCAAAAAGCAACGCGTCTCTCACAGAAAACCGTTTATCTTCACGAAAAGAGCCGGCAGCGGCGCCATTTGATACAAGGCTTTAACTAGGTTGAAAGTTTCGTTTCTCGGTATCTTCTCGAATTGATTTCCGGCTCAAAATGCGACTCAATTGTTTTTGGTGAAAAAGAATATTTTTGGTTGTTTAAAAATAAATGTGCAAGACGTAAATGAAAATGACGTTAATTTAAATCTAACACTAATTTAAAATAAATGACAGGAAATTAAAGCGTGACGAAAATTAAAAGGCACTTAAAGTAAATAACACAAATTTAAAACTATCTAAGGCAAACTTAAAACGCAACTAAAACTTAAACTAAGGCAAGACTTAAAAATAAATATAAGGCAAGTAAACTTAAAGTGCGACTAAGGAAAAAGGCGGGAAAAGTAAAGCTTGAAAATTAAAAACAGAAAGTTAAAAGAACCTGAAAACAGCTCATTCGGAATAATCCTTCGTTCGGAATAAATCACTCGTTCAGAATGTCACCTTCGTTAGGAATAATTTCTTCTTCACTCGGAATATTTACCAAAACCCTTCATCTGGAATAAATCCTTTACTCGGAATATGTCACTTATCCGGAATAAAATCTTTATTTGGAATATTGCCTTGGTTCGGAATACTTGATGTTCCGAATGAACTCCTTGATTCGGAATATATTCCGAATGAACCACCTCTTGATTCGGAACTTTGAATCTTCCGAATGAAGACCTTGATCCGGTATACAAGTTATTCCGGATGAACACCTCCTTGATCCGGAATGTGGAATGTTCCAAGTGAACAATCTTTGATTCAGAAGAATATGTCTGATCCGGAATATGTTGCTGGTTCGGAATGTTGCACTGATCCAGAATGTTCCGAATGAACACCCTTCGTTCGGAATTTTCCGAATGAAACCTTGATCTGGAATATTATTCCGAATAAACGACTTGATCCGGAACAAATTATTCACTTGGAATGTCAGCTTGGTTCGGAACAATCACAACAAAACCTTGATTAGGAACAAATGCTTGATTCGGAATACCTGGGGAAGAACAGTAACAGAAAGCGACGAACAAGGAAGAACAAAATAACACGAATCTAACCAAAAATAATCAAATTAAACCAGAAGATTAATCAAGACTAATCAGTAAACATCTACTAATCATAATCAAACAATCAAACTAACAATACTAATAAAAATAATCAAAACCCACTTAAATCAAATCAATAAAACATCAAAAACATAAACATGAACATAAGCATAAAGATTAAAGATTAACAAGAAAGGAAGATAAGAGATTGACAATAAAAGTAAAGATTAACAATATATAAAAGGAAACTTACTTGAAATTAAAGGTATTTAAGGTGCAAGATAAGTATTTAAATGACCTGTAATTAAAGTGCAAGGTAATTAAAATGGTGGAAGAACTAGTGTCACTCTAGCCAACAAGAACAAATGAAAGGAAATGAAAACTATTTATAGGAGGAGTAGGGAGGTGCTTAGGAAGCTTCTTCCCCTCTTTCTTCTTTCTTTAACTGCATCATTAAGTCCTTAATCTTCTTAATTCTTTGACTTTAATGACTTTGTCTCGGGATTTCTTTAAACTCGTCTTGTAATTCTTCAATAAATAAGACTTGAGTTCTTCGGCTTTACGTAAACTTCCGTCTTTTGACTTTTTCTTCGATAAATCTTCAGAATTGGTCTTGGACTTCCGTTCTTTTTGCACTCTTGATTTCTTTGACTTCGTCTTTTGTCTTTTTCTTCGATAAAAACCCGTGAATGCCCGTGTTTTCTCCCTTTTTCACAATTTCGTCCTAAATCACAACAAAAACACAAACCATGCATAATTCCGACATTTTTGACACAAAATACACGTTTTGGCTTGGTTATTATTGTAATTAAGTGGTAAAACGGATGGGTTTTTACACACCTATCACCGGCCTTACCAATAACCATGGTCCCATAGACGCCCATACACCTATGAACCAATCCAAAGGGCCCGCCTTGTCAAAATCCCCTTGGTACCAAGTCAAACCACAATAACAATCAAGAATCACATAGCGGTTAATCACATAAATGTACAAACAAGTCCATCACAAACCATAAAAACATTCACATCATTAGTTACTAAACCATATAGTGTCTCTTCCATCCCATCTGGAAGTAAAATCATAAAAAGGCATGGGACTATGAAACTCACCTGAATAAGCTTCTCCAAATATCCGCGCTCTAGCAAAAATCTAAACACACAAACATATACAATCAAGACATGAACCACATACCAAAATGGCTCATCAATCTATGATGGATATATAACCTTATCCTACCACTTAATCCCATTTATATGCCATATGAATCTCATTACATCCCTCTATAAATCCCTTAACTTAGTTTAGTTCATAACTCGCCCCGTTAACATTTATCCCAAAACAGTCCCGTTTTTCATACTTCAAACTATGGGTCGAACACCCCCTTAACCAAAATAACATGTCCTGTAAAAGAAACCCTATGCCCTTACATGTGTTAGCTAACTCTCCCATTTAGACGCAACCTTCAAGCTACTGTTAAGGCCTCTATATATATATATATATATATATATATATATATATATATATATATATATATATATATATATATATATATATATATATATATATATATATATATACTAGCGTCGTAACCCGCCCAACGGGCGGGGTCGTTTTGTAATTCTTTTTTAGAAGCTCGTTTGTGTATTAGTTATTATTAGTTTGCAATGAGACTCGTTTTTATTAAAAGAAAACAAAAACGAAACTCGCATGTGAATCTTTGATTGTACAAATATCAGTTTGTGTTCTTTTTATTTTTTGTGCTTAAACGTAACTAAACTTTGTTAGTGTTAGGTTTTGGTACACCCATTTGTAACACCAGAGAATTTTCCTTACCATAAATAATAATAAATTATACTAATTTTTTTTATTTGAAATTCATTTTTGAGCGTTATCAAACTTATTGGATTTGAAAACGGGACATATTTCGACAAAGTCTAAAAATCGCACAGTCTGCGTACCGACACAAGGTTATTTTGACAAACTTATATTTTGACAAAGAATTAATTAATTAAATTAAATTTTATATTTAATTGTGACGAGATATTTAATAAAATTATTTATTAAATTATTTAGTATTTTGATTTCAATAACATTTGTTATAAACGCGAATAATCAAGTTTAAGTCTATTTTTCCTTAAAACGAACATTGTATAAGAAACCTAATAAATAATTAACATTTAATTGGATTTATAAACGATTTATGAAATACTTGTCATATAAACTATCCATTTTCGTGGAAAAAGTATTTTAAAAACAACGGTAAAAACTTCGGATCGTGAATATAATTTTATCAAACCCGATCGAGTTCGAGATAAGTTTAAACAAGATAAAAGAAAACTTTATTAACTATTTACATTTTCAACCCTATACTATATACAACTTACCATTTCATTTTAATACTTTCATTTTTATTATATATATATATATATTAAACTACACATTTTACTTTCATATTTCATTTTACAAACACACACACCCAAACCCTAACCCTAAACACTCTCTCTCTCCCTCATAAAGAATCCGGCCACCGGAAAACTTTTCCGGCGCCGTCACCATTTTCCGGCCAAAATCCGGCGAGCCCAAAACATTACTCCGTCACCCGATCTATGCACCCACCATCCTCCCGTCAACCACCAAGACCCCCGCCACGATCAGCCGCCATGCCCTACCATCACGCAGCCACCCACACCATGACCACCTTTCCCTGCCGTGTAAACCTCCAAACCCCCGCTGCTGCAACCCTAGCCGCCTCCACCTGCTGTCCGCCACTGTTACAAGCCACGCTGCCAGCCGCCGCCGTTTAAACCATCACCATCCACCATCTTGTCACCCCTGTCGAAACCCACCAGCCGCAACACCGTGACTCCACCACTTACCCGTCGAACCACCATCACCCTCGATCTACACCGTCACGTGTGTGGTCGTTTTCCCACTGTTACCACCGGAACCACCCTAAAAAGGTGGTGTTCGGACTTGTTTTCACCACCACAGCCGCACCGCAGTGGTGTCGAGCTTGTGGTGGGTTTGTTATTCTCGAGGCCTTGTATTCTTGCATCTTGATTACCGACTCAATTGGGTGTGTTTGTTTTAGTAAATCTGTCCAAATAAGGGTGTGTTTGTATATTGGTTTAAGCTTTTCATTTTAGGGCGTTTGGATTTGCGGATAACAAAGAGGTTGAAGTGTTTAAGTCGAAAGTGTTGATTATTGGAAGTGTTTAGTTATTGATTAATTTAAGTATATTATTAACAATTCGACACCGATTAATTTTATATAATAAAATTATTTGGACGTTTGCAACACAGATTAATCTTGAAAGTGAAAAGTGATATTTTGTGATTACGGGAAACGTTGTAAAAACGAATAGGTCATGCCCGAATTTTTATAAATTTAATATTTATTTAGTTTGTTAAATATTATTTAGAACCTAAAATCCTCTTATTTTAGAAATATTAAATGGACAATAATGAAACAACGATTTATAAAATATTATTCTATAAAAATCATAATTATTGTATATACTATTGAACTATAAAAACGTGTGTCCCCTTTTATAAAATGATCTTTATTTAATTAATGAGTCATTTTTAAAGTGTGTCGAATTATCTAAGTTTATTTTATTTGCAAGGGATTGCATGCTTGGAGTATTTTATTCTTTTATTTTTATCTTCCTTGAGCTTTGTATGTGTTGCGTGTCATGTACATTATGAGTTATTCGTGCGTTGTCTGTCCTTGTCATATAATTCAAGGTATGAATTATATACATGTTCCGTTCTCTTATGTGTAATATATATTAGGTATATATATTACACACATGGTGGTACCTTTCGCTTCACCTTACTGAACCGATTACCGAACCGATTACTGAACCGATTACCGAACCGATTACTGAACCGATTACCGAACCGATTACTGAACCGATTACCGAACCTATTACTGAACCGATTACCGAACGATTTCGACATGGGATTTAAACGGTTTATGAACCGATGGTAATGATGAAACTTTTCATCTGGGAAGCTTGGATGCATCGATTTGGGATGCTGGGAGATGATCGATAAGATAAACTGTGACTTCCGGTATCGAGCAATTCCGGCCTACGCTACACTGCTCTTGTATTCACGTCTTTGCAAATTGTTCTGCAACATCGATGTGAGTTCATACCCCCCCTCTTTTTATTTTCAAAATCGCTTTATAAATGTTTTGAATCTCTTTTGGGGGAGATACATGCTTGTCGATGTCAAATGTGTGTCATGCATTTCAATGATTGTTTACGATATACATGTCTTCACTTTCCATGCGTTTTTGTGATAAATGCAAGTTGATATCTTTTTGAAGATTGCTTATATTGCGTACGTGCTTGTACTCTAGTGGATTGCTTACGTGACATGTGTGTTTATACATTTGGATTATTGATACTTGTGAATATCTGAGCTATCCCATGGCTCCTTTTTAAACTGCTCTGTATGTTTAATACTGTGAAGTGAAATGATTGCTTGTGCTTGCTTGTGGACGCAAAAGAATTGAACCCTGTGAACACTCAGTGAACTTCGTTTATGATTAGCCTAAGTTGCTTGAGCCATAGTCCCCACTATCGTGAATCGTTAGTTACTCTGCTGGAGTAAGCTCTTATGTTACGGATAGATCTATTGAGGGCTGACAACCTCCACTCGGGCATTCTGACGCCGGACGAGTGTGTACCATTTGTATGAACGGAGTTATCTTGGCTAGGTACTCCATTGGGGCAATTTTATATGTGCAATCTATTGCATGTACTGGATCACTAGTTTCGATGTCACGAGCTTAGCGCTATCATAAACACTGAAACACCCGATTTATCCTACACTTGGAACTATATCTCCTATAGTTGCCTTGGGTACTTGAACTGAACTTTTGCGGTCCATCTTGCTATGAATCTTGAATATGATATTGAATATGAATCTTGAATATGAATCTTGATTATGACCTTGTTATGATCTTGAACATGAATCTTGCTATGAATCTTGAATATGATCTTGAATATGAATCTTGAATATGAATCTTGATTATGACCTTGTTATGATCTTGAATGTGAATCTTGACTATGATCTTGTTATGCCCTCGAACGTGAATAATGAACGTGATATTGGTATGAATATCGACTGTGATCAGGTATAGATCTGATATGAATCTTAACTGTGATATCAATATGAATCGTGACTATAGTAAGGCTCTTGACATGAATTTAATATATGGTGCTGACATGATTCTTGCATAAGATATAATATGATTATTGTACATGGATTGATAAAATCCTTATGTGTGGTATTGACATAATTCATACATGTGGGCTCGAAATGATGCTTACTTGCTGGTTTGGTACGGTTCTCGTGTGCTAGTTTGACATGATGTTTATTGCCAGTCTGTTATGATGTTTGTATGCGTGTTTGATATGATTCTTATATGTCGGTTGACCTGATTTGTATGTGCGGTTTTGGTATGATTGTGACAATAACATGACCGTAGAACATGATACTGTTATGTATGTTACCGTGACTGTTGAACTTAACTTGGATATGAAATTAATGATGAACTTAAGATTGAACTGAAATGAACTGTGAGCTTGATCTACAACTTGTGCATGAACTGAAGTTGTTGTGTTAACTGTTATGCTAATTCTAAACTTTGATTTATGACTGAACTTTGATGTAATGTCTCTTTATTGTGAAACTCTGGATTTCTAAACGTTCTTACGATACTACTTTTAGTAGTTGTCCTTGTAAACTTTTAAAGTGTCTTAAACATTTTAATAAAACTTATGAACTCGCCAACCTTTGTGTTGACACTTTTAAGCATGTATTCTCAGGTACTTGACCGTGTGATTATTTGGAGTCAACATTGTGATATTTGGCATAGAGGTTGTTCTCTCGGATCAAGACTCGGATAATCATGACGTAACAGGCCCCAATACTTTGGGCTTCCGATGGGCCGATTTGGGGGTGTTACAGAATGGTATCAGAGCCTTGGTTATAGAGAACTAGGTGTTATCGTATAGGCCTAGACTATAACCGATGCTCTTTTGTGTTTTAGCATGTCATTATGCTTACTCCTATGATATATCAATATGTGCTTTACATGATACGATTACTTATCCGCTGCTATATGAATACTTGCCATGCATGTTTGCGATCTCTTGTTCCACTATTATATGAATGTTTGCTTCACATGTTACGATTGCTACATGCGCTGTTATATGGGTATTTGATCTGCATGTTTGTTGTTACCTTTTGCGTTGCTCATATAGTAATATACCATATATTTCGTTGATTTTATTCTTGCATTGTTTAGATCTCCGCATGTTGTCACTTATCATGTGTTTCTTGAAAAATGGAAGAAGTAAAGTTCTTTTCTACATTGTATCTTCTAGATCTATATATTTTTACGATCGATTTACTAAACCTATATACTTTAAAAACATAAATATAGTTTTTATAAAAATATAAGTTGTAGTATATTTATAGAATCTATGGATGGAAGAATATTTTTGGTGAATCACTGGTGTTTATGAGTTTTGAGTACAAACTAGTAGTGTTGCTATAAATGGGTGTGTTTAAAAGTGGTGAAAATATATCTTTACAAACGTTATACATTTTGTCCTAAATTAATATTGAGCTTAAAGCGTTATAAAAATTGTTTTGACACTAGATTAGCACGAGATTATGAAAGTACAAGTTAATACCTCTGTTTTGATATATTATGAGCAAACATCGAATTTGAATGAGCAGGATATGTGTGTTTGAAATTTGTTGACGGAAAAATTTAATTTTTGTGGAAACGCTAAAAGTATACTCGCGGTCTATAATTTAAATGTGGTCGAAAGGACGTTTTTGAGTTAACCGAGCTATTTTGAGTGTCGAAATGAGTATAAAATATTGTATATGATTGCTGGGAACGTTTTGAAAAGGGGTAAAAGCGTGTATTGGACTTAATTGGCAATTGTTACCACGTGAACGTTGTAAGGGAGTATTTTGCGGAAAATAAGCTATTGGGTTACTGTGATTGGAGAAAGTGTTGAAAATATGAGATTTTGGTCGAGATTTGAGTACTTACTAAAAATGGCAAATTTTGAAATGGCGCCGAAAGGCTGTCGAATTTTTCCGTAAAAAGTGTGTTGCGAAAATTTACTAAATTAAATTTGGGTAATTTAAAATTTAAATCGAAAGACTTTCGAAATTACGTCGAGTCAAAAGTAAATATTTTTGCGCACATGTAAGATACAAAAATCAACTATATGATTTTGATGAGTCGTATTTTAGCTCCAAAACTAAGCACATGTTTGGCAAGTGACATACGTGATAGACTTATGTGATTTAATTGTTCGCGCCTGAACTATAGTATCGTGTTTAGGTTGCTACCAATGTTGTTTGCTATTACTTGATTTGAATACTTATGCTGATTGATTTCCTTGTTTCTGACCAGGCTATAGTTCCTATTAAACTGCATCATATGTTTAATGTTTTGGGATGCAATAGATGCTTGATTCGCGCATTTGCTATTATCTTATATACCGCTACATGACTTCTGCTTGCGATTGCTTTATGCACCATAGAGATAATTGCCTTATCTGTTTATGATTGCTTTATACGCTGCCATATGACTATATGCATTACGTAGCTATGATTGTTTTATTTATACAATCATACTTAATTACGAGACTTCCCCGACGATGAGTGAGACTCGTGTGATCGGGAAGATTCTTTAATTATTTATTTGATAACCATCATAATATATCATTATATTATATACGGATTCTTTGTTTGATACGTGTTATCACGCACGCTATTGCGTGACTTCGATTTATTTTCTTCCGCTTATGAATTTGAACGTCTATTTATGGGAAGCAACTCACTGACGACTCCTGCGCTTGCTTTTGACAATTTCCTCTAATAACGTTTTAGAGATTATAACCATTTTTAGTGAGATTTTTCCCGCTGATAACTATTATAATATATTATCTTCTTGATTATGATTTATGACCTTACACTCCATACACGTCTACACTCACGTTATCGCAAACGCCTATTATTGGAGTGTAACTGGTCGACGTATAGTTTTGATTATCTGATGTAATTTTATCATTTGGATAGTTTGCCTGTCTAAATGCTGCGGTGTGACTCCAATCAGGGTACTTATGATTTCATATTTAAATGGAATGGGACGTTTAAATATGGAACATGAGTCTCCTGACGACAAGTTAATTATGATTTTGTATTTAGATGGCATGAGACGTCCAAATGTGAAATCATAAGCCACCAGACCCGAAGCTTATTTATGGTTCCGTATTGAGATGGTATGGGACGTTTGAATACGGAAGGTGTAAATAAACTAGTTGTAAACTCTTTTAGTAATATCCATTTCCTTAGATATTTGATCTATATATGTATGTATATTTTGGTAAATCTTGTCGAGGTAATTTGAGTAAGATGAGTTATGAGGTCTTTATTGAAATGGACTGGGACGCCCTTACATTTGAATAAAGAAGTTATAAATCGCTTAACAAGAGGTTTATTGTTTATATTTACATAGATTGGGACGCCTCTATATGTAAATGCAAATTATAAACAAGTGGCCTTAAGCGCATCTGACATCATTTCATATTTACGTTATTCTTCTATAATTCCAATTCTGGAATGTGTTTCTTTTGACTCATGATTCGTCCGCATGATTTTAACCATTGATTTATCTTCTTACCATTATCATTATTGCGTGTTGGCGAAAGATTTCATAAATTTCATTTGACTCATGAATTGTTGCACGGATTTTTCCGAATGAACACCAATCGACGTGAGCCTAATAAGCTGTCTGCTGTGAACCCTATTTCAACTTTTCTGAATCGACGACTTGCTAAAATTGCATGGCTGAATGGATAAAGCGCCCAACCGGCAAATTCGTAGATTCGATCCCTGCTGGATGCACTTTTGACGTTCTTCACTTCTAATTGTCCCTTATTTATTCTATGAACCCTGACCGACATTTAAGATGTTGGCGACTTGTCAAACTCTTCGCTTCTAGTTGTCCATATCTGTTCTTTGAACTGTTATTGCCTTGTCAGATTGATTGCCAAACCTTTCGGATACATTCCAGCTTTACCTATTTCTTTCCGACATTCTTGACACTTCTAAACCTAGTAACAACGATTGAGTTTTGAGGACAAAACTCAAAATAAAACGTGGATGATGTAACACCAGAGAATTTTCCTTACCATAAATAATAATAAATTATACTAATTTTTTTTTTATTTGAAATTCATTTTTGAGCGTTATCAAACTTATTGGATTTGAAAACGAGACATATTTCGACAAAGTTTAAAAATCGCACAGTCTGCGTACCGACACAAGGTTATTTTGACAAACTTATATTTTGACAAAGAATTAATTAATTAAATTAAATTTTATATTTAATTGTGACGAGATATTTAATAAAATTATTTATTAAATTATTTAGTATTTTGATTTCAATAACATTTGTTATAAACGCGAATAATAAAGTTTAAGTCTATTTTTCCTTAAAACGAACATTGTATAAGAAACCTAATAAATAATTAACATTTAATTGGATTTATAAACGATTTATGAAATACTTGTCATATAAACTATCCATTTTCGTGGAAAAAGTATTTTAAAAACAACGGTAAAAACTTCGGATCGTGAATATAATTTTATCAAACCCGATCGAGTTCGAGATAAGTTTAAACAAGATAAAAGAAAACTTTATTAACTATTTACATTTTCAACCCTATACTATATACAACTTACCATTTCATTTTAATACTTTCATTTTTATTATATATATATATTAAACTACACATTTTACTTTCATATTTCATTTTACAAACACACACACCCAAACCCTAACCCTAAACACTCTCTCTCTCCCTCATAAAGAATCCGGCCACCGGAAAACTTTTCCGGCGCCGTCACCATTTTCCGGCCAAAATCCGGCGAGCCCAAAACATTACTCCGTCACCCGATCTATGCACCCACCATCCTCCCGTCAACCACCAAGACCCCCGCCACGATCAGCCGCCATGCCCTACCATCACGCAGCCACCCACACCATGACCACCTTTCCCTGCCGTGTAAACCTCCAAACCCCCGCTGCTGCAACCCTAGCCGCCTCCACCTGCTGTCCGCCACTGTTACAAGCCACGCTGCCAGCCGCCGCCGTTTAAACCATCACCATCTACCATCTTGTCACCCCTGTCGAAACCCACCAGCCGCAACACCGTGACTCCACCACTTACCCGTCGAACCACCATCACCCTCGATCTACACCGTCACGTGTGTGGTCGTTTTCCCACTGTTACCACCGGAACCACCCTAAAAAGGTGGTGTTCGGACTTGTTTTCACCACCACAGCCGCACCGCAGTGGTGTCGAGCTTGTGGTGGGTTTGTTATTCTCGAGGCCTTGTATTCTTGCATCTTGATTACCGACTCAATTGGGTGTGTTTGTTTTAGTAAATCTGTCCAAATAAGGGTGTGTTTGTATATTGGTTTAAGCTTTTCATTTTAGGGCGTTTGGATTTGCGGATAACAAAGAGGTTGAAGTGTTTAAGTCGAAAGTGTTGATTATTGGAAGTGTTTAGTTATTGATTAATTTAAGTATATTATTAACAATTCGACACCGATTAATTTTATATAATAAAATTATTTGGACGTTTGCAACACAGATTAATCTTGAAAGTGAAAAGTGATATTTTGTGATTACGGGAAACGTTGTAAAAACGAATAGGTCATGCCCGAATTTTTATAAATTTAATATTTATTTAGTTTCTTAAATATTATTTAGAACCTAAAACCCTCTTATTTTAGAAATATTAAATGGACAATAATGAAACAACGATTTATAAAATATTATTTTATAAAAATCATAATTATTGTATATACTATTGAACTATAAAAACGTGTGTCCCCTTTTATAAAATGATCTTTATTTAATTGATGAGTCATTTTTAAAGTGTGTCGAATTATCTAAGTTTATTTTATTTGCAAGGGATTGCATGCTTGGAGTATTTTATTCTTTTATTTTTATCTTCCTTGAGCTTTGTATGTGTTGCGTGTCATGTACATTATGAGTTATTCGTGCGTTGTCTGTCCTTGTCATATAATTCAAGGTATGAATTATATACATGTTCCGTTCTCTTATGTGTAATATATATTAGGTATATATATTACATACATGGTGGTACCTTTCGCTTCACCTTACTGAACCGATTACCGAACCGATTACTGAACCGATTACCAAACCGATTACTGAACCGATTACCGAACCGATTACTGAACCGATTACCGAACCGATTACTGAACCGATTACCGAACGATTTCGACATGGGATTTAAACGGTTTATGAACCGATGGTAATGATGAAACTTTTCATCTGGGAAGCTTGGATGCATCGATTTGGGATGCTGGGAGATGATCGATAAGATAAACTGTGACTTCCGGTATCGAGCAGTTCCGGCCTACGCTACACTGCTCTTGTATTCACGTCTTTGCAAATTGTTCTGCAACATCGATGTGAGTTCATACCCCCCTCTTTTTATTTTCAAAATCGCTTTATAAATGTTTTGAATCTCTTTTGGGGGAGATACATGCTTGTCGATGTCAAATGCGTGTCATGCATTTCAATGATTGTTTACGATATACATGTCTTCACTTTCCATGCGTTTTTGTGATAAATGTAAGTTGATATCTTTTTGAAGATTGCTTATATTGCGTACGTGCTTGTACTCTAGTGGATTGCTTACGTGACATGTGTGTTTATACATTTGGATTATTGATACTTGTGAATATCTGAGCTATCCCATGGCTCCTTTTTAAACTGCTCTGTATGTTTAATATTGTGAAGTGAAATGACTGCTTGTGCTTGCTTGTGGACGCAAAAGAATTGAACCCTGTGAACACTCAGTGAACTTCGTTTATGATTAGCCTAAGTTGCTTGAGCCATAGTCCCCACTATCGTGAATCGTTAGTTACTCTGCTGGAGTAAGCTCTTATGTTACGGATAGATCTATTGAGGGCTGACAACCTCCACTCGGGCATTCTGACGCCGGACGAGTGTGTACCATTTGTATGAACGGAGTTATCTTGGCTAGGTACTCCATTGGGGCAATTTTATATGTGCAATCTATTGCATGTACTGGATCACTAGTTTCGATGTCACGAGCTTAGCGCTATCATAAACACTGAAACACCCGATTTATCCTACACTTGGAACTATATCTCCTATAGTTGCCTTGGGTACTTGAACTGAACTTTTGCGGTCCATCTTGCTATGAATCTTGAATATGATCTTGAATATGAATCTTGAATATGAATCTTGATTATGACCTTGTTATGATCTTGAACGTGAATCTTGCTATGAATCTTGAATATGATCTTGAATATGAATCTTGAATATGAATCTTGATTATGACCTTGTTATGATCTTGAATGTGAATCTTGACTATGATTGCTATGAATCTTGAATATGATCTTGAATATGAATCTTGAATATGAATCTTGATTATGACCTTGTTATGATCTTGAACGTGAATCTTGCTATGAATCTTGAATATGATCTTGAATATGAATCTTGAATATGAATCTTGATTATGACCTTGTTATGATCTTGAATGTGAATCTTGACTATGATCTTGTTATGCCCTCGAACGTATATAATGAACGTGATATTGGTATGAATATCGACTGTGATCAGGTATAGATCTGATATGAATCTTAACTGTGATATCAATATGAATCGTGACTGTAGTAAGGTAAGGCTCTTGACATGAATTTAATATATGGTGCTGACATGATTCTTGCATAAGATATAATATGATTATTGTACATGGATTGATAAAATCCTTATGTGTGGTATTGACATAATTCATACATGTGGGCTCGAAATGATGCTTACTTGCTGGTTTGGTACGGTTCTCGTGTGCTAGTTTGACATGATGTTTATTGCCGGTCTGTTATGATGTTTGTATGCGTGTTTGATATGATTCTTATATGTCGGTTGACCTGATTTGTATGTGCGGTTTTGGTATGATTGTGACAATAACATGACCGTAGAACATGATACTATTATGTATGTTACCGTGACTGTTGAACTTAACTTGGATATGAAATTAATGATGAACTTAAGATTGAACTGAAATGAACTGTGAGCTTGATCTACAACTTGTGCATGAACTGAAGTTGTTGTGTTAACTGTTATGCTAATTCTAAACTTTGATTTATGACTGAACTTTAATGTAATGTCTCTTTATTGTGAAACTCTGGATTTCTAAACGTTCTTACGATACTACTTTTAGTAGTTGTCCTTGTAAACTTTTAAAGTGTCTTAAACATTTTAATAAAACTTATGAACTCGCCAACCTTTGTGTTGACACTTTTAAGCATGTATTCTCAGGTACTTGACCGTGTGATTATTTGGAGTCAACATTGTGATATTTGGCATAGAGGTCGTTCTCTCGGATCAAGACTCGGATAATCATGACGTAACAGGCCCCAATACTTATGGGCTTCCGCTGGGCCGATTTGGAGGTGTTACACCATTGACCGTGTTTGGTGTCATGTTAATTTATGAATGTACATAAATCTACGTCAGGTTTGTTTTGTATTTTTTTTCTAAAGGTATGTTTGTATATGTCTTATATTACGAAATAAAAATATTTTTTCAAAGTAAAAAAGATACTTTTGTAGAAGAGTAAAATGCACTTTACTTATAAAATTTAGTAAGTACAAAAAAGGTTAAAATATTAAAATTTTGTAGAAAGTATGAAAAAATGATTTTTCTTCCTTTTAGTTAATTTAAAAGGACCGTTAATATAAACAAATGGCTAATGTTGTCAATGATCGTTGGCCAAATAAATTAACATCGATACATTATAACCAACAATATAGATTTTTTATTTAAGTTGGACAAAATTTAGAAGTATGTTGATGATATCTGTACTAAAGAGTAACTATCTAATTATGACAAATTTTATGAAGTTCGTTTTCATATCTATAACGCCTTTAACCTTAAGTTGTAGAATAGAGTTTACATTCATGTTATATTTAAAATTGCTATATTCCATTTTATTAAGTGGCAACTTTTCAAAATCCCTTAAGCAACTTACAATAATCTTCTAAATATGATATTGTTTTGAACTCCTAAATCTATCTTACATATTGTTTCGTGTTCAAATCTCTCTCTACAAATATATCAGTATCTTGCTTCTTTGATACAATTATATCAATTTATTTTATTATATACATTTCTATTTCATCATCTCAAATATTATTCTGCATTGCCCTTTAGAGCGTAGGGTATGGTTTTGTGTTCTAGTGTGGTGTTATGAAAAAAGTGGATGACAAGTCAGCATCCCACTCTATAACACCAGAATCTCCATGACACCACAAAAATGGCTCATTGGTTAAGACAATATTTATGATGTTATAGTGGTCTCACTTTTAATTAAAAATAATTATAAAAACCCACGGCGTGATCTTATAATGTGAGTCACGGTACAATTCTTGCGTCTCGCGTTATCGCCACTTTTTTGAGCTGGCAACTACGGCGCCAAACCCTATATCGCTACACACTGTGCGGGTCTTAGCGCCATAGGGGTGACATTTTGGCTATGGCTTGAGTGACCATATTCTCTTATGGTTGCAAATAAAAGCATTACGTAATTATATGACTTGGTGAATGATATTCTATTATTAAATTAGCTAAGTTACAGTTAGGGATGAGCATTGTACCGGTACCGTATCGATCCCGTACCGAATTAGTGGTACCGATTTTTTCCCGAGCATAAATTAATGCTATCGGTACCGTACCGAACGGGATTCGGATATCGGTACCGAAAATCAGGATTTTCCTGGGTTTTTCGGGAATTTCTCGATTTGGTACTGGTCCTGTACCGAATTAGTGGTACCGATTTTTTTCACCTTATTTCGTAGTACCGGTACCGTACCCAACGAAATTCGAGTACCGGAAATCGGTACGGTTCTAGTTCTATTTCAGGATGAAATGCTCATCCCTAATTATAGTATACGACATTAACTTTAATACTCCACATACTAAACGATATGGAGACTTACAATAGGTTTACTCCAATCCACTTCCATTTCATCAAGATGACCACCCAACATATCACCTACAAAAATAGTAGCCTAATATAATTAACCAAGGGCATGTTATTTAGATGTGCGCTTTAAAAAGCATTTTGTGATATTAATTTATTAACATCGATAATCAGTTGCAAGTTATAGGACTGCAACATGTTTTGGATGTGTTTTTGGTGTTTATAGTAGTACTTCTAGTCCATATTAATCAAGCTACTCTTCAAACACTGATATTCTTATAATTTATAAAACTGATTGCTAAAATAAATAAATAAATAATACAAAAACAGTATTCTTGTACGAACAGGATGGGTACCCAGCTCCATATTTTCGAGTCACATATTCATGCCCATGGCTTCATACATAAAGTTAGTTAAAAGAGTAACACTTTGTTTTGCATCAACAAAAAAATCAAAAGAAAAAATACCCAGTTTTTCCGTTCTTCCCTTGTTACTATACATACACATAACTTATGTAATTGGGATTCTATAGAAAGAAGACCAATCAACAAGATGTATAGAAGTCAAAATTTGAGAAAACTTGGTATAAGATTAGATTCGTAAGTGTCTTCTCCATTACTACATTACCAGGTTAAAAGTCAGAATTCACACGATAATTCAAAAACATGCTTATACCCTATACGACAATATATATCAAACTGACGAACACAAGATATAAGTTTCAAACCCAACAGAAAGACTGCTGTCGTCAATTAAAAATCATTGCATATAGCTTCACGATCAAGAGACAATTGTATTTAGAGTAGCAAAATAAGATCGAAGCACACCATATAGTAACAACCAAAATCTAATGCTAAGCTATTCATCATAAGATTCAACAATAGATCCAACATGAATCATTCTGTTAAAAATAACTGGTACCACCTCAACATTCTTGGACCCGCAAAACTAAGCATGCATGAGTGAACTCAAATCTAGAAATTTTCTACAGCTGCAAATTATCATATTTATTAGTTCATCAAAGTATAATTAAGCCAAATTTATGCACAAAAAAAAGTTACCTTTGACAGGTACGTCATCTTGTGGCTTCATTGTAGGGAAAAGCAGAACTTCCGGTTTACCAAAAGAAGAATAAAGTTAATCACTTGAGCACCCAAAAACATTTCTAACTAACAAAGAAAATATAACTAAAAACAAATGTACAAACCTTAATATTTTGTGAATCAGTGAGCAACATAGCAAGTGTATCAATGCCCAATCCCCAGCCACCAGTTGGTGTCAACCCATATTCAAAAGTTGTTATAAAAGTTTTATCCAAATCCATTGCCTCGTCGTCACCTGACTGCCGATCCTAAAATTGTAGACAAAATTTAAAGGTCGAATGGGTTATTCTGAGACAGGTAAAAATGATGAGTTAACCGAACGCACAAGAACAATAAAAGCAGAAATGTGATATTCCCACTGAAAACGCAGTTTAACCTTGAAACTATTTTGAGATTATGAGCACTTTAATAATAACGGCTATTTGTGACTTGAACCATCAACGAAAAATAAAAAGATTTTAAGTTAAAAGATGGAACCACATTTTCTGCAAGTGTGCGTGGTCCTTTGAAATAACCGATAATAATCATCTTTTTCTTTATAAAAATGATTCACTTTATATCAATGTTGACAGATATGACCATTTCCTCTCAAGCAATTATCTCATTTGACTTAATTATATCTCATTTGACACCTATCTTATGTAATATTTGTAATACCTTGAGTTTTTCAGCAAATCTTTATCGTTGCACCACTGGATCATTAAGTTCGGTGTATGTGTTGGCCAGGCTCTGGGAAGATGATTATCGGTTGGCTTTATTAGAGCATTTTGCAAGGCTTTATACCCATCAGTTTTAAAAACATTAATGATCCAAAATATAAAGCATCCAGTCAAGAAATTAAAGATTGTAATAGGTTGCAGATAAGCACCTCAGCATTAGTACGGCGTAAGCTATCCCTCAGGAATATTTTGATGCCTTCTACGTGGTTTGCACGAATTAAACCCAACGCATGGAGCGCGCTATCTTCTGAGTAGGGACTTTCACCACCACCAGATCCACTTTGAAGTAGATAAGGAGAAATAAACGATATTCCTTGTTGCAAGTGGCCACAGTGTATGACACCAAGACCAGCGACTGCTGAGAATTTACCCCAGTTTGTGGCTCTGCTCAACCAATCTTAAAATTAAATTCAAACAAAAAATTTAGAACCATTGATAAAATATATATACAAAAAAATGCAATTGCAAATTACTTGAATATCTACCAGATTCTGCCTTAAAAATGTATCCACGGTAGTTCCAACAACAGCTCAAAATCAGTAAATGGATGGTTTGGTCTTTTTTCTTTTCGCAAAAAGGTTCTGATTTTCTAAAAAACTGATAGTTTTCCTTATCAGCTTTCACCACTAAATCTTCAATAGTTCCAGGAAAAGACGCTTCATTGGCTTTCTTGAACTTGTAATGTAGATTTACCGGGTCTCTTGTTCCAGACACGAGTGTGCTGAATGGGAATGGGGATGAGGTTTGGACCACAGTTTCAACAACCTACAGCAGATGTGTCATTTTAGTGTTTGGTAATTTTACTACTCAAGGGACTATTCACCAGACTACTATAGACCGTCTTATAGGTACTACAGGGATTATTCACCCGAGTATAGGAGCAAGAGAAGCCGGAAGGAGGCATTACAGGAGCGTCTCTTCTAGTCTCTCAGCAGTTAGATCGAGAGCTACTCATGGAGTGTCTCACCCCCACCGAGAAGCTCGAAAAGGAGCTACTCTTGGAGTGTGTCCCCTGCTAGGTGTGGTGAGTCGTGGGGGAGTTTTAGGTCTCCGTCGAGGTCGGTATCTTCTAGGTCTGTTTCCCAAAACAATAAGGTCTGCAACACGTCCCATTGCCCACCCTTTCATCTTAACCTATTACTAGTACTCAAGTGAGATAATAAAACTTGATAATATATACTTTTCACCCTCTAGAAATCAAGAAATAAAGATACAAAAAGGATATAAGCTGAAGGACACAGAAAAATACTTCAACAAATTTTGTTAATTTGCTGGTTTTAATCAATATATGTGATACTGTATATTCAATGTAACATAGCCGGATGTAACTGGTTGTAGAAAAATGTGATTGGGTGAACAATAATTACCAACTGCGGCGAGGTACATCGACTTATAAGGCACCCATTGAGCTCATCCATCCACACCTATTAAACCTCCATTAGCTTGGAATGACACCCACCATGAATGACTGAATCCGAAATGGTAGTTCAGTTTGTAATGTGTTAGTGCACAAACAAATAAGCGTCATTAGAAACATACCACATTTTAATAGTTTTTGAAATAAAAGGACTAATAGTTCAAAAAAAACTCTGACATCGTTTAACAGCTTCCGGTTACCTGGTTATAGATTTAGGCACTAAGTGTACCATTTAAAAAAACTAACAGGGTGTTTGTATGTGAATAAAGGCGATTAAAGAATCACCTTTAGCTTAATCAAACCTCCAGGCTAAACCTTCTTGTCACCTCTACAGACTTCACTTTACCAAACATTACTTGCTATAGGTAAACCAACTACAGTAGTGTCCAGAGAGCCAAATGAAATGGTCAAGGCAAATCTCGAAAAACATGATAACAGTATTGAAATTGAAAATTTACTTGAATCATGGCAGGATGGTCTCGCGGGTTAAATTAATCTTGACTCTAACGTGCTTTACATCCATTGGACCACTCACCGACGCGTGATCTCGTTTCTGGTTTGAACCTAAAAACATTAAACATGTTTAACACCCCCAAATTTACACGCATCAGAATACATCTTTGGGTGCTAAACAATGATACAATAACACATAATTTATAAAGAACGACTCGAAAAGAGACGTTTTTGATTTATCGTTCCTAAAACATTTGTCAGAGTAGCGTAGTCCCAAGTAATCGTTACCAAAAGATAAGTTAAAACAACATATTGGTTTGTTTTAAAAATGGAACGATAAATAAATCAAAGAGTTTGAACAACAAAAGCAGTGCACAACTTCATTCCCCGTGACCTCCAAGCTTCCACTTCTTGATTACCTGAAATACATGTGAGTAAAACAATCAGCAAAAATGCCGAGTGAATCTATAGGTTTATGTAATCAATTTGAACACAAGCAAAGATTATAAGTTTGTGGCATGCTTATAAGCATCAAATAATAATTCGCATCAACAATAATAATTGTATATAGCATAAATTGCAATAAGCTCATGGAACCGAGCCCTTAGACACTCCCATATCAGTCTAATAAGACGAGAGATTTATAAATTGTCGGTTACCTCCAGATTATTGGTACATTGCCGTATACCTGACTTCTCAATACAATATGCTCAAACAGTGTGGAGGTCGGGCCTAAGCTTCTATGACAAGTCCACAAAAACTGAACCGGGGCGGCTTCCCCCATAGATCTATTAATTGTACTAGCGGTTAACCCATCATAGGTTAATTAACGGTCCATAATTGAGGTTTTAACAAAGGCAATCACTTAATGCAATTTAAAGGCAACCACGGGTCCATTCATAAAGGGACAAAGCATACCATAAAAATCTTGTGTTCTAAGTTTATAAAAACATGTATTCCCCCTCGCGGGTTTAAAATCAATTAATAACTAGTATAAAGCGAGGCTACAGACTCACGTTGATAATGAAAGGCGGATTATCGGCTACGGGCGTGCTTCGGTCACGGAAACCTATATAAATAATAATCGGTCTTAGACTCTTGTCCAATGACTTTTATCAAAATAACAATATACATATGATGATTTTGTACATATGATGATGATCAAGTGGGTTTATATATCCTTGTTTACTCATTTTAGTGTTTACGTTTTGGTAACTTTTTACTAGTTTACTAGTTTTACCTACTTACCTATTTTAAGTCCAATAAGCTTAGTATAAGTTCTTTAACTTGTTTTAATCCATTTTATACCTATATTATCAGTATCTATACTTCCCATGTTGGGCCCAAATGGGTTAAGCCCAATAAGTTCTTTTTATAAGTGCTTAACTTATTTAGTCCAATTATTAGTCCAATATACTTATTTAGCTCGTTAATGTCCGTATGTCCTATAGTTCGGGTTTTATCGGATTTTACTTGTATTAGTTACTTATATATCAGTATATGACTTTTAAAAACTTTACATTTGACGGGTTTGATCGTCTAAGTCTTAATTGGCGAAAAACGTTAATTTTACGGTAATAGCCGAAAAGTCGTAAAAATCAAGTTTATAGTTTTTATTACTTATAAGTATTATTCCACTACCATTTATATAATTTATCCATTTATTTAAACTTTTACATATTTATATAAATAAGTTTCATAAGTTAGTGGGTTTTTATTTTACATTTTATACAATAAAATTTGAGTGCTTATATAATAATAATAAACATTAATTCTCAAAATCTGATTTTTATTTTCATCTTCACCATTTTTATCATATCCAGAGTTTTATAATGAATTAGAAGCTCATTTTTGGGTGGCATGATCTTCATATTATGTGCTACATTTAACTTAGTTATAGCTACTGCTCATTTTAAGCTTATCTTGCCTTAACAGTCCCTACAAAACTGCTTATTCAGATTAGAACACCCAACTTGTTTTGATCATATCTCACTCATTATATTGATTCTATTGCATGGCCAACTCTCACATGTGTATAACATCTTGTACTTACCGTAAATGGATCATACCATGCAAGTTTATCAGTTCAAGTTTTAGTTATATACTATTTTTATACAGCCAACTAAATAAGCATGATTTTAGCCTTATTTCTCATGGTTATTAACATTTTTAAGCATATTTATCAACACTTGATCCCCACACAACATTTTTATCATCATATATACATCATATACATATAAAAAAATAAATAAAATACATTTGTTCTTTACAAAAATAACAAGAGAAAATGGAGAGGATGATCTTCTTTACCAACCAAGTGTATTTCTTGTTTTTGGAAGACAAGAACTTGATGAACACCACAAGTAACTCCAAGATCATCAAACACCAAGAACAATAGTTGAGAAATCAGCCCTAGGACACAAGCAAATCACCTCCTATGTTGTTAATATGGCCACCAAATGATCAAGGCTTCAAGATAACTCTATGATAGAGCTAGTTAACAAGTATTTTGTGGCTAGAAAGATCAAGAAGGGGTGTTTTGTTTATCAAAGTGGATGGCAAGGTGGTGGTGTTGAGAGAGTTTTGAGGTTGTTTTCATGAGTGTAAAATGGTGTGAATGAGTAGCTAGTGGTTTTTAGCTAGTGAAAGCTTAAAGTGTAAGCTTTGCTTACACTTGTTAAATAACAAGTTAACAAGATGCCACATAGTGATGTGGTGTCTTGTTGGTGCCATCCCATGGTGCTAGTGGGGTGGGACAATGTATTTTGTCCCATCTCACTAGTTTACGGGTATTCCTCGATTCTAGTTTTCTCGATTTGCGTGCCCTCGGGTCGTTTCACGAAAAACGTTTTTATAAATTATGAATCAACGTCACAAAACGAATCCAATAAAAATTGTCTCATCAAAAACGGAGTTCAAAAACGTAAATACGTAATCCTAAGGTTTCCGGTTTAGTCGTAAAGGACGCTAAATTATGCACGTAAGCCCAAATTTAAATCCGTAAATTGTGAGTTCGTTAACCAACACAAAAATAAGTTTCAAAATATTATACGAGAAAATATTTCACTACCTGAAAATGTTAGATTGTACTTTTTAAAAGTTTAAACGCACACAAAAAATAATAATATAACGACTCGATACGTAATTGAAACGATATCGTCGAAAGTATTAAATATCGAAACTATCGATAATAAAATATAAAATTTTTGGCATCCGTCGGTATCGCGATCACTAGTAGTCCTCGTTGCTCGTCAAAATATTAAAATATAATATTCAATATCGGTTTCAACTTAAACCGTTAAACATAATAATATTTAACGTTATAAAATACTTCAAAATAATTGAAAATAGAATTAAATTATGACCTTATTTTTACGGGTTTTACATCCTCACCACCTTAAGGGAGCGACGTCCCGGCGCTCAACTCGCCTCGCTTTCGCCAACGCGCATTAAAGTCTCAATAAATACCGTCGTTGAAAGTCAAAAAGATATTACATAATATGTGTTCTACATGATCGGACGTCATCGGATGATGCCGTCTCAAGTTCTCACAACTTACGATCATTTGACTAGATCACACACCATATAAGTACATAAAAGAAAAGGTCGAACACAAACATCGAGTTTAGATCTCCACCGTTAATCATCGATAAAACCTTGAACGAACCCTTGATAATATCTCAAGAGTCTTTCCACTTGCGGTGTCGGCTTCAACATACTCCTCGAGGTCGTAACGAATTTATTAACTCCATTCATTAAGAGATTCGGTCCTCAATCATTCCACTAGTACACACATAAATCCTGGTGACACTTATCGATTCTTCTTATACACTGCTTCCCGAGATTCATTTTAAACTCAGAATAAAATAGTGATCTTCAATACGAGGAACAGAACGAGATAAAAATGACTCCAATAAACGCATAAACGAACAAGATGTGGTAAAATGATTTAAGATTAACAATCGACGAGGGATCTCGACTCACGTAACCGTAAAACATAATAATTCACAATACTAGGAAAATGAGAGCGAAGAATGAATTAAACATTAATATTAAAATAACGTTTGTCACAATCATCCATCCCGGTTTTGGTATTACCTTAAAACGCAATTGAGGTACTTTCTTGATAAAGATGATATATTAAAATAGGAGTTAGATAGCTTCATAATTTATTTTGGTTATCTTAAGAAACTTTAAAAAAATGACATGAATTTATTAATTAAACTCATATTGATGGTTATAATTAGAAAATATAATTTCCAAATTAAATCATTATTAGAAATATAAATTAAACCGGTAATTTTATTACATTAAAAGTAAAGTATGATAAGTCAATTACTTCAAAGATAGAGATAATTTCATTTTAAACATTAGTTTTAGTTATACAAAATATAATGTATAAATTTGACCTTTTACTTGTAATGGTTATTTTGATAATTGAAAATCATTAGAAAATGTAGACAAGTTCCATAAAAATTTTATAATACTTTGTAGAAATACATAAAGGTGTTTATCATTCCAAAATAAATATGGGTTACATTCGGGTTTTCGAAATGTGACAAGATAACAAACGAATACGAATGGAAATAATAGTCAACAATTAGTACGAAATCAATGGTACAAAAGGGGACGAAGCAAATGTCGTATAAATTCTTAAAGAGAATTATAAAATAAAGGCGTTGATGGTAAGACGATAAGAAATAATAGATTAAACAAGTTGTCAAATTTGGTTGGTGCGGTCGATGGTTCACCAATACCAGCTCGTTAACTTAGCGGTGGTCGTTACACGATCGGAAATAAGATCCATACAAAAATTTTAATAAAAGGAAATTCCTAATAATCACTTGTAAGTAAAACAAATCAAACGAACGATGTTAGTGTTTAATGGGAGAAGTCAAAGCACGGTTCACAAGAGTGGATTTCAAGACAAACGAGAGTGACGGACGTCATCCTGGATATAGGGAAATCACTCTAGTGATAATTCATTATTCACGTGCGGAGACATTCCAAAGATCTACCCAGTCGCATAAAGAAGATTGGATGAGAAGGAAGGATAAAACATTGAGACTTTCAAGTCATTTATCAACAGTCGGTAATTAGACGAACGGTCAAAAGAAATCAGTTATAAGACAAAATGAAGTAACAAGTGGAAAAACAATCATCGAGTAAAAACGTACTTAAAATCACGTAATTCGTTTAACGAAAGGTAAGAAAACATATGCGGATGCATAGAAATTGCGCTACTTGCATAAAATATGAAGGTTTTCAAAACTTCTTTTCACGTTTTATTTATCTTTATCATAAATACAAGTAAAAAGTTCTTTATTATCAAGATTTTTAAGGTGACTACTATTCAGCCTAGCATGGCTCCTTCTAAATTAGACATAGGTGATCAGGCCATGTATAATTTAGGGCTAGCAATGCAGTGCTCAATTTCGTCGAAAAGTATTACGTTTCTTATGTTTATATAAACCATGCCATTTGTAAAATGGAATTTAAAAATAGTTTATGAATTTGTAGTTTACAAGTAATTTGTGAGATACTCAATAAGCAACTTTTAATGTTACAAAAAGTATTTTATAAGACCAAAGTAAAAACAATTGGTGAAAATAATCGTAAAACAATGTCAGATTTATTTATAATGTGACATTATGACAATGGATAAAGTAGTCAAAGTTTTGCAAAAAGTGGCAAATAGTAGCTCATAAAACAATCAATGAAATGGTTACAAGTCGTTAAGGTTTCAAAAGGTTATAAGGTTTAGACGAAAACGCCATGAGATACGCGATAAAAGATCGACGAAGAATGTGAAGACAAAACTTCAAAACTCAACTCAAATCAGTGGAAGGTTAGAAGAAAACGAAAATAAAATAACATCGAATGACAAATGAGTCATATATATGAAAAGAATAAAACAATCCACATGTGTATTCTATGTAAGATACTCGACACAACATGCTTCAAGGTATTCAACACGAAATTTAGGAAGTAAAACGGTAATTGACGTTCATAATTTAAGTTTCAAGGGGCAATGTAGGCAAATCTCCTTGGTGCCACGATTGTCTAAAAACACAAAACATAAAAAGAAAAGAATGGAACATTCATAGGTTGCGTTCCGAGAGCAAGAAGGTTAATGAAAGAGGATAATACAAGTTTATAGATGTAAAATCGTATTCCAATCTAGCGCCATAATCTAGACGATGATTTATAAAATGACGATGACGTTACCGAGATATAAGTGAACAATACACTTCGGAGTCGATACATATAAATGTCAACGAATTAAATCTTCGCATGTCGTGTAAAACGATGATAAAAATTAACAAAATATTATGAAAAACCATGGTATTATTCAACACTAATTTAAGAAATTTTTCAAAATGTATGACTCACACGATAGCGGTTAGTCTATTCCAAGGACACATTGAGCTACACAATGGTCTAGAGATTACGTAAAAGACGTCCAAGCACAAATAGCCGGAAGACGATTTGAATATCTATATAGATATCACAAAGGGTTAAACAATGAAAGTAACGCGCGTAGATGAAGTTATGTAAGGTCATAATATAAAAAATTTGCAATAAAAGCAATTTAAATAGTTCAAAAATAAATACAGAAAGATCTTGAAAATTCATTGTATTTATTTAAGTTAATCATTAATAAATGATAAACTTTTATCGAAAAGTTTAACGACATAAATATATATCGATAAAGGATTATAGTATTTATTTAGAAATACTTAGCAATAAGGCATACATAATAATGTATACTAAAGTTGTAATCCCAGAAGTAGCTTGAACCTGAAGTCACGCGAAATCATGTGCACCGACTCTTTGAAAAATAAAACCGACAGTTATAGTTTAGGTTTTTAGAAAAAGACCTAGTTCTCTATAACTCATGGCTCTGGTACCAATCTTTAACACCCCCAAATTTACACGCATCGGAATACATCTTTGGGTGCTAAACAATGATACAATAACACATAATTTATAAAGAACGACTCGAAAAGAGACGTTTTTGATTTATCGTTCCTAAAACATTTGTCAGAGTAGCGTAGTCCCAAGTAATCGTTACCAAAAGATAAGTTAAAACAACATATTGGTTTGTTTTAAAAATGGAACGATAAATAAATCAAAGAGTTTGAACAACAAAAGCAGTGCACAACTTCATTCCCCGTGACCTCCAAGCTTCCACTTCTTGATTACCTGAAATACATGTGAGTAAAACAATCAGCAAAAATGCCGAGTGAATCTATAGGTTTATGTAATCAATTTGAACACAAGCAAAGATTATAAGTTTGTGGCATGCTTATAAGCATCAAATAATAATTCGCATCAACAATAATAATTGTATATAGCATAAATTGCAATAAGCTCATGGAACCGAGCCCTTAGACACTCCCATATCAGTCTAATAAGACGAGAGATTTATAAATTGTCGGTTACCTCCAGATTATTGGTACATTGCCGTATACCTGACTTCTCAATACAATATGCTCAAACAGTGTGGAGGTCGGGCCTAAGCTTCTATGACAAGTCCACAAAAACTGAACCGGGGCGGCTTCCCCCATAGATCTATTAATTGTACTAGCGGTTAACCCATCATAGGTTAATTAACGGTCCATAATTGAGGTGTTAACAAAGGCAATCACTTAATGCAATTTAAAGGCAACCACGGGTCCATTCATAAAGGGACAAAGCATACCATAAAAATCTTGTGTTCTAAGTTTATAAAAACATGTATTCCCCCTCGCGGGTTTAAAATCAATTAATAACTAGTATAAAGCGAGGCTACAGACTCACGTTGATAATGAAAGGCGGATTATCGGCTACGGGCGTGCTTCGGTCACGGAAACCTATATAAATAATAATCGGTCTTAGACTCTTGTCCAATGACTTTTATCAAAATAACAATATACATATGATGATTTTGTACATATGATGATGATCAAGTGGGTTTATATATCCTTGTTTACTCATTTTAGTGTTTACGTTTTGGTAACTTTTTACTAGTTTACTAGTTTTACCTACTTACCTATTTTAAGTCCAATAAGCTTAGTATAAGTTCTTTAACTTGTTTTAATCCATTTTATACCTATATTATCAGTATCTATACTTCCCATGTTGGGCCCAAATGGGTTAAGCCCAATAAGTTCTTTTTATAAGTGCTTAACTTATTTAGTCCAATTATTAGTCCAATATACTTATTTAGCTCGTTAATGTCCGTATGTCCTATAGTTCGGGTTTTATCGGATTTTACTTGTATTAGTTACTTATATATCAGTATATGACTTTTAAAAACTTTACATTTGACGGGTTTGATCGTCTAAGTCTTAATTGGCGAAAAACGTTAATTTTACGGTAATAGCCGAAAAGTCGTAAAAATCAAGTTTATAGTTTTTATTACTTATAAGTATTATTCCACTACCATTTATATAATTTATCCATTTATTTAAACTTTTACATATTTATATAAATAAGTTTCATAAGTTAGTGGGTTTTTATTTTACATTTTATACAATAAAATTTGAGTGCTTATATAATAATAATAAACATTAATTCTCAAAATCTGATTTTTATTTTCATCTTCACCATTTTTATCATATCCAGAGTTTTATAATGAATTAGAAGCTCATTTTTGGGTGGCATGATCTTCATATTATGTGCTACATTTAACTTAGTTATAGCTACTGCTCATTTTAAGTTTATCTTGCCTTAACAGTCCCTACAAAACTGCTTATTCAGATTAGAACACCCAACTTGTTTTGATCATATCTCACTCATTATATTGATTCTATTGCATGGCCAACTCTCACATGTGTATAACATCTTGTACTTACCGTAAATGGATCATACCATGCAATTTTATCAGTTCAAGTTTTAGTTATATACTATTTTTATACAGCCAACTAAATAAGCATGATTTTAGCCTTATTTCTCATGGTTATTAACATTTTTAAGCATATTTATCAACACTTGATCCCCACACAACATTTTTATCATCATATATACATCATATACATATAAAAAAATAAATAAAATACATTTGTTCTTTACAAAAATAACAAGAGAAAATGGAGAGGATGATCTTCTTTACCAACCAAGTGTATTTCTTGTTTTTGGAAGACAAGAACTTGATGAACACCACAAGTAACTCCAAGATCATCAAACACCAAGAACAATAGTTGAGAAATCAGCCCTAGGACACAAGCAAATCACCTCCTATGTTGTTAATATGGCCACCAAATGATCAAGGCTTCAAGATAACTCTATGATAGAGCTAGTTAACAAGTATTTTGTGGCTAGAAAGATCAAGAAGGGGTGTTTTGTTTATCAAAGTGGATGGCAAGGTGGTGGTGTTGAGAGAGTTTTGAGGTTGTTTTCATGAGTGTAAAATGGTGTGAATGAGTAGCTAGTGGTTTTTAGCTAGTGAAAGCTTAAAGTGTAAGCTTTGCTTACACTTGTTAAATAACAAGTTAACAAGATGCCACATAGTGATGTGGTGTCTTGTTGGTGCCATCCCATGGTGCTAGTGGGGTGGGACAATGTATTTTGTCCCATCTCACTAGTTTACGGGTATTCCTCGATTCTAGTTTTCTCGATTTGCGTGCCCTCGGGTCGTTTCACGAAAAACGTTTTTATAAATTATGAATCAACGTCACAAAACGAATCCAATAAAAATTGTCTCATCAAAACCGGAGTTCAAAAACGTAAATACGTAATCCTAAGGTTTCCGGTTTAGTCGTAAAGGACGCTAAATTATTCACGTAAGCCCAAATTTAAATCCGTAAATTGTGAGTTCGTTAACCAACACAAAAATAAGTTTCAAAATATTATACGAGAAAATATTTCACTACCTGAAAATGTTAGATTGTACTTTTTAAAAGTTTAAACGCACACAAAAAATAATAATATAACGACTCGATACGTAATTGAAACGATATCGTCGAAAGTATTAAATATCGAAACTATCGATAATAAAATATAAAATTTTTGGCATCCGTCGGTATCGCGATCACTAGTAGTCCTCGTTGCTCGTCAAAATATTAAAATATAATATTCAATATCGGTTTCAACTTAAACCGTTAAACATAATAATATTTAACGTTATAAAATACTTCAAAATAATTGAAAATAGAATTAAATTATGACCTTATTTTTACGGGTTTTACAACATGACCCGTAATAAACTATGTAATAGCTTCTATATTTAAATTAGGTATGATATTTAGCGATTCAGCCGACCTGATCCATTTTCTAATCACAGGAAGTTCCATCATGAATATCTCTTGTTCTTGGATAGGCTATGATGTGTTGTCCTACTAATAATGGCCTCGCAAGATCAGTTTGTGATCCATCTCTGCTACCAGTATGGAGTTTGGTATCATGTGTCCTAGCAGAGTCACGATATTGATTAAGCGTATGGTTTTCTTCCTTTAGAAATTGAACTGCAAACCTCCGCAGTTTACCAAGGTTGCCTATACTGTTGTGGATCTTCTCTGAACTCGACTTACTAATGGTGTTAAGCAGTCCACGAGACACAACCTGTAATAATATTAGTAAAATTATTAACAAATTTTCAATCACAGTTTTTGCTAATAAGGCCGCCCATTAATATTACATTACACGTTTTGCTAATAAGGTCACACGTTAGCTCTGTGTTTCCATAATTCCCTAGATGTTAACTTAAAATGTACCTTGCGGGTTTCAAGAACTGGAAAGCTATTGCGTCCTTGAAGATGTTAACTTTATAGATTTGTACGTTTGCTTCAAGAAGCTTTGCAGCCTTTTGTAAGGGGGTAAGTCAGTAAAAGGCTTCAAGATGATTAAGCTTTGCAGCCTTCAAGAAGATGACTTACCCCCTTACATCTCTATTAATCTTTCTAAATAGCAGTAGAAATCTTCTTGAAGGCTGCAAAGGTTTTTACATCTGCTCGTGAAATAAATGTGGAAATCTTCTTTACAGCCTTTTGTAAGGGGGTAAGTCAGTAAAAGGCTTCAAGATGATTAAGCTTTGCAGCCTTTTATGGACAGTTATTTCACGAGCAGATTTTTGACCTCATAAAAAAGGACCATGATTAATCATTTTCTGCTCATAGAGATGTAAGTCAGTAAGCATACGCGTATAACCATGGTACATTTTTAGTCATGTACATGTGCTCGGGGTGAGGGTAGGGATTCTTTGGTCATGGCACACATCGGATATCTATATTTGAGATAACATTAAAGCCATTTTATGTACTTTGGTCATGACCTCTTCGGTCAAAGTTCCCTTGATCAGAAAAACTCTCTTAGTAATATTAATCAAAAGTTTATAAGAATTAAAGCCCATGTTTAGAAAATATGTCCCTTTCTAATATAACGTCCTTTGCAATTAACATTAGATTTGAAGGACACTACGACACTAATAGCAGATATAAATAACATAAATCACATTCCTTGGTGTTTCCGTGGTTTTACACAATTACGACAGAAAAGAAGTTTTAACTCTTTTTATACCCATCAGATTTCTATATTCTATTAGTTCATTAAGTGAAGAGGTTCTACCATGGAAATTAATCTCTGTAGGGTCATTTTTTGCTGCTGAGCTTCCACAGCGGCCATTTCTGATGTAGCTTCTCTTCCCAATATTGCCATGTTGGATTTCAAATCTTGCAGTTTATTTTGTGCTGCTTCAAGTTTAGCAATCATGTCTGGATTTCCACCCCCTTCGCTAACTCTTGCTTATCTATTAGAAATTTCAACAGCCTACAAAATTCAGAGGGTAAGATATCAGACAACAGTTCAATGAAGACCTGTGCTTCAGCCTCTTGTCGCATTTCATAGGTAATAATGGTTTTAGATGGAAAAAGCAAGTCAAGCAGTCACGTTTGCTACAAAGGCCTCTCTTTATTAATCTTCTTTTTTGAAGCAAACCATTAATCACACCTTGTCCTACATGGGGCTTGAACCCAAAACCACTTGGTTGATGACACACCTAAGGTACTGCTAGGCCAAATGCATGTTGGTCAAGTTTGATCTTTTATCGGGTAGATCCACTATCTTATAGGATTCTGAGATTTTTTTGGTACCTTTTAAATGTCTCAAAAATGTGGGTGAATTATCTCAGTCATTTGTTGCGTTTCCAGATAACCCTAAATCCTGTATATAAACACACCACAAATATCAAACAACTGATACATATTGATTATATATTCAAAAAATGTAATGACAGTGGCAGATCTCTTGACCTGCAATCTTGCGAATGGACCACAGACCAGTAGCATGAATAGTAATGGCACGAGTATAGAGCTTAGCCTTTTCAAGATCGAGATTATGGTTTAAAGTGTTTTATTCTAAGATGTGGGATTAGGTTTGTTTCTTCTCCGGGTCAATAAACTCATGCCATGATGCTAACGTGACTCACTCCCATTTATGTATAAGTTTCATAATAATAACGAATGAAAATACAAGTACATGGCTAAACTTAAAGACCATATAATGAAATAATGAACGTGCATGGACACAAAAATCATACAATAGCTTCTTACTCTTAATATATAGTCGAATATTTGGTCTTTTGTTTCTTACTTTTCATATTGTATAGAGGACTTCGAGTTACCTAAATGGCTCACTTTTCTACATAACCCCATCAAATAAGCTAAACCAAGTGCCCTAAATTTCTTATGAAACTAGCACTAAAACTATCCTTTTACCTATCCCAAAAACTTACCAAATGATTTTGATAAAAATTTACAAAACTAAAAATTAAATTCCAAAGTAATGTTTCAGTTGATATATCTTTCTTATGGATTATCTAAAGACCAATACACCTCACAATGAAGCCCGCCAAAATCATAAACCTATCACAGGTAGTGTTAACCCAAACACCCTTATAACTATAAAACCAAATCATCAAGAAAAACCAGAACCAAGATAATTAACTTACTTTAATAGTGTCTCGTATGTTTTTTCCAAATAAGTTTAAGATAATGCATGCCGATAACTATACTATGTAAATTGACACCCCATTGATGTGGATCATGTGTGAATGATTTGTGACCTGCTATAAAAATACTAAAAAAATAATAATAATAAGTAGGGTGCAATGTAATTGAGTATGAATGAAATTAGGGAAACAGATTAAAAGAAACCCTAATAAGACAACCAGTCAATCAATTGTAACTGGGATCTTTTGATCTTAATGTTTTTTGGAAAAAAAGATCAAAAAATTACATGATTGAATCAGATCTTTTCATCTTTTCATCCTTTCATCTTAATGTTTTGTCGGAAAAAATATAAACCGACTGAATCAGAATCAAACAAAAAAGATCAACGATTGATTGTTTGAATCTGAATGAAAAAAAATCAAATATCGATTATTTTTTAATGTTTTTTGGATTAGGGTTGGGATTCGTATGACTTGAAAAATCTATATGAAATAAAGAAAACTGATTACCGTCATATACCACAAAAAGCAGAAGATGAAAATAGCAAAATCAAATCAAAATCGACAATCAATTTTTGTATATGCTTGGAAGTTATACAATTAACAGTTTAAACAAAACAATTATGTGAGGAAGACAAGAAATCAAGAAGAGGATCAAAAGATAGTGACGGTTGTTTTAGGTTTTTGTGTGTGTGTTTTCTCGTGGATAGAATAATGAAAAAAAGGAGTATAAAACCATTATATATACTTGCGGTATCAGAACGCGTTTTTTGCCCAAATTGTGTCCCGCTTTTTGCAAACTGCGTTTTCAGACACTATTTTTGGTAGGTTTGTGAGAGTTTTTAGCTAACAAACAAATTCTATTGGTTTAGAAGTGCCATGTCACATATGACATGGATTAAAGGTGTGGTATCAAGTCATAGTTATACCTATATATATATATATATATATATATATATATATATATATATATATATATATATATATATATATATATATATATATATATATATATATATATATATATATATATATATATATATATATATAATATATATATATATATATATATATATATATATATATATATATTTTATATATATATATATATATATATATATATATATATATATATATATATATATATATATATATATATATATATATATATATATATATATATATATATATACATATATTTATATATATATATATATATATATATATATATATATATATATATATATATATATATATATATATATATATATATATATATATATATATATATATATATATATATATATATATATATATATATATATATATGTGTGTATATATATATATATATATATATATATATATATATATATATATATATATATATATATATATATATATATATATATATATATATATATATATATATATATATATATATATATATATATATATATACTTTTACCTATCTAGAGTTTACTAATTTTGAACATACGAAACGTTTGTTATGAGCAGAGTGTCTTAACCTATTCCAAATTCTTATCCCCAATGCAGATACTTCCTATAATATATAAACCAACTCCCATGTTCGGTTGAAGGTCCAACTATAACCCTAATTACCCCAATCAATTCAAAACATAAAATGAAAACAGGCTGATCCAAAAACTGTTTTGACACCCGACTAATGTAACCTGTTTTTGACCCACTTACCCGCCTCCAATTCAGTTCTCGTTTCCTTCATTCCAAAGCTAACTCAAATACCTTTCCAGAGGTATTTGGATCGTATCATAAAAGTGTCTAGAACTCTAGATATGATCAAAACAATGACCCAAAAATTCTGCCCAGTTTTCAAAAACGAATTTAACAAAATTAAACAAATTAATTACCCTCATCATGTTTAATCATTAACCCTAATTATTCTAATCATGTTCATATCATTAAATTGAAGATTTCTTAATTAAGATATGTGACAACCCGAACCCGAGGTCATTATTTAATCTTATTTAAGATTATTTAACATTATTTAATATTATTCAATATTATTTTATGAATAATTTTTGAAATTTTTGATGAGTATGAATGATATGACGGTTGATGGTTTTATTTAAAACCGACGTTGGAGGTCTTATTTTTATCTTTTTACTAATAGCGAGGATTATTAGTAATCACTATCGACGGATGCCCGAGATTTTATGTTTTATCATTTGTTGTCTCGATGTTTATATTTTTGACATTTTTATTTTAAGTTCGTATTAAGTCGAACCGGGATCATATTATTATCACATTTTGAGTGCGTTTTAACTTTTGAAAAGTATTTTTTACGAAACCAAAGCCTCGAAAATATTTTCAAAATTGACAATTTACATTTTCTACCATGTAAACTATTTAACTGCATTTTGGACCAAAACTATGCATAATTGGCAAAAATTACCCTCCACCACCACTATATATAATTTTTCCACAATCTAACTTTAATATAAAATTTATTTGACCGAAACAAATCTCTCTCTCTCGTTTTCTTGTTTTGGCCATCCTCCACCTCAACCAAAATCACCATGGATTTAATTTTTGACTTTGAATCAAAAGAAACTAGTTAATATCCCATCTAGGAAATTTGATGGTGATCATTTTGGTGTAATTTTTACACACATGCAAGAACTTTTGAAATCTTGATGATGATCCAAGGTGGTTTGATCCATTTCCATGTTATATATTTGTTGTTAGTGTTAATATATGTATATTTTAAGTATTGTATGCATAGATTTTTGAGTGGGTAAATTTTTGGATGATTATTAAAGGGTGTTATGGGTTAGATGATTTGTTTAGGATGGTATTAGGGTAATATTAGGAGTATGAGATTGATTAAAATAGGTTGAAAAATTGATTTAACATGATTTTTAAATAGGTGTTTTACATCAGTAGGTTCAAGGCCAATTTTGGGTACCTTACTCTTTGAAAATGGTTAAACTAATAGCATAGGGTTTTATTCGTGTACTGGGAGACGAGTATCGACACAATCCGAAGTTGTTGTCGATATTTGGATCGAATCTCGGGGACTATAGAATGAGTTGTGAAAATGGTCAAGGTCTCATGTTTGGTTCTAAACTTAGGGTTTTGAGTCTATTTTCAAACTCAAGTGTCGGATTTGTAAACGGGATTGTTTAGAATGGTCAAAATGGATGTATGAGTCGGTTACGTAAAAGTGCCCGGTTTTTGTAGTTCAAAGATGTGTCGGGCAGGGAACTTTAAAAGTAAAATCTTTTGATGGGCTTTTAACAGGTCTTTCTATATATAGTAAGTGATATCTATGATTAGTATCATAAGCATTTGACGTGTTTATGTGGGGTAAATGAGCCCGTACATTTGGTGTGTACCGACAGATCTTTATCGAAAGAATTAACTAATAGAATAAACATATAGAAGGAAGTAATAGTATCACTTGTATTGTTTTCATTTTGGGTTGGTTGTGATTTTATTATTTTGAGTTTGATGATATTAAGTATGGATTTTATTCGAGTTTATTATTGATGAACGCGCCTTATTTGATAGGTTGCGGTTTTCGTGTTTATCGGGCATCAACTATCGTCGAATGTCGTCTTGCTACTGCTATTACTCAAGGTGAGTCTATAGCCTCGCTTTTGTAATTATTTTGAATGATTTTAAAACCCGCGAGGGGGATATATTCTATTTTAAAGTAAAATGAATACAAGTCATGATTGATTGTTTGGACCCGAATGTTGCCTGTTGTTGCCTTGAATTGTATAAGTACCTAAGTTGCAAAAGTCCCTAAATTCATGAGCCGTTAACTATCTTCTGACTTGATGTTGTGAGTTGGGAATAGCTGCTTATTCTAATAATAGTACTATTGGGCTGACGACCCTATCCGAGACCAGGGCTTTATGCTAAGTAACCTCTGGGAAGGATAATTTTACGAGAATGAGAATGTGGTATACTTGCAACTGATACCCTAGTAGGGGCACTGGAATTCATCTAGTCATGCCGGCTTTAGGCGTGGTTGACTAAGTTAAGGGGTCGGTGTCATGAGCTTAATACAATTCTATAGCTATTGCTATAAACCAGATTGCCTGAATAATAGATTGTATGATCAGCAATTCTATTAAATGATCTTGATTGCTTTTTCTCTTGTGTTCAAATGATAATTTGGAAAACCTATAGACTCGCTCAACCGTTGTGTTGATGATTTTAAGCATGTATTTCAGGTGATTGAAGTTGATGAATCGCGGAGCTTGTTGGAGAAGGATTGCGGGTTGCTTTTGTGGTGATTGGTCTAAAACATATTTCTTTCCCTTATGTCACAAAAATAATAATGTACGGTCATGTACTTTGGTAAATTGTTTGTTGATTAAATGAAATCTTTGGGGGACCTAAATGTACTCTGATATTTCTAAAATTGTTTTACTTGGAATCGAAGGTTTTAGACAATGGTTAAATTATATCCTTTTATATTTCAAATATATCATTTTGAGATTGTTCAAAGTATCTTTTGTAACGATGTTTGTGTTTAGCACCCAAATGTGTATTTCCGCTGCGCAATGTAATTTGTGGGTGTTAAAGATTGATATCAAAGCATTTTTAGTTATAGCGAATTAGGTCGATTTTTGAAAAATGTCCTAAACTATAACTTTGGTGTCGAAAATATTTTACAAAAGCACGCAATTTCTCCGCAAGGCTCCGGTAAGATTATTTGTTTTATATTGTTTTATAGTTAGATGTATCCCTTAAAATTGAAATGAATTTTTAGAGTATTTATTAAGTAAATACTATGATGATGTATTGATGATGTATTGATGTTGTTGAAAGTATGTTGAGTTCTTTTTATCGTAATTTTCTTTATGTAATGCATATATATATATATATATATATAATTTTAAATAATGAGCTTATATACTGCCGAGGGTCTGGAACAGTAGACCAGATGATGAACGATTTTGCAACTGATTTCTTGCGACTTGTATCGGGTATGAGGATGTTTGATTAGTTGATATATGATAGGTATGTGGTTGAAAATTGGTGTGATTAGAAGGTTGATGTGAAAGAAAAGTTGTTTTAAAGGTTGTATTTGGTATGTGGAGATTTGAGTTTGTTAGGACTTGGAAGATGGATGAGATTTCTAGTCTTAGTTTGATTGTGATGAATTTGTGTGCTTGAACTGAAAGGTTTAAAGAGAAGTAGGTATGGTTTGAAGGGATGAGTGAGTGGGAGCCTCATGCGAGATCAATTCTGAGTAGAGTTTGGAAGTTTAGGAATGTTGAAAGGCATACTAAGACTTGCCTTGTGATTAATCTGCCGTGTAGCAGTGAGTATTTAGATTTTGAGAGTGAGCTGCCATAATGTTAGGGATTAAACTTTGAAGTGCGAAAAGGGGAAATAGACGAGTGTGATGAAGCTGACAGCAATGATAAGGAGGATGAGGAGCTGGTGTCTAAGGAACTAATAACGTAATGAATTTCTATGTATCTTATTTTCTTTTTGTGATCGAACTTATTTAAACCTTGTGTCGTAGCATTGTGATGGAACTTATTATCTTTTAAGTTTGGTCGGTAGATGATTATAGTGACAAACATTGCCACTATCTTGTTGAATCCTCAATACAATCTGAATTACCCTCATGATCTATGATGTGCAACTCTTTTGAGTTTTAGTTGATGAGCCATTGTAGTTTGTGTTGTTTGTACATGTAGTATCCATGAGATGTCCTGATAAAGAATTCTTCTTTTATCTTGATATGTATACTTATCATGTTTCTTCTTCTATGATGATGGAAAAGGAGTAGGGGAATCATATTTTTGTCATTAGTGGTGATTCACGTGACTAAGTTTCTTGAAATATGTCGCCAAAGCTAACAACTGCTACTATGAGCACTATGATCGAACAAGTTATTGCTAGAGCACATGAAGCTGATCGTGCTGCAAGGAATCAAGATGCTGGAGTTAGTTGTGCTGGAGATAATGGTGCTGTAGTTGATGCTGTTGAGAATAATGATGATGCTGCTGAGAATAATGATGATGCTGCTGAGAATAATGAGGATGCTGCTGATCCAAATGGGAGTGTTGCTGCTATTCTGCAAGTTTCAAACTTATGTTAGTTTTTGGAAGTGTGGTTCTACGCAGTTTTGTGGTATTAGTGGTGCATTAGAATTGCATAGGTGGATTGATAAGAAAGAGAGTACTTTTGAGATTATTGGGTGTTCAGAAACTAATAAGGTGAAATTTGATGATGCTATAATTCAGAATGGTACACTAAGATGGTGGAACAACCAAGTGACTACTTTATGATTGGTTGTTGTTAATGATAAGACATGGACCGTGATTAAAGGACTATTGACTGCTAGGTTTTACCCTGAGGAGGAACTAGGACAGTTGGTATCTGAATTGAGGCAGTTAGTGCTAAGGAACGATGTTATTACAATTTACTGGGAAATTTTCTGAGCTATATTTGCTATGTCCTGATACTTTTGTGAATGACTGTAAGGCAAGGAAGCAGTACATTAGAGGATTGTCTAGTAACATCAAGGATGAGACTATTTCTTCAAAACCTGAATCTTTCGATGAAGCTATTCAGATGGCACATGATATAATGGACGTGAAAGTGCAAGATAGCAAAGATAGTATTGTTGAAAACAATAAGAGAAAGTGGGAATCTGTTCAGTTCAACCAGAATCATGGTTAAAATCGTGGGGATTACAGTAATAACAATAAGCAAAGACAGAACCAAAATCAGTATTTAAACTATGGAAGGAATGATAGGATTCATGTTGCCACTGTGTCTGGAAATAACAGGATAAATGTCAAGTGTGTTTGTTGTACTCTATACCATGTAGGTAATTTACCATAGTTGCGACTAGATTTAGGACAACCTGGTCATAAAGCTTCTAAGTGTAGGATAAGAGGATTAGTCACTGAAATTAGTACCCCTGGAGTTGTGGTATGTTTTTTAGCCGTGGTGAGGAATGACACAGACAAGGGAATTGTCCAAGGAAAGGAAATTGACAAGTTAGGAATGCTGCCGCTCTAGTTTACGTTTGAATGACGCTGACAAACCTTAAGGTCTAAACGTTGTAAATGGTATATTCTTACTTGAGGTTATTTATGTCAGTATGTTATTTGATTTCATATCGAGTAGAAACTATAGAAATGTAAATATTTAGTTGTTTTATCAATGGAGAATTAGCAAGATTGACAATTAACTATGATGTGGAGTTAACCGATGGAAAGGTTGCTAGTGTTAGGTCTATACTAAAAGTGTTCCTTGAATTTAGGAAGGTAGTTGTTTAGTATCGACTTGATGCTCAAAGAGTTGGAATCCTTAGATGTAGATTATTGGTATGAATTGGTTAGTGGTGCGTATTGCTGATGCTTGAGAATGAACCAATCTTCACTATAAATTGATAGCTGCTGGTTTAGATTTTGCTGATAAAGCTGAGTGTTGACTGTGAAAGGTGATAAGTGAACTTTCCGTTTGATAAGTATCTTATTTGGAAACAAGGAAGTATGTGGAAGAGGGATGTGATGTATTTCTATCTCAGGTAACTAGTGATAGTGTAGCTGGGGCATCTGTTAATGATTCGAGAAGTATTCTGAGGTTATACCTGAAGCTTTGCAGAGTTGCTGCCGTATTGTGAAGAGGGATTTGTTTCGATTGATGGTTGTAAGCGACTGGTGTAGTGCTTCTCTGTTTTGTTGAGTAGTAATTGTATGCCTCATCATTTGGCACCGTCAGAGTGGCATGAGTTATCCGGTCAACTGTGAGAAGTGATGGATAAGGGATGTATTAGATTAAGTTTTGTTGCCAATGGCGATCGTCTATGTTTTTTGTCAAAGAAGGATGGATTGTTTCGAATGTGCATCGACTGTCATGAGCTTAGCAAACTGACAGTCAAGAATTGGTATCCACTGCCGAGGACTGAGTTATTTGACCAGTTGTCTAGATCCAGTGTGTACACAAAGATCGTTTGAGTTATGATTATCATTAACTGAGAGTTATAGAGGAAGATGTTCCTATAGTTGTTTTTCGTACTTGATATGGGTTTCAAGTGATGTTTCTAGAATTGACGAACGCATCTGCCATATTCATGGACTGTGTGAATCTTGTGTGTAAGATGTGCTAGGATGAGTTAGTCGTTGTATCTACTGACGATACTCAATGTTATTCCAAAAGGAAAGGAGGAACATAAGAACCATATGAGGATAATTTTTGGGATGGTTGGAAAAAGAGAAACTGTATGTAAAGTTTCCTATGTGTGAATGTTGGTGGAAATATTTGCGTTTTCTAAGGTAGTTGATTGATAAAAAAGGTATTCGTGAAGATCTTGCCTAGATTGAAACGATTAAGGATTGGTCGGTACCAACGACGTCGACAGAAATCTGTTAATTCCATGATCTAAGTTGGGAATAATCCGAGGTTTATCGAAAGGTTTTCATTGATTGTTGAACCATTGATTAAGCTGACTAAGAAGAATTGGATGTGTGAGTCCCACTTATACATCTAAATTGTATGTTTCGAGATCTGATCCTTATCGGATGAGGAAGCTATATTTTGAACACTGAAGGGTAGGGTGTGTTCTGCACCGATGTTGTCATTGTTGAAAGGATCTGAAGTATTTATCGTTTGTAGTTTGTTGTGATGCGTCTCATAAGGGTTATGTAGTTGTGGTGTTTGCTTTGAGATGGTAGAAATATTACATGTATGGAATCAAGTGTGTAGTAATCAAGGATCATAAGAGTGCTTCATAATTAACTTCTTGGGAAGATAAAGGAGATGAGTAGAGGATCACCAGTTATAAATTTTGAGTACTTGAGTAGGTTGGTGAATGTGACTGTGAGTGATTATGACTACGAGATTCACTACCATCCGGGAAAGGCGAATGTGGTAGCTAATGCACTTATCAAGAAGAAAAATGAAAAAGCTTTTGGGATTTGAGTTTTGGTGATGACAAAAAGTGTGGACTTGATAGAAAGGATATTGAAATTTTAAGTTAGTGGTCTGATTTGAGAAGGAGGTCCAGGTAAGTGATTTCAACATTTTGTCAAACTTATGGAAAGGATTTTTGTTGTAAAGTCAAGTAAGACATGGAATATTGAGCACTCCTAACATATCTTAGTTGAGAGAATGAGACTTAGTGATGAAGGAATCTCACAAGTCAAGTAATCGACACATTCTGGTTTGAGTAAAAGTAAAAGTTGAGTTGAGTACTGTGTGTTATATAGGAACTGATGGATAGAGTGAAAGGACGATTCGAACATTGGACGATATACTTATGCGTGTGTGATTGACTTAGGCCCTGTTGGAATTCTTATACGAAAATGATTGTCATGCTAGTAATAAGGATGTACTATTTGAAGGCCATAAAGAACTTCAATTTATGAAGGTTAAAGATCGTGAGTTATGGACGTAAGATTAGGTTTTCGGTGTATTGCAGAAATGTAGGTGGAATTGAATGACTGAACTAGAAGTGACGTTGGTAAATATTGATAAGATTGCATAGGTTAAGGACCGTTTATTAGTAACAAGGAGTTGTCAGAAGAGTTATGTTGGCAATCGAAAGAAATCGATGGAGTTTGAAATTGGGAAACATGATTATGCTTAAAGTGTCGTTATGAAGGATGAAATTTGTTTTGAGAACAAGGAAGGAATTCAAGTTGAAGATAAGTTGTTTTTCATAGATAGAGAACTGTGGAGAGTTCTTATGAGGTCGAAACATAGTAAGAATTATATTGTGAAGATACAAGAAATCTGGAATCGATTTGAATTCGTGAAGGAAGCATGAGGATTTCTTTAAGGAAAAGAGTTCTCATTTGTTCTAGAAGTATGGAATGTGAGTATAAGATGGGCCGAGCGCCGAGGACTTCGCTCCCTTTTAGGAGGGTAGAATGTGGCAACCCGAACCCGAGGTCATTATTTAATATTATTTAATACTATTTAACATTATTTAATATTATTCAATATTATTTTACGAATAATTTTTGAAATTTTTGATGAGTTTGAATGATATGACGGTTGATGGTTTTATTTAAAACCGACGTTGGAGGTCTTATTTTTATCTTTTTACTAATAGCGAGGATTATTAGTAATCACAATATCGACAGATGCCCGAGATTTTATGTTTTATCATTTGTTGTCTCGATGTTTATATTTTTGAAATTTTTATTTTAAGTTCGTATTAAGTCGAACCGGGATCATATTATTATCATATTTTGAGTGCGTTTTAACTTTTGAAAAGTATTTTTTATGAAACCAGAGCCTCGTAAATATTTTCAAAATTGACAATTTACATTTCCTACCTTGTAAACTATTTAATTGCATTTTGCACCAAAACTATGCACAATTGGCAAAAATTACCCTCCACCACCACTATATATAATTTTTCCACTATCTAACTTTAATATAAAATTCATTTTACCAAAAAAAAATCTCTCTCTCTCTTGTTTTCTTGTTTTCTTGTTTTGGCCGTCCCCCACCTCAACCAAAATCACCATGGATTTAATTTTTGTCTTTGAATCAAAAGAAACTAGTTAATATCTCATCTAGGAAATTTGATGGTGATCATTTTTGTGTAATTTTTACACACATGCAAGAAATTTTGAAATTTTGTTGATGATTCAAGGTGGTTTGATCAATTTCCATGTTATATATTAGTTGTTAGTGCTAATATATGTATATTTTAAGTATTGCATGTATGGATTTTTGAGTGGGTAAATTTTTGGATGATTATTAAAGGTTGTTATGGGTTAGATGATTTGTTTAGGATGGTATTAGGGTAATATTAGGAGTATGAGATTGATTAAAATGGGTTGAAAAATTGGTTTACCATGATCTTTAAAGAGGTGTTTTACGTTAGTAGGTTCAAGGCTAATTTTGGGTAACTTACTGTTTGAAAATGGTTAAACTAATAGCACAAGGTTGTAGAAAATTCTTTTAGCTTCGATTTGATATAAGGTAGAGCTTCTAGCTCCAAAAGAGAGAGAATTTATGATGATTTGATTATTCGTGTACCAGGAGACGAGTATCAACACAATCCGAAGTTGTTGTCGATATTTGGATCAAATCTCGGGGACTATAGAATGAGTTGTGAAAATGGTCAAGGTCTGATGTTTGATTCTAAACTTAGGGTTGTGAGTCTATTTTCAAACTCAAGTGTTTGATTTGTAAACAGGATTGTTTAGAATGGTCAAAATGGTTGTATTAGTCGGTGACGTAAAACTGTCCGGTTTTTGTAGTTCAAAGATGTGTCGGGCAGGGAACTTTAAAAGTAAAATCTTTTGATGGGATTTTCAAAGGTCTTTCTATATATAGTAATTGATATCTCTGATTAGTATCATAAGCATTTGACGTGTTTAAGTGGGGTAAATGAGCCCGTACATTTGGTGTGTACCGACAGATTTTTATCGAAAGAATTAACTAATAGAATAAACATATAGAAGGAAGTAATAGTTTCACTTGTATTGTTTTCATTTTGGGTTGGTTGTGATTTTATTATTTTGAGTTTGATGATATTGAGTATGGATTTTATTCGAGTTTATTATTCATGAACGCGCCTTATTTGATAGGTTGTAGTTTTCGTGTTTATCGGGCGTCAACTATTATCGAAGGTCGTCTTGCTACTGCTATTACTCAAGGTGAGTCTATAGCCTCGCTTTTGTAATTATTTTGAATGAATTTAAAACCCGCAGGGGGATACATGCTATTTGAAAGTAAAATGAACACAAGTCATGATTGATTGTGTTGGAAATACCTTTTTCCAAAGAAAGTCTCGGTCACATCATTATTAGCATAGATCACGAGTTATAGACTATTTAGGACATTGTAACTTGGAGTGACCTCCCTTTTGGGGAGATTGTTGGAAATACGATTTTACGTATTTAGAAAGGATCGGTCACTCAATGATATATTCAAGTATTGGGCTCCTGATCAATTATGTATACATATAGTCCATATAGCCCACATGTAGGGTGGGCTATATATACCCCCTCCTAGCATGTTAGGAGGGGTTGGTTACTTTGTTATTTCACACACATTCACTTAATCTACCATTCTTCTCTTTCTCTCCTCTCTCTCTCTTCTTTCTCTCTCCAAGTTCTTCCTCCTTCCCTTCTATTCAATAGATAATTCATACCTTACACAATCCTTAGAAAACGTAGACCTACAATTGGTATCAAGAGCCTTGGTTGATTCTTAGGATTTGCGTGTATTTATCTATTGATTTGGTGGTAAAATTTCCTTCTTTCACAATTTTTTCTCTCGTTAATTTTTTTTCTTTAAGATTAAGTTGTTAAAATTTACTTTTATAAAATCTTTGATAAAAAAATTTATCAAATCTTTCTACTAAAAATTTCTCTTTCTTTAACCTTAAGTTATTTAAAGGCAAAATGGTTTTTTTTTAAAACAGTTTACTTTTGTCAACTTTTGTCAAAATTTGGTCTATTTGATATAATTTTTTTTATCAATTTTTGTCGTTATAAATTTAAATTGTCTACTTTTCCACTGATTTTTGGTTATTTCATGCAAAGATTTTGTCTTGTCCTTTTATCCACTGTTCTATCAGAAAAGGGTTTACAGATTCAGACACTAACTTATTCCGATGCATACTTTTTTGTCATATTCCGATAGATTGTTGCATTATTCCGATAACTGTACATTCCGATCGCAATAACCAAGGGTTTTACTTTGCGATCACTGGTATTCAGATACCTTATTCCGACGTGAATTTCGATCGTACTTCGCGATCGTGGATTGCGACGGGTTTAAGGAACATTGAGACGAAACTCTGCCGAAATTTTTTCGCTACATTCCGATGGAAAAATATTTTGACATATTGCGTTGGAAGTGTTTTTAAACATTGTGATGGTGAGCTTTTTTGACATTGCGATGGAAAAGTGTTTTTGAATATTGCGATGGAATGATAAATATTGCGATGGTGAGTGTTGTTGATATTGCGATAGAATGAAAAATATTGCGATGGAAATATAACTTATCTAGACTCGTTTTGACCAAAACAATAGGACCTAGACCATACATCGACTCACACCAACAACATCCACACTAACAACACCCATCTGACTCGAAAACCCTGACTCGAACTCAACTTCATCAGTCAAAGTCTCATAAACCAAAAACCTCACACCCTCGATACAAACCTCACACCCATTTCGACTTAAACTAAAAAACAAACACACCCATCACAACCCTCGACACCCATTCTTTCTCAATCATACCACCCTCACCCTCACCCTCACCCTCACCCTCGACTAAAGCATACCACCACAGACCAGACTCCACAACTGTAAAACACTCGAAGACTCGACTGACTCACTTTTATCTCTCGACCAAAAATCTCCTCAAACAAACAACAATCAGACTGATTTTAAACAAAAGATTGTTTTTAAACAAAAAGACTGATTTTTAAACATCCTCAAACAAACAACAATCATACTCAATTTTTCAAGATCTTAGTTTCAAAAACTTTCATTGATCCAAATCTGGAAAAAAAAAATAGATAGTACTTACCCGAGACCTCTTTTTGAGATCATAAAGACGATTTGTGCATCGGTAGTATTCGATTGTTACACTTCGTGGTTGTAAAGGATTTGATTAACATTCGATGTAATGAGATTTTTTATGGTGATCAGTAGATGGTGATTCTATAGGAATTATTAGTTTCTGATTTGAGATTGATTGGTTGAGAAGATTGTTATAGGATGGAGATTACTAAGTTGGAAAAACTGCTGTGTGTTTTGAGGTTAGATTAGGTTTCAAATGACCTAATATTTAGGAGTATTATATATCCGAATTATTTAGTTTGGACCGAGTTAGTGGCTCATATAATTGGCCACGTTTTGTTCAAATCGGATACACGTGTATTTTAAAGACGGAGAAACAAGGCATTTAATTCCTTAAAATACTCGGATTTTATTTTTGATATCAATATCTTTAAGGATGGATACTTAGTGGGGAAGTTTAACTTTTACTTTCTTAATGGGGATTTTATTTTTACTTTGTTTAAAGTAATTTACGGGTATTTTAATAGGGTATTAAAATAATTTACGGGTATTGTATTTTGAAGAACTCGGGTACTTTTTTATTTTTCAAACGAAAGTGCTTAAACGAGAACGCAATCTCTCGGTTCATACAAAGAGTTGAACTTCAGATAAATTTAGAGGATTTCACGCATCATTTTTTATCAACAATCAAGGTATTCTCCAAGAACTTTTACGATTTCTTCGTTGGTTTCCAAAATCCCGTGAATTAAATTTTTCAGTTTATTCAATTTTATTCACGACGCATAATATCCCGAATACAACCACAATCACAACTATCTTTCATCGACATTCAATGGGTTCGTTGACTTCAACATTTCAAGAGGGAGAATTGCATCTAATGCAAGACACAACAAGAGAATGTGGTATAATTTCATGTCGACTACTTCAGTCACATCTTATGACCATTGCATGGGTTCAAAGAGGAAGCAAATTTGTGACACTCTTTGGTCAAAATCATTATACATTCATCGATTCACAATTCCTCAACTTGCACCAACTTGTTGATCAACTTCAAAAAGAAGACTTTAATCACTCTGCATCGGCACTTGCTTATAAGGCTCTTGTGACACAACTTACGCCTTTCCTCCAATTCAATATCATCAAGTCTGACAATTCAGGGATATGCCGGTCATTTCTTCAATACACACATAATGAGGTTAAAGACTTCCGTGATACACCGTTGAAATTTATGACATCGGTTTCGTCTTCGATTTATGAAAGATCCAGACTTCAGCAAACGTATGATAATGGAGTGCAAGAATCTATGATGCAGATGCAAGAGGAGAATGGTCATACGGTTGACAATTTGGCGCCTAACGACGGCAAGAGCACGAAATCAGCAGGACAACATGATACCAGTGGCACGTCAGGGAATGTTCACGAGTTCTCTTTTGATGACATCTTACCCGTTTATGACGAAGAGCCTGCGAACCTGGTACAATGTAATGTTGTTTATGATGTATATGCTGATGAAATGCCGCATATTGAGCATTTTGAACCTAATTATGACAAACATGGGATGGAAAAGTGTGATAAAAATACCACCTCTGAATCATCTGATGTGAGTCATAATGGGGGAGAAAGTGTTCAAAATGCTAAACATCATGATTATTGTCTTATAACTGCTTCATTGACTGAATCTGATTCCAAGATTAAAGAGCTCGAAACGATCGTAGCTCAGCAATCTAAAGATCTTGAGAATGCCAATCTTGAATTTTCGAAGAAAACGAACAAATTTGAAACATATTTTGAAAAACTTAAAAAGTCAAATGTTGTTCTTGAACGAAAATTGGATCAAACAGTTCTAGATTCTAAATCTGAAAAGGATAATTTTTTGAAACAAATTAAGCTGCTTGAATCTAAGTTGGCATCCTAAGATGAATTGCTCAAAGAGAATGAGACCTTAAAATCTCAAGTACAGGAAAAGGTCTTTGGTATAGTTGCGTTGAAAAACGAATTGAGGAAAACCAAAGGAACTAGTGTGGACACTAAGCTTGAAAAACCATCAATCTTGGAGAAACCGCCTACAAATGAGTTCGTTAGACAACCGACTGCATTTAGATCCGAGCGACCACAATCCTCGAGACCGCGGTTTGCCTCCCAAGTTGATTTGATTCATCTTTCTAGACCACTCACTCCTGCAACTAGGCCCAATGTGACCAAAACAGCTTTAGCAAGACCTAATCACATGATTTCCTCTAGTTTCTCTAAAAATACCAAGACCACGTCTAGAACTAGTTCAAATGACGTTCACCATAAATCTGGTCTAAGGGAAGTTAAGCAAAAGACACAAGTAAGAGATAGGAATTTCAAACCTAGACAGATGCCTTCTAGATTACCCAACACTGCTAACCGTAGCATGTCAAATCCTAGGAGCATCAATCAATCGTCCAGGAATTCTATATCTTACTCGGACATTAAATATGCTACTTGTAAAACATGTAGAAAACGTGTCTTTATGGCAAATCATGATTCTTGTATCAAAAAATTACTTAATGAAGCGAACTCCCGTGCTAGACTTAAATCCCAGTGGGTAGCTAAAATCAAACCCGTTGGTAAAATGTGGCACCCCATTGGTAGAACTTTTACTATTGTAGAAAACGAGTGCCCTTTAACTAGGATAGTCTCTGAATCTACTAAGACTACTAGGGAGGAAATTGAAAAGGAGGATACATCACTTAAGCCTGAACTTAAGATTTTCTATTAAAGGAAACGTTTACCAGCTAAGACAAGTGAATCATCTACTCAGGTCGCCTCTGACATAAGTAAATCCAACTGTGAACCCCCACGTGCTTCTAATATTGATATCGCTAATCCATGTCAAAGCATGCAAATTCCTAATGAGAATGCAGGTACCAAAGTTGATGTTCCAAAAGAACGAAGCGGTCCAATTGTTGCATACCGTTCAACTAAGGACACTCTTAGAGTTTGGTTGCTGAAGAAGCAGATATCGGAGAAACAAGTGTCTCAGGGGATTCATGGTTAAGCTTACCAAAAGGTCTTATAGTCACATCACAGACTGTAACTCGTTTATCAAAGAAAGGAACGTTTATCGCCGATGATAAACTTATCCTTACAACGAGAAATTAACTTTTCTCGGGCATGAGCTTATATCAAAAACATTCCAAGTCTTTAAGCTCATGCATAATGGCTCACATTCAAATCACAGTCTGTGACCCGAACTTCAGAGAAAGGGAAGTTTATCTCGTCAACGATAACTTACCCTCAAAACGAGAAATTAATTTTTCTCTGAAACGAGCTTACACTAAAACCATTCAAAGGTTTTTAGCTCTTGTACATGGCTCCTCGTTAAATGAAAGAAGAAGACCCGGACTTTAGAGAAAGGGAAGTTTATCTACGCAACGATAACTTACCCTCAAAACGAGAAATTAAGTTTTCTCGGACATGAGCTTATCCTAAAACCATTCAAAGGTTTTAAGCTCGTGTATATCGCTCACATTCAAATAACAGTCTGTGACCCGAACTTCAGAGAAAGGGAAGCTTATCTCGTCAACGATAACTTACCCTCAAAACGAGAAATTAATTTTTCTCGGACATGAGCTAAATTTAAAACCATTCAAAGGTTTTAAGCTCGTGTAAAAGGCTCATCATTAAATATCAGATGATGGCCCGATCTTCAAATAAAGGACAGTTAATCGCCGATGATAAACTTATCTTCATTAACGAGAAATTATATTTTCTCGAACGCGAGCTTACATTAAAACTATTCAAAAGTTTTAAGCTCGTGTAAATGGCGTATAATCACATTTCAGATTATGCCCCGGACCTCAAAGAAAAGAAAGTTTATCACCGATGATAAACTTATCCTTACAACGAGAAATTAATTTTTCTCGGGAATGAGCTAATATTAAAAACATTCGAAGTTTTTAAGCTCATGCACAATGACTTACAGTTAAATATCAGATTTTAACTCAGACTTCAATTTTAGGAAAGCTTATCTTTAAAGATAACTTATCCTTGTAACGAGAAATTAATTTGTTTCGGTCATGAGCCTGTATTAAAACATTCCAAGTTTTAAGCTCATATATAAAAGTGTATCTTTTAAATAAGAGAACTTTTCTTCTTAACGAGAAATTCATCTTTCTCGGTCATGAGCTTTACGTTAAAACAATCAAAGTTTTTCAAGCTCATGAAAACGGCTTCTAAGTAAATGTCAACTTAGAACTCGTTCTTCAATTAAAAGGAAAGTTTATTGCCGATGGTAAACTTATCCTTACAACGAGAAATTAATTTTTCTCGGGCATGAGCTAATAATAAAAACATTCGAAGTTTTTAAGCTCATGCACAATGACTTACAGTTAAATATCAGACTGTAGCTCGGACTTTAATTTTAGGAAAGCTTATCTTTAATGATAACTTATCCTCGTAACGGGAAATTAATTTTTCTTGGTCATGAGCTTGTAGTAAAACATTCCAGGTTTTAAGCTCATCAAGGAAACTGTATCTTTTAAATAAGAGAACTTTTCCTCCTAACGAGAAATTCATCTTTCTCGGTCATGAGCTTTACGTTAAAACATTCAAAAGTTTTCAAGCTCATGAAAACGACTTCTAAGTAAATGCCAACTTAGGACTCGTTCTTCCGTTAAAAGAAAAGTTTATCGCCGATGATAAACTTATCCTCACAACGGGAAGTTTACAACTTCTCGGACTTGAGCTCGTTTTGTAAGATATTCAACATCTTAAGCTCAAGTAATTGGTTTTCGAAACATTGAATACAATTTTTCGAGAATTTCTCAAAAGGTTTTTCTAAATCTTTCAAAATTGTTTGTTCAAAAATGTTTTGATAAAAAGAGCATGTCTTCTGGAATCGATAATATTTACGATACTAGAAATGTCATTCAATAATGACACGGGGTTGTAAATAAAGTTCGAGCAAAAGTTCAAATGTCTTTTAAAACATGCTCAGTTATGGTTTGTTGTTATTTCAGACAGTAACCCGTTTTTCATACTTAAGTCAAGCATTTCACCGGAAAGCTTTGACTCAACAACGGGATTTAATTTTCTCGGACATGGTTTACTTTATAACCATGTAAGGGATTATGTTTACGGAATAACACAATCTAACACGAACATATGTACGATTCAGTGCATTTATTTGTTAAAACAAGAGAAGTCTTGTTTTTATGAAGTTATCATCTCCACCAACCGTAGCAATTTACAATTGATATCTACATACTCGACGATGAGACTACTCAAACAGCGGCTACAACTCTTTCAATAGAACACGGGTCAACATTTGAGGTGGAGCAATTGTCCAGCATTCAGGATCTTTGACGCTGAAAGTGCCAAGTTCACATGTTGGTGTCAAGATAACCATATCAATCATACACATGGAGTCAAGAGAAAACTTCAGACGTGATGAGGTTGCCAACATTCGTGAACAAGAAACATGTGAATCTTTCATATGATGTTCTCCATCATTCATGTCCAACCTCGTAAATTGCTAATCTTGTGAATACATTATCATATACGATTTTTGCGCGTGATAAATACCTTACACTATGTTTAAAAGGTATTTAATTTACGTTTTAAGTACACCCTCATTAATTTGAGTGGGAGCTTGTGTAATTCATGAAGATAATTGGATTTGCATTTTTCTTCCCAAATTTTCTCAAAATGCTATTAAATCAATTGATATTAAAAACATTGATTGGGTTAATATTTTTAATATGGGGGAGAAAATGTGATTTAATATGGGAAATGATTAATCACAAATGGTTTGACTTAACATGCTAGATCATCCCGACATGTGCGATATGTTTTCGGATATCGTGGCATATGTTAAGCGGGAGCAAAATGGATTTGCACTTCAAAATGGATTTCATGGTGACATACACTTACCCAAAACATCTCTATTCACGACGGTGAAGATTGTGGTGACATAAGAATGGTAGGATAGGTTAAAGTCCAATGATTCCTCTAGAACTGGAGGAATCTTCCCAAGGACAATCCATAGCTAGAAATAGTAGTGCTTAGGAAAGATGGAGAAAGATTGTGAACGTAGTTGAATGCCGACCAAGTACTTAAGTTAGCACTGGAACAATCACAACAAGGTGCTAGTTATGACGTATTGGTAAGCATTGAAGGGGTTGAAGAATGAAAAAGAATTGTAAAGATAAAGGGTCTAAAGAAAGAAGCCCTCCTTACAACCTTAGGCAGAAACTGGGTCAATACATATGCTATATGAGATCATTTTTAATGATTCTTGATATTGAAGACAGACATCATGGACCCGTGATGCAATGCACAACCCATCTCAGCTAACTCAAATATCTCTCAAAAGATATTTGTTTTAATCACATGGAGACAACACATTATCTATTGATTTATTCACTCCAAATAAATTGGTATTGAAATGGTGGCACTCCACTCCAGCGTCCGATCACTAAAATCCAAAATGCACGATTGAGTCTAGAGCCATTTAAGATCCTCAAATATCTCATTAGGACACACTTTCATAATTACTTGCTTTTTCACGTACTGTGAAGAGTAAGAAAAATCTTAAGAGTCCTACGCAAAATCTTCATGATCTTGCCTGAACATCCGAGTAATACGAAAGTATTTACAATGAAGATGGAAATCCTTCTTGAGCGAATATCAAAAAGCTCATGGTAGGTGACTTGTGCGATTCTTTATGAATCAAACTTGTGATAACTGGAAAGCAACATTGGTTTAATTCTTAACTGAATTTAAACACGTTCCAGGCCTCTACGCAATACCTTAGTGATCTTGCCAGAACACGTAGAGTGACACTCTATAGTGTTCACAGTGATGACTGGAAATCCTTCTAGTGTTAACCTCAAACATCACTTGATAGGTAACTTGCAAGATTCTATTCGAATCAAGCTCGTGACAACTGGAAAGCAACGATGGTGCGGTTCTTAATTGAATTTCACTTGTTCTAGGAACATGAATTGACAGCTTCAATCATACGGATAATTCTATCCAAATGATTCACTCTTTATGTTCGCAGTCAGCTTTGGACGGTCGAATAAAGAGAACGGGTTTACCCGCGAAATCTTGTCAAGGAGGTTCTTAATTGAAACTACCTGCTACAAGTACGATATTTTATATCGTCCAACGGTCTTCACCGACCGGAGGTAAAATGCTACCGAATTAGAATGAAATGTTCAAGGCCATTTCATCCGTGTATATGTTTTGTTGCTAACTGTGTTATGCAGCGTAACAAGAAGGTAGCATTACGGTGTACAATCCAGAAGAAATCGTCACCACATGCTTATACTGTATGTACTTAATACTTCATCAAATTCAAGAAAGTCTAAAAGTCAAGTCTTCCACTGTATCAAACTCAGAAGCTTTCGAGAATTTATAAAAGTATAAGTATGTGGAACATGAAGTCACGAGGAGGCAAATATCACAAGTGATGAATGCACAAGGTCAAAGCAAGGACACATGCTCAAGACCAAAGTCAAAGATCTCATCAGCATATTTACAAGAACAAGATTGAAGACTCAAGCATAGTATACTAGGTTTAAGATTTTATAAAATGGTGTGACCTCCCTTAGGGGGAGGTTGTTGGAAATACGTTTTTCCAAGGAAATTCTCGGTCACATCATTATTAGCATAGATCACGAGTTATAGATTATTTAGGACATTGTAACTTGGAGTGACCTCCCTTTGGGGGAGATTGTTGGAAATACGTTTTTACGTATTTAAAAAGGATCGGTCACTCCAATAATATATTCAAGTATTGGGCTCGTGATCCATTAAGTATACATATAGTCCATATAGCCCACATGTAGGGAGGGCTATATATACCCCCTCCTAGCATGTTAGGAGGGGTTGGTTACTTTGTTATTTCACACACATTCACTTAATCAACCATTCTTCTCTTTCTCTCCTTTCTCTCTCTTCTTTCTCTCTCTAAGTTATTCCTCCTTTCCTTCCATTCAATAGATAATTCATACATTGCACAATCCATAGAAAACGTAGACATACAGATTGTTTGGACCCGAATGTTGCCTGTTGTTGCCTTGAATTGTATCAGTACCTAAGTTGCAAAAGTCCCTAAATTCATGAGCCGTTAACTATCTTCTGACTTGATGTTGTGAGTTGGGAATAGCCACTTATTCTAATAATAGTACTATTGAGCTGACGACCTTATCCAAGACCAGGGCTGTATGCTGAGTAACCTCTGGGAAGGATAATTTTACGAGAATGAGAATGTGGTATACTTGCAACTGATACCCTAGTAGGGGCACTGGAATTCATCTAGTCATGTCGGCTTTAGGCGTGGGTGACTAAGTTAAGGGGTCAGTGGCTTGAGCTTTATATAAGTCTATAGCTATTGCTATAAGCCATATTGCCTGAATAATAGATTGTATGATCAACAAATCTACTAAATGATCTTGATTTATTTTTCTCTTGAGTTCAAATGACGATTTGGAAAACCTATAGACTCGCTCAACCGTTGTGTTGATGATCTTAAGCATGTATTTCAGGTGATTGAAGTTGATGAATCGCGGAGCTTGCTAGAGAAGGATTGCGGGTTGCTTTTGTGGTGATTGGTCTAAAACAGATTTCTTTCCCTTATGTCATAAAAATAATAATGTATGGTCATGTACTTTGTTAAATTGTTTGTTGATTAAATGAAATCTTTGGGGGACCTAAATGTTACTCTAATATCTCTAAAATTGTTTTACTTAGGATCGATTGTTTTAGACAATGGTTAAATTATATCCTTTTATATTTCAAATGTATCATTTTGAGATTGTTTAAAGTATCTTTTGTAACGATGTTTGTGTTTAGCAACCAAATATGTATTTCCACTGCGCAATGTAATTTGGGGGTGTTAAAAGCTAACCCTAGATCCATCATGTATTGATTGTAAACGCATTAAAAACAGTTTAATTAAAAAGGGTATTGATGATTTTACCTTAGAATTTTTGAAAGAAGAAAAATAAATGAAGAAACCTAAAACCACCATTGATGCAAACTTGAAGGTGATCTCCAGGGGTTTTATGAAGTGTTTTGGTTAATAAAAAGTCGTAATATAGTTTACTAACAAGTCCTTGGCCCATTACAAAAGCCTGGTTCTCCTTTTTCCTTTTTTTCCCTTTTCTTTTTCTTTCTTGCGTCCCAAAACCGACTATTATATATATTTTTATATTTTTTTATTACTTATTAATATATTATTAATAATACCTTAATATACCTTAATTTATTTCAGCTCCTAAAGCATCTGAAACCTCAAAACCGTAAAACTAGTCAGTTTTACGCGTATACCGTAAAAGACGTAAAAATATACAGTTTAATAAAAACTCTTGAAATATGAATTAAACTAAAAAACTAAGTCCTAAAAGACTTAAAACCAACTCGAAAAATTATTCATGTGACTAATTACCTTATCCGAGACCTCAAAATGCTAAACCCTAAATAGTAAAAATACGATTTACTGTATTACATATACGTACACATAAAATATCAAAATAACGCCATCTCATTTGATAGAGTCACTACCTTGTGAGCTCATGAACGTAAAAACATCACACATCGTCTCACTCACAAGGTACCCCGTACCTAAAGACGGTATCCAAACCACAATCTATGCACACCAATTAGCACATAAACACGTAAAGACACGTAACTTGCACAAAATAAAACTAAGTGACGAATCTCAAAACCGTGGTTGTCACATTCTTCTTTGCTTTTATAAGTTAGATTCCTCATAACTTATTTGAGTTTACTAAGAGTCTTTCAAGTGTTCTAGTTTATTTACAAGCTATTATGCAATCCTGAAGAGGATCTCAATCTATTCAAAGGGACATATTCTATTTTCAGATTTCTAATTTAATGAAACATTTTCTTAAAAATAAAGTTCATTAAAAACTTTTGTCACTTAAAAATAAAAGTGAGTTTTAGAAAAACTAAATCCTTGATCACTTAGTTAGGATGAGAGCTTGTTTATCATACCTTAAGTAATAATGGATGAAATGAAAAATACTTGAACTCAAGAATTTGATTTTCCTTATTGTCATAAATGCTTGTTTTTATATATTTTCGTAATCAAAACCAAGTGATACTGAAAAATGAAAGTAACGTTTTTAGGCATCATTGCATTAAAAATATCTCATTTTTTGATTCCGATAATACATAAAATCAATCAAGTATGAAAACAAAATTTTTGAAGACGAGTTTATTAAGCAAAAAGGTAGCAAAAGTCTTGGAGGTAGAGAAGAAACGAAATTTGCTAATGCTCCCTCTTGGTACTTACTCCCCTTGCTTGGGGCACCAAGGAATCGAGCTATGGTGACAAGCTACATAGAAGGGTTAGAAGAAGAAAGGAGACACCCGACAAGATATAACAAAGGTCACACAATAAAAGGAATAAGAAGAGAAGAGAAAGATATCCAAGATCCATAAGAAATCATGTTAATCCAAAAACCTGAAAATATACAAGGAAAAAATAAGTCATACAAAGATGTATGAAACACAAGCCTAAAACTGAAGTATGAATCTAATCCTAGTTACACTAGGATTCTAAGATTTGCTTAAATTAGATGTCTTATGGATAAGCAACCCACATGCTTAATTAGAAGACGAAGTAGTAGCGGAATTTGGTGGTGGAGGCTTGGCAATTGTCTCATAGTCATAATGGATAGGAGGCTTTATTAAGAGACTCTTGATGTAAATCAAATCCTCATAGATATAAGCCATAGAAAGATGTTGATATTGACTACAATGACAATATGTTCCATGATGCATGACATCATCATGTGAAGGAAGAAAAAAACAAAAGGGAAGTGGTGGAAAAGAAGAGTTTCCAAAATCAATTTTCTTAGAAGGAGAAGAAATTTGATTGAATGTGTTCTTGGTTAAATTTGGATTGAAAGAAATTGGGGAAAATAGAGGAGAATCAAGGCTTTCATTTGGTGAATAAGACATTTTGATTTGAGAAATGGATGCAGAATGCTTAGGGTTAAGTAGAGAAAGCACAAGATATTTTGGGAGTGGTCAAAGGCTTGAAACAAAGATTCCAAAAAGTGTTAGAGCAATTTTGGAATTTTAGAAAACCCGAATTGGGTGGCTTCTGCCCGCGGTTCGTTATCACTGCCTGCAGTTCCATAAATATATTTAGCCGCTGGACAATTAAAGAACCGCCCATAGAGGGTGCGATTTGGTGGACAAGGAGAATTTTCCAATTCAGCAAATCCTAGTTTTCTAGTCTAACTTATCATAGAGACGTGCTTAAGAGCAATAAAAGACTAAGAAACACACAAGAACTCAACAAATACGACTTTGAGCAAAATACATAGATTTTAAAGTAAAATCGATGTTGGAGGTGTGATTATCTAGACATATAGTCATGACACATTGATCGTTCATAGTTTAATGTTGTTCTCGCTATATTTGAGTGACTCATACATATTAATTATGTATGCTTAATTTCAATAGCAAGAAACCATGAAAAAACATTTTTAGATTGAATTAACAATGCAAAAACATTTTTCGACCATTTTCGAAAGAACTTTGAGATATTTAAAATAGAGAAGAGAAGTTTTCAAAAAGAGTTTAAGAGACTCAATAACTCAAATCTAAAAAAGACTCAAAAGAGAAAAGACTCGATTAAATAAAATGCGCAATTAAGGTATATGTTCCATTAAACCTAGACCTAGATGCAAGTAACTAAATGGTTCCCTCTTAAGTAGCAGTGAAGACGTCGGCTAAGTTTTCTACCGAGGGTACCTTCTCAATCAAAATGTTCCCTTTTTGAACATTATCCCTAAGGAAATGGTGGCGAATCTCTATGTGCTTAGTTCACGAATGTTGAACGGGATTCTTACTAAGGTCTATTGCACCCTTATTATCACACATGATGGGAACATATTGAGTGTAATCCCGTAATCAACAAGCACTTGCTTCATCCATAGAGCTTGTTGACAAGCTTTACCGGCACTCACATACTCGGCTTTCGTGGTGGATAGAGCAAGAACTGTTTGTTTCTTAGAGAACCAAGAAGTTAAACAACAACCCATGAAGGTAGAAACTCTTCTAGTGCTTTTCCGGTCCACATAGTCTCCCGCATGATCCGAGTCTGTATATACTATGATTTTTACGCCGGTCCCATTTGGATACCATAATCCTAAATGTATATTGCCTTTAATGTATCGGAAGATGTAACACCCCCAAATTACCACGCAACAGAATACCACCTTGGGGCGCTAATCATAGCACATCACACACAATCATAGACAACGACCTCAAAAGAGACGTTAAAATAATACAAACCTTGTCTAAAATATTCCCATCCCAATATATATAAAATCAGAGTAGCGTTTAGTCCCAAAAATCGTTACCAACAAATCACATTCATTAAAGACTTTAAAGGTCATTTATTCAATTCAAATGATGGAAAACAAATATAAAGTTTAGACAAGTAAGCACCAACTTCCTCCTCGCATGCTCCGCTGCTATCCATCTTGTTTACCTGAAATACATGTTTAAAATCATCAACACAAAGGTTGAGCAAGTCTATAGGTTTTACAAATCATTTTGAACACAAGCAAAGATTATAAGTTTGTGGCATACTTGAAGGCAACAAGCATCAAATAATAATTTGCATCAACAATAAATTGTATATAGAATAAATTGCATTAAGCTCATGGAACCGAACCCTTAGACACTCCCATATCAGTCTAATAAGACGAGAGATTTATTAATTGTCATTACCTCCAGAGTATAGGCACATTGCCGTGTATCAGACTTCTCAATACAATATGTTCAAACAGTGTGTATGTTAGGCCTAAGCTTCTATGAACAAGTCCACACACACTGAACCAGGGCGGCTCCCTCATAGATCTATTAATTGTACTAGCGGTTAACCTATCATAGGTTAATTAACGGTCCACAATTGAGGATTTAACAAAGGCAATCACTTAATGCAATTCAAAGGCACCCACCGGTCCATTCATAGAGGTACAAGCATACCATAAAAGACTTGTGTTCTAAGTTTATAAAAAACATGTATTCCTCCTCGCGGGTTTAAAATCATTTACAAAATAGTATAAAAGCGAGGCTATAGACTTACCTTAGTTGCAGACAATCAGCAGAATACAAGTATCAACACCACACGGCATATCATAACCCAATACTGCTTCACATAATTATCAACAATGCATCATAATCTATACGGCTTGATTCCAATAGTCGTAATACACCATAAATAGCTAATAACCATGTAGCGTCAACAATATCCTTTCACGGTCGTAATTAATTCCAACGGCTATGCTCCAATCGTTTAGTGAGGTATATGTTTTGATGTTTTCCTGATGGATGGTTACATCAACTCGACACAAAATAAAATAATATAATTCAACTCGTAAAACTTTGGTGGTTGGCCAAGTAAAATAAAATAACAAAACAAATCATATAATATATCCAGTATATATTTTATAGGTGAAATAACGCACATAATTCATGTCGTAAGTTATTATTTAGAACACACATTTAAAAATGTATTTCTTAAATTATATATTATATCCTTCGGTTATAATAGTGTATACAAAGTTATTTTTATATATTCGACACTCGTTTGAAAATCATTATATAACTCATAGAAATTTATTTACCATCTATAAACGTTATATTTCATATTAACTAAAATAATACGTTTCAAAAATTATTATATAACGTAGTTATTCATTAATTATTTCTATTATAAACGTATACATTTTTAGTAAATTTCGGCATGACCTTGCCATTTTTATAACGTTTCCATGTGTATAAAATACATAATTTTCTCCACTTTTATAAATGAATATCCAAGTAATATTTTCCTCAATTAATATTCAAATTAAGGTATCTTTAATCAATATAATTATTATATTAATTATATATTCCCACTATTAATATTTGAATTACATCCTATATTTCAATCAATACCCTAATTAATATATATTAATTATATATATTTCCACCATTAATATTTTAAATACTTTCCATATATCCTCAAATAATTTTATATTTTAATACATCATTTATTAATAATAATATTAATAACAATATCCTCTAATATGTATTTATTTATTTATTTTCTTATATGTCCTCTAATAATTATATACCTCACTATATTAAATAATTATTATTATTATAATATTTTCATAATCTTCCACTTTGTATTTTATTATACTCTTTATCTATTTAATTATTTATTTATACCTAATAATTAATATTAATTGTATAAATTTATAATTACTAAACAAAAAATAGCAACAAATATTATCACCACCACAACCCAACACCAAAAAGGTGCGGTTGTGGCTGTAACCGCCGACCGGCCGCCACCACAGTGGTGGTTTGGCGGCGTCAGCCCTCTTTTATTATCAAAACTAAGGCCAATAACCATCAATATAATAGAATAATTAAGATTTTGTCAAATACATAATATAACCACCATGCATGGGTAGATCGGGACAAGATCAAAAGGTTTTTGGGGTTTTTAAGGTTAATCTATGTGTTCTTATCATAGATCCATCACCCACACACCACCAATCCGCAGCGACGGCGCGAATACCACCGCCACAGTGGTGGCGGTTGTGGTGGTCAAAGGAGGCAGCGGGGAGGCCATATGGGAGAAAAAGGATCGGAATAAATTGAAAGATTTATCAAAATACTCGCCGGAAAAGATGAAGATCCGCCGGAAAAAATGAAGGTCCGCCGGAAAACTCGCCGAAAATGTTTTCCGGCGGCGGCACACTGTTGGCAGCCATGGGAGAAAGTTTAGAGCTTGTGTGTGTTTATTTGATGAAAAATGAGATTAATTGAGCAAAAATTCCTTTTATACTAAAAAGTATAAATTGAAATTGGCAAGGAGATAGAAGTATAGGGTATATTTCATAAATACTTTATTTACTTTTGTACAATAAGCGTTCGAGGCTCGTTTGGATGACTTAACGGACGATTCAAGTCACGGGACTTGCGCCATAGGTTTTAAAATCATTTTTCTAATAAATATGAGTCCTTACTTCGTCGCGTTTCGAAAACATTTGCTATTAATTATTTAAACGCTCGTTTAATCATTTCTAGCTATTTCGGTTAGATTTTAACTTTAAATAAAACGTAAACTCTAATACTCACGTTATTAGCAACGTTTTAGAATATAATTAAAATTACTATTTCTTCATATTTTCAACATTTTAGTTTTGAATCGTTTCGACTATTATTTTTATTATTTTCGATCAGTCCGACACTTAAAACGTCGAAAAATACTATAAGGAATTAAATAATAAATATTTAATTTATGACACGTAAACGTAAAAATTTAAAATTTCTCAGTTCGTCAAATAATAGAAAATATTCAAAATAAATTTGAATTTAGCTAACAAGATCTTCGTTAAATTATCAAAAATAAATAACAAGTTTCGTAAATGTTCGATAAATCTTAATTTAAACGTTGGTCAAAATTTTCGGTTTGTTATATCATTCACTCCTTTTAGGAAGCGACGTCCCGGCGCTTAATTCGTATTCGATAGTTTTCAGTCAAATAGTGAAGAGTGAAAAACAGGCAAGTCATCGTCTAGGTTCCAAAGAAGGTCAAAATATATTATATGGTACACGTTCTCTACGATCGGAGGTCACTGGACAATGCCGTCTCAACAACTTACGATCATTCAGCTAGATCACATGCCACATAAGTATCTAAAAGCAAAAGTCAATCATAAAAATCAAATACAGATTTCTACCGTTATCATCAAGTAAACCTTAAATGAACCCTTCGATAATAGTAAGTAAAATTACAACATCTTCACATCTATGATAAATCTCCGTTGATAACTTGATCCTCAGTCAAGCCACAAATACACACATAAATCCTGGTGACGCTTAAACAAGTCGCCTATTCTCGGAACAGTCAGTGGTTCTTAACAATCTGCTTATAAAGCTTGCGATCATCGAGACACATTAGAAATGGTCCATCAAAACAAATCAAAATTCGAGAGGATTTAAACGGGTTACTCGTACATAGATGATAGTTGACGATAATCATAATGACGACGACACTGAACGATTCTTACCAACGAAACATGATTCGAATGAAGACGTACGCATACCAAACATCCATAAATCGAGTCAGACATACTTGGGCCGACTCATTTATAACTCCTTGTCTACATCAAAAGGCGTCCCCTTTCATGTATACAAGATTTTATAAATTCACGGTTCGGGAACTTATAACTTTCTTGTTCAAATGAAAAGGCGTCCCAATCCAATTCAACAAAACGATTATAAGTCAACCTACTCAAGTATTACTACCTCTCAACACGATATCATATCAAAATACCATAGTAAATACAAGGTGCCAATAAACTTACATCATGATTTCCGCACTCAAACGTCCCATTCTATTTGAATAAGGAAAACACAACAATCTAAGGTCCAATGTTTAAAATTTTCTTATTCAAATGTCCCAATCCATTTAAATAAGACCACCTTAAACGACTTATAGTTGGGCGAGTTAAAACCTATATATCAAAATGTCCAATTCCATTTAGATACACAGTATTAAGTCACTCAACCGAATGACAACTACGAGCATGTCATTGTTGTACCCAAACTATATATATTTGATTAGGATATATATATATATCTTAAGTCCAACATTGGCATCCTCCTTTCGCCAATAAAACATAGTCATATAAAATCAAATCAACATCGCATTACGTAGGAGATATCTTCTTGGATAAATGATTCTTCAAAATCATAAGCAGTAACGAAAACACAAACATCACATTTATCAATTACGTTTTAAAAGGAGATGTCCAAAAATGGCACATCACGATACGATGATAAAAATCGAACTTAAACAAGTTGATATGCGATAGGTTATGAAACCATATATACATACTCAAAGTATCAAACGAGTTTCACACTCGCATTCAGATATACATAATCATCAAGATCGGTGATTGGCAGTGAGGCCAAATCCAATACAAAACCGCATTATAAAATGTACGACAATCATTCAAGGACCATTGCTTCGATCACAAAGCCTTCAATATCACAGTATATTCATAAATATACATACTACTATTGCTACATACACATAGGTTCACATAATGACAATCAATCATAAAGTAATACAAGAATAGCCTTACCGGAGCCATGCGGAGTAGTTGCGTGCTTAAAACTTTTTAAGACACACCAAAAGTAATAGTTTAGGACATTTTCAAAATCGACCTAGTTCTCTATAACTTGTGGCTCTGATACTAATATGTAACACCCCAAATTACCACGTAGCAGAATACCACTTTGGGGCGCTACTCATAGCACATCGCACACAATCATAGACAACGACCACAAAAGAGACGTTAAAATAATACAAACCTTCTCTATAATATTCCCATCCAAATATAAATATAATCAGGGTAGCGTTTAGTCCCAAAAATCGTTACCAATAAACCACATTCATTAAAGACTTTAAAAGTCATTTATTCAATTCAAAGGATGGAAAACAAATATAAAGTTTAGACAAGTAAGCACCAAATTCCTTCTCGCATGCTCCGTTGGTAATGAAGTATGACTTGTATGTGATAACCCGAACCCGCGGTCATTATTTAATAATATTTTACGAATATTTTTGAAATTTTTGATAAGTTGAATGATATGACGGTTGATGGTTTAACTTAAAACCGACGTTGAAGGTCTTATTTTTACCGTTTTACTAAGAGCGAGGATTATTAGTGATGACGATATTGACGGATGCCCGAAATATTATGTTTTATTATTTGTTGTTTCGACGTTTATATTTTTGACGTTTTTATTTTAGTTGCGTATTAAGTCGAACCGGGATCATATTATCATCATATTTTGAGTTCGTTTTAACTTTTGAAAATTTATTTTTATGAAACCCGAGCCTCGTAAATACTTTCAAAATTGACAATTTACATTTTCTACCTTTTAAACTACTTAATTGCATTTTGGACCAAAACTATGAAAGATTGGCAAAAATTACCCCTCCACCACTACTATAAAAGGATTTTCCACTATAACAAAACACATACAATATTATTTTAAAAAATCCACCCAGCACCCCTTGTTCTCTCTTTTTGCCATACAAACCAACAACAAAAACCCATTTGATCTTGATGATCAAGTTTGAATCAAAGAAATTTAAAAGAAGCCTCATCTCTAATATTCAAAGGAGATTCTAATGGTGTAATTTTTGTACACATGTAACAACTTTTGAAATTGTGGTATGATACAAGGTGGTTTGATCTAATTTCTTGTTATATAGTTGTGGTTAGTGTTGTTATATATATATTTTAAGTATTGTATGTTTGAATTTTTGAGTGGGTAAATCTTTGGATGATCATTCAAGGGTGTTATAGGTGAGATGACTTGTTTATACTGTTATTAGGATGATATTAGGCATAGGAGATTGAGTAAAATGGGTTGAAAAATTGATCTAGTATGACTTTTAAAAGGGTATTTTAGATCAGTGGGAAAAACATAAATTTTGGGTACTTTACTGTTTGAAAATGGGTAAACTAATATCATAGGGCTGTAGAGAATTTCGTTAGCTTAGATTTGATATAAAGTAGAGCTTCTTGCTCCAAACAAGCAAGAAGTTATGATGAGTTGATTATTCGTGTACCAGGAGACGAGTATCGACACAATCCGAAGTTGTTGTCGATATTTGGATCGAATCTCGGGGACTATAGAATGAGTTGTGGAAATGATCAAGGTCTAATGTTAGGTTCTAAACATAGGGTTGTGAGTCTATTTTCAAACTCAAGTGTCGGGTTTGTAAACGGGATTGTTTAGAATGGTCAAAATGGTTGTATGATTCGGTGACGTAAAACTGTCCGATTTTTGTAGTTCAAAGATGTGTCGGGCAGGAAACTTTAAAAGTAAAATCTTTTGATGGCCTTTTAATAGGACATTCTATATATATTAAGTGATATCTCTGAGTAGTATCATATGTATTTGACGTGTTTAAGTTGGGTAAATAAGCTCGTACATTTGGTATGTGCCGGCATATTTTTATTGAAAGAATAGACTAATAGAGTAAACATATAAAAGGAAATAAAAGTATCACTTGTATTGTTTTTCTTTTGGGTTTGTTATGATTTTATTATTTTGTGTTTAATATTATTAAGTATGGATCTTACTCGAGTTTATTATTAATGAACGCGCCTTATTTGATAGGTTGCGGTTTTTGTGTTTATCGGGCATCAACTATCGTCGAAGATTGTCTTGCTACTTCTATTACTCAAGGTGAGTCTATAGCCTCGCTTTTGTACAAGTTGTTTTGAATGATTTTAAAACCCGCGAGGGGGATACATGCTTTTTGAAAATAAATGGAACACAAGTCATGAATAATTGTCTGGACCCGTATGTTGCCTTTGGACCCGAATGTTGCCTGAATTGTGTTGAGTACCTAGTTGTAGAAGGCCCTAAATACATGAACCGTTAACTATTGTCTTGCCATTATGTGGGTTGGAAATAGCCACTTAAACAATTGATAGTACTATCGGGGTTGACACCCCTATCCAAGACGATAGTTAGTACGTTGAGTGCGTTGCTCGGACGGATAACTTGAATAAGAGACAAGGTAAATTTACAACGATTACCTTAAGACGGGCAATGGTTTCACTTTTATCATGCCGACCTTTTGGCGGATGATTGGTCATAACGGGTCGGTGTCATGAGCTTAAATACAATTGTATAACTTATGCTATAAGATGAAATGCCTGATCAATAGATTGTGACGACAATTCTATTAAATGATTATGATTTATTTTTCTCTTGTGTTCAAATGATGATTTGGAAAACCTATAGACTTGCTCAATCGTTGTGTTGATGATTTTAAGCATGTATTTCAGGTTTGAAGTTGATTGATGATGGAGCTTGCTAGAGAAGGCTGCGGGTTGCTTTTGTGGTTGATGAGTCTAAAACTGATTTCTTTCCCTGTTTGTCATAAAAATAATTATGAATGGTCATGTACTTTAGTAAAAATGTTTGTCGTTTGGTTGAAAATTTTGGGGGACCGACACGCTACTCTGATTATTAAACTCTTGTTTTAATTGGGAACGATGGTTTTAGACAAATAATTAAATTACCTTCTTTTATATTTGAAATGTCTCATTTTGAGATCGTTAAAAGTGTGTTGTGTAATAATGTTTGAGTTTAGCACCTCAAATGTGTATTTCCGCTGCGCAATGTTATTTTGGGGGTGTTAAAGATTGGTATCAGAGCCTTTTAGTTATAGAGAATTAGGTCGATTTTGAAAATGTCCTAAACTATAACTTTGCTGTCGAAAATATTTGACAAAAATACGCAACTTCTCAGCAAGGCTCCAGTAAGATTATTTTAGTTTTGTTATTGTATTATAGATGTATCTCTTAAAACCGAAATGATTTTTAGAGTATTTATTAAGTAAATACTATGATGATATATTGATGTTTTTGAAAGTACGTTGAGTACATGTATTGTTATTTTCTTTATGCAATGCATATGTATATAATTTTAAATAATGACCTTATATACCACCGAGGGTCTAGGAAAGTAGACCAGATGATGAATGAATTTACAACTGATTTCTTGTGACTTGTATCGGGTATGAGGAAGTTTGATTAATTGATGTATGATAGATATGTGGTTGAAAGTTGTGTGATTAGGAGGTTTTATGTGAATGAAAATTGTTCCAAAGGTTGTATCTAGTAGGTGGAGCTTAGAGTTTGTTAGGACTTGAAAGATAGACGAGATTGCTAGTCTTAGGTTGATGGTGATAAATTTGTTTGCTTGAATTAAAAGGTTTAAAGAGGAGTAGGTAAGGTTTGAGGGATTGGGTGAATGGGAGTCTCATGTGAGATCAATTTTGGAAATTTAGGAATGATGAAAGCCGTACTGAGATTTGTTTTGTGATTAATCTACCGTGTAGGAGTGAGTAATTGAACTTTGGGAGTGAGCTGCCAATCATGTTATGGATTTGATCTTGAGGTGCGAAAGGGAAATAGATGAGTGTGAGGAAGCTGACAGCAACCTTAAGGAGAATGAGGAGCCGGTATTTAAGAAACTAATGGCGTAATGGATTTCTTTGTATTTTATTTTCTTTCTGTGATCGAACTTATTTAGACTTTGTGTCGTAGCATTGTGATGAAACTTATTATCTTTTAAGTTTGATAGGTAGATGCTTGTAGTGACAGACATTGCAACTATCCTGTTGAATCCTCAACGCAATCTAAATTACTCTCATGATCTATGATGTGTCCTTATTAACTCTTTTGAGTTTTGGATTGATGAACCCTTGTAGTTTGTGTTGTTCGTGCATGTAGTATTCATGAGATGTCCTGATAAAGAAATCCTTCTCTTATCTTGATATGTATACTTATCATGTTTCTTTCTTCTGTGATGATAGAAGAAGGAGTAGAGGAAGCATATTTCGGTCATTAGCGGATCGCTGCATGACTAAGTTTCATGAAATATGCCGCCAAAGCTAAAAACTGCTACTGTGAACATTATGATTGAACGAGTTGTTACTAGAGCACTTGAAGCTGATCGTGCTACAAGGAATCAAGGTGCTGAACATGTTGCTGCTGGGAATAATGATGATGCTGCTGATCTAGTTGGAAGTGTTGCTGCTGTTCCGCAGGTTCCAAGAGAATGTACGTATGTTAGTTTTATGAAGTCTGTTCCTACTCAGTTTCGTGGTACTGGTGGTGCTTTAGAATTACACCGATGGATTGAGAAGATAGAGAGTACATTTTAGATAAGTGGGTGTTCTGAAGCCAATAAAGTGAAATTTGCTGCTGCTACATTTCAGGATGATGCACTAAGTTGGTGGAATAGTCAAGTGGCTACTATAGGATTAGTTTTGGCTAATGGTAGGACATGTACCGTGATTAAAGGATTATTTTCTACTAAGTTTTGTCCTGAGGAGGAACTAGGACGATTGGAAGACGATTTGAGGTACTTAGTTTTAAGAAATGATAATATTACTGCTTATACTAGGAGGTTTTCTGAGCTGTGTTTGTTATGTCCTGATGCTTTTCCGAATGACCGTAAGAAGATGAAGCAATACATTAAAGGATTGTCTAGTAACATCAAGGGTGAGACTACTTCTTCAAGACCTAAATCTTTCGATTAAGCTGTTCAGATGGCGCATGCTTCAATGGACGTGAAGTTGCAAGATAAGAAAGATAACATTGCTGAAAGCAATAAGAAAAAGTGGGAATCTGCTCAGTCCAGCTAGAATCAAGGTCAGAATAGTAGGAATATTCATAATAACAATAACCAAAGACAGAACCGAAATCAGTATTTAAACTATGGAAGGAATGATGGGATTCGTGATGCCACTGTCTTTGGAAATAACAAGATAAATCCCAAGTGTGTTTGTTGTACCTTATACCATGTAGGTAATTGTCCTCCTGCTTACCGTAAGTGTGGACAATTTGGTCATAAAGTTGCTAAGTGTAGGACAAGAGGATTAGTTACTGGAATTAGTACCCCTGGAGTAGTGATATATTTTCAATGTGGTGAGAAAGGACACAAGCAAGGAAATTGTCCAAGGAGAGGAAATCGACAAGATGGGAATGCTGCCGCTCCAGCTTATGTTTTGGGTGATGCTGATAAATCCTAAGGTCTGAACGTTGTAAATAGTGTGTTCTTATTGATGTTCTTTATGTTAATATGTTGTTTGGTTTAAGATCAGACATAAACTGTAGAAATGTAAAGATTAAGTTGCTTTATCAATGGAGAATTAGTAAGATTGACAATTAACTATAATGTGAAGTTAACCGATGGAAAGGTTGTTAGTGTTAGTTTTATACTACGAGTGTGTTCCTTGAATTTAGGGAAGTAGGTGTTTAATATCGACTTGATAATCATATAGTTTAGATTTGAGATGTTGATTATTAGTATGAACTAGTTAGTTGTGCTTGGTGTTGATGTTTGAGATTGAACCAATCCCTACTATACATTGATAACTACTCGCTTAGATTATGCTGAAAAGCTGAGTGTTGACCGTGAAAGATGATGAGTGAACTTTCTGTTTGAGAAGTATCTTGTTTGGAGATGAGGGAGTACGTGGAAGAGGGATATGATGTATTTTTAGCTCAAGTAACTAGTGATAGTGTAATTGAGAAGAAGTTATGAAATGTGTTAATGATTCTAGAGTATTATGAAGTTTTCCTAAAGTTTTGCCGGGTTTACTGCCGTTTCGTGAAGTGGAATTCGTGTCGATTGAGTGTTGTAAGTGATAGGTGTAGTTCTCTTGCGTTTCATTGTGTAGTGCTTCTACGTTTCGTTGAGTAGTATTTGTACGCCTTATCATTTGGCACCGTCAGAGTAGAATGAGTTAGCCGGTCAACTGCGAGGATTGATGGATAAGGGATGTATTAGATTAAGTTATGTTACAATGGCAATCACATGTATTGTTTGTCAAGAAGGATGGATTGTTTCGGATGTGTATTGATTATTGAGAGTTTAACAAATTGACAGTCAGAAATCGGTATCCATTACCGAGGATTAATGATTTGTTTGATCCTTGCAACTGGTCTGGGTCCAGTGTGTACTCAAAGATCTCTTTGAGGTCTGGTTATCATTAACTGAGAGTTAGAGAGGAAGATATTCCTATAATTATTTTTCTTACTTGATGTGGTTACTATAAGTTTCAAGTGATGTTTTTGGAATTGACGAACCTGTTTGCCGTATTAATGAACTTAGTGTATTATGTGTGTAAGATGTGCTAGGATGAGTTAGTCATTGTATATATTGATGATATTCAATGTTATTCCAACAGGAAAGGAGGAACATAAGTAGCATATGAGGATAATTTTGGAATGGTTGAAGAAAGAAAAGTTGTATGCAAAGCTCTTTAAGTGTGAGTGTTGGTCGTAAGTAGTGCATTTTCTGGGGCGTGTGATTGACAACAAAGGTATTCGTGAAGATCTTACCAAGATTGAAACGATTAAGTATTGGTCGGTACCAATGACGCCGACGGAAATCAGTTAATTCCTTGGTCTAAGCTGGGAATAATCGGAGGTTTATCGAAAGGTTTTCACTGATTGTTGAACCATTGATTAAGATGACTAAGAAGTATTAGATGTGTGAGTCCCACTTATACATCTAAATTTTAAGTTTCGAGATCTGATCCTTATCAGATGAGGAAGCTATATTCTGAACACTGAAGGGTAAGTTGTGTTTTGAATTGATGTTGTCATTGTTGGAAAAATCAGAAGGATTTATAGTTGGTTGTGATGTATTTCATAAGGGTTATGAAGTTTTGGTAATGGATTTGATATTATGGAAATATTAATTGTATGGAATCAAGTGTGTAGCAATTAAGGATCATAAGAGTTGTCTCATATTCAATTTCTTTGGAAGGCAAAGGAGATGATAGAGGATCACCAGTTATAAAATTTCGAGTACTTGAGTATGTTGGTGGTTATGACTGTGAGTGATTACGACTATGAGATTCCCTACCATCCGGGAAAGACGAATGTGTTAGCTGATGCACTTACCAGTAAGGAAAAAGGAAAAAGCTTATAAGGTTTGAGTTTTGGTGATGACAAGAAGTGTGGAATGGATAGAAAGGATATTGAAATTTTAAGTTAGTGGTCTGATAGGAAAGGATGTCAAGGTAAGTGATTTCAACATTTTGTCAAACTTAAGGAACGGATTTTATTGTAAAGTCAAGTGAGACATAGAATATTGAGCACTCCTAACATATCTGAGTTGAGAGAGTGAGACTTAGTGATGAAGGAATCTCATAAGTCAAGTAATCGATACATTCTGATTTGAGTAAGGGTGAAAGTTGAGTTGAGTACTGCGTGTTATACAGGTACTGACGGACAAAGTGAAAGGACGATTCGAACATTGGACGATATACTTGTGCGTGTGTGATTGACTTAGGAATTGTTGGAATTCTTATACGACAATGGTTGTCATGCTAGTAATGAGGCTGTACTGTTTAAAGATCCACAAAGAACTTCAATTTTCAAAGGTTAAAGATCGTGAGTTATGAACGTAAGTTAGGTTTTCGGTGCATTGAAGAAATGTAGGTGGAATTGAATGAATGAACTAGAATTGATGTTGGTAATTACTGATAAGATTATATAGGTTAAGGATCGTTTATCAGTAACAAGGAGTTGTCCGAAGAGTTATGTTGGCAATCGAAGGAAATCGATGGAATTTTAAATTGGGAAACGTGATTATGCTTAAGGTGTCGTTATGAAGGGTGAAATTTATTTTGGGAACAACAAGGAAAGAATTCAACTTGAAGATAAGTTGCTTTTCATAGAGAGAACTGTGAGGAGTTCTTAAGAGATTCAAGCATAGTAAGAATTATCTTGTGAGGATACAAGAATTCTAGGTGTGGAATCTGAATTCGTGAAGGAAGCATGAGGATTTCTTTAAAGAAAAGAGTTCTCATTTGTTCTATAAGTATGGAATATGAGTATAAGAGGGGCCGAGCGCCGGGACGTCGCTCTCTTTTAGGAGGGTAGGATGTGATAACACGAACCCGTGGTCATTATTTAATATTATTTTACGAATTTTTTTGAAATTTTTGATAAGTTTGAATGATATGACGGTTGATGGTTTAATTTAAACCGACGTTAGACGTCTTATTTTTACCGTTTTACTGATAGCGAGGATTATTAGTGATGACGATATCGACGGATGCCCGAAATATTACGTTTTATTATTTGTTGTTTCGACGTTTATATTTTTGACGTTTTTATTTTAATTGTGTATTAAGTCGAACCGGGATCATATTATTATCATATTTTGAGTGCATTTTAACTTTTAAAAAGTATTATTACGAAACCCAAGCCTCGTAAATATTTTCAAAATTGACAATTTAAATTTTCTACCTTTTAAACTACTTAATTGCATTTTGGACCAAAACTAAGCAAGATTGACAAATATTACCCCTCCACCACTACAATAAAAGGATTTTCCACTATAACAAAACACATACAATATTATTTTAACAAAAAAAATCCACCCACCACCCCTTGTTCCTCTCTTTTTCCGTAAAACCAACAACAAAAACCAATATGATCTTGATGATCAAGTTTGAATCAATGAAATTTAAAAGAAGTCCCATCTCTAATATATAAAGGAGATTCTAATGGTGTAATTTTTGTACACATGCAAAAACTTTTGAAATTGTGGTATGATCCAAGGTGGTTTGATCTAATTTCTTGTTATATAGATGTTGTTAGTGTTGTTATATATATATTTTAAGTATTGCATGTTTGAATTTTTGAGTGGGTAAATATTTGGATTATCATTCAAGGGTATTATAGGTGAGATGACTTGTTTATATTGTTATTAGGATGATATTAGGCATAGGAGATTGAGTAAAATGGGTTGAAAAATTGATCTAGTATGATTTTTAAAAGGGTATTTCAGATCAGTGGGAAAACCGTAAATTTTGGGTATTTGACTGTTTGAAAATGGGTAAACTAATTGCATAGGGTTGTAGACAATTTCGTTAGCTTCGATTTGATATAAAGTAGAGCTTCTAGCTCCAAACGAGCGAGAAGTTATGATGATTTGATTATTCGTGTACCGGGAGACGAGTATCGACACAATCCGAAGTTGTTGTCGATATTTGGATCGAATCTCGGGGACTATAGAATGAGTTGTGAAAATGGTCAAGGTTTGATGTTAGGTTCTAAACTTAGGGTTGTGAGTCTATTTTCAAACTCAAGTGTCGGGTTTGTAAATGAGATTGTTTAGAATGGTCAAAATTGTTGTATGATTCGGTGACGTAAAACTGTCCGGTTTTTGTAGTTCAAAGATGTGTCGGGCAGGGAACTTTAAAAGTAATATCTTTTGATGGTCTTTTAATAGGACTTTCTATATATTGTAAGTGATGTCTCTGAGTAGTATCATAAGTATTTGACGAGTTTAAGTTGGGTAAATAAGCTCGTATAATTGGTATGTACCGGCAGATTTTTATCGAAATAATAGACTAATAGAGTAAACATATAAAAGGAAGTAAAAGTATCACTTGTATTTTTTTCTTTTGGGTTTGTTGTTATTTTATTATTTTGAGTTTGATATTATTAAGTATGGATTTTACTCGAGTTTGATATTAATGAACGCGCCTTATTTGATAGGTTGCAGTTTTTGTGTTTATCGGGCATCAAGTACCGTCGAAGATTGCCTTGCTACTTCTATTACTCAAGGTGAGTCTATAGCCTCGCTTTTGTACAAGTTGTTTTGAATGATTTTAAAACCCGCGAGGGGGATACATGCTTTTTGAAAATAAATGGAACACAAGTCATGAATAATTATTTGGACCCGTATGTTGCCTTTGGACCCGAATGTTGCCTGAATTGTGTTGAGTACCTAGTTGTAGAAGGCCCTAAATTCATGAACTGTTAACTATTGTCTTGACCTTATATGGGTTTGAAATAGCCGCTTAAACAATTGATAGTACTATCGGGGTTGACACCCCTATCCGAGACGAGAGTTAGTATGCTGAGTGCGTTGCTCGGACGGATAACTTGAATAAGAGACAAGGTAAATTTTACAACGATTACCTTAAGAGGGTCAATGGTTTCACTTTTATCATGCCGACCTTTGGCGGATGATTGGTCATAACGGGTCGGTGTCATGAGCTTAAGCATAATTGTATAGCTTATGCTATAAGATGAAATGCCTGATTAATAGATTGTGACGACAATTCTATTAAATGATTATGATTGATTTTTCTCTTGTGTTCAAATGATGATTTGGAAAACCTATCGACTTGCTCAATCGTTGTGTTGACGATTTTAAGCATGTATTTCAAGTTTGAAGTTAATTGATGATGGAGCTTGTTGGAGAAGGCTGCGGGTTGCTTTTGTGGTTGATGAGTCTAAAACTGATTTCTTTCCCTGTTTGTCACAAAAATAATTATGAATGGTCATGTACTTTAGTAAAAATGTTTGTCGTTTGGTTGAAATTTTTGGGGGACCAAAACGCTACTCTGATTATTAAACTCTTGTTACAATTGGGAACGATGGTTTTAGACAAATAATTAAATTACCTTCTTTTAAATTTGAAATGTCTCATTTTGATATCGTTAAAAGTGTGTTGTGTAATGATTTTTGAGTTTAGCACCCAAATGTGTATTTCCGCTGCGCAATGTAATTTTGGGGGTGTTAAATTGTATTCAGAATAAAAGTACTTACCAATGCTGACTCCACACTACTGAGCTGATGGTGAGCTCCATCTTCACCCTTCTCTCCTAAAGAGGTTGAGAGAGGGGTTGCCTTCTGGGACTCTTTATGCATATCACCTCCAGTAGAGGCTAAAGGTGACGGCTCGCTGGGGTTCTTGTCCTTGGCCAGGGACTTAGTCTTCTTCAAAGCATGGCCTTGGGAATCATCATCAATCTTCTTAGAGGAAGATTGTGTGAGGATTTTCCTCTTTCTGGACTCACGTCTCACCTTCTTGGTATTAATTGTCCTTTGCTTCTTACGAGGTCCAGATGAAGCTCCAGGCTTTTTGCCTTTTAGATCCCCTTCTCCGGTTGGAGAAGTGTCTTTTGGAGCTTTATAGACTACTAGACCATCTGCTGAGCAGATGTCCAACATGGGTTGTGTAAGAGGAGGATCAATGGTGCTGACTGGAATGTTCCAGCGCGTGAGATCAAAGGTCTTAAAATTTAGTTTCTCTCCATTGATTTTTGAAAAATCATTTCCAAGATGGTCAGCAAAAAGGAGAGATAGAAATCTGGTGTAAACAACGTTTTTCTCACTAGTATTTTTCTCAAGTTTCCCATGGAGATCTTAAAAAATAAGCGTCCCAAATTCAGCTTTAATCCCCTTGGCCAGACAGTATAAAATAATTGCATCTTTTTAGTTGATCTGGTCAAGGCCTCCAGTTTTCCCCCCAAACATTCAAAAAGAATGGACATCAGCAACTTCCATCTTGGTGGCAATCAACTTCTTTTTAAACCCCTTTTTCAGTAATCTCTTTAGTATACCCAATATTTTAGAGAAATTTTTGGAAACCATAATATCATCAGGTGTAACTTCAAATTCCCTAGGGTTCTCCAAATAATCTAAACCCAAAACCTTTTTAAATAACTTTAACCCAAATCTACCATGGATCCCAACCGTGGTAGAATCAAACTCAATGGACTTCTTGTTGTTAGAATCCTCTGTTGTAAACCAAATTTTTTAGCACATTTTGAAACATCATACCAGGATCCTCAAATAAAGCATACCTTAAAACGCTTTTAGATCGACAAGTCAAAACTTGTTCCCCATGAACAGACTTATTGGATTCAGGTTTGATCAAGGTGATGTTGTTGGGTTTGAAAAAGATATCATCAATGGGATAGTTAACATGAGTGGATGGGCTGAGAGTGATCTTAGCAATCTTTGGAGTAGAAGATGATTCAGCCATTGATGTTTCTGTGTGTGTTTTGAAAGAGAGAAAGTTTGTGTGTGTTTTTTTGATAAAAATTTGTAAGAGTGGATTGAAATCCAATTGTTAGGGATTATATATAAACTTGCACTGATTTGTAAAAAGTTTTAAAAACCATTTAAAATTAAAAATATTTTAGGGTTTCTTTTGAAAATTTGGCACAAACTTTCTCATTAATGTTCTGCAAGAAGGTAATATTTTCTGTTGCTTTGAACAGTGAAACGCCCCATGTGTCAGGGAGTTGTTGACTGTGGATGGAGACGTTTGAAAGTTACTTAATTAACAAATGACACCTTTTTGAAAGAATGTTTGTTTTATTCACAAGAACATTTAATGCCATTAACTCCATTGAGTCACATGATTGATTTGTTTTAAATGTTGATGCTCAGATATGCTGAAGCTGATGGTAATACTTGTGAGCTTCAGTGCATCATATGAGGCGACTAAACCCCATATACATGTTCACATAAGTGAACAATAAATATGACATTGCACGCTCCTCTACTCAGACCTAGCTACTCAGTTGTATTAAAATTTTGTTCAACATTGCTAAAGGAACCTTTTGATGACTGGTGATTATTTGTTCAGCTTCAGTGAATCAGATAAGGCGACAAAAAATCATATACACAATCACATAAAGTGAAATAGACACATGAAATTGCACACTCCTTTACTCAGACAATGCTACTTAACACTAATCAAAATCTTTTATGAAATGCTGAACCTTCAAGCTTCTTCAATGAATGTTGAAGGTTCAGGTTTTGTATCATCAATGTTCAGCATACCAAGCTCTATTATCAATCTTTTGAAAGTTGGTTCATCCAGTGGTTTGGAGAAGATATCAGCCAATTGGTATTGAGTGGGGATGAAATGTAATTCAATGTACCCTTTCGCAATGTGATCTCTGATAAGGTGATATCTGATATCAATGTGTTTTGTTCTTGAGTGAAGGACTAGATTGTTGGATATTGCAATAACACTAGTGTTATCATAAAAGATTGGTACCTTTTCATATTCTATGTCATAATCAGCCAGTTGGCTTTTCATCCAAAGAACATTGGCACAACATCCAGCAGCTGCCACATATTCAGCTTCTACTGAAGACATGGCAACTGTTTGTTGCTTTTTTGCACTCCAACACACAAGTTTGCCACCTAGCAATTGACAGGCACCAGAAGTGCTTTTCCTGCCCAAATTGCATCCAGCATAGTCAGAATCTGAATACCCTTTGAGATCAAAACCTGAGGATTTGGGGTACCAAAGACCTAGACTTGGTGTACCTTTTAGGTATCTAAAGATTCTCTTTACAACAGTAAGGTGTGATTCCTTTGGATCTGCTTGGTATCTTACACAAAGGCATGTAGAGAATTGCATGTCAAGTATGCTTGTAGTTAAGTACATGAGTGACCCAATCATACCTTTATACTGAGTCTTATTGACTGATTGTCCATTGAGATCAGGTCCTAAGTTGTTATGGGGTACCATTAGAGTCTTCACTAAAGTACAATTGATATCATACTTCTTCAGCAGATCCTTGACATATATTTCTTGATTGATGGAGATGCCTTGATTAGATTGTTTAATCTGAAGACCAATGAAGTATGTGATTTCTCCCATCATACTCATCTCAAACTTGTTGGTCATAAGCTTGGCAAATTGTTTGCACAATTTCAAGCTTGTAGAACCAAAGATTGGTTCATCCACATAAATTTATACCAGAATGGTGTCAGTTTTAGATTTATAGATAAACAAGGTGCTATCTATTTTTCCTCTGACAAATTTATGTTCAATGAGAAATGTTGAGAGAGTTTCATACCATGCTCTTGGAGCTTGCTTCAGTCCATACAAAGCTTTGTAAAGCTTGTAGACATGATTTGGGCATTTACTACTCTCAAAACCAGGAGGCTGAGTAACATAAACTTCTTCTTTTAGGTCACCATTTAGGAATGCACTTTTGACATCCATTTGGTAGATGATGATTTTCATATAAGTGGTATAAGCAAGGAATATTCGTATGGCTTCCTTACGTGAAACTGGAGAAAAGGTTTGATCAAAATCAACACCAGGCTGTTGATTGAATCCTTAGGCCACCAGCCTAGCTTTATTTTTGGTCACTGCATTGGTTTCATCTTTTTTGAGCTTGTAAACCCATTTGGTTCCAGTGGTTGATTTACCATATGTAAGAGGAACCAATTTCCAGACTTTGTTTCTTCCAAATTGATTGAGTTCCTCTTACATGGAATCCACTCATCCAAGGGTGTGTGAGTCCTTCAGAAACCTTTGTAGGTTCAATTTCTGAGAGAAAGTTTACATAGAGGGATTCTCTAGATGAAACAACAGTCAGTTTCTTTACCATAGATCTAGTGACTCTACCTTCACTAGGATTGCCTATTATGTTCACCAACTGTATGTGATTATTTTTAGTCCAATATTTTTGTGGAGATGGAGAATAGGAACTGGTATCATGATTAGAGCTAGAGCATGGAAGTCCATGACATGGACTTGGACTTGGATTATCTCTAGTGTCTACTGAAGGATATTCAATGGACAAAGGTTCAATCAATGGAGGGCTTCCTTCTTGGTCAGAAGCAACACATCCAAGACCTAATTCCCTAGAGATGGTAGGAGAGCTTTGAGTAAGGGGCTAAAATTATTCATCAGCAGCTTCATATGATTGATCATTTTGATCATGTGTGTAAGCATGCTGATTATATTGAGACTGACCATTTTGGTCATTTGTGTTGCCTTGCTGATCATTTTGATCATTTTGAGACTGATAATCATTTGATTGACTGCCATTAGTATAAGATACTGAAGGATTTCCTTTTGTAGGACTTGTCATATCTTCAAATGAATCAATATGAGGGATTGAGTTGCTTGTTTGATATTTTTTAGAAGGCTCATAATGTTGAAATTCATAAGATGTGTAATTGTGAGATTCATGAATATGAAGTTCATCATCTGATGGATTTGCAAATTTGACTGCTTCAGAACTTTCATTCAATGTGATGTGATAGGTTTCTTCAATACATTGTCTTCTTGTGTTGAAGACTCTGTATGCCTTAGATACTAAAGAGTATCCAAGGAAGTAACTATCATCAGATTTTTCATCAAACTTTCCAAGGTGATCCTTGTGATTGTGAATGAATACTGGACACCCAAACACATGTAAGAATGAAATGTTTGGAATTCCCCCCGAAGACTTCATAGGGAGTCTTAATGTGTCTCTTCACAATGATGGATCTATTTTGAGTGTAGCAAGCAGTGGTGATGAGACTGCTTTTATACATAGTCTCATCATCCAAAATGGGCTTAAAATGCATTAAATATCATCAAAAATTCAAAATATATGCTTGTGTTTGTTACATGTGTATTTTTGGTACGGATATTGAGAAAATGACAAAAGATCACAAGAAACAAGCAAAAACGAACACGGGAAACGAATCCGCACAATAAACCAAGCCCTAGTGTTGATTTTCCAAGAAAAAACCTTGAACAAATGAAGATTATACAAGAAGGGTCCTCCAATATTGAAGAATTGACACTTTAAACCCTTGTATATTCATAATTACAAGTTTGGTCCTTAAAGTTTGTTAAATTTACAAAAAAAGGGCCCTCCACTTTGAAGAATTGGCAAGAATGGTCCCTCAAAATGAAGACTTGTCAATATTAGTCCTCCAAGAAGTCAATCATACAAGTCAAGACCATAAAGTTTGAATAAAATGCCAAAACAGACCTTCAAGAGTCATGAATTGGCAAGAAATACCCCTGAAAATACTTTGGAAAAGTATTTGCGGCAAAAGTCTAAAAACTGAAACTTGGATTACAAAGGAAATTCGTTTTTAGGCTTATTAAACTTCAAGTGACAAGAAAGAAAGAAACAAGGGGTTAAAGCTGGAAGACAACCAAACTAACCTTAACCAATCCCCACATGCCACCTCACCCCACTCACTCTCTCCACCAATCACAACCCACCATTCTCCCACGTCACTTCCCACTTATACCAGTTTTAAACTAATCTTTATTAATTAAAGATTAGGTGCCTAACACCTTTTCAAAAATAAATCTGGGTTAAAACCTCTACTATTCACATGATGAACACAATTGGGTTTTCCTAAATGGCTTGTAATTAGACCCCCATATTGTCCAGAATTATGATTAAGGGATTCTTAATCATAACCCAACTCTCAAATCCCGTGCCACATCATCACAACTCACATGCCACCAACCATGTACACGGTTTTGGAAGAAGATGCCAAAAGTTTCCAGAGAATCCAACCATCCTTAAGCATCTTACATCCTAAGCATCTACAAGAGCCATTGGATGCAATTCCAATAGATATACAACCTCACATACTGCCAAAGATACTTCACATGTTCAAGCAAGTTCAAAACCTCAAGGGAATTTCAGGAACTTCTATACATTAGGGTTTACGTTTTTCTTTGCATTTCTAGAACACATGTAGCCTATAAAAGGCATTTGGGTCACAACATTGAGCCCTGCTCTTGGTTTTCCTTTGTTCACTTTTCTGTAAATCCTACTTTCAGTTTTATGAAATAGAGTTTGAATTTGTTAAGAAATCCAAGTGCCAACCTTATTATACTCTTGCTTATGTTACATGTTTGTGTTGTTTGAATCCTAAAACATGTTTTTAAATATTGTGCAAGAAATTACATAATTTTCCAAAAACTTGATATTTTGCTAAGTCTTTGGTACATTTTTGGAATTTTTGGATTACAAGTGATCTAAACACCCTGATAAGGAGCTTATCAAGGTGTTGGGAGCTTGTGGTTTGGGGATAATAAAAGAGTGGGTACAAAGGTTGCATTAATCAAGCTTTTTCACTTTTCTGATTTTCATGTTTTGTGCTCTAACCTTGTTGATTCTTAGTAGCTTTGTTGTGGAAGATTGTGCCTTGTTTTGCTAAGCACATCAGCTCAAAAAATTTGTGAGTGTGGATGTACATTAATGAGGTTTGAGTCCTCTTACCCAAAATCTGATAAAAGTCTTGATTTTTGGTGAATTTGTGTTCTGCTATTGTTCTTGTTGTTTTTGTGGCTTATAATTGCTTGATACTGCATGATGATGATGTTATTATGTTAGATTGGGCTTGGGTAACATTGAATCACACTTATACTTTGTTAAATCTTGGATTGAAAAAGATAAGGGGTGTTTGGGTTAACTTGTTTAAGATCACAAAGTGTTTTTGAGCTATTGGAAGGAGTTATTTTGTGTTGTTATCTGCTTAATACTTGGTTGTGTGCTAATATCTGCAAGTTTTCAGCTTTAAAACATCAAATCTAAGATTGTGCTATAACTCACTTGATTTTGCTTATTTTGACCTAACATTTTGAATCAAAGTTTGTGTAACCTGTTACGAAGATTTGAGTGTTTGAAATCGCATTTGTGGTCAAGTATATCAAAAAAGTATCATAACTGCTTGTTCTTTGTTCATCAGTAACATTCATTGGCTTGAATCTTGATCTAAAATTTGAATCAGTGCATGAAACCTGTTTATATTTGTTCATTTGAATTATTTATAGCTTGTGTATGCATTTGGTGAAGTTTGGCTGGCTTATTCTTGCTAAAAGTGCTTATTGAGTTGAAACTAATTAATGTTCATGTCTGATGCATATTTGGTGATGTTTTGATTAAACTATATTAATTGGCTGGTTGAATTTGTGATTTTGTTGTTATTATTGACTTCTTGTGATTAACTGAGCACTTGGGTGCCTTGTTTGTAACATGAATCCAACAAAAAGTCACTAAAGACAAAAAGTCAAATTGGTTAAGCAGTGGGAACTCCTTTCCCCTGCTACTAGCCACTACTAGTGTTAAATATCAAACAGCTTATTCATAAGCCATTTTGGCTTATCCAGACTTGCAACAACTTATTTTTGTGATAGATCTTTCTTATTTGACCCATTGATTTGATTTGGATCTTATTAGGGTTTGACTTTTAGGTTTGACTAGAAAACCAAACAGTTTGACTTTTACATAAGTGCTTATATGCTTATTCTAGCTTATTCAATGTGCTTATTGAAAAACTTTTTGATTATTTTGCTTCATTAAGTCATTTAAAACCTTTTGCAACTTGAATCAGCACTTGAGGTGGTCTAGAACTCAAAAACGACTATTTTGTCATTTTGTGAAGAGATCCTTGGCTTATTTCAGGCTTATTTCTTGTGCTTTTTCAAAATTTCTTTTCACATATCTCTTTGGTAACTCAAAAGAAGCTTGTTTGTCAAATTAGAGGTTATGGCATTAGCTTATGGCTTAATGGGCTTAAAAGCCCTTTCAGAATAAGCTGTTGACTTGCTAAGCTGTGATAAGCACATTTTCAGCTTTTGGTCCTTCAGAGTTTTGTTCTTACAATCAAATTTTAATTTAGATAGGAAGTTTTGAGCTTATTTGGTTAACTTTTTCTTATTGGGCCAATTTCAAGCCCATTAAGGGACTGTTTTGTCATTTAGCCCATTTTAAGGCCCAATAGGGGTACTTTTGTAATTTCAAGTTCATTTATTTATTATTTAATTTAAAATAAACTAGTTTTCAACTTTTTAGAATTTTTTATAAATTTTAGATTTTTAATATTATTTTATTATTATTTTATTATTAAAAATTAAAATTTAGATTTTTCCAAGTTTTTCATTTTCCTAGTTCAAATACATTATGTTAGGAATTTTAAAATTTTTAGATTAATTTTATTGTCATTAGATTAATTTTCAGAATTATTTTAAGTTTTAATAGTTTTTAATTGTTTTTAAATAGTTTTTATTAATTTTAAAATTTTCTAAAATAGTTTTAAATTTAGTTAAGTCATTTTAGAGGTTTAAAAGTTGAAAAATATCATTTTTGGCTTTTTGTTAACTAAATTGATTTTTTGGGCTTTTATTAGCATTAAAAATTAATATTTAATTAAATAAAAGGTTTGAGTGATTTTTGATTTTTTGAAAACTTTAATTACATTTTTTAGGATTTATTGCAATTTTCTAGGAATTTTTAGGGTAATTTTTTGATTTGGTGACTTTTTACGGTTTTACGTGCACGACTATTCGTCTTAGTTTAATTCATAATCGTAACCGTCATTCTTTTCTAATCCCTCTTCTATTTTTCTTTTCTCATCAATATAATCACAAACACTTAATCTTATGTGTACATATCACACAAGCCTCCTTGAGAACGATCCCCACTTTTGGGTCATTTACTTGTGGTTTTCCTAAATCACTTGTCATACTTGCCCTAATTACGTTCTTTTTCCTAAAAGACGTATTTTACAACAATCATTTTGGCGCCGCTGCCGGGGAGGCCGTGTTGTGTTTTGATTTGAGCAATTGTTGTTTTTTTAGCACTCTACTAAGACATATTATCGGTTTTTGTTTTTTGTGTGAATTCTATTACTATATTGTATACGTATAACAATAAATTCACAAATACTCCAAAAGTGTGAAAACACAACCTTGATTGGGAGGTCATTACTCAATCATTGTATTCGGATCTCAAACAAGAAAGAAAAGGCAAAATAGATAATTACTTTCGTGAAGCTTAATTTTGACAAACACAAACTATAAGGTGGGTATAAGGCGGGTATTATAAAATATACTCTTAGGAAAAAAGGCTCTTAAGTGCTTCACGCCGTCTCGTTTCCCCGCTTGCTTGTGCATGTTTAGATAAAAAGGGATAATCGAGGGTTTGCCAACCAAAGTATTATCTAAGTATCATATATATTTTCTTGGTTTCATTTGATTAAACCCTCTTGAACGTTTTGGTGTTCCACCAACGTTCTAAAGTCATCGATGGCGTTCACTTCACGTGATCGTTTTCATTCCTTGAGGCTTCTTTAATCAAGAGATTTGATTGAGGGAGAGATTTGTAGATTTTTGTCTACTTAATACATTCACCAAAATCCAAAAAAGGTAAAAACAATCAAAAACCACAAAAAAATTGGAAAAATTAAAAACACCAAAAAGAAACTTCTTTGCTCGTCCCCACGTTGTACGTGATGTTTATGCTTACTCGTAATCAAGCAAGACGTGCACGTAAACGAAAAAACAGAAAGGAGTCCACACCTACTCCTAATCTTTCTAGTGAGGAGTCTCCTATTGACGAACCTATCGTAGAAGAAGAACCAACCATGGCGAGTCGAACTATGATGGAGTTACTTCAGGCACCCACCGAGGGTTATGGAGAGGCTATTGTGATTCCCGCCATCCTTGCGGAGAATTTTGAAGTGAAAACGGTTTTTTTTGTCGATGATCCAAAACAACAAATTTCGTGGTGATGAAAATGACAACCCGCACAACCATATCCGCCAATTCAATCGTCTTACCGCCACTTGCAAATTTAAGGATGTTGCTAATGATTCGATTAAGATGATGCTTTTTCCGTATTCCTTAGCGGGGCCCGCTAAAATTTGGTTAGAGAAAGAGCCACCCAATTCTATATTGACGTGGAAGGATCTCGTTTCAAAATTTGTGAACCAATTTTTCCCGCCCTCCAAAACTACGCATTTGAAAAACGAGATTTCAAAATTTTCACAAGAATTTAATGAGAGTTTTTCAACAGCTTGGAATAGGTTTAACGAAATGTTACATGAGTTTCCTAATCACGGTTTTTCCGACTTGCATCAAATTGACACGTTTTCCAATGGATTAAATGATCATGAAAGGGATTATCTTAATGCCGCCGCGGGTGGTAATTTTTTGTGTAAAATGGTTGAGGAAGCGTTGTTGATAATTGAGAATATATCTAAGGTGTATAGTTGTGACAATCGCGGTTTTGAGGTTCGTCACTTACTTTTATTTTGTGCTAGTTACGTGTCTTTACGTGTTTATGTGCTAACTGGTGTGTATAGATTGTGGTTTGGATATCGTTTCCGGTACGGGGTACCTTGTGAGTGAAACGATGTGTGATGATTTCATGTTCATGAGCTCACATGGTAGTGACTATGGAATGAGATGGTTTTATTTAGTGGTTTTACGTATACGTATATGTATTATAGAAAATCGTGTTTTTATGATTTAGGGTTTTGCATTTAGGGGTCTCGGAAGAGGTATTTAGTCACGGGAGTATTTTTCGGGATGGTTTTAAGTCATTTAGGACTTAGTTATAAAGTTTATTTCAAGATTTAAGATTTTTTTTAAAACTGTATGTTTTACGTCTTTTACGGTAAACGCGTAAATTTGACTAGTTTTACGGTTTTGAGGTTTTGGAGGTTTTAGGAGCTGAAATAAATTAAGGTAAATTAAGGTAAATTAAGGTAATATTAATAAGATATTAATTAACAATAAAAAAACGAAATTAGGGGGTGTTGGTCGGTTTAGGGCCGATTAAGAAGAGAATAAAAAGGAAAAAAAGAGAAAAAGGAAAGTGGGTTGTATTGGGCAAGGATTCTTGGAAAAACTATATAAGGATTTTAAGTAGATCAAAACTTTCATAAATCCCTGGAGAAAAAAAGAAAGGTCGACGGTTCTTAGAGTGTTATTAGGGTTTCATTGTTTTTTTTCATCTTCCATTAATATCAAGGTAAAACCTTCATAACCCTTTTCATTTAAATTGTTTTTAATGTTTTTATGATCATCTTATGATGGATTTCGGTTAGGGTTTAAATTAAAAACAGTATGTTAATGATATTATAATGATTAGGTGAATTAGGGCTTGTAATTAGTGGAGTTATGGGTAATTAATTAGGTTAATTTAATTAAACCCGTTTTTAAAAAGTGGGCAGAATTTAGGGTCAATTGTTTTGATCATATAGGGAGTTCTACAAACTCTTATTTTGCGATCCAAGTATCCCTGGAAAGGTAATTGAAGTGGGTTAGGGTAAGACCCTCTAATCATAACAAACTTTTCATACGTTTAAAATCGGTAAAGTCTGGATAGGTGAAAGTATATATATATATATATATATATATATATATATATATATATATATATATATATATATATATATATATATATATATATATATATATATATATATATATATATATATATATATATATATATATCGGGGCCTTAAAAGTAGCTTTAAGGTTGGGGCAAATGGGAGGTGTTATCTAACATATGTAAGGGCATAGGGTTTCCTTTACAGAGGTCATGGATATGGTTAGGTGGCCGTTTGGCTTATAGTTTGGAGACCTAAAACCTGGGACTATTTTGTGTAAAATTTGAACGGGATATGTATCGAACTTAACCAAGTTAAGGACTTGTTAGGGAAGGGTAATGGGGTGTTTAGAACATATGAATGAGGAACATATATGGGAGAAGGCTAGATGTCAATCATAGGTTGATGAGCCGTCTTAGTGATTGGTTCATGTTTTGATTATGTGTTTTTGGTTTGTTAGCTTTTTGCTAGTGCGCGGATGTTTGGAGAAGCTCAATTAGGTGAGTTTCATAGTCCCATGTCTACTAATGATTTTGACTTCCAGATGGGATGGAAAAGACACTGTCTTGTTTTTATAAATTATGTTGTGAATGTTTTGTGTTTGGTGATGGACTTGTGCATACTTATGTGATTAACTGCTAGTTGATTCATGATTGTTTTATGTTTTGACTTGGTACCAAGGGGATGTTGACAAGGTGGGGCCTTGGGGAGGTACATAGATGTGTGAGCATCTATGGGACCAATGGATAATGACAAGGCGAGGCCTTGGGATTGGTACATAGGTGTATGGGTGCCTATGGGACCATGGTGTTTGGTATGGCTGGAGCCTTGGATTTAGATTTGGATTTGGTTTGGTTTGTTAAATCTTGAATATTAGTTGTTAATGCATGTTTGTATCACATTGTCCATATGTTCATTTGTTAGTGGTTGTTGTTCACAGCTTATGGTTTGATTTTGGCGTTGGAGTCTAAACCTATTACTCTCACCAACTTTATGTTGACGTGTTTTAGTGTCTCTTTCAGGTGAGAATGTGGTTAAGCTTGAGGATAGAAGTGGCCAGATTTGGATGCATTAGGATTGCATTTAGAAGGAGATCCCCGTTACTTCTTAGTTATTTTATGTGTTTTGAATAAGTGATACTGTTGGCACCTGTATGTTTGTTTTGGATTATGTTTATTGTTTGTCTTGGGTAAGTGGTAGGACTGTTACCTACTTATCTTGACTCCTGCATTGTTGAGATATTGTCATAACATTTGTGTCACCATTTTATGACATTTCTTATTTCATTTAGTTATTTCTATAGACACACCATGTTGTGATGATATCCATACGTCGCGCCCCTTATTCCGCCATGGTGGGGTGTAACAGAATGGTATCAGAGACAATGGTTATACAGAATTACGTTGCCTAGTCTAGTAGCCTAGTCTATAGCTTAAGGGTCCCTGAATATAGGCATCATAGGAGTATGTGTGCATTATATAATAATTGATGTGTTTGGATGTTATTTTTGTGATGTTTGTTAAGTTATGAACTACTATGGTTCATACTTAGCCACATGTTATTTTCTTTTCGGGGTGTGACTAGTGCTGGTTGAACCATAATCATCCACGCTAGTCATTGTCGTATTTTTCTTAAATTGTACATTATAGTACATAATTTGGTACATGGTAGTTTCTATCTTGTGTTGGGTTATTTTATGTACCTGAGGTGTAGTATTTTTCTTTTGATGTTTAAGTCATGTTCCCTAAGAATCATGTGGTGGTTCGAGTTATTAGGAGTAGGTGGATATGAAGGATTTTAAGCTGTTTCCACTCTTATGGGCGACATGACTTATAATTGATTATGTTTTCGTTTTAGATTTAGTCTATCCTATTTTAGCTAGACTATGGATTTATGTATTTCAAGAAGTTTGACTATGTTATTTAAGAAGTTGGAGTTTTTGACCTTATTGTTTATGTGGTTATGTGCTTAGGTGAGTTGATGGATTTATGTGTTATGTGTTGTATTGATTCTTATAAGTGTCATCATAGGAGGGAGTGCATTGGGGAAAGGGTAATTGTATAAGTATGGTGGCCAACATAGTTATACAAGTACCACAACTTCAATGGTTTCCTAAGTATGATTGCATGAAAGAGGGTAAGTACATGCTTGTATATGATGAGATGTGGATTATTGGTATATTTATAATATACGGGTTTATGTAACTGCTGCCTACGATATGGCTATTTTTGAGTGTGTTATATGTTTTGGGTTATACTCATGATTGTGTGATTATGGGGTCACACGATATGGACTGGTTTTAGTGATGGGTTTTATGCCTTGTGGTAAGATGGTGATTACTCGCATGGAAAAACGAGTGTATGACGCGATTGATTGATCTGACATGTATGGTAACGAGTATGTGTTTAGGTGATTTAATAGGTATATATATGTGGATGTATATATACTAGTATGTGTTAAGTTATGATATATGGTCGTTCAGTAGTTATTAACTTATTATAACTTGAACATACCTTGTGTTTGCTCGTGTTTTATGGTGCTGGAGTTTAATGGAGTTCCAACGACGTTTTGAGTCTTTTGATGGGTGTCTACATTCGGGTATGTATTTAATTAATGAGAACTACTAAATTTTCTTACAAATAAGTGTATGGTATGATATCGTGACTTACATATTTTTTTTTGTTTGTGGTAGTAAGCTATAAAAAATCTTTCTTGAAAATAATTGGATTAGTTTTCTATGTAACATGTGATAATACATTTTAAAGGGGTAAAGAAATATTATTCAAATTTTAGAAGTATTTAACTAGACGGCAAGAGTAAAAGGGAGATTTTATTATAGTAATGATAATAATAACACCACACCTTCTAAACGTGTAGTAGCTTAGTTATAACCAGCCTAAATGGATTTTATAAAATAATAATAATAATATAGAATAAAAAATATAAAAAAAACTGTATTTTATAAACATGTATTAGTTTCATAATAACAAGCGAAATAAGATTAATATGGTAAACAAGATAATGGTTAAGATTGTAGTATACTAATTAGTTGATATCTTGATAACATGATGAAGATAAAGGATGAGTTTATGGTTAATAATGAGTATGATTGGTTTTAGTAGTATGGGAGTTTGGTTCTTATGAGAAGTAACTAATTGGGATGAGAGTTTTAAATTTTATAACGTATCGAAATTTGGTAATAATAATCGTGACGAGTCTAACTTTTTCGTTGTTGGAACACTCCATTGATCTTTCGGATTACATTGTTTTGTTTTCAGTTGTATTGGATAGGGTTCGTTTTACCCTATATTTTATTTTGGGACACGATTGTTTGGAATTCTTTGGTTACACGTCATGGTTGATTTATTTATACGGCTGTGGGAACGTTAGGATGAGAGGATAGATTTGGGTAGTATTACTTATGGTTAGATACTATAACGGAGAGATGTGTTTTGGTTTAATGGTTGTGTTGGCGGAATGATTAAGATTTGTGGAGTTTTGAAACCTAGATTGGTTACGGGAATAAGAAAGTAAGTAAAGTTAGTTGACTAGTCGTGGGAACGAGATGTCATGCTATGAGAAGTTGGTTGAAGTACCATTTAGGGTTTTGCATTTAGGGGTCTCGGACGAGGTATTTAGTGACGGGAGTATTTTTCGAGATGGTTTTAAGTTATTTAGGACTTAGTTATAAAGTTTATTTCAAAATTTAAGATTTTTTTTTAAAACTGTATATTTTACGTCTTTTACGGTAAACGCGTAAATTTGACTAGTTTTACGGTTTTGAGGTTTTGGAGGTTTTAGGAGCTGAAATAAATTAAGGTAAATTAAGGTAACTTAAGGTAATATTAATAAGATACTAATTAAAAATAAAATAAAAAAAACGAAATTAGGGGGTGTTGGTCGGTTTAGGGCCGATTAAGAACAGAAAAAAAAGGAAAAAAAGAGAAAAAGGAAAGTGGGTTGTATTGGGCTAGGATTCTTGGAGAAACTATATAAGGATTTTAAGTAGATCAAAACTTTCATAAATCCCTAGAGAAAAAAATAAAGCTCGACGGTTCTTAGAGTGTTTTTAGGGTTTCATTGTTTTTTTTCATCTTCTATTAATATCAAGGTAAAACCTTCATAACCCTTTTCATTTAAATTGTTTTTATGATCATATTATGATGGATTTAGGTTAGGGTTTAAAATTAAAAACAGTATGTTAATGATATTATAATGATTAGGTGAATTAGGGCTTGTAATTTGTGGAGTTATGGGTAATTAATTAGGTTAATTTAATTAAACCCGTTTTTAAAAACTGGGCAGAATATAGGGTCAATTGTTTTGATCATATAGGAAGTTCTACAAACTCTTATTTTGCCATCCAAGTATCCCTGAAAAGGTAATTGAAGTGGCTTTCAAATGCAAGAAACGAGAACTAAATTGGAGGTGGGGAAGTGGGTCAAAAACAGGTTACAATAGTCGGAGGTCAAAACAGTTTTGAAATCAGCCTGTTTTCTTTTTATGTTTTGGGTTGTTTGGGGTACTTAGGGTTGTATTGGGACTTTCAAACGAACATGGGAGATGGTATATATATTATAGGAAGTATCTGAATTGGGGCTAAGAAAATGGGTTAGGGTAAGAACCTCTAATCATAACAAACTTTTCATACGTTTAAAATCGGTAAAATCTGGATAGGCGAAAGTATATATATATATATATATATATCTGGGCCTTAACATTAGCTTTAAGGTTGTGGCAAATAGGAGGTGTTAGCTAACGTTGGTAAGGGCATAGGGTTTCCTTTACAGAGGTCATGGGTATGGTTAGGTGGGCGTTTGGCTTATAGTTTGGAGACCTAAAAGTTGGGACTGTTTTGTGTAAAATTTGAACTGGATAGGTATCAAACTTAACCAAGTTAAGGACTTGTTAGGGAAGGGTAATGGGGTGTTTAGAACATATGAATGAGGAACATATATGGGAGAAGGATAGATGTCCATCATAGGTTGATGAGCCGTCTTAGTGATTGGTTCATGTTTTGATTATGTGTTTTTGGTTTGTTAGCTTTTTGCTAGTGCGCGGATTTTTGGAGAAGCTCAATCAGGTGAGTTTCATAGTCCCATGTCTACTAATGATTTTGACTTCCAGATGGGATGGAAGACACACTGTCTTGTTTTTATAAATTATGCTGTGAATGTTTTGTGTTTGGTGATGGACTTGTGCATACTTATGTGATTAACTGCTAGTTGATTCATGATTGTTTTATGTCTTGACTTGGTACCAAGGGGATGTTGACAAGGCGGGGCCTTAGAGAGGTACATAGATGTGTGAGCATCTATGGGACCAATGGATAATGACAAGGCGGGGCCTTGGGATTGGTACATAGGTGTATGGGCGCCTATGGGACCATGGTGTTTGGTAATGCTGGAAGCCTTGGATTTGGATTTGGATTTGGTTTGGTTTGTAAAATCTTGAATATTAGTTGTTAATGCATGTTTGTATCACATTTTTCATATGTTCATTTGTTAGTGGTTGTTGTTCACAGCTTATGGTTTGATTTTGGCATTGGAGTCTAAACCTATGACTCTCACCAACTTTATGTTGACGTGTTTTAGTGTCTCTTTCAGGTGAGAATGTGGTTAAGCTTGAGGATAGAAGTGGCCAGATTTGGATGCATTAGGATTGCATTTAGAAGGAGATCCTCGTTCCTTCTTAGTTATTCTATGTGTTTTGAGTAAGTGATACTGTTGGCACCTGTATGTTTGTTTTGGATTATGTTTATTGTTTGTCTTTGTGACACCCCCAAATTGAGTCAAACGCAGCAGAGATAATATTTGGGTGTCACGTAGGTGGATCAACAGCAGACAGAATATAGAGCAACAGATAAAAGATTATCCTTACATTTATTACATGATTGAAAGTGCAAATAATATTACAGTAGTCTTTAACGTTGTTTGAAAGTTTGAATTTATTCCCAATTTATAAAACCCCAGATGAGCTCTATAAATTCAATCTATCATGATGCCTGACTTCATGCACACCATTACCTGCTTCAGTTACCTGAGAAAACATGCTTAGAAAGTCAACATAAAGTTGGTGAATTCACAGGTTTAATTAAAATAAGTTTGGACATTAGACATTCCCAGAAGTAGTAATGCACAAAGCACTAATACTTAAAAGTAATTACATTTCCATATTGCCCGAAACTGAAACTTGACAGTTAAGTCCTTAACAGATAAGGACCCTTCGCCTTATCATTATCAAGGCACCCATAACAAAAATAAGTGCTGACATGTGAAACATCTGTTGTCCCGGCCGAGGCACAGTAAGCATGACTCACCCAGATGGGGACGGTCAATCCCAAATAGATCTATTTATAACATTCAAGTAATTCAATAATTCTAACAGTTTCGGATGCACGGGTCATGCTGTTCATCTACAATAGGCATGGTAATCAAAGGTTTCACAGTTCAATCTATGTCCATAAAATCAAATATGTTGCATGTTTTCTTCCCCATTAAAAAGGTTTAAAAGTTTGTCAATATATAAGTGGGGCCATGAACTCACCTCAGTAGTACAGCAATAAGTCAGAAGATAAATCTGATAAGGATGCTCACGATACAGTCAACGACCTAAAAATTATAAGGTCTCAGTAAATGCATAACATAATGCATAAAAGTTCCAGAATAAATCTGTGCATGCTTAGACTGATTTTAAATATTTAATTACAATACTTGTAATTTCGTCGTAGTACAAGTTCTAATAGTATTCATTTTAGGTATAAAATAAATAATAAGGTTTAATTATTTAATTCATTTAATTAATATTTTGTACTTACGTTGTTTATAAAATACTTTAATTATTTATACAGGATAGTTTTATATACAATTAAAGTGATAGGAAATAAATATAATTAATATATTTATTTTATAAGTTAACCATTTTCAATTTATATTTAATATATAAATAAGGTTTATAAATGTATAACATTTATTTAAAAATCCCTGTTTACGTAAGATTTATATTTATTAAGTTATAGGTTTGGAAAAATAACAATTGTTACGTTTATTTATGTTTTACGTTTAAATAATGATTTAAAATATATAAGATTTTAAGGTTCGTAATACTTGTATAAAAATACGTTTTAGTCCTTTTAAATATATAGATACTCGCGATTAAATTACTTTTATACCCCTAGGGTTTCTAAATCTTTCAAGTATTTACAGTTTTGGTCCCTCCCTAGTTACACGTGTAACTAGGGTTTCTTAATGTTTCATAAAGTGTCAATTTTGGTCCTTATAGTATGCGGCCTATTTTAGGGCTTATTATAGTTTCACTTAATGGCAGTTTTGGTCCCTATAGTTTCGGCTAATAATAAGGTTTATTATAAGTTACATTTTTGCCCCTTAGGGCTTGCATGGGTTTCGGCTATTGGCAAGTTTAGTCCCTAGGGTTACTTAGGGTTTTATTAAGCTTAGTAACTTGACACATTTAGTCCCTAAGGTTTATTTTAGGTCGCGGCTTGTGTCCAAAATAGTCCCTAGGCTTTCCAAAGTTTACACAACTTACCCTAATATTTTAGTAATCTCTTTTTAGTCCTTTTTAACTCTACAAAGTTTCGGATATGTTCAAAACACACCCTTATACTCTCGGCATTATTTAAAAAGTGGTTCAAAGTTTATGTTTTTGAAATACAAATTTCTACACTTATTCATTTAGATCCCTTTTACTTTGTAAAATTACATTTTAGCCCGAAAGTATTATCTATGACATTTTTAACCTGAATGTTTATATATTTACTATTTTAGTCCAAAACTTCTTAGATCTATCAATTAAATCCAAAATAATTATAGATTTATATTTCCAACATGTAACCTTATAAAATCAAATTTTTGACACTAAGTCTTATAAAACATTTATTTAATGGAAATGATTATTTATCTAGGCAAGGTATTATAGTGAGCTTAAACTATTCTTATGAGGCCTAATAGTGATCTTAACATTTTAAGGCACTTAATAACATGAATCTAATGTTTCTAGTTATATCTAAACATTACAAGATTACTCAAAATCATATTATGAGCTTAAAAGCTCACGTCCAATATTATTTGCATGGTTAGGTTTTCATGATTTTTCAAGTTAAACAAGATCATGTTGATGTGTTCTTCAAAGTTGACAAGTTTTTACATCAAGTTTTGTTATATATAAAAATTAGCCGTGGGTTTTACTTATGTTTTTAGGGTTTTCATACTTGTTTAAATGTTAACTTTACCAAAATAAACATGTACACATTAATATATATAAAGGTAATGTATTAGAAAAAATAGGTTTTAACTTGGACTTACTTGATTAGATAGGTTTAGGAATGATATGAGAATGGGTAGAAACAAGTGACAAGCTTTCAACAATGGAGGTCTAGGAAATCATAAACATGCCGTGGGCTTCAAGTAGTCTTCTAGGGTTCTTGTTCTTGCTTCAATTATCAAGGTTTCTTGTAGGTTGAGCTTAAGATTAACCTTTAGGTAGTAGAAGACATAGTATAGGAGTAGTAGTAAAGCTTGAAGGTTTAAAAATGGTGGTTATGGGTGTTGAGCCGTGAGTTGAGAGAGAAAAGAGTGAAGTGAGATTGGAAATATTTTGTGTTGTGTGTTGTGTGTTTGTTTCGGCTTAAGAAGAAAGAGAACAAGGATTTGGTGATTCTTGTACCTAGTACTCAAGATCCTAGGAGATACAAGTTAGATATGAAATATCTTTCAATGTATTTGGCACATGCTTAAACTAGAAAGTTACTTCCTTCCCATTTTTAGTGTGTAGTCGTGTGTTTGCACAAGGTCAAAGGGGGACAAGTTCTTACAAGCATAGTAGAAGGCATGAGGGTTTGGAGTGTGTAAGTGGTTTATGTAAGAAAGCATGGTTTATGTGTAAGTAAAGTGAGGTTATGCATGCATTAGTATAGGGTATTAGTGGAGTGCATGATTACACTAGGTTACTGGTAGCTAGTTAATCAAATGATGGTAGTGTATGCATGCATACATACACACGTTTTATTATATGCATGGGAAGGGTTTTGGGTAAAGTTTTCCAAGTGTTGTATGATAATAATAGTCTTTGTATATTATTATAGGTACTTGTTGTGTTGTAGGTATTTTTGTTGAAGCTTTTAGATAACTTAGTTAAAGTGTATTATTAAATACATTACTAAAATTAATTTACTTGAATAAAGTAAATAAGTGACAATGTAGAATAATATACATTGTTTTTAAGGTATTTATGTATTTATTCCTTTTAAGTAATATCTGTAAGTATGTACATATAAAAATAATTCAAGTACTTAATAAATAAATTAAGTAAGGTTACAGTTTATCTCAAAATATGTACTGAGGTGATGAATTTCATTATTCAATCAAGTGGCCAGTCAATTGCCAAAGTAGTCAATAAATGACTAAAGGTTCATATAAATATAAAATAAATATGAAAGGTAGTATGACAATAGGTATATGATAATTAATAAGTCATATAAAAGTGAAATTATATAATTTCCAAATATAAATAGTACTACAGTTGACAAAGTCAATGAGGGTAAAAACAGAGGTTTTACAGCACCATCCCGTTATTTTAGCTTTGTCCTCAAAGCTTAAGATGAAGCTATTGGTCAGGTGAACAAGTGTGGATACTTGGTCTTGAACGAGTCTTCTCGTTCCCAAGTGAACTCAGGGCCTCTCCTAGAGTTCCAACGTACTTTGACCAACGGGATGCGACTGCGTTTCAACTTCTTAACTATCCTCTCCATGATTTCCACTGGTTGTTCTACAAACTGGAGTTTTTCGTCAATTTGAACTCCTTCCAATGGCATAGCCAGTGGTTCTTCAACATAGCACTTCTTTAGGTTAGAAACATGAAAGGTAGAGTGTACCCGACTCAGTTGTTGGGGCAACTCTAAACGATACGCTACTTCCCCGATCCTAGCTATTACTTTGAAAGGGCCAACATAACGAGGATTCAATTTTTCGCGTTTGCCAAAACGTACAACACCCTTCCAAGGTGATACCTTGAGCATAACACGGTCACCTACTTCAAATTGTATAGGTTTGCATTTCAGGTCCGCGTAGCTCTTTTGTCGATCACGAGCAACTTGAATTCTCTTTCTGATGAGGACGATCTTGTCAGTAGTCTCCTGGATTAACTCGGGTCCAGTGAGCTGAAATTCACCTACTTCTGCCCAGCACATAGGCGAACGGCATTTGCGACCGTACAGTGCTTCAAAAGGGGAAGCCTTAATGCTGGCATGATAACTGTTGTTGTAGGAGAATTCCACTAAAGGAATATGGTCAACCCATCTATTTCCAAAATCAATCACACATGCTCGTAGCATATCCTCTAGAGTCTGGATGGTTCATTTACTTTGACCATCAGTCTGCGGATGATAAGCAGTGCTCATATCCAAATTGGTACCTAAAGCTCGTTGGAAAGCCTTCCAAAAGTTTGACGTGAACCTACCATCTCGATCATAGATTATCGACACTAGTATTCCATGTTTGGTCACAATCTCCTTCAGGTACGTCTTTGCTAGTTTGGCAAGGGGATCATTCTCCCTAATCGACAGGAAATGAGCGGACTTGGTGAGTCGATCGACGATTACCCATGTAGTATCGTAACCGTGAGATGACTTTGGGAGTTTGGTAACAAAGTCCATAGTGATGTTTTCCCACTTCCATTCCGGTATCTTGGGTTGTACAAGTAAACCCGATGGTCTCTGGTGTTCAGTTTTGACACGAGCACAGGTCAAACACTTCTGGACGTAGGTGGCGATGTTGGCTTTCATATTCGGCCACCAATATAACTTCTTCATATCCTGATACATCTTTTCAGATCCGGGATGTATAGAATATTTTGACTTATGAGATTCGTGCATGATCACATTCCTCAAATCTCCATAACAAGGTAACCAACTTCGTCCGTGAAGGCATAGGGTTCCGTCTGCTCTAGGTTCTAACTTTTCTTTGCTAAGATCAGTTCTGAGCATTCCCCCGACATCTTCCTTCACGAGGTTTTCAGGTAATTGGGCTTGAGTCTGAGCTTCCAAAATCCGTTTGGGTAGCTCCAAACTGATAGTCATCACCAACGCGCAAACTCTCATAGGAGGGTCCGTTTCCTTACGACTTAAAGCATCAGCAACCACGTTTGCTTTTCCCGGGTGGTATTTGGTCTCGCAGTCGTAGTCACTCAGTAACTCAATCCAACGGCGTTGTCTCATGTTCAACTCCTTCTGATCCAATATGTGTTGCAAACTTTTGTGGTCAGTATGCACTGTACACTTTGTTCCGTATAGGTAATGTTTCCAGATTTTGAGAGCAGAAACTACGGATCCAAGTTCTAGATCATGAGTGGTGTAATTCTTCTCATGCTTCTTCAATTGCCTTGAAGCGTAGGCAATCACTTTCATCCTCTGCATCAATACGGCTCCTAAGCCTTTGTGTGAGGCATCACAGTATACAACGAAATCATCGTCGCCTTCAGGCAAGGCCAGTATGGGTGCACTGCATAACTTCTGCTTGATCAGTTGGAAAGCTGATTCTTCCTTCTCTCCCCACTCGAACTTTATTCCCTTCTGTGTGAGTTTGGCCATTGGTTTGGCTATCTTGGAAAAATCTTCAATGAATCTACGGTAGTATCCAGCAAGGCCTAGAAATTGGCGGATCTCCGTCGGTGATTTAGGAGATACCCAATCCTTGACAGATTCGACCTTTGTTGGATCCACATGAATACCGTCACAATCGATGACATGACCAAGGAATTGCACTCTAGGAATCCAAAATTCACATTTAGAGAACTTAGCATAGAGCTGCTCCTCCTTGAGTACCTTTAGTACTTGTGCAAGATGTTCTCCATGTTCTTGTTCGTTCTTGAAATAAATGAGTATGTCGTCGATGAAGACTATCACGAATTTATCCAGGTAGGGTCTGCACACACGGTTCATAAGGTCCATGAAAATAGCTGGTGCATTGGTCAACCCAAATGGCATAACCTGGAATTCGAAATGGCCGTAACGGGTTCTAAAAGCTGTTTTTGGAATATCTTCCTCCCTGACTCGTAGCTGATGGTATCCAGATCTCAAGTCAATCTTGGAATACACACTTGACCCTTGCAGTTGGTCAAATAGGTCGTCAATGCGAGGAAGCATATAACGATTCTTCACAGTTAACTTATTCAGCTCTCTATAATCGATGCACATTTGAAAAGAACCATCTTTCTTTTTGACAAATAACACAGGAGCTCCCCATGGTGAGGAACTGGGTCGTATGAATCCTTTGTCAGATAGCTCTTGAAGTTGTTCAGCTAATTCCTTCATTTTTTGATGGTGCCAACCAGTATGGAGCTTTAGCTACAGGTGCTGCTCCGGGAACCAAATCAATTTGAAATTCCACTTGTCGAGCCGGTGGTAAGCCTGGCAACTCATCAGGAAAGACTTCTGGAAAATCTCGGACAATGGGTACGTCGTTGATTTGCTTCTTCTCGGGTTTGTCTTCTTCACCTGATTGAGAAATATGGGCCAAGAAGATAGGACATCCTCTCAACAGATATTTCTGAGCTTTGGTACAAGAGATAACACTAAGTCTAGTGTTAGCGAGGTCGGTGTTACCGTCACCTCGAACGATTAGAGTTTCGTTTCCCCACGGAATACGGACTAGTTTCTCGTCACAAACAATGACTGCGCGGTATCTCGCTAACCAGTCCATGCCGATAATAATATCAAAACTACCAAGGTTTACAGGGATAAGGTCAATGTTGAACGGGTGTTTGGAAAGATTTAAGGTGCAACCTCTAATGATAGTGTCAGCATCTACAGTTTTACCATCAGCTAATTCTACAGAGTAACGGTGATCTAAGCTTGTAGGGACAACTTCTAGTACTTGACTAAAGTCAGTGGATATAAAACTTCGGTCTGCTCCAGTATCAAATAAGAAAGATGCATAACGATTGTTCAATAGAAACGTACCAGTAACGACATTTGAATCGGGGTTGGCTTCTGCATTGCCGACCACGTACACTCTGGATGAAGCTCCTCCACTGTTCTTGTTCTGGTTTGTCCGCTTAGGGCAACTTGGTCTCGTGTGTCTTGGTGCTCCACACTCATAGCACACAACTCCCTTCTTGGGTCCATTGTTGCTTCCTCCAGTAGCGTTGCGGTTCCCCTGCTGTCCATTCCCGTTCCCACGGGCATTGTATCCACCCCTGTTGTTGTAGTTCCCAGTATTTTGAGTGGGTCGGTCCTGAGTTACAGCATTAACTCGACAGGTTTTAGCAAAGTGACCAACTTGTCCACATCTGTAGCAGGTCTGGCAATGGCTATCAAAAGTATGATGATAGTTGAACTTTGGGCACAAAGGTTTGGCGCCCACGTACGAGCTAGCTCCAGCAGTAGTAGCACTGTAAACTTGCCCAGCATTCTACTTCTTAGGATGCTGCTGGTGCTGACTACGGAAGTACTCGTCTGCCTTTCGCTTGTTGTCAATATGCCTCTCGGATAGGGTACGGACTCTTTTGTTTATCAACTCAATGGCACTCTTGACGGTAGTAGGTCGAGATGCGAGCACACTGTCGTGAATGGCGTCTGGGAGTCCACCCACGTACTTCTCAATCTTTTCATCCTCCTCCACAAACATCCTGGTGCACATGAGGGTCAACTCTTGGAACCTTTGGTTGTACGCAGTGATGTCATTGTTCTTGCGTTTGAGATCCCATAACTCGATCTCCAGCTTCTTCATTTCTCCCCTTGGGTAGTACTTCTCAGTCATCCTCTCCTTAAACTCAGTCCAGTTGAGAACATAGGCAGCATCGTGTCCAAGAGTAGCAACAACAGAGTTCCACCAAGTAAGAGCACTCTCAAGTAGGGTGCAGGCGGAAAACTTCACTTTGTTCTCTTCTGCACAATCACTGATACGAAAGACCGTTTCCAACGTCTCAAACCACTGCATCAGTTCCACCACTCCTTCTTTGCCCTTGTAATAGGAAGGTTTACATTTCAAGAAGTCGGGGTAAGAGCAACCCCTGGTGGTCTGATTATTCCGGCGGTTGTTGGAATTTTGACTGTCGTCTACGTTCCTGCTGGCAGCCATCGCAGATGCGATTTCTTGGTCAACCATTTCCCTTAATTGGGTAGCAGTGACGTTTTGGGTAGTCTCGGCATTGATGGGGTTTGTTCTAGTGTTTACCATTTTTCTATAGTTATACAAAAAAATTAAATCATTAGTTCAAGGTGTTAGCACAGTTTTATATAATTACACGAAAAGGAATTTCATGCATAGACTTTGCAACAAATTGGATAACCTGTTTAAAGTTCATAATATAATACAATACGGATATAACAAAAGCTAATGAGTACATGCCATAATTCTAGAATAGGAATACAATACAAAATGCACAACCTAATCCAAGACAGAGCACAGCCCGCCTGTCTGGGATGGTGGTACATGAAATCTAAAGTACATCATCTATGAATCCCTAATCTAAATAGTATAGTACAGGGATACAACTGACTAAAGAAAAGTACAAATACAAGAGATCCTATATCATGATAGCCGGGGTGCAACCCTAATAGCTTATCATGATGTACAAAAGATCTAGTACATCTAATCTACTGATGCCTAACTGACTCCTCGGATACGGCTGTCGCCACGGGCGGAGATGAGACAGCCGGTGCCTGCATGGCATCCTGCATCGCGGTCATAGCAATCCTAGTCTCCCTGAGCAGTCGGAGTGCCTCACGAAACTGGTCTCTGAGAGTCTGCTGAACTCCCCGGAGATGAGCGGTCTCTGACGTCAACCCCAGATGGCGGACATCCTGGAGGTCGAAGAATATGGCAAGAGTCTGCTCCATGGTCATAAAAGCGATGTGAGTCTCTGTCTGCTGACTCTGCAGTAGGTAAATCTGCTCTCGTAGGAACTCGTTCTCATCCAGCAACCACTGGAGAGAATGGTAAGTAGTCGACCACACCCCTCGGGCAGCGTGTGCCTCTGAACTCACGGTCCATGATAAAAGGTCCTGGCGCTGCTGTAGAACAGTGCGCTCAGTCTGTCCGGCCGCTAGCAGAGCAAGAATGTCTGCTACGTCCTGAGCCTGGCGTGCGGAAGTGCCGTGATCTGGGCCTGGATAGGATCAGCATGTCTGGCCCGGGATCCCTCACCGATCTCAAAGGTGGAATCGAGAGGTGCCTCGTACCTCCTCTTACGAGGTGGCATAGACTCGGGTGCATGCTCCCGTAGTACAGTCACGAGTGGTACAGGTGGTGTAGCAGTAGGAGGCTGGACCTCTTCCCCAACGGGGGAAACAGGTGGTGAAGAAATAAGCGCCTCAATGGATGCAGCGTCGACAGAAGCGTGACTATCGCTGGAGTCACTAGCAGATAACCATCCACACAAGACGGTCGTCGAAGATACGGCAGCAGGTGTATCAGTAGGTGAAGTCATGATAAATCTGAAAGTAATATAGTTTTAATTGATATAAGTATAAACTTACTCAAGTTAAAAATTTTGAGAAATATAATTTAAAATTATATAATACTGCCTTTTAACACTCGCCATGCTAAAGGTTACGTTAATACTTATAAGATTAATTAACCGGATGTTAATAATCAATGCACAGGCAATCACACAATCGATGTATGCTCTACGGTCTATATGCTTAACTATTCTAGTCCCGAAAATCCCAAAATATTTTTAAAGCAGTTATAGTTCAGATTATATAAAAAATTTATTTTTATATTTATTTTAAACTTGGTTCTGATTCTCTATAACTATCGCTCTGATACCATTCTGTGACACCCCTAAATTGAGTCAAACGAAGCGGAGATAATATTTGGGTGTCACGTAGGTGGATCAATAGCAGACAGAATATAGAGCAACAGATAAAAGATTATCCTTACATTTATTACATGATTGAAAGTGCAAATAGTATTACAGTAGTCTTTAACGTTGTTTGAAAGTTTGAATTTATTCCTAATTTATAAAACCCCAGATGAGCTCTATAAATGCAATCTATGATGATGCCTGACTTCATGCTCACCATTACCTTCTTCAGTTACCTGAGAAAACATGCTTAGAAAGTCAACATAAAGTTGGTGAATTCACAGGTTTAATTAAAATAAGTTTGGACATTAGACATTCCCAGAAGTAGTAATGCACAAAGCACTAATACTTAAAAGTAATTACATTTCCATATTGCCCGAAACTGAAACTTGACAGTTAAGTCCTTAACAGATAAGGACCCTTCGCCTTATCATTATCAAGGCACCCATAACAAAAATAAGTGCTGACATGTGAAACATTTGTTGTCCCGGTCGAGGCACAGTGAGCATGACTCACCCAGATGGGGACGGTCAATCCCAAATAGATCTATTTATAACATTCAGGTAATTCAATAATTCTAACAGTTTCGGATGCACGGGTCATGCTGTTCATCTACAATAGGCATGGTAATCAAAGGTTTGACAGTTCAATCTATGTCCATAAAATCAAGTATGTTGCATGTTTTCTTCCCCATTAAAAAGGTTTAAAAGTTTGTCAATATATAAAGTGGGGCCATGAACTCACCTCAGTAGTACAGCAATAAGTCAGAAGATAAATCTGATAAGGATGCTCACGATACAGTCAACGACCTAAATAATTATAAGGTCTCAGTAAATGCATAACATAATGCATAAAAGTTCTAGAATAAATCTGTGCATGCTTAGACTGATTTTAAATATTTAATTACAATACTTGTAATTTGTTCGTCGTAGTACAAGTTCTAATAGTATTCATTTTAGGTATAAAATAAATAATAAGGTTTAATTAATTAATTCATTTAATTAATATTTTGTACTTACGTTGTTTATGAAATACTTTAATTATTTATATAGGATAGTTTTATATACAATTAAAGTGATAGGAAATAAATATAATTAATATTTTTATTTTATAAGTTAACCATTTTCAATTTATATTTAATATATAAATAAGGTTTATAAATGTATAACATTTATTTAAAAATCCCTGTTTACGTAAGATTTATATTTATTAAGTTATAGGTTTGGAAAAATAACAGTTGTTACGTTTATTTAAGTTTTACGTTTAAATAATGATTTAAAATATATAAGATTTTAAGGTTCGTAATACTTGTATAATAATACGTTTTAGTCCTTTTAAATAAATAGATACTCGCGATTAAATTACTTTTATACCCCTAGGGTTTCTAAATCATTCAAGTATTTACAGTTTTGGTCCCTCCCTAGTTACACGTGTAACTAGGGTTTCTTAAAGTTTCATAAAGTGTCAATTTTGGTCCTTATAGTATGCGGCCTATTTTAGGGCTTATTATAGTTTCACTTAATGGCAGTTTTTGTCCCTATAGTTTCGGCTAATAATAAGGTTTATTATAAGTTACATTTTTGCCCCCTAGGGCTTGCATGGGTTTCGGCTATTGGCAAGTTTAGTCCCTAGGGTTACTTAGGGTTTTATTAAGTTTAGTAACTTGACACATTTAGTCCCTAAGGTTTATTTTAGGTCGCGGCTTGTGTCCAAAATAGTCCCTAGGCTTTCCAAAGTTGACACAACTTACCCTAATATTTTAGTAATCTCGTTTTTGTCCTTTTTAACTCTACATAGTTTCAGATATGTTCAAAACACACCCTTATACTCTCGGCATTATTTAAAAAGTGGTTCAAAGTTTATGTTTTTGAAATACAAATTTCTACACTTATTCATTTAGATCCCCTTTACTTTGTAAAATTACATTTTAGCCCGAAAGTATTATCTATGCCATTTTTAACCCGAATGTTTATATATTTACTATTTTAGTCCAAAACTTCTTAGATCTATCATTTAAATCCAAAATAATTATAGATTTATATTTCCAACATGTAAGCTTATAAAATCATATTTTTGACACTAAAAGTCTTATAAAACATTTATTTAATGGAAATGATTATTTATCTAGGCAAGGTATTATAGTGAGCTTAAACTATTCTTATGAGGCCTAATAGTGATCTTAACATTTTAAGGCACTTAATAACATGAATCTAATGTTTCTAGTTATATCTAAACATTACAAGATTACTCAAAATCATATTATGAGCTTAAAAGCTCACGTCCAATATTATTTGCATGGTTAGGTTTTCATGATTTTTCAAGTTAAACAAGATCATGTTGATGTGTTCTTCAAAGTTGACAAGTTTTTACATCAAGTTTTGTTATATATAAAAATTAGCCGTGGGTTTTACTTATGTTTTTAGGGTTTCCATACTTGTTTAAATGTTAACTTTACCAAAATAAACATGTACACATTAATATATATAAAGGTAATGTATTAGAAAAGATAGGTTTTAACTTGGACTTACTTGATTAGATAGGTTTAGGAATGATATGAGAATGGGTAGAAACAAGTGACAAGCTTTCAACAATGGAGGTCTAGGAAATCATAAACATGCCGTGGGCTTCAAGTAGTCTTCTAGGGTTCTTGTTCTTGCTTCAATGATCAAGGTTTCTTGTAGGTTGAGCTTAGGATTAACCTTTAGGTAGTAGAAGAAATAGTATAGGAGTAGTAGTAAAGCTTGAAGGTTTAAAAATGGTGGTTATGGGTGTTGAGCCGTGAGTTGAGAGAGAAAAGAGTGAAGTGAGATTGGAAATATTTTGTGTTGTGTGTTGTGTGTTTGTTTCGGCTTAAGAAGAAAGAGAACAAGGATTTGGTGAATCTTGTACCTAGTACTCAAGATCCTAGGAGATACAAGTTAGATATGAAATATCTTTCAATGTATTTGGCACATGCTTAAACTAGAAAGTTACTTCCTTCCCATTTTTAGTGTGTAGCCGTGTGTTTGCACAAGGTCAAAGGGGGACAAGTTCTTACAAGCATAGTAGAAGGCATGAGGGTTTGGAGTGTGTAAGTGGTTTATATAAGAAAGCATGGTTTATGTGTAAGTAAAGTGAGGTTATGCATGCATTAGTATAGGGTATTAGTGGAGTGCATGATTACACTAGGTTACTGGTAGCTAGTTAATCAAATGATGGTAGTGTATGCATGCATACATACACACGTTTTATTATATGCATGGGAAGGGTTTTGGGTAAATTTTGCCAAGTGTTGTATGATAATAATAGTCTTTGTATATTATTATAGGTACTTGTTGTGTTGTAGGTATTTTTGTTGAAGCTTTTAGATAACTTAGTGAAAGTGTATTATTAAACACATTATTAAAATTAATTTACTTGAATAAAGTAAATAAGTGACAATGTAGAATAATATACATTGTTTTTAAGGTGTTTAGGTATTTATTCCTTTTAAGTAATATATGTAAGTATGTACATATAAAAATAATTCAAGTACTTAATAAACAAATTAAGTAAGGTTACAGTTTATCTCAAAATATGTATTGAGGTGATGAATTTCATTATTCAATCAAGTGGCCAGTCAATTGCCAAAGTAGTCAATAAATGACTAAAGGTTCATATAAATATAAAATAAATATGAAAGGTAGTATGACAATAGGTATATTATAATTAATTAGTCATATAAAAGTGAAATTATATAAATTCCAAATATAAATAGTACTACAATTGACAAAGTCAATGAGGGTAAAAACAGATGTTTTACAGTCTTGGGTAAGTGGTAGGACTGTTACCTACTTATCTAGACTCCTGCATTGTTGAGATATTGTCATAACATTTGTGTCACCATTTTATGACATTTCTTATGTCATTTAGTTATCTCTATAGACACGCCATGTTGTGATTATATCCATACGTCGCGCCCCATATTCCGCCATAGTGGGGTGTGACAATAGTCCTCGTAACACATCGAGTGTTCGTAAGGCTTCGTCTTCGACTTCACCTTCATTTTCCAATACCATCGATGCTTGCCAAATTGAGGCGAACTTGGAAAACAAAATGTTTGATAAGCTTAAAGGTCTTTTAATTGAATTCAAAGTTGGTGAACAAAGTGCTCCCGCTACGGCTAAAGTAGTTGAGGTTTCATGTATGTATTGTGGTGGAGATCATGATTTCTCTGAGTGCATTACCAACGGTGGTAACACTTCGAGTGCCTACGCGGCCACGGGAACTTACAACCAAAACGGTCAAGTTACCCGCTCTAATCAAATGACTCCACCGGGTTTTGCTCCCAATCAAAATGCTAACGACAACTATCGAAACAATCAAGTTGGTTTCAAAAACAATTACAAAGGGAACAATTATGGGAATCAAGGGGATAATAACAATCAAGATTTAAACAAAAATCAAAACAATGATTTTCAAAACAACAACAAAGGTTTGCAAACTTTGAAAGATCTTCCAAATGAATTTGTTGAATACGCAAATGGAAACGATGCTAGGTTTAATAATATTCAAAGAGAGATCATTAGCCTAAGATCCGAGTTTAAGAATGACTTGAAAAAGGAGTTGAAAATGAGTTAGCAAATGAGCTTAAGATCCATACAAACAAAAGGAGGGAAATGTAACTAGGTTACAACAAAACAAAAAAAAATTGAAACAAGGGCAACATGAAATAAAGCAAGAGATGATTAAGGTCGAGAAGAGGCAATCTATGTTTGAGGATAAAATTCATCCATGTTTGAGGCTATAATGTCTAAACCGTCTTTGAGTAGTCTTCCTAGCAATACCATATCAAACCCTAAGGGAGAGTTGAAAGTGATTATCACACGAAGTGGTAAGACACTTAAGGAACCGACTCCTCAACCAATTGCTCCTATGGAGGAATCAATTGAGGAAGAACCCGAGGTGGTGGTCGAAAAGGAGCATGTCCCAATCCCACGAAGTACCGCTCATGCCACACCTACGGTTAACCCATTACCACATTTGGAACCCGAGATTACAAAGGCTATGCCTATGCCTTAACCCACACCACCTTTGCCCTATCCATCGAGACTTAGGAAGGAGAAACGTCAAGAGCGCGACAATTACCAATTTGAGCTTTTTATGAAAATGTTTCGTGACGTTTATTTTAATGTGAGTTTTGCCGATGCCTTGGTCATGATGCCTCGATTTGCCGCTCACATTAAGAGTATGTTGAACAACAAGGAGAAATTGTAACAATTGTCTAGTTGTTCATCGGTTTATCTTAACCGCATACCTCAAAAAGTCAGTGATCCCGGTAAATTTTTGATTCCATGTGCAATCAAAGATATGGAAGAATGCTATGCCTTGGCCAATCTTGGTGCTAATATTAACTTGATGACACTTGCAATTTTCAAGTCGCTCAATCTTCCTAATCTTACTCCTTCACTAATGTCTATCGAATTGGCCGATCTATCCACGATTCCCGCTTGTAGATTGGCCGAAGACATTTTTGTGAAAGTGGGAAAGTTCTATTATCCGTAGACTTTATCGTTGTTGATATTCCCACGGATCCTCAAGTTCCTCTTATTTTAGGTCGTTCGTTTTTAGATACGTCTATGGCTTTAATTGATGTGCATGCTAGAAAGATCACCTTACGTTTCAACGACGAGGAACTTGTTATAAACGCAACTCAAAGTTCTCAAATTTCTCATGTTTATTCCGTTGCTACCATAAACCTCGTTGATATGATCGACGTTGTTTGCGAGGAATTTTCACAAGAAGTTCTAGGGTTTGGTGATGATGAAAATAGTGGCAATCCCACTATGCTTGATCCTATTCTTGATAATTCGACACCAACCTTCACTCCATTTGAAGGTGGTGGTTTTACGTTGGAAGAATTTGATGTTCCACGTACTTGTGATGAAGACCTCGACAATGATGAGGACTTCTCGATTATCAAGGATTTTCTTAACGATTTCCCATTTCCTCCACCCGAAGAGGTTATGAGTATCGAGCCCAAATCTTCAATTGAGGAACCACCAATCCTCGAGTTGAAAGATTTACCTCCTAACCTTGAATATGTATTTTTGGAGGAGGACGACAAGTTGCCGGTTATTATTGCAAAAAATCTTTCGAATGATGAAAACACTGCACTTGTCGATGTTCTAAAGGATCACAAAGGGGAATTGCGTGGAAATTATCCGAAATTAAGGGGATTGATCCCAAATTTTGTACCCACAAAATCCTAATGGAGGAAGATAATACGAGGGTTTTACCTAGTAAGAAAATTTTATCGTCCGATCTTTTCGAATTGAGAAAGGGAAGAATGTGCGACTCAGTCGTCTTTTGTTGAAACAAAGATTTGTCGTTGTTTGAAAAATAAAAGTGCATAAACTTTAAAGTAAATGGTAGGTAAATAAATCTAAACCTAATTGAAAATAAATGACGGGAAATAAAAACGTGACAAAAAGTAAAAAGGCAAACTTAAAACTATCCTAAAGGCAAGCTTAAAATAAATCTAAGGCAAGTAAACTTAAGAGTGCGACTAAGGAAAAAGGCGGGAAAAGTAAAACTTTAAACTTCAAACTTAAAAACATAAACTTAAAATAACCCAAAAAAATACTCATTCGGAATATACCTTCGTTCGGAATAATCACTCGTTCGGAATGTCACCTTCACTCGGAATAATTCTTCTTCACTTGGAATATTTACCTCATGCGGAATAGTAAGCTTCACTCGGAATAAAGGGCTAAACGCTTCATGCGGAATAAACTCAGTTCATTCGGAATAAGGGTGCTCATCCGAAATAAAAAATGATTCGGATTAACAAGTTCACTCGGAATAAACCTTCATCCAGAATAAATATTTGATCCGGAATAACAGCTTGGTTCGGAATATGGGCTCATTCGGAATATGAGGTGATTCGGAAAAAGTGGTTCATCCGGAATATTACTCTCATTCGGAAAAACAAGTTTATCCGGAATAGTCAAAAGAAATAACCTTCGTTCGGAATGTACACTTATTCAGAATAATCACAACAAATCCTTCATCCGGAATAAACGGTTCATCCGGAATATCACTTCATCCGGAATAATGCTTTATTCGGAATATTTCTCTTGATCCGGAATAATTCACTTATCCGGAATAAAAAGCACTGACTCGGAATAAATGGTTGACTCGGAATAATTAACTACTTAATACTAAAAGATGGCTGGTTCGGAATAACTAGAATGAACTCCTTATGCGGAATAAAAAGCTTGATTCAGAATATACTGGGCAAACTCAAATCGCGAAGAACACGGGGAAGAAAAACTACGAGTTTTAATCAAAAATAACTAAAATCAATCTAAAGATTAAACCAAAATAACCACTAATGATCAACTAATGAAAACCTATCAATCCAATTCAATAAATCTAACAAATAAACACCAAAAAATCAAAACCCACTTAATCAAATCAATAAAAACTTAAGAACATGAACATAAACATAAACATGAAGATTAATATCAAAACAAGAAAGCTAGATGAGAGATTAACAAGAAAAGTAAAGATTCAATAAACATAAAAAGTAAACTTACTTGATAATTAAAGTGCAAGACAAGGTAATTAAATGGCAATGAAATAAATGTGCAAGTAATTAAAAATGGAGAGACTAATTTTGTCAAAATTAGCTAACAAAATGAAAATGAAACTAATGAGGTCTATTTATAGGAGAGGAGATGATTAGTGGAAGCTTCCTATTTCTTTCTTCTTTCTTTCTTTCTTGGTCCTTAGTCATTAGTCTTTTTTTCATTCTTCGACTTTTTTTTAAACTTTGTCTTGGGATTACTTTGTACTCGTCTTGTAATTTCTTCATAAATTAGACATGAGTTCTTCGGCTTTATTAAGCTTCCGTCTTTAGACTTTTTCTTCGATAAATCTTCACAGTAGGTCTTGGACTTCCGTTCTTTTTGCACTCTTGATTTCTTGACTTCGTCTTTTGTCTTTCGCTTCGATAAAAGCCCGTGAAAGCCCGTGTTTTCTTCCCTTTTTACATTTTGATCCTAAAATTAAAACAAATACACAAACCACGCATAATTCCGACATTTACGACATAAAATACACGTTATGGTCTTGTTTTCATTAAAATTAAGTGGTAAAAGGATGGGTGTTTTCACACCTATTAGAAGACTACAAATCCGATCCAATGTCAAAGGAGGGTGAACCCCAAAATTCATGATGTGATCAAAAGGAAGTCCTTAAACTCCTTGACGCGGGAATGATTTACCCTATATCCGATAGCCCTTGGGTGAGTCCTATTCATTGTGTCCCTAAGAAGGGAGGAATGGCCGTTGTGCCATAAGATGCCAACGAGTTAATTCCAACTCGACTTGTGACCGGATGGAGAGTGTGCATTGACTATCATAAGTTGAATGACGCCACTCGTAACGAACATTTTCCCTTGCCCTTCATGGACCAAATGTTGGAGCGTCTTGCGGGAAACGATTTCTATTTCTTTTTAGATGGTTTTTTTTATTACTTCCAAATCCCCATCGATCCTCGTGATAAAAAAAACTATGTTTACGTGTCCATATGGAACGTTTGCTTATCGTAGAATGCCATTCGGACTTTTCAATGCACCTGGAACCTTTCAAAGGTGCATGATGGCTATTTTTCATGACATGATCGAGAAGACGATGGAAGTCTTTATGGATGATTTTTTCGTGTTTGGTTGTTCGTTCACTTCGTGTTTGTCGAATCTTGAGAGAATGCTAAAATGTTGTGAGGAAACCAACCGTGTGCTTAATTGGGAAAAATGTCATTTTATGGTTAAAAGTGGAATCGTCTTAGGGCACAAGGTTTCGAAAGCGGTGATTGAGGTAGACAAAGCTAAGGTAGTAGTCATCACCAAATTACCTCATCCCAAAACCGTTAAGGGAGTTAGGAGTTTCCTAGGCAACGCGGGCTTTTATCGTCGATTCATCAAGGATTTTTCAAAGATTTCTTGACCTATTACACATCTCCTAGAAAAAGATGCACCTATTATCTTTAACGAAGATTGTGTATGAGCCTTTGAAATCCTTAAGAGGAAACTTACCGAAGCTCCCATCCTTTTTGCTCCCAATTGGAATCTCCCCTTTGAGCTCATGTGTGATGCTAGTGACTACGCTATTGGGGTCGTATTGGCGCAACGTCATGAAAAAAAGTTCTTGCCTATTCACTATGCTAGCTAGACGATGACCGAGGCTCAATTGAAATACACTACAACAAAGAAGGAATTCCTTCCCGTGGTGTATGCATTTGAAAAATTCCGACCTTACCTCGTCTTGACTCGATGCATAGTCTATACGGATCATTCGGCTATCAAGTATCTCATGGCTAAACAAGATGCAAAGCTGAGATTACTTCGTTGGATTCTCCTCCTACAAGAATTTGATGTCGAAATCCTTGACAAAAAAGGAGCCGAGAATCTAGCGGCCGATCATCTTTCTCGTTTGGAAGATCCTCACCAAAGTGTTTACGAGCCAAAGGAAATCACCGAAACATTTCCTCTCGAGACTCTTGGTGTAGTGAATTCTAAGCTTGATTCATCTACCCCATGGTTTGCGGACATCGTAAATTACCATGCGGGCAACTTCATCATTAAGGGTATGACGACTCAACAAAAACGAAAATTCTTTCGTGACGTCAAGTTCTACTTTTGGAACGACCCTTATCTATTTCGGACTTGTGCGGATCAAATCATTCGATGTTGTGTCTTTGGTACCGAAGCTACTAACATCCTTAGAGCTTGTCACGAGGGACCCACGGGTGGTCACCACAGTGCTAATCTCACGGCTAAGAAGGTCTTTGATGTCGGTTTCTTTTGGCCTACTATTTACCGAGATGCACATGCACTTGTGAAGTCATGTGCTCATGCCAACGACAAGGAAAAGCCTCACAAAACGATGAAATGCCACAAAACATCATCCAAGTGTGTGAGATCTTTAACGTTTGGGGAATTGATTTTATGGGGGCGTTCCCATCATCTCGTGGTAATAAGTACATCCTTGTCGCCGTTGACTACCTATCTAAGTTGGTGGAAGCTAAGGCTTTGCCCACGAATGATGCTCGTGTGGTAGTCAACTTTTTGAAAAGCTTGTTTTCTCGGTTTGGAACCCCTCGTGCGATCATAAGCGATCGTGGAACCTATTTTTGTAACGATCAATTCGAAAGGGTCCTAAGGAAATATTGGGTTACACATCGGCTTTCTACGGTTTATCACCCACAAACGAGTGGGCAAGTCGAGGTTTCAAACCGAGCATTGAAGAGGATCTTGGAGAGATCGATTGGAGAGAACCGACAATCTTGGTCGGATATGTTGGACGATGCTTTATGGGCCTTTCGGACCACTCATAAGACGCCCATCGGGTGCACTACTTAAAAGCTTGTGTATGGGAAGAATTGTCACTTGCCAATTGAACTCGAACACAAAGCTTATTGGGCACTTAAGCATTATAATGATGATATTGAGACCGCGAGAAAACACCGGAAAATGAAATTAAATGAATTGGATGAATTAAGAGATATTGCTTATGAAAATTCATTGATTTACAAAGAAAAAAATAAAAAGTTTCATGACTCAAAAATTAAAAACCGGGTTTTTAACATTGGAGATCAATTGTTGCTTTTTAACTCTCGCTTGAAAATATTTTCCGGCAAGTTGAAATCCCTTTGGTCTGGTCCATTCACCGTTACTCAAGTTTTTCCTTATGGGGCCATCGATCTAGCTCAAAATGATGGCCCAAATTTCAAGGTTAATGGACATAGGTTGAAGCACTACTTTGGCGGGGAAGTTCCATCCTTGAACTACCTCGACCAAATCACCTTCCCCAATGATAATTAGTATTGAGGGGATCGAGTCGAGCTCATGACTCGGTAATAAAAAACGAGGTGCCTCGTGGGAGAGTCCCATGCTTATCCTATGTACATATTATCGCTTTCTAATGTAGTAACGTGAGGGGATTTGTGCCCTTCCAACCTTTGTTCTGTGGTTGTTTGTGATATGTGGTTTTTAGATGATCATGATCTTCGCGATTGGAGCCTCTCGTGTTCGTTTTATGGGAGCACTTGATCGTTTGCATTGAAGAATTTCTCAATATCCATGATATATCCTTTTATTTTATAACCTTAGGTTTATAGCACACTTCATAAACGACTTTAAATTTAACGGCTAAACCCTTTCCATGCTAGATTAAGCATTCGACTACGTCTCTAGTATGGGGGTATCCTACCCTTAGACTCGAAACATTGAGGACAATGTTTAACTTTAGTATGGGGGGTGAATAGATACTTGCCTTGCCAGACCTTCATGCTTTCCAAAGTTTATCTTTTTGTTTATCATTTTGTTACAAAATAAGGCTAAAATGGCCAAATTTAAAAAATTTTCTCATGTTTTATAAGTGTTTGAAGACACGAATGTAGATTTTCTGATGGCGAGAATAAGAGTAATTTTTTACTCGACCATGCATGTTGAGCACATAGCTTCGATTCCTTAACTTTATATTAGGCTAAGTCTCTTAAATGAGGACGAGAAATTATAGAGTTAATTATAAGTTACTATGCTAAAAGTAGAGTACTCGTATTCTTTCAAAAACTCATGTGTTCTCGTTGTTTGCTTATTCTCCCTTCGCTTGTATATAAGTTTTGCTTAATAAATATTGACTTAGCGGTTTAGTCTTGATTGTTGGTTTCTAGTCTTTTCTAGTAGCTTCCATGTAATTAAATTGGGAAGACATTAAGGTATCGCCAGCGTCACGGTTTTGAAGTATTGGCAACCCAAATAATCGAAAGCTTCACCTGATAATAAGATTTCAAGTGCTCACCTAAATCAAGCAAACAATTTGAAGCTCACAAGGCCGAAAAATCTATGCAAAATTGAATGTGAATTATGCCTTAATCTTTGAAGCTTTAAAGATCCAAAATTCGCCTTAGTGTGAGGATATACGTCTTTGGCCATAATAAAACCACCGATGAGGAGGATAATAAAAGGCAAGGCAATACCGAAGTCATAATAAAAGCTTCATGGCGAAGTTGAATAAAATATGGAGGTAAACCTATGATAATAAGGCCCTTCCGTTAGGGGGCGTATAAAAGTCTTGGTAATAAGTCTCATGTTCAAAACCGTTATAAAACCGTGTTTATCGATCCTTCTTGTTGAGCTTAATTTTTTGACATCGTTGTCTAGTAGGAGGGGTTATTAATTCGATGGTCTTGGTTACACTGTTATGACTCTATTTTTAGACCTAAATCTCTATCATCGCATATGTAAAAAATGTATCCTCGTGAAACATTCAAGACAAAATAAAATATAAGAGATACAACTTAGGTAAATGGGAGGATAAGTACGTGATTAGGGCATATGAGTAGTGTTAGCATTACTAACTTACAATGACAATGATCTCGTTGCACGCTTAGCATGGAATTGGGATGAAATTCAAGGACGACGAAGTTATTTCTAACGAAGCATTCACGTGTTCTTATTCTATGAACCTAAACGTTCTATTTTGCGATGAAAATCATACATTGTGTCTAAAACGCAAGTAGTAGTAGTGTAGCTAGTTTATCATTTAATAAAAATGAATAAAAATGAATTTTAGAGATGCTACGATACTTTATTCTAGCATTGCGTGAGGGCACGGTAATGGTTTAGTATGGGAGAGTGATGAGACTGCTTTTATACATAGTCTCATCATCCAAAACGGGCTTAAAATGCATTAAATATCATCAAAAATGCCAAATATATGCTTGTGTTCGTTACATGTGTATTTTAGGTACGGATATTCAGAAAATGACAAAAGATCACAAGAGACAAGCAAAACGAACACGGGAAACGAAGCCGCACAATGAACCAAGCCCTAGTGTTGATTTTCCAAGAAAAACCCTTGAAGAAATGAAGATTTTACAAGAAGGGTCCTCCAATATTGAAGAATTTACAATTTAAACCCTTGTATATTCATAATTACAAGTTTGGTCCTTAAAGTTTGTCAAATTTACAAAAAGGGCCGTACACTTTGAAGAATTGGAAAGAATGGTCCCTAAAAAATGAAGACTTGTCAATATTTATCCTCCAAGAAGTCAATCATACAAGTCAAGACCATAAAGTTTGAAGAAAATGCCAAAACAGCCCTGCAAGAATCATGAATTGGCAAGAAATACCCCTGAAAATAATTTGGAAAAGTATTTGGGGCAAAAGTCTAAAAACTGAAACTTGGATTACAAAGCAAATTCGTTTTAGGCTTATTAAACTTCAAGTGACAAGAAAGAAAGAAACAAGGTGTTAAAGCTGGCAGACAACCAAACTAACCTTAACCAATCCCCACATGCCACCTCACCCCACTCACTCTCTCCACCAATCACAACCCACCATTCTCCCACGTCACTTCCCACTTATACCGGTTTTAAACTAATCTTTATTAATTAAAGATCAGGCGCCTAACACCTTTTCAAAAATAAATCTGGATTAAAACCTCTACTATTCACATGATGAACACAATTGGGTTTTCCTAAATGGCGTGTAATTAGACCCCCATATTGTCCAGAATAATGATTAAGGGACTCTTAATCATAACCCAACTCTCAAATCCCATGCCACATCATCACAACTCACATGCCACCAACCTTGTACACGGTTTTGGAAGAAGATGCCAAAATTTTCCAGAGAATCCAACCATCCTCAAGCAGCTTACATCCTAAGTATTTACAAGATCCAGTGGATGCAATTTCAACAGCTATATAACCTCACATACTGCCAAAGATACTTAACATGTTAAAGCAAGTTCAAAACCTCAAGGGCATTTCAAGAACTTCTATACATTAGGGTTTACGTTTTTCTTTGCATTTCTAGAACACATGTATCCTATAAAAGGCATTAGGGTCACAACATTGAGCCTTGCTCTTGGTTTTCCTTTGTTCACTTTTCTGTAAATCCTACTTTTAGTTTTATGAAATAGAGTTTGAATTTGTGAAGAAATCCAAGTTCCAACCTTATTATACTCTTGTTTATGTTACATGTTTGTGTTGTTTGAATCCTAAAACCTGTTTTTAAATATTGTGCAAGAAATTGCATAATTTTCCAAAAACTTGATATTTTGCTAAGTCTTTGGTACATCTTTGGAATTTTTGGATTACAAGTGATCTAAACACCCTGATAAGGAGTTTATCAAGGTGTTGGGAGCTTGTGGTTTATGGATAATCAAAGAGTGGGTACAAAGGTTGCATTAATCAAGCTTTTTCACTTTTCTGATTTTCATATTTTGTGCTCTAACCTTGTTGATTCTTAGCAGCTTTGTTGTGGAATCTTGTGCCTTGTTTTGCTAGGCACATCAGCTCAAAAAATTCGTGAGTGTGGATGTACATTCATGAGGTTTGAGTCCTTTTACCTAAAATTTGATAAAAGTCTTGATTTTTGGTGAATTTGTGTTCTGCTATTGTTCTTGTTGTTTTTGTGGCCTATAATTGCTTGATACTGCATGATGATGATGTTATTGTGTTAGATTGGGCTTGGGTAACATTGAATCACACCTATACTTTGTTAAATCTTGGATAGAAAAAGATAAGGGGTGTTTAGGTTAACTTGTTTAAGATCACAAAGTGTTTTTAAGCTATTGGAAGGAGTTGTTTTGTGTTGTTATCTGCTTAATACTTGGTTGTGTGCTAATATTTACAAGTTTTCAGCTTTAAAACATCAAATCTAAGATTATGCTATAACTCACTTGATTTTGCTTATTTTGACCTAAGATTTTGGAAACACCTAGAGTGTATGCATGTTTAGGGCTAACAAGTGTTAAATCAAAGTTCGTGTAACCTGTTAAGAAGATTTGAGTGTTTCAAATTGAATTTGTGGTCAAGTATATCAGCAAAGTATCATAAATGCTTGTTCTTTGTTCATCAGTAACATTCATTGGCTCGAATCTTGATCTAAACTTTGAATCAGTGCATGAAACCTGTTTATATTTGTTCATTTGAATTATTTATAGCTTGTGTATGCATTTTGTGAAGTTTGGCTGGCTTATTCTTGCTAAAAGTACTTATTGAGTTGAAACTGCTTAATGTTCATGTCTGATGCATATCTGGTGATGTTTTGATTAAACTGTATTAATTGGCTGGTTGAATTTGTGATTTTGTTGTTGTTATTTACTCCTTGTGATTAGCTGATCACTTGGGTGCCTTGTTTGTAACTTGAATCCAACAAAAAGTCACTAAAGAAAAAAAGTCAAATTGGTCAAGTAGTGGGAACTCCTTTCCCCTGCTACTAGCCACTACTAGTGCTAAATATCAAACAACTTATACATAAACCATTTTGGCTTATCCAGACTTGCAACAACTTATTTTTTGTGATAGATCTTCCTTATTTGACCTATTGATTTGATTTGGAGCTTATTAGGGTTTGACTTTTAAGTTTGACTAGAAAACCAAATAGTTTGACTTTTACGTAAGTGCTTATATGCTTATTATAGAATATTCAGTGTGCTTATTGAAAAACTTTTTGATTATTTTGCTTAATTAAGTCATTTAAAACCTTTTGCAAATTGAATCAGCACTTTAGGTGGTCTAGAACTCAAAAACGACTATTTTGTCGTTTTGTGATGAGAGCCTTTGGCTTATTTCAGGCTTATTTCTTGTTCTTTTTCAAGTCTTCTTTTTACAGATCTCTTTGGTAACTCAAAAGAAGCGTGTGTGTCAAATTAGAGCTTATGGCATTAGCTTATGGCTTAATGGGCTCAAAAGCCCATTAAGAATAAGCTGTTGACTTGATAAGCTGTGATAAGCACATTTTCATCTTTTGGGCCTTCAGAGTTTTGCTCTGAAAATCAAATTTTAAGTCAGATAGGAAGTTTCGGGCTTATTTGGTTGACTTTTTCTTATTGGGCCAATTTCAAGCCCATTAAGGGATTGTTTTGTCATTTAGCGCATTTTAAGGCCCAATTGGGGTATTCTTGCAATTTCAAGTTCAATTATGTATTATTAGGTTAAAATAAAATAGTTTGTAACTTTTTAGAATTCCTTATAACTTTTGGATTTTTAATATTATTTTATTATTATTTTATTATTAAAAATTAAAATTTAGATTTTTCCAAGTTTTTCATTTTTCCTAGTTCAAATACATTAAGTTAGGAATTTTCAAATTTTTAGATTAATTTTATTGTTATTAGATTTATTTTTAGAATTATTTTAAGTTTTAATAGTTTTTATATGTTTTTAAAAAGTTTTTATTAATATAAAAATTTCAAAAATAGTTTTAAATTTAGTTAAGTTATTTTAGAGGTTTACAAGTTAAAAATCTCATTTTGGGCTTTTTGTTAATTAAATTGATTTTTTGGGCTTTAATTAGCATTAAAAAATTAATATTTAATTAAATAAAAGGTATGAGTGATTTTTGATTTTTTAAACTCTAATTACATTTTTTCGGATTTATTGCAATTTTCAAGGAATTTTTAGGGTAATTTTTTAATTTGGTGACTTTTTACGGTTTTACGTGCACGACTATTCGTATTAGTTTAATTCATAATCGTAACCGTCATTCTTTTCTAATCCCTCTTCTATTTTTCTTTTCTCATCAATATAATCACAAACACTTAATCTTATCTTTACATAACACACAAGCCTCCTTGAGAACGATTCCCACTTTTGGGTCATTTACTTGTGGTTTTCCTAAATCACTTGTCATACTTGTTCTAATTACGTTCTTTTTCCTAAAAGACGTATTTTACAACTATCAAGTGGCTACATCATCAGTCCAAAAATGCTTAGAGAGAGCAGATCCAACAAGGATTGTCCTGCTTCAATCAAGGTTATGTTCCTTTTTTCAGCCATACCATTTTGTTCAGGTGTATAAGGAGATGAGAAATTTTGTAAATTCCTTTGTCATCACAAAATTTGATCAGTGTGTGATTTCTGAATTCAGTGGCATTATCAGTTCTGAGTTGTTTGACATGAGTGTCATTTTGATTTTCAACTCTTTTGATGAAGGACATAATGGCATCTGGTGCATGGCTTTTCTTTGTTAGAAAATATACCCAGGTGTACCTAGAGTACTCATCAACAATGACAAGTGTATATTTTTCATGACAAATGGCCCTAGGTGATACTGGGCCAAATAATTCCGTTTGAATCAAATGAAGACTTTCTTTGATTGAGAAAGTTTACTTTGTTTTGAAACTGGCCCTATGGTGCCTCCCTTTTTCACATGCTGAGCATGGTTTCTCCTTGGAGTAGACAAGTGAAGGAAGACCAATAACAAGATTTTGTTTTGCCAGCAGAGTTATTGTTTTGAAATTGAGATGTGAGAGCCTCTTATGCCAAAGCCAATTGGTAATATTGGAAGCATTAGCAAAGAAGCATGTCTCCTGAGTAGAGTTCATGTTCATGACATAAACATCTTTGACTCTAGGAGCAATCATCACAATTTCATGATTAAATTTGAAGATTGTACCTTTTTTATCATCAAACAACCCAAGATACTTTGCATCACAAAGTTGACTTATGCTGATGAGGTTGTGCTTCAATCCATTTACATATGCTACCCTTAAGAAAACTACACCATTGCATTTTACTGAACCAAATCCTTCAGTAGTAGCTGATGAGTTATCTCCAAAAACAACTTTAGGACCTTGTTCCTCCTTATATTTGTGCAGATAACTTTTGGTGCCACTCATATGCCTTGAGCAGCCACTATCTAGGTACCAAATAGGCTTCCTGAGATCACACTGCACAAGTTAAGGAAATGGTCAGTTTAGTTTTAAAACCAACCTTTGTTGGGTGGGGGTTTTAGATCTTGAAGGTGTTCTAGATCTGAAGGGTCCTCTTGTTGAGGGTATGTGTGATTGCTCAGAAGAAGAAGAGGTCTGAATAGCTTTTTCTTTCTTAGCCTTGAGCGCTTCACCTCTTCTGAACCACTCTATATGGTTGTGATCAGATGTAGTGTGGACATCGCTTCCACAAGTTTCACAACATTTGGTAATAGAGTTTGGGTTTCTTGGTTTAGTTCCTCTTCTGAGTGAGATGATTCGATTATGTCCATGAGTGTCATGGTCATAACTTTCACAAATATTACAGACAGTGTAATAGTGGCAGTCATCTGAGTGATGATTACCTATACCATAATGAATGCATGATGGGAAAGGCATATTTCGCCTGGATTAAGATGCTTTAGTATTGTGAGCATCAGCACTAGTTTAGGTCAGCATATAATGAGTATGTTCACAAGTGCGATTATTAGTCCTCTCACATTTAGTACAATAAATCACTCTTAAGTAAGTTTGAGTGAGATGGTTGTTTAGACCACATAACTCACAAGCCCTTTAAATTGTGTCTTGTACTTTAAATGAGGAGAGTCTGAAGGTTCATCTCTGACCCGAGTTGGTGCTTGCTGCTGCCTGAGTTGTAATTTGAGATCATTGATCTCTTGCATGACAAGGGACATTCTCTCATCTTCCTCAAATCTAGCATTCTTTAGTTTATTTGTTGAAACGAAAGAGGTAGTTCCCATATGTGAACTTTCAACAGGAGCTGAAGAGTTCATTGAAGTGTCAATTTTGACATGTTTAGAAGAACTACCTTTGTGTGTGGTGTGTAACTTGATGATAGACTGGATTGATGTGGGTCCAGTAGAGGGTTCAGCACCAGCCAGCTTCTCCAAATAAGGAAGTGGGGTACTTACTTCCTTCTCTATATCATCATCTGAGTCATCCTAAGTAACTGAGGACTCAATTGGTGCTGAAGTGTCAACATTTGCTTGAAACTCAGGAAGAAGGATTTGTCCAGTGTCATGATAGGGTAAATTCTCTTCAACTGACCTTTCAATGTCAGGGATCGAGCTACCATCCTCATTTGAGGCTTTGACAAAGATAATGGATTTGGTGCTTGAGGATCCTTCAGCACCAAGCATTTTCCTCTTTTGAGGAGGAATTTGTTCACTTATGCATTGATTTACCCTATCAGAGTTTCTAAGCCAAGATTTAACAATATCTTTTGCTTCTTTTAGTTCAACTCTTAGGGATTTATTTTCCTCCAAAATTTATTTGTTCAATTGTTGAAAAGTAAGAATATCAAGTTTAGCTTCTTTTAGCTCTATTTGCTTACTTTCAGAATCTTCAAGTTTTAGAACAAGTTTATGAAATTTTTCAAGCAAATTGTTTCTTTGTTCTTCAACAAATTTTAGATCAATGCACAAGTAATCAAAGACAAATTTAATGTCATCTTTATCTTCCAGTTCAAGAAGAGTTTGTACATTTTTTATCGTGACATTGACTATTCACCATTTATAGCACTTTCTCTGGCCACAACATTTGAATTAGTCCCTTCATCCTCAGCAAGTGCCATCAGCACTTTCACATTAACCATTTCATCATCATCTGAAGAAACATCTTCTTCATCCCATTCATAAGCTTCAACGACAAGCCCTTTGTTCTTGTTTTGCTTGGGGGCCTTGGAAGAAGAACTATCAGTACTCATGAGGGCCAATCTTGCCTTGATTTCTCTGTATTTGGCCTCAAAGTATTTTGTTGGTCTAAGTTCAACCCTGTTTTGCTGAAAAGAAGTAGAAGCAATTTGTTTTGGTTGAAATGATGATTGACCAGATGGTCTTGATTGAGCTGGTGAGGAATATGAAGGGAGAGATGTTTTTGAATAACAATCCATAACATAGTGACCAGCCTTCCCACATTTGTAGCATTCAGTGTCAACTGAAGCTTTTGTGGAGCAGGATAGCTTGCCTCCTTTCTTAAAGAACCTTCTAGACTTGGCCAGAAGTGCTCTTTCAGGAAAATCCTCTTTGAGGTCATTCAGATATTCCTCACTATATTTAGTGTCTTCCTCATCGTCAGGACTATCTTGGTAGTCTTGAATGACAGCCTCACTGAAGAAGGCTGTGGACAAGGGAGTAGCAATGGTTAATGCTTTACTCTTGCTTGAGCCTTCATAAATCCTATCAACTAGGTTTTCTTCATATTTGAGTTTCCCAAAAATAGAGGCTAGATCACAATCTTTAATGTGATTAGCATTTCTCAAGATTTGGCAGAAACTGAGCCACTTCTTTGGCAATGCATTAACAAAAACTATGTTGATTTCAAGTTTTGAAAGCTCAACGCCATCATTCACATGTTCATTCATCAGTGCTTTTTATATAGTGAATGTCTGAGTGAGTGTTTCCCCTTCTTTGTGTTTGAAGGTGTTGTATTGAAGCTTTAAATCCATGATTCTAGTTTCTTTTACATCATAGGGTCCCTTATGGTGAAGAATAAGGCCCTCCCATGTATCTTTGGTTGTTTTTCAATTTACAACAGAATTCATTTGGTCATCTGGAAGCACTGACATGATGAGACTTTTGAGACGCTGATCAAGGTTAGCAGCTTTTCTCTCATCCACAGTCCAATGTACTTCAGGTTTTTTATTGTCCCCAACCATGGGAACAAAAGGACCATTTTTAATGATTCCAAGGAATTGAGGTTCAATCCTAACCATGTGGACAAGAAACCTCTTCTTCCAGTTTGTAAAATTGGCTACCTCTAGTATAGGAGCAGCATTGAGTTGGCCACCCCTATATTCTAGGGTTTGTTGTATAACTTGAGCCATTTTTGGATCTTGATTTGAAAACTTTTAAATGATTAGTTTAATAAAATAAGATGTTGGGAATCTAAGCCTGTTAGATTCCCTGATCATAGATTTAAACATAATTAAGCTGTTAGATAGTCCCTTGCCTGTGCCTAGAAGGCAGGCATGTATCATAAGACTCACAGAGATCCAAGTCTCTGTGAGCAACCTCAGAGGAGTCCATGTCAGAGACATTGTCAAGGGAGTCAAAGATTACTTGAAGACATACTCATTGGCTGTGATGGATAACAACCAAGATGTATCAGGGACTCTGAGGGGTTGAGGGTTAACAGGGGTGGCAATACCCTGTTAACACTCAGCACACTTTGGACATGGCATTTGTGTGTACGAGACTATGAAGAAAAAGGAAACTATTTCGATAACTGTTTCCTTAAAGCATAATGGCAGACTACCAAGAATAGAAGAGCATCATGTGACTGATGTCTGAAAAGTGAAAGTCTTGTGTAGTCACCATCAAGTACTATTTAGGTCAACCTCGTATCACTATAAATAGGATGTGTATCCATGCATTAATGTTCAACACTTTGAGTATATTCATAACATTATTGCTTAGAACTTATAGAATCAAACAGCTGCAACTGTATTCATAAGTTAGGGTTTATAGTTGTTCAAAGTGTGCACAACACATTGTCATCAAACGGTGTTATCCATAACACTTGTAATTCTTTGTTATAGAATAATAAGATTACGTTTGAAAAGTAATACCTTGTGTTGATTAGTTAAGTTTAGGGTTTCTAGCATTGATTAGGGACTTTCAATTGGTATCAGAGCGGTGTTTGATATTAAAACCTTCAAGAAACATCGTTCTCAGTTTTATAATCAAGATCCACCATGCCAGAAACTTCTAACCCACCACATTCACCTTCTACAACACCATCTTCACCAAGACTCAACCCTCCTGCTAATGACGATGATCTACCCCAACTTCTTGACTCAAGAGGTGAATCACATGTCACAAGTGTACCAGTCTTTGATGAAGAAGATTTTGCCAGTTGGAAGAGTCAATTTCTTGTGTATCTCGATGGACTTGAACCTTTTCTTCTAGAAATTTTAGAAAATGGTCCTTATATTCCCATAGCGCTTACCTCCACTGAAGAAAACCCTCTTCCCAAACCTCTCAAACAATGGACTCCAGCTGATAGAAAATTGGCAAACCAAGATAAACGTCTCAAAAGCATCATCATATCCTATCTTCCCAAACATATCATGAAGTCTGTCATTCAGTGTCCCACAGCTAAGCAAATGTGGACATACGTCATCCTTGGCCATGAAGGACCCTCTGAAACAAGAGAGACAAAGATTCAGGCACTCAGACTTCAGTTCAATGCCTTCAAGTCACTTGAAGGTGAAAAGGTTCAACAAACCTATACAAGGCTGAAGATTCTTCTCAATGACCTAGCAATGAATGATGTTACCATTGGTCAAGCTGAGATTAATGCCACATTTGTCAACAGCCTTCCAAGAAAGTGGCTGAGTATGAATCAGACTCAGAGAGCTAATAACTCAATCAATAATGACACCTTAGCTCAGCTTTATGGAAAGTATAATTATGAAGAAGGGCTGATTGATACTATTTACAAGTCAGAGACTGAAAGATTTGTAGTTCAAGGAGAATCTTCCAAAGCCCTGATCTCTGCACCACATCCTCATGACAACGACTCTGATGTTGAAGAAGACACCCACAGCAGCCAAGAGTTCTTGACAGACCTTAATGCAGAGTTTCATGAAAGAGCCTTACTAGCCAACCAAAGAAGATTCTTCAAAAGATCAGGGATAATAGGATCAGCTAGTAAACAAACTGACAGGTCAAAAGAAACTTGCTTTGCCTGTGGAAAGCTTAGACACTTCCAAAAAGACTGTCCTTCCACCAAGACATCCTCACCCTCCTATCCATCATCTTCATCCAAACCATATAAATTCAAACAACACAACAACTCATCTCACCAATCCAATTCATCAGACATTGAAAAGAAGGATTATAAAAACAAGTACAAGGCACTTAAATCTGAGTTAGAACAGATGAATTTGAAGCTTGAAGCTCTGTCTAAGAAGAAGGGAGGTGATAAAAAGACAGAGAAAGGGTTGGTAGCTGAAGCTTATGATTGGAATGATGAGCCACTGACTTCAGATGAGGAAGATACTACTAGAGTCAGGGCTTTCATGGCTATAGCTGAGGATTAACCAGCTGTTGGAAAAGATGATGCAAGATCAGGACAATGGGTTGACATCACAATGCAAAAGAAATATCTCAAGGAATCGGTATGGTATCTAGACAGTGGCTGTTCTAGACACATGACAGGGATTCAACAATACCTGCACATATACTCAAAGGAGCCAGGTCCTAAAGTGGTGTTTGGAGATAACTCTTCAAGTGACACAAAAGGATATGGCTCAGTGAACTGCAATGGGATTACGTTTACCAGGGTTGCCTATGTGAATTGTCTTAAACACAATCTTATTAGCATCAGCCAATTGTGTGATGCCGATTATAAGGTTTTGTTTACTAAGACTCAGGGAACCATATTCAACAAAAACAATGATGTTGTGCTTATTGTACCTAAAAGGAGAGATATCTATGTCATCAACATGGCTGTTTGCTCTGAAGACAGCTCAAATTATTTTCTTGCTAAAGCCTCTGAAAGTGTCAATTGGCTGTGGCACAAAAGACTGTCTCATCTCAACTTCAAGAACATCAACAAGATAGCCACACAAAACCTGGTTGCTGGTCTACCTTCTGTGATGTTTTCTAAAGACAAGACTTGTTCTGCCTGTGTCAAAGGAAAGCATCACAGGTCTTCATTCAAGACTAGGCAATCATTCTCCATTGACAAGTGCTTACATCTCATTCACATGGATTTGTTTGGGCCTGTCAAACCTCAGACCATTAATCACAACAAATACACCTTGGTCATAGTGGATGAATTTTCAAGATACACATGGGTGTTCTTCCTCAGAAAGAAAAGTGATGCAGCTGATACCATCATGTCCTTCATCAGACAGGTTGAAAATATGAATGATGTTAAAGTCAAAGCTCTAAGAAGTGATAATGGTACTGAATTCAAGAATCTTCAACTTGAATCTTTTTGTGATGAAAAAGGTATTTCACAGAATTTCTATTCAGCTGGCACCCCTCAACAAAATGGTGTGGCTGAAAGAAGAAACAGGACTTTAATTGAAGCAACCAGAACTATGTTGAATGGTGCAGCCTTACCAAAGCAATTTTGGGGAGAAGCGGTTCACACTGCCTGCTACACACAAAACAGATCAATCATTGTCAAAATACATGGTAAAACTTCCTATGAAGTTTTCAGAAAAAGATCTCCAAATGTCAGCTATTTTCATGTGTTTGGATGCCCTGTGTTAATTTACAACTACAGGGATAAACTTGGAAAGTTTGATGAAAAAGATGATGATGGTTTCTTCTTGGGATACTCTCCAATAGCCAAAGCCTTCAGAGTATTTAACATCAGAAGACAAGAAGTAGAAGAAACCTTTCATGTCAGATTCAATGAAGATGATGAAGTCATACAAAGAACAGGAACAGAGGGTGATGAAATTGATTTTAATGAAAATGTGTCTTTCCCAAGTGATGAATTCTCAGAACCAAGACCTACCAGTCATCACCATCATCACTCCAACACTCTCACTCCTTATGTTCCTGCCTTTGACCCTCTGTCTACTCACAACATAGAAGTTCCTACCTCTCAGGAACTTGATGAAGAAGAACCACAGACCTCTGGTAGTCCTTCTTCTTCTACTGCTATTGATGACTCACCAATTCTTCAAATCTCTGAAGAATCTCCTATTGTTAATGAAGTTGTTCCTCTTGATATGGCTGAAGAAGACTCTGACACTGAAGTAGTCTTTAAAGAAAGCCCTCCTAGTCAGCAGGATGAAACTCAAATTGTACCAGTTGTGCCCACAAGTGTTCCTGTCCTTGAGTCCCCAGCTCCTCAAAATAAGTGGTCAAGAGATCAACACATTCTTCTTGTCAACATTATTGGGGAACCTAATGCAGGGGTTACTACTAGACAGCGAATTCATGACTCAGATTCTGCCTCAGCCAATGAATGTCTCTTTGCTGAATTTCTCTCACAAATTGAACCTAAGAGAGTAGCTGAGGCTCTGGTAGAAGAAGGGTGGGTATCTGATATGTATGAAGAAATCAATCAGTTCAAAAGGAACAAAGTATGGACACTAGTGCCAGCTCCACCTGGAAAGAATATCACAGGCACTAGATGGATCTATAGAAATAAGATGGATGAAATTGGGAACATCATCAGAAACAAGGCCAGGCTGGTGGCACAGGGGTATACTCAGACTGAAGGAATTGATTATGATGAAACATTTGCTCCAGTTGCAAGACTTGAAGCCATCAGAATCTTCCTAGCTTATGCTGCCTATATGAACTTCACTGTGTATCAGATGGATGTAAAGAGTGCATTCCTCAATGGTGATTTTGCTGAAGAAGTGTATGTTGAACAACCTGAAGGATTTGAGAACAACGAGTTTCCCAACCATGTGTACAGACTACACAAAGACATGTATGGGCTGAAACAAGCTCCAAGAGCATGGTATGAAACTCTTTCTAATTTCTTAACTGAAAATAAATTTGTCAGGGGTTCTACTGATAAAACACTCTTTACCTTCAAGGATAAGAGTGATTTCATCATTGTGCAGATTTATGTGGATGATATCATCTTTGGGTCAACAAATGTCGATCTTAGTCAACGTTTTGCTAAATTAATGACCAAGAAATATGAGATGAGTATGATGGGATAATTAACTTACTTTTTGGGTTTTCAAATTAAACAATGTCCTAAGGAAATTTCAATTTGTCAAGAAAAGTATGTTAAGGATTTACTTAAAAAATATGACTTAGCTGTTGTGCATCAGTGAAATGCCCCATGCTTCCACCCAACAACTTGGGTCCTGATGAGTCAGGGGTCTCTGTTAATGAGACTTTATATAGAGGCATGATTGGGTCACTCATGTATCTGACAGCTAGTCGTCCTGATATCCAATTCTCCACATGTCTCTGTGCAATGTACCAAGCTAACCCAAAATAATCCCATATAGTGGTTGTTAATAAAATTTTCAGGTATCTCAAAGGAACACCATCCCTAGGTCTATGGTATCCCAAGAAATATGGCTTTAATCTCAAGGCCTATTCAGATTCAGACTATGCTGGATGCTGTATTGACAAGAAAAGCACTTCAGGCAGCTGTCAAATCCTAGGAGGAAAAATGGTTGGATGGAGTGCTAAGAAGCAAAACTCTGTGGCTATGTCTTCAGCTGAAGCAGAATATGTCGCTGCAGCCAGCTGTTGTGCTCAGGTGCTCTGGATGAAAATTCAATTGGCTGACTATGAAATTTTATATGACAAAGTACCAATCTTTTGTGACAACACCAGTGCCATTGCCATCTCCAACAAACCTGTTCTTTACTCTCGTACCAAACACATTGATATCAGGTATCATTTAATCAGGGATCATATAATGAAGGGAGATATTGAGCTGCACTTTGTTCCCACAGAGCTGCAACTAGCTGATATTTTCACAAAGCCTTTGGCTGAACCTTCGTTCAACAGGTTAGTCGCTGAGCTAGGGATGCTCAATATCTCAAAGCCTGTGGCTTGATATTAAATGTGTTCATTAAATGATTGATTCTATATTAAATGTTTTTCACATGAAACTAGATAGTTACTTTACAAGTAAATGCAAAAAACATTCTCAAATATTTAATCATTTATTTTTCGAATAACGAGGAGACAAATAAGTTTTGAAAGGTCAAGGGACCCACATGAGCAGTCATTTTCTCACTTTGCATTAAATGCGGTTGAATAACTGTTTACTTATTTTGAATATATATATTGTCTCTCGTCTCTCCTCTCCCACCACTATTCTCATTTCACAAATCTATTTCTCTCTCTAAGTTCTTCTCTCTCTTAAACCATCATCCATTTTCTTTCTCCTTCGACCTTGAATCCATGGCTTTTTCCGTTCCCAAGGCAGTAAACGTTAACTTCGAACTCAACGAAAGCATCCTCGCCTCAAACAACTCCATTGGATGGATCAAGGCTCCAAATGACACCTACTCAGATCTGGTAAACTTCATGCAAAACTGTGATTTAAGTGAAGCCTTCACCAAATCCCCAACCACCTTCTACCAAGAATACCTTAGGGAATTCTGGTACTCTGCTGAAGTAGTAGATGACACAATAACCTTTAGCCTTTCATGCAATGAACACCCATTTGCTTTCTCCCTTAAAGATTTCTCGAGTGTGGCTGGATTGAAACATGGTGATGAATGCCTTAAGGTTGTTGATAAAAAGGCTGTTAAAGATGCCCTGGCCACACTCAAACCCTTCCATGATGTAAACCCTGCTCATACACCCGCTGAGGTCCTCTGAAAATCTCCTCTGATGATTAAGTACTTTACACCTATGTGGCGTGTCCTCTTCACCCACATTGTTAAATCCCTGGGAGGAATGCAGGGATCCCAAGATCAGATGTCCTTTAACCATCAATCTATAGCTTATGGGCTGATCTGGGGAGTTGATGTTGATGTTGGAAGCAATCTCTTCTACAACCTTGTTGAACAGCTGAAGGGAAAAAATCAAGTCAGGGAAAAGAATATCTGCTATGTTCGCTTCTTGTCGCTGATCTTTGAAAGCCTGTTGGGAGACAACTACCATAACTCTGCGTTGACTGCTCTGAAGCCCTACCGTATCACAGGTGCCATCTACAAAGAAATAGGAGCTGAAGATGTCCCTATCACATCTCATATGATGAACGTTGCCAACCAACAACCAACAGCTGAGAAGTCATTGCTCCCTTCTTCTGAGAAGGTGATTACCTCTAGTGTGTCTGGCAAGTCTAAGTCTTTGACCTCTGGGCAGCACACTATGACGTCCAAGGCTTCTTCTGGCCAACAACCTAAGAAGAAGAAAATCCCATCTTCTTCCCACACCAAATCTGTTGCTAAGGCCAAGGGAAAGAAGACTGTGAACCAAGACACCTCCTCTGTTCCAGATACTCATGTGGAATCAGATACTTCTGCTGACCAACAACATGGGTCTAGTGTCTCAAAGTCAGCTGAGACAACAGGAAACCAGCCTAATCCAGCTGATATCTCACAGGTAATCAGTGTACATTTTTTGAGGTTCACAAGCAGCCACTCTCAATTGTCTGTAGGAGAGTGTGGTGAAGTTAGGGTAATCCTCAACCCATAGAAGTCTGTCTATGCACTTAGAACTCTTTAAGACTTCGGTACACCCTGTCTATGCACCAGGGAATGATTCATTTGTGTTTATAAAGCACCCCGATGACCCTGCACCCTCTAGACAATATTCAGGCGAACAACAACCTGAATACACATATGTCTCAAACTTGATCAGCTGTACTTCACACAGCCTCTTGGTTACCTCAGAAAAAGAATCCCAAAAGTTTTACTTTTAGGGGAGCTGAATAATCATCCTCAGCTCTTCTAGGGACAGCGTAATAAGACGATCTTAACCCTTAACTTTTTCACCTTAAAAGAATCCCAAAGGATTTATCCTTTTCAGGGGGAGCTGAATCATCACCCTCAGTTTTCCTAGGGGTAGTGTAACAGGCGACCTTAACCCACATATGTTTCACTCTTAAAAGAGTCCCAAAGGTTTCTTAACCTTTTGGGGGGGCTGAATGATCACCCTCAGCCTTCCTAGGGGCAACGAATGGCGATCATTAACCATATACTTTTCACACTTAAAATAATCCCAAGGATTTATCCTTTGGAGTGGCTGAGTAATCACCCTCAGCCTCTCTGGGACAGCGAAATGGCGACCATTCCCCTTACTTTTTCCCTGTTACTAATTATAACAATTTGCAGGCTGAAATTGTACAGCCAGTCACTGAATCCCAGGTACAACAGGAGAAAGAGGCTGATACAATTATTCAAGACAAAACTAATGACAAAGAGCCTCTGCTGAATATTGAAGAAGAAATGCTGTCATTAGTGGATGATGTCTCTGATCTTGAATCAATGCCTGAAGATGAAATCCCTGAGTGGATGTTTGAGGAGGAGGATGAAGAAGATGAGGAAGATCTACAATCTGTCTCTCCTCCCAAGGAAATAGTTGTGTCCACCCCAGCTTGAAATAATACTCCTCCTCCAAAGGACGCTGTTGTTACTCCAAACTCTGCTACCTCCACAACAACAGTCTTCCAACGCCCAGCCTATGATCCAACAGCTGAATTTCTCATGTTTGATCATCCTGACCAAACCAACTTTGATCTGTTACCAAGGGGGGATGATTATGCTCAACAAAGCCTTAACATACACAATCTTCAGCCTGTTCATCATCAATCTGACATTGAGCGTTTATCAAGAAAGCTGGATGTGATCAAGTCTGAAATGCATAACTTCACTGTCACATTTCCAGGGATCATCCAAAAGGCTGTTGCTGAGGCAGTTACTGAACCCATCAAGGATGCTGCACAAAAAGGTGTAGCACAAGGACTTAGTCACCTATCCACAAGAATGAAGGATGTAATTGACAAAGAGGTCCCTGCCTTATTCCATGAACATGAGCAAACTATGCACATTCATTTGAAGCTATTCGCAACAGGCAATACCATCATTCAAACTTCATTGTTAATCGCGTTCATGCCAATACGAATGGAAACAGCAACCTTCTGCTGAAGATTGCCAGGGATTCAAGGAAAAGGCAACGTGCTATGGTTGCCTCTGTTGAACAGATTTCAAGGCACTTTCAAACACGTTCATCCAAACGTCTGCGTAGCCAGGATGAACGTGAGGGGGAGAAGGAAACAACACTTAACCTTGAATCTGCTAAACAAGGCTCATCATTAGCTGACAACACCATTACACCTGTCCCCCTCCAAGTCATCACACCTGTTAACATATCTGATGATGAGTATAACACTCGGGGGGAGCAACAGAATCAAGATGGAGGTGATTCATCAAAGTCCCTGACTTTGGTTAACACCAGCGAGTCTGGGGATGATGGTGAACCAGCTGCCAAGAAGTTAAAGTTCACTGTTAGCTCCCTTCCCAAAGCAATACAAACTCAGGCTCAGACAACATTTATCAGAAGAGCTGAAGTTTTGAAAAACATGAGTGTGGAATCCTCTGTCTTGAAGAAAGGAAAGGAAATAGTTTTGGTTGACACAGACACCAAACTAAAGAAGATAGTTGCGATGCTAGAGACAGGAGGATCCACCACAGACCTTTCCCAATTTTCAACCTTTACACCTTCCAATGAGAATCCTTTAACCCCTAAAGAAATAGAGAAACAGACTGAGGAATTCAAGAGATTAAATGAACTCAAGACAGCCAAAGAATTGAATGAAGATACTCTAAGGAAAATGACTCTACCTGAAAGAGAGAAGCAAAAACAAAGGTTGAGGGAAATGGAAGATAAACGCGCTGAGGCACTAAGAAAAGTCAAAGCTGATTATGATGCATGCGTTAAAAACAGCTATGCACCTGGCAAGATAACCAAGTTCAAATACACCATTCACAAATCCACCAACACCCCACAGATGATCTTGTGGAGAGACAACCAATAGGGAAAATGAATGTGTTTGACGACTTCAGGCTAAAAACACCTGGGTTATCTGAATGGTTCGAACTTGAAGCCTTAGCAGCCAAAAGAACTGGACAGGCTAATTTTCTTCTGCTTAAGACTCTTAAGGCAAAGTTCACCTGGATCAAAGAAACGGCTGCCAAACTCAAGATAGATCCCCCTCCACAGCTTTTTGAACAAGAACCCCCAAAGACTTGTAAGAAAAGAAGAAGAGTTTCTCAACTTGTTAAGGAAACTTTTGTCACAGATGATGTTCAAGTGGATGGTATGCACAGGGATTTGATCCTACCAAATGGTATAGTTGGCCCTGTTGATGGTCAGACATACACAGAGACTAAAAGAGGAATGGCATTCATGAACAGAGCTTGCCAATATGCATTTCAAAGAGAAGATGAGCTGTGCTTAGCATCAATAATTCAGCTGCTTTGTCACAAGAAGGCACTCAAGATCAACACAGAGTATTCCAAAAGGTTTGCTAAAACTTTGCAGGAAGAGTTGGATAACAGATTAGACTTAGCTAAAGCTGAAGAAAAAATTAAAAATGATGACTATTGAAGTAATTCACATCCCAATTTTACCTTCACATTTTTTTTCACTTTTATAATGTACTTGTAATTTCCTTTAAGTATTAATAAAATCATGAGGTATGTTTGTTTAGATATGTTATGTGTAAAAAGAAGCTGTTAACTCACTTACCTTAACTTAGATAGATCTAGCAATATTTATGTTTAAATAGGGGGAGATTGTTGGGAATCTAAGCCTGTTAGATTCCCTTATCATAGATTTAAACATAATTAAGCTGTTAGATAGTCCCTTGCCTGTGCCTAGGAGGCAGGCAAGTATCACAAGACTCACAGAGATCCAAGTCTCTATGAGCAACCTCAGAGGAGTCCATGTCAGAGACATTGTCAAGGAAGTCAAAGATTACTTGAAGACATACTCATTGGCTGTGATGGATAACAGCCAAGATGTATTAGGGACTCTGAGGGGTTGAGGGTTAACAGGGGTGGCAATACCCTGTTAACACTCAGCACACTTTCGACATGCCATTTGTGTGTACGAGACTATGAAGAAAAAGGAAACTGTTTCGACAACTGTTTCCTTAAAGCATAATGGCAGACTACCAAGAATAGAAGAGCATCATGTGACTGATGTTTGAAAATGAAAGTCTTGTGTAGTCACCATCAAGTACAATTTAGTTCAACCTCGTATCACCATAAATAGGATGTGTATCCATGCATTAATGTTCAACACTTTGAGTATATTCATAGCATTATTGCTTAGAACTTATAGAATCAAACAGCTGCGACTGTATTCATAAGTTAGGGTTTATAGTTGTTCAAAGTGTGCACAACACATTGTCATCAAACGGTGTTATCCATAACACTTGTAATTCTTTATTATACAATAATAAGATTACGTTTGAAAAGTAATACCTTGTGTTGATTTGTTAAGTTTAGGGTTTCTAGCATAGATTAGAGACTTTCATAAGAGTTTAACTAATCAAATTGCTCTGATACCACTTGTAGGTCCCTTGTAATTCGTTATTACTTATCAATTTAAGCAATAACTCTTAACTACGACTCAAGTGTGTTGTTTTAACAATAGATAAGAACTATGAACAATTAAAACAACAATACCAATATACTTTTCAACGTATAGACTTTTATTGGAATCAAATAAAGAATCTATAACCCACTTTGTTTGCGGAATAACAAAGTGGTTGAATGACAATGGGTTGTGATCTCCTCTACTTAAACGTCTAACCAAAGTTAAAGTCTAAGCTCCAATCTAAATGTTCATACGCATCTTGGCTATATGGTTTAGTTGGTATCGAGAGAGAAAGGTTTTCTAAAGTTTAATCTCTTGTATTGGTTAACCCTTTCTCTCTCAATGTACACTCCTTATATAGGCAGTGTAAACTAGGGTTTGCATTTTGCATGTTTCAATGCATGGGTTTATCCAGTGGGTGGTTGATTAATAAGTGTGAAAACACTTATCCTTTGACCACTTAATTATAATAATAACCAAGCCAAAACGTGTATTTTATGTCGTAAATTTTGTAATTATGCGTGGTTTGTGTTTTTGTTGTGATTTAGGATCAAAATGTGAAAAGAGAAGAAAACGCGGATTTATCGAAGAAAAGTATAAAGACGGAAGTTTAATAAAAGCCGAAGAACTCAAGTCTAAATTAATGAAGAAATTACAAGACGAGTTTATTAATCCCGAGACAAAGTCGAAAAAAGTCGAAGAATTTAGAAGACGAAAAGACGAGAAAGAAAGAAAAAAAGAAGGAAACTTGCAACACATGCTAACCTCCCTAATCTCCTATTAATACCTCCTAATAACACATTAGGAGGTGTGGCTATTTTGACAAACTAGTCTTCCATTTTAATTACTTGCACTTTTCTTAATTGCACCTCTAATTTCTTGTCTTACACCTTAAATTTGTAAGCAAAAAATTCTTGTCTTTACTTTAATTGTTGAATCTTAATTTTAATCAAGTTTTAATTAATCTCTCATTCTACCTTTCTTGTTCTTGATTTAATCTTTATGCTTATGTGTTTATTGTCATGCTTATTTGATTATTTGTCATGTTTTTATGTTTATGATTGTGTTAGCTTATTGTGTTTTTCTTAAATTTAATTTAGTGCTTTTTAGTTAACTTTATTAAAAAGTTGATTTTTAATATTTTTATTATTTAGTGTTTTAAAATTTTTTAATATTTTAGCTTATTTGCTTTTTCTTAAGTTTGTTTTGGTTAAAGTTTTAGTTTAGTGCTTAATTGTTTTTAGCTTAATTTTAGTTTTTAGCTTATTTGCATTTAACTGTTCTTCGGATTTCTATAAAACCCTCATTTTCCGGATAAGTGTTCGTTATCCACATTTCGGATAAGGCTTCTTTTGGAATTCCGGATATAGCTCAGAAGCTGTCAATTCCGGATAAGGGCTACGAAGGATTCCGGATAAGATACTTGGGTAATTCCGGATAAGAGTTCGTTGGACATTCCGGATAAAGGTTACAATCTGATTCCGGATAAGAAGCAGTCTCGATTCCGGATAGTCTTCCGGGCTCATATTCCGGATATAGTGAAAAAGAAATTATTCTGGATAAGGTTCCAAATTTATTCCGGATAAGCTGTTTGGGAGGTTATTCCGGATAACAATCTTGTGAATATTCCAGATAAGCTGCAGGACATCATTTATTCCGGATAAGTCAAAGCTTCTGTATTCCGGATAAGTATCCGGAATTTATTCCGGATAGTGACTACTTGACGGATTCCGGATAAGCCTCTTGATTATTATTCCGGAGAGGAGGATTTATTCCGGATAAGCTGGTGATTTCGGATAACGATTGGGAGTAGATTCCGAATAAAGGTGACAGCTTTATTCCGGATAAGCAGTAGTTTGTTGTGAATTCCGGATAGTGACGGTATTTTGGGCTCCAACTCAGGTTTGGTTTATCCTCTGTTTTATTTTCAAGCATTTATTTTTCCCGCTATTTTTCTTTAGTAATATTGTAATTGCTTTATCTTAGTTTAATTTTAAAGTTCACATTTTTATTACATTGTCAATTTACTTTTCGTTGAACTTTAATTTTTGTCATTAAATTTATTTACTTTTAAAAAGTTTTAATATTGCACCATTTAAGTTTTAATTAGTTTTAGATTTAATTACTGTCATTTATTTTTAATGTTTTGCAATTTAAATTACTACAATGACAAATCTATTGTTTCCCACCAAAAGACGACTGAGTCGCACATTTTTCCCTTTCTCAATTCGAAAAGAATCACACAACGAACTTAATTTTTATACTAGGTAAAAGCATTGTATTAAATGGCGCCGATGTCTGCTCTTTTCATTAAGATTAACGGTTTTCTGTGAGAGACGCGTTGGATTTTGGGATCCGTTCATTCGTGAACGTTATTTTCCTTGGTTAAAAATTTTCAAAAAAATCCCTAAAAATTAAAAATTTTCAAAAATCCAAAAAAATTTTATTGTTATAAGTGTACATATATAGTCTCTATTTCTTTGGTATCTTTTTCTTTTGTTTTTGCAGGTGTTTGCGTACTAGATCTTCAACTTATTCAGAGCCCGAGACTCGTGAAGATTTAGATATGGCAGGTGTGAACAACAACAATAACCCACCGCACCTCAACAATAATAATAACAACAATGTTCTTCCACCACCCGATCATAGAACGATGGAGGAGCTTTGTCAACCCACGATGAATGGACGAGGAGGACCGATTGCGCCGATGCAAATCACGGCTCCGGAGTTTTCTTTGAAGCATCACATGATCCAACAAGTGTAGAACACTTGTCCATTTCGCGGATTACCGTATGATGATGGCAACAAACACCTCGACAAATTCATTACCGTTACTCAAAGCATGAAGTTGCCCGGTGTTACTATGTATTTTCTTCGCCTTCACCTATTTCCACACACCCTATCCCACCATGCCGAAAAATGGTTTGATCGTCTTCCAAAGAATTCAATTCATACTTGGGATGAGATGACTCAACGATTTTTGTCGCGCTACTTTACACCAACCATGGTCATGAGCTGATAGTTGAGTTTTTGTATACCCTTTAGGAAAAGAGCAACAAATAGGGTAAGCACGACGATTTAGGAAACCGTGTATTGATGACCCTAAAATGAGTTCGTTCTCAAGGAGGCTAGTGTGTGTGTAATGAATTGATTATCTTTGTGATTATACTTTTGAGAAAGAAAAATAGAAAGGGGATTAGAAGTGAATGACGGTTACGAAGACGGATTAAACTAAGTCGAAAAAGGTGTACACGTAAAACCGTAAAAAGTGCTAAAATTAATTTTTTACCCTAAAAATTCCTAAAAATTACCAAAAATCCACAATAATATTCTAAGAGTTTAAAAAAAATCCAAACTTGCCAAAACCTTTTAATTAATTAGATAATGACTTTTTAATGCTAATTAAAGCCCTAAAAATCAAAATTAATTATTAAAAATCCCTAAACAATATTTTAAAGTTTGTAAACCTCAAAAATACTCTAATTAAGCTAAAAAGTCTTTTTCAAAATTTTAAATCAACTAAAAACTATTTTTAAACAATTAAAAACTACTAAAATCAATTAAAACTTAAATTAATTCTAGAAAATGATTAAAAGATTCTAAAAATATTTGGAAAGTTGCAAAAATCCTAATTAAGTGTTTAAAACCTAGGAAAAATATAAAAACTTAGAAAATCAGACTTTTAATTTTTAATAATAAAATAATAATAAAATAATATTAAAAATCCAAAAATCATAAAAAATTCTAAAAACTTGCAAACTAGCTTAATTTAACCTAAATAACTCAGAACTGAAAGTGAAATTACCTAAATACCCTTAATGGGCCTAGAAAATGGGCTAAACCCAAAATAGTAGCTTACTGGGCCAAATTTGGGCCCAATAACAAAAAGAGTTCAAAATAAGCCCAAAAAGCACAGGTTGACTCAAAATTTGATTTTAAACAACTTTTTCCAAAGGCCCAAAAGCTGAAAATGTGAAATAAGCTAGCTTATAACAAGCAGCTTATTCTTAATGGGCTTTTTGGCCCATTAACCTATAAGCCAATGTCATAAGCTAAAATTTAACACACAAGATTCTTTTGACCTAAGTAAGACTTCTGCAAAAACAAATTTGAAATAAGCCCAAGGTATAAGCCTGAAAATGCAATAAGCAATCTACAGAAAACGACAAAATAGTCGTTTTTGAGTTCTAGGCCACCCCAAGTGCTGATTCAAGTTCCAAAAGCTTTGAAATGACTTAATTAAGAAAAATCAACAAAGATTTTTCAAATAAGCTGACTCAATAAGCTGGAAAAAGCAAATAAGCACTTATGTAAAAGTCAAAGAAGTTGGTTTTCTAGTAAAAAGTCAAAGTCAAAGTCCAATAAGCTCCAGTCTACTTAAATGGGTCAAATAATGAAGACCTTTCACAAAATATAAGTTGTTGCAAGTCTGGATAAGCTAGAAAAGCTTATTGATAAGCCGAGTTCAAAATTACACTAGCAAGGGCTAGTTTTGGGTGTTGAGCAGTGGAAACTTTTTCCACTGCTTGACTTGTTTGACTTTTTGTCTTTAGTGGCTGTTTTGGAGGTTCAGATTACACAAAGGCACCAAAATGATCTTTGGATCATAAGGAATCAATAACAATCAACAAATCACAACAAGAAACAGCCAAATGATACAGTTAATTCAAACAAGTACCAGATCTGGGTAAAATAAGAACAAGTATAGCAGATATGACCAATAAGCTGTTTTAGCAAGAATAAGCTAACCAATTTGCACCAAAAGCATATACAGGCTAAAATAAACTTAAATGAGCAAGTCTAAACATGTTTCATGCAAAACTTACAAGATTTGAACAAGATCTAAGCAATTTAAAGTTACTGATGAACAAGTTTTAGCCAAATGGTGTTCTTGCTGATATACTTGACCCAAAGCTCAGATTCAAACACTCAAATCTTTCAAGTATGTTATATTAATGAGCTTTAAACAACTTTTACACCTAAGCATGCATAAACCCTAGGTTTTCCCAAAATCTTAGCCAAAAATCAGTAAAACTCAACAAGATATAGCAGATTGAACAATTCAAGGTTTCAAGTCTAAATATTTGCAGGTTTGTGGTCTATTATGAGCATACAACAGATAAATAGCACAAACACAAACTTTCCTTAACACAATAACACAAAATCAACACAAACAGGTAGACCCAAACACCCCTTTATCTTTTCAAATCCAAATTTTTCAAAGTAAAAGTGAGATTTAAGACCACCCAAGCATCAATTAACACAAAAACAAGTAAGATTAACAGATTCAAGCAAGTATAAGCCACAAAATTCACAAGAACAAAGGCAACACTCAAATATCACAAAAATCCAATGTATTATCAGATTTTGGGATTAAGGGTGTGTACCTCATGGATGTACATCCACACCCACGGATTTTGAGCTTATGTGCTAGCGAGAACAAGCACAAGCTTCCACTACAAAGCCTGCTAAGATTGAACAAGGTTAAAGCACAATAAATTCAGAAAAATGGCAGAAAATGAAACTTGCTTGATTAATGCAACCAATTGATCCCACACTTGATTATCCCCAAACTTTGAGCTCACAACACCTTGATATTAACAATATCAGGATGTATAGATCACTCTTAGCCCATAAATTCCAAGATTTGATCAATGACTTAGCAAAATATCAAGAATGTGGAAAATTGCAAACTTTTGCAACCTCCAAGTGAAAACAGGTTTTTAACTTCTAAACTAACAATCATATAAAAATAATAAGCAGTAATAAAGATTGTCCAATGACTTTTCTTTAATGCTTCAAACACAATTTCATTAATCTGAAATGGGATTTACAGAAGTTGAACAAGGAAAAAATCAAAAGCAAATGTCTATGTGAGACCTAAGGGCTTTATATATAGCCTTACATGTGAACTAAGAACAACTAAAAACTCTAAACCCTAATGCTCGAAGTCCCAAAATTGCCCTTGTAGCTTTTTGAACTTTTGAGGATCATGTGACTGAATTTGGCTTGTAGCATGAGTTGGCAGTGTGAAAACTTGATCAAATGGTGAAAAATAAGCTTAGGATTGAAGCAGGATCCTTGGACGTTGGATGTCTGTCCTCTTCTTGTCTTCTTGTCCAAAGGTGAAAAACAGGGGAATCATGTGAGCTGGGTGGTGATGTGGCAGTATTTTTGAAAGTTAGGATGTGATTAAGGTCACCTTAATCATAAATCTGGACAATCTTAGGAACTAATTTCAACAGGATTAAGAAAACCCAATTTGATGAAGAACACCAAGAACATGGTGTTTAATCCATTTTGGTTTATAAATATGTGTTAGGCGCGTGTTTTAACTAACTAATTAATTAGTTAATTAATCTGCTGAGTGGATGTGTGAGGTGGACAAAGGGTGGAAGGGGATTGGTGGGTTTTGGTGAGTGGGGCACGTGTCATGCCTTGGTTGGACTAGGTATCTTTCTTTGTCTGCCAACTTTAGCCCTATTCTTTCCTTTTCCTTTCATTTTGTAAATAACCAGCCAAACATACTGATAGGTGTGAAAACACCCATCCTTTTACCACTTAATTCTGGCTAAAACAAGACCAAAACACGTATTTAATATCATTTGTTTGGAATTATGCGTGGTTTTTGTGTTTATTGTGTTTTCAGAGTCAACCGGATGAATATTGAAGAAAACATGGGATTGTACGGGTTTTATCGAGGAAAAAGACTCAAGACGAAGTTTATTGTCCAAGATATGCAAAAGATTTGAAGTCATTGTGCCTATTTAAAGATTTATCAAAGAATAGAGCCAAAGATGGAAGATTCATATATGTCGAAGAACTCGAGTCAATTAAACAAAAGATTATAAGACGAGTTGGAATTATTCACCGACACTTCTCAAATCAAAGTCGGACACGTTTATTTAAAGATGCGTGAAGACTAAAGAAGAAAGAAGAAAAAAAAAGAGCCCAAACCAAAGCCCAATCACAAGCCCACCATCACAAGACTTGCCTATATATAGGCCCTTACTTCACAAAAATTCACACTTAGTTAGTTTTTAGTTTTTGATTTCTCTAGTTTTAGAGAGAGAAAGTTCTAAACTTTCTCTCACTAGGTTTCATCTTTTTCTCTTTCTAGATAAAAACATTTTTATTACTTTTCATTAATCAAGTTCAAGTTTTTATCTTTTAATCTTTAATCTCATCCTTCCTTTCTTTTACTTTTATTGATTTTGGTACAAAATCAAGTATGATCCGTGTTGTTCATCAAAGATTTGTGCTTAAAAGTTGATTTCTTTTTATGTTTCCTTTAGTTTATACATTAATAAGCTTTGAGATCCTTGTTCTTATTGGCTTATTTGTTGATTTAGCTTATTTACTTTTTAAAGTTTTTATGAAAAGTTCACCTTTTTATTGATTTGATTTAAAAGTTGTTTATTTTAAGTTTAGATAAAGTTTTCTTAGTGTTTATTTGATTCGCTTATAGTTGGATTCGAGCTTGTTGAAGGTTGGCTTATTCTATAGCTTATTCCCTAAGCTTTAAGTCTCGAATTTGCACCATTTTCGGAAAGGGCAAAGCCCTTTTCCGATTGTATTTTCCGACCAAGGCCCCCCCTTTTTTCCGATCGACCGATCGGAAAAGGGTTTAGTGTTTTTCCGATTGCCCTTCTTTTCATCTTATTCCGATTGATGCAAGTATTAATTATTCCGATTGATGCAAGTTTTGATTATTCCGATTGATGTTGTTTCAATATTCCGATCAATGATTATTTTTCCAAACATTCCGATTTGAGCTAGTTTAATTATTCTGATTGGCAAGCTTTTACATATTCCAATTAGTCCTTCCCTGGATATTCTGATTGCTCCTTTTTGTCATTATTCCGATCACTGGATCGGAATACATTCCGATTTGCTCCCTTTTCTATATATTCCGATTACTTGTTTTGCTTAACTCCGATCTTACTTTCTTTTAGTACTTTTCAACTAAGTTCATGTTTTTCACAAAGATTTCCAAGTGTTAGTTTTTATTGAGTGATCATTTATTTTTCTAATATAATCTTTAAATTTTCAAGCATTTAATTTTAACTTGCCTTTTTAAGTTTTAACCTTTCAAAGTTTTAATTTACTCTTCAACATTTAATTTCTTGTCATTAGTTTAAAATAGATAAACAAACCAAACTCCTTTTTGTTAACCAGGAACAAATCATTCCACTTAGAGCCGAGATCAATTCGAGAGGATTCTGAGAGATTAATTGAACCCATTGAAAATAACCTAGTATTAAAATGGCGCCGCTGCCGGCTCTTTTCGTGAAGATCGTAGGTTTTTTGTGAGTGACGCGTTGGATTTTGGGATTCGTTCACTTCTGAACGTTATTTTTCGTGTTCAACAATTTTCAAATATCCAAAAACATTTGAAAAATCATAAAAAGCATTTCTTTTTCAATGTTTTGCACCAAAAATATTCTTCTTGCTTATCTATCTTTCTTTATGGATTTTTATGTCCATTGCGTCCGGTGTGGGAAACAATTATCCGGGAACAACTCTTGTCAATGGTGTACATGTGAGCGGTGAAGAAACGATATCGACTACACACAATCCGGATTTTGTCCCTTGTGCAACTCGACTAATTCATTCTTTTTGAACCCACATCCTGTTCCCCCGTGCATCTATTGTGGAAGCGATTCTCATTGGCAAGTTTCGTGCCCGGTTCGATACCCGTATGGTCACGGGCAAGAACCGGGGTACAATTATGACAATGAAAATAGCTATCCACAAGACGCACCTGAGTTTTCTCCATACCCGGTTTGCAACAACTGTGGGGGTCCTCACGATACCTATTATTGTCAACCAATGAATTGTTATGAGCCAAATCTGTGCCCTCAGTTTTCTTCACAAGTGGATTATTATGAACCAAACCCGGTTTCTAATTCTTCTCAACCGATGAACTACTATGAGCCACAACCATGCTATAATTCAGGTTTTCAACATTTTGAACCCCCACAACACATCATCGATCATCAACCCTCCTTCGAACAATTGAGCTCCAATGAACAATGGGACAATCTGGTTAAGCAAAGTCAACAAATTCAAGAAGCTTGGAACAAGATCATCGAGAAATATCAAGAGGATCAACGACAGGAGCAAATATCAAATATCGAGACTTATACCCCTCCCCCGGTGTATCCATACTATTATGATGATGATGAAGATGAGCCAACTATTTCATGGAATGATCTTACTGCTCAATGTCCTAGTGCAATTGTCATCCCTCCTCTCAATATCCCAAACGTGTCTAAGGAGTGTGATACATTGAATGAGCTTAGTAATGTTGGTCTTGATAAAGTGTTTGATGATGAGGTTTGTGACATACCAGCTGCTATGGAGCCTGAGGACGACGTTTCTCTCACAGAAGCGGTCGATCCTAATTATGACGATTTTTCTCCAAGCTATGAGAATTTCACTTTTGAAATTTCTCAATCTCCACCGGGAGATGCGGGTGATGACGATTTATTCTCTCCGGTTTATGAGAAGTTCATCGATGAACATGATCTTGTGGATAAGGTGGAAGACGTGCTTCTTCGAGATAGATTACGGAAAGTGCACCTTCTTATTGCTCAAATCGAAGCGTTGACTTCTCCTCCTCTTTCCGAGTATTTGCCTCCTTCTCTTCCTCCCGTTGAAGATAATGACCAATTGCCAGAAGAAATCGACATTCACTCCATACCACCAGGTAATGATGACGATGATATGGAGGGGGAAATTATTTTTAATAATTTGCTGCAGGAAAATATTGTCCCAAGTCCCCCTCCCGAGCACCTTTCATCCTCCCCTTTAGCCACTATCACGGAGGATGAGTGCTTTGACCCGGGAGGTGACATTGATTATGCTATGATTGATAACAATACGGCTTTGCCGCTTGCTCCGCATCTATTGTCTTTGAGGGAGGACAATGTGCTTACTTTACCCAACCCACCTCCCGTGGATCTTGAGTTCACATACTTTTCGTATGTTGAAAGGGTTTTTCTCCCATTCAAGACTTATCCCCCTGCCTCTCCTTTGTTGATGTCAACCGGGAACGAGGACAAGGTCTTTGATCCCGGTATTGCATTCGAGGCTTCCCCATGGACCATTTAATTCGGGGACGAGTCAGGCTCGTGACTCGGTTAATATAAACAAGCGCTTTTTGGGAGGCAACCCAATTATCTATCTATCTTTACCATAAGTGTAGGGGGAGCCCCGTGGTGTTTCTTGTTCTCTTTCTTATCATATGCAGGGATTAGAGGTTCAAAGACACACTCTTGATGACTTTTGACGAACCGTGATTCCGTGTTCCCTTCTTCCCGGTTCTATCCTAAACTCTTTTCGATTCACTATTTTATATTTCTCAATATTAAAATAGGAATCTCTTTAGTTGTCTCTTTCTTAGCGAGATTTAAACAACGTGCACAATGTCCTAAGTGTAGGGGAGTTTACTTCCACATGCTTAAACATTGAGGACAATGTATATCTTAAGTGTAGGGGGACTTCTATCGAAGTTAAGTGGCCTTTTCCTTGTATTTGTCCTCATTTTAACCGGGAAATTTGATTTTTCAACATTTTTCAAAATTTTTAATCTATTTTGGCCTAGTTGTATAGTTGTATTTGCCTTTGTTATGTTTATTTTCTTGCCATTGTTAGAATAAATTTTCAATAAAGTGGTTTTAGATTTTTCTTAGTCATGAACATTTTGACTCAACCCGAGTTTACTTACCTAAGTTCACTCTAGCTAGTATCCTTAACGTGTTTAAGTCAAGTTTTGCTAGGCTTTTATATAGGGAGCTATAAAACGCGAAAGTCTTAACTCTCACGGGTTAAGAACAAGAACTTTTCGCAAGTTCCTATAATTGATCCTAGAGAGTCGTTTATCAAGGGAACTTTAAAATGCGATTTCTAAAACTTGAAAAAGTCCAAGAATTTGCAAGATCCTATAGATGACTCGAAAACCCAAAACTTTGATTTAATAGGCTAAGCATCCACGAGTCTCATTCCTTGAGATTTTAAACTGTGGAGAACGAGAGATGATAGAGTCAATTATAAGTTCGGTATCCTTTCGTGAATTTATGTGAGTTAATTATAAGCCTATTCTCCCTCCGCTTGTTAATAAATTTATCTGCTAATAAATAAGGTTGTACGATTTAAAAGGTTACTTAGCTTCTAGCCCCAGATCGTTTAAAAGTTGCTCGGTACGGATTAGAGTTCATAGCCAAGGCATAACTTATTGAAGCGGGATGCGAAGATTGGCGAGTCCAAAAAGGCCCTAACAAGGCATGAGGGCTACATTTTGTTGCTAAAGATCCAAAAGTGATGTGAAGAATCATTTATCGAAAATCAATATGAAGGATCGAGACACACGACGAAAAGCAAGAACTCCCCAAAAGTCATGGAGAAGTCTATCCGAAAAGACCCTAACAAGGTATGAGGATAAATAGATCCAAGTCCTAAAAGGAGGCGGATCGTTGTATATCAAATTCCAAAATAAAGATTGGAGAAAAATGAAGAAGTCGTGGTCCAAAGATGAAGAATCTCTCAAAACTTCAAGTGAAGAAAATTCTATTATGAACAGAAGGCCATAATTTCAAGAACGTCTCTCAAAGATTCGAAGTATGAAGTCGCTGCCAAATATCGGTCCGAGAAAGGTCTCAAATCGTGAAGCGAGTTATGCCAAGATATGAACTTTATGAGGTCCCGAGAAGCAGTTTTAAAAGATTTGGTGTGACAATCCATCAATTTACGATTGATATTTTATTCTCAAATATTACTTGAAAATATTATTTTAATGTTACAATATGAACTCACATATTTTTTGGGAAGAAATTTGGATTTACGTCTTGGAGTAGCATCGACTACGTCTAAACCGGAGGATTCAACGTTACGTGCTTACGTTTACATACACCGTCCTTGGTGACAGTCCGACATTTCAGAAAAATAAATTTATCCGCGAATATTATGTTGGATTTTTAAATTTGTGTTGGTTCATAAACTCACAAATTTACGAGAAGAGACTAGGACTTACTATTTTATTTTAACGTCCTTTACAACTAAACCGGAAACACTAGGATTACGTATTTACGTTTTCGAACTCCGTTTTTGATGAAACAATTTTTATTGGATTCGTTTTATGACGTTGATTCATAATCTATAAAAACGTTTTTTGTAAAACGACCCGAGGGCACGCAAATCGTGGAAACTAGAATCGAGGAGTACCCGTAAATAAATGGGGATGAGACAAGTGGGACACTTGCCCCACCCCCATCAAAACCGGCCACCAAAGCAACTTGGTGTCAAGTTTTTACCTTGGTTGCTTACACATGTCATACAAAGCTTACACTTTAAGCTTTGTCTACACAAAACCACTTAACTAAACGACTAGCTTCTCATTTCCCACATGCAAAACAACCAAAATTTCTCTCATCTCTCTCTTGACTCCATTTTGGCCGTCCCTTCCTCAACCAAAAACACCCAATTTGATCTTGATTCCACCACAAAATCATGTGTTATTTACACATATGTTGAAGCCACTTTGAAACCCTATTGATTGGTGGTGCTCATAACATCCAAGGAGGAGTTTTCATGGAGTAGTAGGGCTGATTATCCACAAGGTATACATCAAGAATGGTGGTCATGAAGATGGTGTTGGCTATGCACAAGTTTCTCCATCAAAAATCCATGTTTTGATCAACCTACATCATCATGGTGGTATAAAGATTGTCCTCCTCATCTTCTTATTAATTTGATTATGTAAACATGTATTTTATTTCCTATTGTATATGTTTATGATGATTATACGATGATAAAAATGTTATGTGGGGATTTGTTGTTGATAATCATGGATAAAAAGATGAAAAACTATAAGTAAAAATGGGTAAATCTTGTTTAAATGATAGGCTGTATAAAAACAGTAAAGAACCATATGGTAAACTGATAAAATGATGAAGTAGAATGGACTTACAGTAAGCTATGGGTCTTGTACACATGTGAAAGTTGGCCATGCAATGGAATCAAAAGGATGAGTGAGATATGATCAAAACAAGTTAGGTGGTGTAATCTGAATAAGCAGTTTTGTAGGGACTGTTAAGGCAACTTAAACTCAAAATGGGCAGTAGCTATAACTAAGTTATATGTAGAACATATTATGAAGAACATGTCATCCAAAAATGAGCTTCTAAGTCATTATAGAACTCTAGATATGTTAAAAATGGTGAACATGAAGTTAAAAATCAGATTTTTGGAAATAATGTTTATTAATATTATATAAGCACTCACATTATAATGCATAAAATGTAAAAATATAAACCCACTAACTTATAAAACTTATTTATATAAATGTATAAAAGGTAATTAAATGGGTAAATTATATAAATGGTGGTGAAATAATATTTATAAGTAATAAAAACTATAAACTTGATTTTTACGACCTTTTCGGCTATCGCCGTAAAATTAACGTTTTCCGCCAAATAAAACTTAGACGACCAAACCCGTCTAATGTAAAGTTTATAAAAGTCATATACTGATGTATAAGGAACTAATACAAGTAAAAACCGATAAAACCCGAACTATAGGGCATACGGACATTAACGAGCTAAGTAAACATATTGGACTAATACTTGGGCTAATAATGGGACTAAATAAGATAAACACCCATAAAAAGAACTTATTGGGCTTAACCCATTTGGGCCCAACTTGAAAGTGTATGTACTGATAATATAAGTACAAAAAGGATTAATACAAGTTAAGAACTTATGATAGGCTTATTGGACCTAAAACACGTAAATAGGTAAAACGAGAAAACTAGTATAAAAGTTATCAACACATAACTCTAAAATGAGTAAACGAGAATATGTAAACCCACTTGATCATCATATATATATATATAATCATCATATGTATACATAATTGCTATTTTTATAAAGTCATTGGACATGAGTCTAAGACCGAGTATTATTTGTCTAGGTTTCCGTGATTGAAGCACGTACCGTACGTCCGAATTGCCGATAACCCGCCTTCCCGCATCAACGTGAGTTCATAGCCTCGCACTCTTTTAATTTTTTTATAAATGTTTTATAAACCCGCGAGGGAGATAACATGTTAGCCTTTACAAAATAGGACACCATTTGTCACGATTGTTTGTTTATTGATTTTGGACCTGAATGATTGAATGACCCGATTGTATGACCTGATAAATGATTAAAGGACCCGATAGATGAAAATAAATGGATTATTAAAGTTAGGTTATATCACTAAAAGTCCCATTAGCATGAATTGTGAACTACCGGGAGTTGGTAGACGCTTATGCATTTAATAGTACTATTTGGGGACGATCACCCCAGTTCGCGCCTTGACGGTTGATCCCCGTCGTGCCACATTGATTGGTAAGCGAATTTATGTATGAGAAGATTTCCATAGCGTGACCTTTGTGACGACACGCTACGTTAGATGGGCAAAATTGGTATCGGGTTAGCTACCCGTTTTGGTTTAGTAAGGTAACAATGTCATGCGGCTTATAATAATCCAAGTTTACAAAATAATATTAGACGCTTCGAATTACGATGTATTGCCTGACTAGCAATACAGGGTCATACTATTGATATTATGTTCATGTTTTGGTTTTATATAACCATATTCATATAACGGTTTTTATTTGATCTATACAACGTTGCAAAACGTATTGTATGATGTTTTTACGACATTGGCTCGTATAATAATTTTTAAGGCAAATGCCTATATTATGATTTTCGATAAGGATTTATATAAAATGACTTTGGCTATTTTATGGCCTATTACAAAGATTTGTGTAAAATGATTTTTGGCTATTTTACGGCCTAATACAATGATTTGTACGAATTGATTTTTGGTACTAATTTTATACCAAAGTTATATTGATGGAATTTATTAAACTCTATGAATTCACTCGGCGTTATCGCTGACCTTTTCTTTTAACATGTTTTATCTCAGGTACTTGAAGGTAATTCTCGGGAAGACGACAAGAATTCATGGCCCGCACTTAAACAATATTTTTCCATTCAAATACTTTGTAAAACTTTATATGAAATGTAATGACTTGGGACCGATGTAACTTTGATATTTATGAATGGAAATGCTTTTATTATTAAATGACGCGATTTTTATGCGTTGTCTATGATGTGAGTAATGTGCTATCCCGTAACACCAATGAGTCTTCCGCTGTACTGAGTTGTATAAATTTGGGGGTGTTACAGTTTGGTATCAGAGCTCTTGTTATAGAGAACGAAAGATTTTTAAAAACCAAGGTTTTGAATAAAACATTTCAAAATCTTTTAACTATAAACATTTTTCTAAAAATGTCTAAAAATCTTTTGACTATAACGGTGCCGAAGAATTCCCGAGTTACCGACAAGGCCAAGACTGAGAAGTGTTATTTTAATATATATATAACTTGGAATATATATATATAATGTAATTTGATTACATGATTGTTTGATGATTATTTTGATTTTTATACGAGGTATTTATACGACGTAGATTGTCACAAGTAACCCTAAATCCCCTAGTAAATTAATCGAAGCTATTCTCGTAGGAATTCTAGCTATCCTAGATCTAAACCAAGTTGTGGATATTTATGATCCCAACAAATGGTTGATATTCGTAGGAATGTAGATATTAGTTGATTGCGATATTGAAGAAGAATTGGCGAGATTAAATATGATATCGATGTCATGACGATCTTTCCTTATAGAGTGGAGTTTGACAAAACGTTATCACCTGGAAAGAGGTCATCTGATTCGTTGTCATCCAATTCTTAAATTTGCAATCGAAAGGGTGAATGTTGCACTTGAGGCTGTTATTGGAACCATTACCCAAAGGCCTCATGTCACTAATACCTTTCCGAAAAGTCTAGTTGAATGATCAAGTCATTTCATATTAATGACTCATTTGATAATTATTGATAAAGGAGTTATAGGATTGGAAATTAAGTGTTGATTTATATTGAGATTGTATTGCCTTTACGAGGCCGAAGAATAAGATTGGAAGTATTGGAATATGAGTTAGGATATCGAATTGAGTATAAAAGTGGTTGAAACTTGAATAAAGTAAAATTTAACTTGATTGAAATATGATATTGATAAGAGGAAATTATTAAGTTCTGTGATTGAATTATAAGATTTTAAATGATTGTTAGTTTGTGTTAAGGGTTGTTCCTAGGCCATTGTCCACTAATGAGAATGCCCAGTGTCCAAGAAATAAATTGAAGAAATCTTCTTCTTAATTGGGACCGATGGAACTTCCGGGACATGTGGAACACCTAATGACTCTTGTAGAATTAGTATTCATTGTAGTATCTTTTAAAAATCCCTAACTTAACTGTGACATCAGTTGGTAGGATGAGTTCTGAGAATTGTATGACATAGTGACACGTAATGTGTTACGGTACAATTTGACTTGTTTGTGATTAATGAAAAGACTACATTTGATTGATAAATTCTACATGTATCGATGTTATCTATCCTTTATTGCTTCATCCTAATGTTCGCATTAGTGATGCAACCATTGAACAAGTACTCATCTTGAATCGAGTTACGTTGTGGATTAATCTCTTTGTATTCCTGAGTGCCATCGGGGTCATGAACCTCCTGATTATTTGGCTAAAGCTCATTTCCTATCATATCGTAGTTAGTTCTTGGTGAACGACTGTTCATCATTCTTTTGCAAATCATTCATTACTTTTATAAAGATGAAACAGTATTCCTTGAGAAAAATTGAATTTTCATCACAATAAGGAGTATTCAAAGTGAGATTTATAAGTGATTGATATCAAAATAAAATTTTTTATGAGACGCTTTGGAAACTTAATTATTTCCATAACAAAGAAAACCTTTGTAAATTTAGTTTTGATTCTTCTTTAAGAATTAAGCATGAAAATGTTTTATTATAAACATGATGATAAAATTTTGACGAACTGAGTATTGCATCGTTAATCTTGAAATTGTATATAGTTGCGCGCCTACATACAATTTGGAATGGACTATGCAAGACTGATTAGTAGTCACCATAAAACTAATGAATAAACACTACATTTTCTTTGAGGATTGTGAAAGATTAAATTTTAATGAGATCTGCAAGAAGTGAAAAATAAGGACATAATGTTAGGGTCACCTACATATGTGCCTGTAGCATCTATTCTTCTGAGTCGAAATTACTCATCTGTGGAAATTGTCTTATTTGACAATTGACAATTCTTTCTTGTCCAATTCTCCCGTAGTGAGATTCTTAGGAAAAGTATCTGATTATCGAGTGTTGATACCCGACTAGATGTATCGACGTTCTTATCACTTCTTTTGATTTGATTTCATTTGAATGACCTGGGTAACGATCCGAGGAGCTTCCGAATGCGTACTCAAATTATGAAAACATGGGATATCTTCATATTCGTTAAATGTTTTCGTCTGTATCTGATTTGAAATTCTCTCGCGTAGATTATGCGTTGACCTTACTCTTTAGATGATAGTTGTGTCTCCATATATCCCTGAATTTGTGAAGGATTATGAGTTATTAGACTTTTGAGAAGTTCACATCTTATCGATGGCAATGCAACTAGAAAGTTGATAGTGCCTATAGAATGGACTGAATGATTATGACAGGACGACATTGTCTTAATTGATGGGAACTCAGGTATAATTACCCTAAATGATAAGATGTTGATTATCAAAAGTGATCTAAATAATTCTTGATGGATGACCATATCCTGTATTAAGACTTAAAATTATACCGTGAATGGTTGTGAACTAGTTATAGATATTATAATCTAGAAGAAACTAATATGAACTTATTAAAAAGATGTTTATGTTATCTAAAACTTTAAGTAAGTATTTGTTGGTAAATTACCTAGACTTTCGCCATTAAGGCAAGTTGAAATTGGTATTGATTATATTCCCGGTGCTGCACCTGTGGCATGTGCACTGTACGCCAGCACCATCTGAATTTAAGGAGTTACCGTACAACTGAGAGAGCTGTCGGAGAAAGATTTTATTATACCAAGCCTGTCATCCTGAAGAGCTATGGTGTTATCTTTCCTTATATTTATAGAATACTGTGACTGAGTAAATTGACAATCGAAAACGATATCCATAACTCGAAATGGAAGAATTGTTCGATCATTTACAAGGTTCTAGCAAATTTGATCCATAGCATGGTTATCATCAACTTCGCATCTGCGAAAGAGATTATCTATTCCAATCACTACATCCGGTGCTTGTAATGAACATTATGAGTTCCACGTGATGTCGTTTGGATTGATCAATGCACATGTAGCATTCATAATTTGGTGAATCACGTGTGTAGGCTGTAATTTGATAAATTCATGCTCGTGATCATTAAGGACCATTTGTTTGTTTATAAGAATAAGAATGAAGTTAATAATTAATAATAAGATTGCCCTGAAATGGCCGAACAATTAAAACCTGTACCTTGAATATTTAACATGAGATTTAAGACTTAATCATTTACATGATTTAACCATGTGATTAATAGATAATGGAAGCTATAATGACTTTTCAAAGATAAGAACCATTAACGCTTAGGGATTAAAAACTTAATCCTTTACATAAAATGACCGTTGGATTAATAATGGTAAGATGTATGCATATAGACTCTTCAAAAATTAAGAGCCCTTTAAGACTTTGAGTATTACTAAAAAGAAAATGGAAATATGTTTTGACGAAAGTTTTAACAAAGGATTTTTAAGGGATTATTCCCTTATACACAAACCATTTAACTAAACTTCTGTTTAGGGGTAAATGTTTGTGTATACTTCTAGACAACCTAAGAAGAATTAAGGAAACTATATAACTTATTACTTGAAATTCGAAACGACAATTTTTGTTTTTCAAACTAATAAAATTTTGACCAAAGTATAAACCAAGATTTTTCGAACATTTACGAATTTTATTAAATATTTTCGATAAGTCAACAAAAATCTTGTTAATTAAATTCAAATTTATTTTGAACATTTTATATAATTGGTCGAACTAAGAAATTTAAAATTTTTACGTTTACGTTTCATAAAAATTTAATAATTATTATTAATTTACTTGTGATAATTATCGACGCTTTAGACGATGGATTGAGTAAAACGGATAAAAATGATAGTAAAGACGAAACTAAAACATAGAAGATATGAAGAAAGAATTTTGAATAAATACCGTTGTGATATTTATTTCATCAGGAAGGTGAACGTAATTACTGACGCATTATGTAGAAAAGATAAAGAACCAGTTAGGACATGTTCCTTAATAATGAAGGTGCAAAATAAATTGCCGAACAATATAAAAATAGCCGATAATTGTAAAAAGGATAACATAGATAATAAAAGGGGTTCGTGGCTAATGTGTACCATTAAAATTTAGAACCCGATAGCTTTAAATGATTAAAATACCACATGTGAATGTCTAAATATGGAGGATTGTGAGATATAGTTATGTTGGAATTTGTAAGTATAAGTATTCTATTTATGTCATTCATGACTAAAAGTATCTTTGTCTGAAGAAGATGTACTGATGGCAAATTATGAAGGCAGACATCGCCTCACACAATAGTAAACATCTAGCTATTGCAAAGGTCATCATCTGAATTTGATTCGATTTGGGTCATCGTCGACAGACTGACCAAATCTGCTAAATATCATTCCCGTTAATGATAAATGCAAAAGAGTTATGTAAACATAGTGTGCCTGTATCGAACATCTTTATCAAGATCCTCGCTTCGCATCGAATTTCTAGATATTTGCTCAGAAATCATTGAGAACGAACCTTGATGAGAGTACTATGTACCACCCCAATCGAAGGGACGAGGTAAAGTAACGATACAAAGTAATATAAGTGCTGTTTTATGTTCGAATGATTGACCTTTGGTAATAGACCGTATAATCGTTTTCCTTTGGAAAGATTATCATTGATAATCATCGTATTAGGATCGAGATCGAATCTTGTTAGCATCTAAATCTTAGAGCATTTATAAGCAGGAGTTGAGATGAAGACACCCGACATACACCCATTGTGAGTTGGACATGTCTTTTAGATTTAAGGTTTTCTATGATGGCGAACCTATCCTTGCAAAATACCCGACCCGCGAGATCTGAAATGATTATTGAAATTAGGATTTGATTATTAACTGCCGATAGTGGGCAAGAGGTTATGTGAATGTGAAATGTAGATCCTGAAGTCCCAAATGGGTAGCGAAGTTATGCCACAATTTTTAACCTTGGAAAAATGAATTCATGATCTGACAAATCATGGGATATAAGTCCACGTTGTTTGGGACCATTGAGATGATGTGAAAGATTGGTTTGAAAGGCATATAAGCTGGATCTACCCTAGGACTTCAAGGACTACGTAAATTATGTTTTGTAAATCGAACTTGATGGAATATCTATCAAGTGAGAATCTGATTATTCTAAGTAGAGCTTAGATCGGCAAAAAGTTGCATTCATCAGAAACCCGTGAACATCATGGATAGAGAAAGTAAGTCAACATTTAGCCTGATCTTATTCCCGTAAGTTATGTTTGATGAAACTCGCGTATTGTAATAAATTGCACTTGTGAGAAAAGACCGAGTGTGGAGGAAATACCCACATGGCTTTAACTCTATAAGAAGCGAGTAGTAAGGTAAGATGATCTTTGAGGACAAAGATCCTGTTTAGGGGTAAATGCTGTGACAATCCATCAATTTACGATTGATATTTTATTCTCAAATATTACTTGAAAATATTATTTTAATGTTACAATATGAACTCACATATTTTTTGGGAAGAAATTTGGATTTACGTCTTGGAGTAGCATTGACTACGTCTAAACCGGAGGATTCAACGTTACGTGCTTACGTTTACATACACCGTCCTTGGTGACAGTCCGACATTTCAGAAAAATAAATTTATCCGCGAATATTATTTTGGATTTTTAAATTTGTGTTGGTTCATAAACTCACAAATTTACGAGAAGAGACTAGGACTTACGATTTTATTTTAACGTCCTTTACGACTAAACCAGAAACCCTAGGATTACGTATTTACGTTTTCGAACTCCGTTTTTGATGAAACAATTTTTATTGGATTCGTTTTATGACGTTGATTCATAATCTATAAAAACGTTTTTCGTAAAACGACCCGAGGGCACGCAAATCGAGGAAACTAGAATCGAGGAGTACCCGTAAATAAATGGGGATGAGACAAGTGGGACACTTGCCCCACCCCCATCAAAACCGGCCACCAAAGCAACTTGGTGTCAAGTTTTTACCTTGGTTGCTTACACATGTCATACAAAGCTTACACTTTAAGCTTTGTCTACACAAAACCACTTAACTAAACAACTAGCTTCTCATTTCCCACATGCAAAACAACCAAAATTTCTCTCATCTCTCTATTGACTCCATTTTGGCCGTCCCTTCCTCAACCAAAAACACCCAATTTGATCTTGATTCCACCACAAAATCATGTGTTATTTACACATATGTTGAAGCCACTTTGAAACCCTATTGATTGGTGGTGCTCATAACATCCAAGGAGGAGTTTTCATGGAGTAGTAGGGCTGATTATCCACAAGGTATACATGAAGAATGGTGGTCATGAAGATGGTGTTGGCTATGCACAAGTTTCTCCATAAAAAATCCATGTTTTGATCAACCTACATTATCATGGTGGTATAAAGATTGTCCTCCTCATCTTCTTGTTAATTTGATTATGTAAACATGTATTTTATTTCCTATTGTATATGTTTATGATGATTATACGATGATAAAAATGTTATGTGGGGATTTGTTGTTGATAATCATGGATAAAAAGATGAAAAACTATAAGTAAAAATGGGTAAATCTTGTTTAAATGATAGGCTGTATAAAAACAGTAAAGAACCATATGGTAAACTGATAAAATGATGAAGTAGAATGGATTTACAGTAAGCTATGGGTCTTGTACACATGTGAGAGTTGGCCATGCAATGGAATCAAAAGGATGAGTGAGATATGATCAAAACAAGTTAGGTGGTGTAATCTGAATAAGCAGTTTTGTAGGGACTGTTAAGGCAACTTAAACTCAAAATGGGAAGTATCTATAACTAAGTTATATGTAGCACATATTATGAAGAACATTTCATCCAAAAATGAGCTTCTAAGTCATTATAGAACTCTAGATATGTTAAAAATGGTGAACATGAAGTTAAAAATCAGATTTTTGGAAATAATGTTTATTAATATTATATAAGCACTCACATTATAATGTATAAAATGTAAAAATATAAACCCACTAACTTATAAAACTTTTTATATAAATGTATAAAAGGTAATTAAATGGGTAAATTATATAAATGGTGGTGAAATAATATTTATAAGTAATAAAAACTATAAACTTGATTTTTACGACCTTTTCGGCTATCACCGTAAAATTAACGTTTTCCGCCAAATAAAACTTAGACGACCAAACCCGTCTAATGTAAAGTTTATAAAAGTCATATACTGATGTATAAGGAACTAATACAAGTAAAAACCGATAAAACCCGAACTATAGGGCATACGGACATTAACGAGCTAAGTAAACATATTGGACTAATACTTGGGCTAATAATGGGACTAAATAAGATAAACACCCATAAAAAGAACTTATTGGGCTTAACCCATTTGGGCCCAACTTGAAAGTGTATGTACTGATAATATAAGTACAAAAAGGATTAATACAAGTTAAGAACTTATGATAGGCTTATTGGACCTAAAACACGTAAATAGGTAAAACGAGAAAACTAGTATAAAAGTTATCAACACATAACTCTAAAATGAGTAAACGAGAATATGTAAACCCACTTGATCATCATATATATATATATAATCATCATATGTATACATAATTGCTATTTTTATAAAGTCATTGGACATGAGTCTAAGACCGAGTATTATTTGTCTAGGTTTCCGTGATTGAAGCACGTACCGTACGTCCGAATTGCCGATAACCCGCCTTCCCGCATCAACGTGAGTTCATAGCCTCACACTCTTTTAAATTTTTTTATAAATGTTTTATAAACCCGCGAGGGAGATAACATGTTAGCCTTTACAAAATAGGACACCATTTGTCCCGATTGTTTGTTTATTGATTTTGGACCCGAATGATTGAATGACCCGATTGTATGACCCGATAAATGATTAAAGGACCCGATAGATGAAAATAAATGGATTATTAAAGTTAGGTTATGTCACTAAAAGTCCCATTAGCATGAATTGTGAACTACCGGGAGTTGGTAGATGCTTATGCATTTAATAGTACTATTTGGGGACGATCACCCCAGTTCGCGCGTTGACGGTTGATCCCCGTCGTGCCACATTGATTGGTAAGCGAATTTATGTATGAGAAGATTTCCATAGCGTGACCTTTGTGACGACACGCTACTTTAGATGGGCAAAATTGGTATCGGGTTAGCTACCCGTTTTGGTTTAGTAAGGTAACAATGTCATGCGGCTTATAATAATCCAAGTTTACAAAATAATATTAGACGCTTCGAATTACGATGTATTGCCAGACTAGCAATACAGGGTCATACTATTGATATTATGTTCATGTTTTGGTTTTATATAACCATATTCATATAACGGTTTTTATTTGATCTATACAACGTTGCAAAACGTATTGTATGATGTTTTTACGACATTGGCTCGTATAATAATTTTTAAGGCAAATGCCTATATTATGATTTTCGATAAGGATTTATATAAAATGACTTTGGCTATTTTATGGCCTATTACAAAGATTTGTGTAAAATGATTTTTGGCTATTTTACGGCCTAATACAATGATTTGTACGAATTGATTTTTGGTACTAATTTTATACCAAAGTTATATTGATGGAATTTATTAAACTATATGAATTCACTCGGCGTTATCGCTGACCTTTTCTTTTAACATGTTTTATCTCAGGTACTTGAAGGTAATTCTCGGGAAGACGACAAGAATTCATGGCCCGCACTTAAACAATATTTTTCCATTCAAATACTTTGTAAAACTTTATATGAAATGTAATGACTTGGGACCGATGTAACTTTGATATTTATGAATGGAAATGCTTTTATTATTAAACGACGCGATTTTTATGCGTTGTCTATGATGTGAGTAATGTGCTATCCCGTAACACCAACGAGTCTTCCGCTGTACTGAGTTGTATAAATTTGGGGGTGTTACATTTGGTCCTTTAGCTAACTATTGATTAAATCGTTCACTTTATTTTCGGACTAAATAACTATCGAAATAAGTCAAATAATGCATCCTCGTGATCATTCAAGACAACAATAAAGTATAAGAGATACACCTAGGAATAAGGGAGTCTAAGTGAGTAATTGGCCCACATGAGTTCGTGTTAGTTTGCTAACTTATAATAACAATGATCTCATTTCTATGCTTGGCTTGGAGAAAGTGAAAACTTGAGAATCATGATCATTCATGACATTTCCAAAACCCAAGGTATGTTTTTAATTTCCTTACTTTGAATGTTTATAATTTTCTATTTCTTTAATAAAGGCCAAGGTAGGTTGATTATGATGGAAAATTTAAAACGTGCTTTGTGATTAATGCATTGCACGAGGACATTGCAATGGTTAAGTGTAGGGGATTTGATAGGTGTGAAAACACCCATCCTTTTTACCACTTAATTGCAAGAATAACCGTGCCAAAACGTGTATTTTATGTCATTTATGTCGGAATTATGCGTGGTTTGTGTTTTTGTTGTGATTTAGGACGAAAAGGTGAAAAGTGGAGAAAACACGGCATTCACGGGCTTTTATCGAAGAAAAAGACGAAAGATGAAGTCGAAAGATCAAGAGTGGAAAAAGAACGGAAGTCCAAGGCCTATTCTAAAGATTTATCGAAGAACAAGTCTAAAGACGGAAGTTTAATTAAGCCAAAGAACTCAAGTCCAATAAATGAAGAAATTACAAGGCGAGTTCAAAGAAATCCCGAGACAAAATCATTTAAGTCCAAAATTTAAGAAGATTAAAGAAAGGAGGGACCTAATGACGCAATTAAGGAAAAGAGGAAAGAGGGAGGAAGCTTCCTAAGCTCCTCCCTAATCTCCACTATAAATAGCCATTAGTTCTTTCATTTCATGTTGTTGGGTGGTTTGACAAACCACCACTTCCACCATTTTCATACTTGTCATTTCATTTCTTTCACTTTAATTAATTGTTATGCACTTTTAATCATTTAATTTTCAAGTAAGTTTTCAATTATTGTTCTTTAATCTTTACTTTTCTTGTCTTAATCTCTCATCTTCCTTTCTTGATTTTTGTTTGCTTTTGGTGCGATTACATTTGATCCGTGTTGTTCATTCATGTTTTCGTGCTTAAAAGTTTATCTCTTTATGTTTTGATTTTAAAGTTTGTTCATTAAAAGTTTTGATAAGTCGTTATTCATGCTTATTTGATCCGATCACTTTAGATTCGTTCTTGTTTTATAGATTAGCTTATTTTTGTTGCTTATTTCCTTTGCTAAAGTTTCGGATCACTTACAAATCGGAAAAGGTGTTAAAACCCTTTTCCGATCTGATATTCCGATCAAGCACAACCCCTTTTCCGATCACCCAATCGGAAAAGGGCTTTAAACTTTCCGATTGTCCCTTTTCTTGTCATTCCGATTACATGTTGTTTTGGTACTTTCCGATCTGAAATACTTTTCAATATTCCGATTCGCTCATTCTAGTTTATTCCGATTATGCCATCTTTATTACATTCCGATTTGGTCAATTTTTGTAGACATTCCGATTTAGTTCCTTTTCTTGACATTTCGATTATGTCTACTTTGCACATTCCGATTGCTGGTCAATTCCAACTTTCCGATCATCCGATCGGAATACATTCCGATCGGGACACCTTTTTGGGTGTATTCCGATTGGGTGGTTTTGGTTTGTTTTAATTCTTTGTTCTAGTTTAAGTGTTAATTCTTTGTTTTATTTAATTGTTTTGTTAATTTTACGTCATTTAATTTCACGTCATTTACTTTTAACGTTTTAAATATTGCACCGTTTACTTTTCAACTAGTTTTAGTTTTAATTTCCCGTCATTTATTATTAAGTCTTGCACATTTATTTTACCAAAACCAAAAATATTTGTTTCACCAAGAACAACTAATCTCACACAATTAATCGGAAATCAATTCGATTAGACACCGAGAATAACGAACTTTCAACGAGTAAAATCTATACATTAACGGTGTAAGTAAACGTAAGCACGTAACGTTGAATCCTCCGGTTTAAACGTAGTCGATGATACTTCAATACATAAATCCAAATTACTTCCCAAAAATTAAGTGAGTTCATAATGTAACATTAAAATAATGTTTTCAAATAAATATTGAGAGTAAAATATCAACCATAAATTGACGGATTGTCACAGAATTTACCCCTAAACAGGATCTTTGTCCTCAAAGATCATCTTACCTTACTACTCGCTTCTTATAGAGTTAAAGCCATGTGGGTATTCCCTCCACATTCGGTCTTTTCTCATAAGTGCAATTCATTACATTACGCGAGTTTCATCAAACATAACTACGGGAATAAGATCAGGCTAAATGTTGACTTACTTTCTCTTTCCATGATGTTCACGGGTTTCTGATGAATGCAACTTTTCGCCGATCTAAGCTTTACTTAAGAAGAATTCAGATTTTCACTTGATAGATATTCCATCAAGTTCGATATACGAAACATAATTCACGCAGTTCTTGAAGTCCTAGGGTAGATCCAGCTTATATGCCTTTAAAACCAGTCTTTTACATCATCTCAATGGTCCCATACAACGGGGACTTATATCCCATGATTTGTCAGATCATTAAGTCATTTTTCCAAGGTTAAAATTTTTGGCATAACTTCGCTACCCATCTGGCACTTCAAGATCTACATTTCATATCCACATAACCTCCTGCCCACTATCGGCAGTCAATAATCAGATCCTAATTTCACCAATCATTTCAGGTCTCGCGGGTCGGGTATTTTGTAAGGTTAGGTTCGCCATCATAGGAAACCTTAAACCTAAAAGACATGTTCATCTCACAATGGGTGTATGTCGGGTGTCTTTATCTCAACTCCTGCTTACAGATGCTCTAATATAGATCCTAACAAGATTAGATCTCGATCCTAATACGATGATTATCAAGGATAATATTTCCAAAGGAAAACGGTTATACTGTCCATTACCAAAGGTCAATCACTCCAACATAAAACAACACTTATATTACTTTGTATCGTTACTTTACATCGTCCCTTCGATTGGGGTGGTACATAGTACTCTCATCAAGATTCGTTCACAATGACTTCTGAGCAAATCTCTAGAAATTTGATGCGAAGCGAGGATCTTGATAAAGATGTTCGATACAGGCACACTATGTTTACATAACTCTTTTGCATTTATCATTAACGGGAATGATATTAGCAGATTTGGTCAGTCTGTCGACGATGACCCAAATCGAATCAAATTCAGATGATGACCTTTGCAATAGCTAGACGTTTACTAATGTTTGAGGCGATGTCTGCCTTCATAATTTGTCATTAGTAGAACTTCTTTAGATAAAGATACTTTTAGTCATAAAATGACATAAATAGAATACTTATACTTACAAATTCCAACATAACTATATCTCACAATCCTCCATATTTAGACAATCACATGTGGTCTTTAAAACATTTAACGCTATCGGCTTCTCAATTCTAATGGTTCACATTAGCCGCGAACCACTTTTATTATCTATATTGTCCTTTTCACAAACATCGTCTATTTTACATTGTTCAACAATTTATTTTGCACCTTCATTATTAAGGAACATGTCCAAATTGGTTCTTTATCTTTTATACATAATGTGTCAGTAATTACGTTCACTTCCTTGATGAAATAGTTATCATAACCGTATTTATTTAAAATTTCTTTCTTTATATTTTCTAAGTTCTAGTCTCGTCTACACTATTATTTTTATCTGTTTTACTCAATCTGGTGTCTAAAGCGTCGATAATTATTACAATTAATTAAATAATAATTATTAAATTTTTATGAAACGTAAACGTAAAAATTTAAAATTTTCTTAGTTCGACCAATTATAAAAATGTTCAAAAATAAATTTGAATTTAATTTAACAAGATTTTTGTTGATTTATCAAAAATAATTAACAGGATTCGTAAATGTTCGAAAAATCTTTGATTATACTTTGGTCAAAATTCTCTTATCTGAAAAGCAAAAATTGTCGTTTCAAATTTTAAGTCATGGTTTAAATGGTTTCCTCAGTTCTTCTTATATTGTCTAGAAGTATACACAAACATTTACCCCTAAACAGAAGTTTAGTTAAATGGTTTGTGTATAAGAGAATAATCCCTTAAAATCCTTTGTTTAAAACATTTGTCGAAATATATTTGCACTTTCTTTTTAGTATAACTCAAAGTTTTAAATGACTTCTAAATTTTGAAGAGTCAATTTATATTCCATTATCTATTAATTACACGGTTAAATCATGTAAAGGATTAAGTCTTAAGTCTTATGGTAAATATTCAAGGTACAATTTTTAATTGTTCGGCCAATTCAGGGCAATCTATAATTAATTAGTAACTTCATTCTTATTCTTGTAAACAAAAAAATGGTCCTTAATGATCACGAGCATGAATTTATCAAATTACAGCCTACACACGTGATTCATCAAATTTATGACTACTACATGTGTATTAGTCAATCCAAACGTCATTACGTGAAACTCATAATGTTCATTACAAGTATCGGATGTAGTGATTGGAATAGATAATCTTTTTCGCGGATGCGAAGTTGATGATAACCATGCCGTGGATCAATTTGTTAGAACCTTGTAAATGATCGAACAAATCTTCCATTTCGAGTTATGGATATCGTTTTCGATTGTCAATTTACTCAGTTTACAGTAATCTTATAAATATAAGGGATAATATCACCATAGCTCTTCATGATGACGAGCTTGGTAGAATAAAATCTTTCTCCGACAACTCTCTCAGTTGTACGGTTATTCCTTTAATTCAGACGGTGCTGACGTACAGTGCACAAGTCACAGGTGCAACACCGGTAATATAATCAATACCTATTTCAATCTGCCTTAATGGCAAAAGTCTAGGTATTTCACCAACAAATACCTCCTAAAGTTTCAGATAACATAAACATCTTTTTTTTAATAAATTCATATTAGGTTCTTTCTAGATTATAATATCTATGACTAATTCACAACCATTCACGGTATAGTTTCAAGTCTAAATGCAGGATATGGTCATCCATCAAGAATTATTTAGATCACTTTTGATAATCACCATCTTATCTTTTAGGGGATTTCTACTAGAGTTCCCATCAATTAAGACAATGTCGTCATGTCATAATCAATCAATCCATTCTACTAGCACTATCAACTTTCCAGTTTTATTGTCGTTGATAAGATGTGAATTCTCAAAAGTCTAATAATAACTCATAATCCTTCACAAATTCAAGGATATCAGGAGACATAACTAACCTTAAAAGAGTAAGGTCAACGCATAATCTATGCGTGAGAATTTCAAATCAGATACAGACGAAAACATTTAACGAATATGAATATATCCTATGTTTTCATGATTCGAGTACACATTCGAAAGCTCCTTGGATCGTTACCCAGGTCATTCAAATGAAATCAAATCATAAGAAATGATAAGAACGTCAATATATCCAGTCGAGTATCAACACCTGGTAATCAGATACTTTTCCTAAGAATCTCACTACGGGAGAATTGGACAAGAAAGAATTATCAATTGTCAAATAAGACAAATTCCACAGATGAGTAAATTCGACTTAGAAGAATAGATGTTACAGGCACATGTGTAGGTGTCCCTAACACTATGTCACTATTTTTCACTTCTTGCAGATCTCATAAATTTAATCTTTCACAATCTTCAAAGAAAATGTAGTGTTTATTCATTAGTTTTATAGTGACTACTAATCAGCCTTGCATGGTCCATTCCAAATTGTATGTAGGCGCGCAACTATATACAATTTCAAGATTAACGATGCAATACTCAGTTCGTCAAAACTTTATCATCATGTTTATAATAAAAACATTTTCATGCTTAATTTTTAAATAAGAATCAAGAATAAATTTACAAATATTTTTCTCTGTTATGAAAACAATTAAGTTTTCCAAAGTGTTTCATAAACAACCTTATTTCGATAACGATTACTCATAAATCTCACTTTAAATAATCCATATAGTGATGAAAATTCAATTTTTCTCAATGGATACGGTTTTATCTTATAAAAACAATGAGTAATCTGCAGAAAAGTGATGAAAGCTTGTTCACCGAGAACTAACTTCAATATATATCAGGAAATGGGCTTGGCCAAATAATCATGAGGTTCATGACTTCGATGGCACTCAGGAATACAAAGAGAATAATCCATAACGTAACTCAAATCGAGATGAGTACTTGTTCAATGGTTGCATCACTAATGCGAACATTAGGAAGAAGCAAGGAAAGATAGACAACATCAATACATGTAGAATTTAGCAATCAAAGGTAGTCTTTTTCATTAATCACAAACAAGTCAAAATTGTACTGTAACACATTATGTGTCACTATGTCATACAATTCTCAGAACTCATCCTACCAACTAATATCTCAGTTAAGTTAGGGATTTTTAAAAGATACCACAATGAATACTAATCTACATGAGTCATTAGGTGTTCTACATGTCCCAGAAGATCCATTGGTCCCAATTCAGAAGAAGATTTCTTCAATTTATTTATTGGACACTGGGCATCCTTGTTAGTGGACAATGGCTTAGGAATAACCCTTAACACAAACAAACAATCATTTAAAACCTTATAATTAAATCACAGAACTTAACGACTTCCTCTTAACAATCTCATATTATGTACAAGTTAAATTTTACTTTATTCAAGTTTCAATCAACTTATACTCAATGCGATATCCTACTTCATTCTCCAATACTTTCAACCTTATTCTTAGACCTTAATAGGGCAATAAAAGCTCGATATAAATCAATACTTAATTTCCAATCCTATAACTCCTTTATCAATAATTATCAAATAAGTCACTAGTATGAGATGACTCATACATTCAATTAGACTTCTCGGAAAGGTACTAGTGGCATGAGGCTTTTGGGTAATGGTTCCATTGACAGCCTCAAGTGCAACATTCACCCTTTCGATTTCAATTTAAGAATTGGATAACAACGAATCAGATGACATCTTTCTAGGTGGTAACGTTTTGTCAAACTCCACTCTATAAGGAAAGATTGCATGACATCGATATCAGATTTAATCTCGCCAATTCTTTTTTTTTTCAATATCACAATCAACTAATATCTACATTTCTACGAATATCAACCATTTGTTGGGATCATAAATATCCACAACTTGGTTTAGATCTAGGATAGCTAGAATTCCTATGAGAATAGCTTCGATTAATTTACTAGGGGATTTAGGGTTACTTGTGACAATCTACGTCGTATAAATACCTCGTATAAAAATCAAAATAATCATCAAACAATCATGTAATAAAATTACATCATATATATATATATAATCCAAGTTATATATATATATTAAAATAACAGTTCTCAGTCTTGGCCTTGTCGGTAACTCGGGAATTCTTCGGCACCGTTATAGTCAAAAGATTTTTAGACATTTTTAGAAAAATGTTTATAGTTAAAAGATTTTGAAATGTTTTATTCAAAACCTTGGTTTTAAAAATCTTTCGTTCTCTATAACGAGAGCTCTGGTACCAAACTGTAACACCCCCAAATTTATACAACTCAATACAGCGGAAGACTCGTTGGTGTTACGGGATAGCACATTACTCACATCATAGACAACGCTTAAAAATCGCGTCGTTTATTAATAAAGCATTTCCATTCATAAATATCAAATTTACATCGGTCCCAAGTCATATTATTTCATACAAAGATTTACAAAGTATTTGAATGGAAATTATTGTTTAATTGCGGGCCATGAATTCTTGTTGTCTTCCCGAGAATTACCTTCAAGTACCTGAGATAACACATGTTAAAAGAAAAGGTCAGCGATAACGCCGAGTGAATTCATAGAGTTTAATAAAATCCATCAATATGATATGAGTATAAAATTATTACTGAAAATCATTTTGTGCAAATCATTTTGATAGGCCATAAAATAGCCAAAGTCATTTTATACAAATCTTCATCAAAATCATAATATAGGCGTTTGCCTTAAAAGTCATTACACGAGCCAATGTCGTAAAAACATCATACAATACGTCTTATGACGTTGTATGGAAATAAAATCCGTTATATGAATATGGTTATGAAAACCAAAACACGAACATAATATCAATAATATGACCTTGTATTGCTAGTCAGGCAATACATCGTAATTCGGTGCGTCTAGTAGTATTTTGTTAATTTGGATTATTATAAGCCGCATGACATTGTTACCTTACTAAACCAACAACGGGTAGCTAACCCGATACTCAATTTGCCCATCTAAAGTAGCGTGTCGTCACAAAGGTCACGCTAAGGAAATCTTCTCATACATAAATTCTCTTACCAATCAATGTGGCACGACGGGGATCAACCGTCAAGGCGCGAACTAGGGTGATCGTCCCCAAATAGTACTATTAAATGCATAAGCGTCTACCAAATCCCGGTAGTTCACAATTCATGCTAATGGGACTTTTAGTGACATAACCTAACTTTAATAATCCATTTAGTTTCATCTATCGGGTCCTTTAATCATTTATCGGGTCATACAATCGGGTCATACAATCATTCGGGTCCAAATCAATAAACAAACAATCGTGAAAAATGGTGTCCTATTTTATAAAAGCTAACATGTTATCTCCCTCGCGGGTTTATAAAACATTTATAAAAACATTTAAAAGTGTGCGAGGCTATGAACTCACGTTGATGTGGGAAGGCGGGTTATCGGCAATTCGGACGTACTGTACGTGCTTCAATCACGGAAACCTAGACAAATAATACTCGTCTTAGAATCATGTCCAATGACTTTATAAAAATAACAATTATGTATACATATGATGATTATATATATATGATGATCAAGTGGGTTTACATATTCTCATTTCCTCATTTTAGTGTTTACATATTGGTAACTTCTTACTAGTTTACTAGTTTTACCTATTTATGTGTTTTAGGTCCAATAAACTTATTATAAGTTCTTTAACTTGTATTAATCCATGTTATACTTATATTATCAGTATCTATACTTTCCATGTTGGGCCCAAATGGGTTAAGCCCAATAAGTTCTTTTTATAAGTGTTTATCTTATTTAGTCCAATTATTAGTCCAATATGCTTAGTTAGCTCGTTAATGTCCGTATGTCCTATAGTTCGGGTTTTATTGGTTTTTACTTGTATTAGTTACTTATATATCAGTATATGACTTTTAAAAACTTTACATTAGACGGTTTTGATCGTCTAAGTTTTAATTGGCGAAAAACGTAAATTTTACGGTAATAGCCGAAAAAGTCGTAAAAATCAAGTTTATATTTTTTATTACTTATAAGTATTATTCCACTACTATTTTTATAATTTCTAAACTTATTTAACCTTTTATATATTTATATAAATAAAATCCATAAGTTAGTGGGTTTTTATTTTACATTTTATACAATATAATTTTGAGTGCTTATATAATAATAATAAACATTAATTCTCAAAATCTGATTTTTATTTTCATGTTCACCAAAACTGCCATATCTAGAGTTCTGTATGGAGATAGAAGCTCAAATGTTTATCTCATAAACTACATGATATGTGCTCTATTTATCTCTTTTATAGCTACTGTTTAATCATCCTTTAAGTATTTTCTAAAAATCGTCCAAAACAGTAAACTCAGATTGGTACTCTAAACTTGTTTTGATCATATCTCACTCATTAATATGATTTATTTGCATGACCAACTCTCACATGTGTACAAGACCCATAGCTTACTGTATATTAATTCTTCTTCATCATTTTATCAGTTCATGACATGTTTCTTTACTGTTTTATACAGCCATCATTTTTAAGCAAAATTTTAGCCTTGTTTCTTATAGTTTTTCACCTTTTTAAGCATGTTTATCAACACCAAATCCCCATACAATATTTTTAATCATCATCAATCATCATATACATATACATAAGTGAAAGAAATACAAGATTACATAATCAAAAATAACAAGAGGATGAGGAGGACAATCTTTATACCACCAAGTTGATGTAGGTTGTGATTTGGACATGAATTTTGATGGAGAAACTTATGGGGAACCAAGACCATCTTCAAGACCATCATTATTCATGAACACCTTGTGGAAAATCAGCCCTAATACTCCATAGAAACTCCTCCTTGGATGTTAAAACTTGCACCAATCTTCATCTCTTTGAATGTAGATTAACATATGTTAATTATAACATATGTTTGTGGTTAAAATTTGTATGGATGGGGTGTTCTTGGTTGGATATGGGACGGCACAAGCAAGAGAGAAGGAGAGTTTGGAGTAGTTTGCATGTTGGAAATGGATGGTATGTGTGTTAGCTAGTTGTTTTGAGGTGTAGAAGCTTACAAGTTAAGCTTACTTAACATGTGTAAGCAAGTTGTGTAAAACTTGACACATGGTTATTGTGGTGACACAATGTGGCCGTCCCATGTTTAGTGGGGTGGGATAAATTAGTTTGTCCCATCCCACTAATTTACGGGTATTCCTCGATTCCAGTTTCCTCGATTTGCGTGCCCTCGGGTCGTTTTACGAAAAACGTTTTTATAAATTATGAATCAACGGCACAAAACGAATCTAATAAAAATTGTTTCATCAAAAACGGAGTTCGAAAACGTAAATACGTAATCCTAAGGTTTCCGGTTTAGTCGTAAAGGACGTTAAATTAAAATCGTAAGTCCTAATCTCTTCTCGTAAATTTGTGAGTTTATGAACCAACACAAATTTAAAACTCCAAAATAATATTCACGGATAAATTTATTTTCTGAAATGTCGGACTGTCACCAAAGACGGTGTAAGTAAACGTAAGCACGTAACGTTGAATCCTCCGGTTTAAACGTATTCGATGATACTTCAAGACGTAAATCCAAATTACTTCCCAAAAATTAAGTGAGTTCATAATGTAACATTAAAATAATGTTTTCAAATAAATATTGAGAGTAAAATATCAACCATAAATTGACGGATTGTCACAAGTATTACCACACTACATACACAGTTTCTAAATAAACACAACTATTTGGATCTTCAGAACAATGACACAAGAATGAAAATAAAGTTTGATCTTCAATGGAACGTTGAGGAAAACACAACACTTCAAGTATGAAAGTTTTCTTCTCTTTGCACTAGAGATGGGAGGAGAAAGATTCACTTCTAAACAAGTAGTAATCAACCAAATAATTAAGGATTTGAATGATTTAAGAAGTAGGATTGAATCTGAAATTATATGTGCAAAAGAGGTGAGGAGAAAATCTGAGAATGGTCCACTATTTATAAGACAAAGCCCCAACAGCTATTTCTGGGCACGGTTCCTTATTGATAAGGAGCCGCATAGGCATTTAAGGAACCGTGCCCTTTTGTCTTTTAGTATGGTAGTCACATCTGGTGGAATATTTATCCCCAATGGATATTCCTAAACCATATGGAATACGCCATTTTCAAATTTTAAAATATTTAATTTAATAAAACATTTTCTTAAAAATAAAGTGTTAATACAAAGCAATGCCTAAAAACATTGTTAGTATTAATTAATCTTTCTTAGTTTTGATCACAACAAATTACAAATACATTTATTGTCAAACACAATCATAAAACGAATTATCTAACAAACATTATCATCAAGGCAATAATCATTACACTCATATATCTTAATCATGCTTAGTGATCATAAAAGTGATTAGCCTTAAAACTTACTTTTGTCAAATGTAAAAAAAGATTTTTAATAAACTTTATTTTTAATAAAAAATTTTATTAAAATGAAAATATAAATTTGAATATTGCATATTCCAAATGCCATAAGAATATCCTTTGAAGGTTTAAACAGCGTTAGATATTTCAGATTCACTAAAAGACAAAAAGGAGCGGAGTCTACTCTACGCGGTTCCTTAAGTACCTACACGGTTCCCTATCGATAAGGAACCGCCTTGGTAGTTAAGGAACCGCCCCCAGATAGCCGTTGGCATTTGTCTTCTATAAATGGTGGATCAAATCTGGATATTCATTAACCCTTTTTGGACATCTCTTTCAGCCTTCTTTCTCCTATCTAATCCTAGTCATTTGTAAATGATCACTTAATGTGTTAAGTATGTTTACTCATGATTATCCTCTTGATCTCCTTTTTTACCTTGTCTAAAGAGAAGATTACTCACACACTTATGATGTGATTAAAGATGAAGCATTAATGAAGATCACCTTCTCCTAAAGATCTAGTCATGTTCATCATTTATTTATTTGTGTCTTGTATAGATCCAATGTATTTGTGAATACTTGGACTAGTTGTGTTCATCCAAGCTAATTGTGAATACTTAGATTAGAGTTGTGTAAATCCTTTGCACATGTGTGTGCTTGGATTTGTGTTGTGTTGATCCAAGCTACATGTGTGTACTTGGATATGTTTAGTTGAGTTGTAATAGGTTGTGTTAGTTCTCACTAAACTATAAAGTGATTTGGTTGTGTCTTGTGAGTTTTTAATAAACTATAAAGTGATATGTAGTTGTGTTGTGTGAAGTTCTCACTTAGCTTCAAAGTGAAGAGTCGTGAAGATTCGTTCTAGTTTTGGATTAGAACTCGACATCTAGCCTTGTGTCGGAAAATGGTGAAGTAGGCAACGTTGTGAAGATTGGTTCTAGCTTTGGATTAGAACTCGACATCTAGCCTTGTGTCATAAAATGGTGAAGTGGGCGACGTTGTGTAGATTTGTCCTAGCTAAGATTAGGTCTCGACATTTAGCTTAGTGTCAGAAAATAATGTAAGCGACGTTGTAAGGTTTTCTCCGCCAAGAAGGGAGCTTGTGGATATAGTGGAAATATCGAGTAAGGTGTACTCGAGGAGTGGAGTAGGAACGAGGATAGATCCTTGTTGCCGAACCACTATAAATCTTGGTGTCTTCCTACTAGGTTATTTCTTTCCTTACTCATTACTTGCATTCAACATCATTACACTTATTACTTATTGTTAATGCATTAGAATTGAACTTAATCATTATGCAACTAGCTTTCAAGTAAAAGATAGTATTGCCACTCAACTAATTGAAAGGAATTTTAATTAGTAGATAAATCAATTAGAAACTATTCAACCCCCTAATAGTTGAGTTTTTACGTCTTTTATGAAAAAGAACGTAATTAGGGTAAGTATTAAACAAGTGGTTTAGGAAAACCAAATGTAAATAACCCAAGTAGTTGTGAGTTCGTTCTCAAGGAGGATAGTGTGTTGTGTAAAGAGATGATTAATGTTTGTGATTATAATTATGAGAAAAGAAAAAAGAGAAGGATGACGGTTAAGATTCTAAATTACACTAAGACGAAAGTCGTGCACGTAAAACCGTAAAATATGACGAAATTTATAAATTAACTTAAAAATTCCTAGAAAATTGCAATAAATCCTAAAAATGTAATTTGAGTTTATAAAAAAATCAAAAATCACTCAAACCTTTTATTTAGTTAAATAATAATTTTTTAATGCTAATTAAAGCCCAAAAATCAATTTAATTAACAAAAAGCCTAAAATGAGATTTTTTTAATTTGTAAACCTCTAAAATAACTTAACTAAATGAAAAATTATTTTTGAAAAGTTTAAAATTAATTAAAACTATTTAAAAATGATTAAAAACTCTAAAAAGATTAAAATAATTCTACAAATTAATTAAATGACAACAAAACTAATCTAAAAGTATTAATATTCGTAACTTAATGTATTTAAACAAGGAAAAATGAAAAAGTTGCAAAAATCCTAAATTTAATTTTTAATAATAAAATAATATTAAAAATCCAAAATTTATAAAAAATTCTAAAAACATGCAAACTAGTTTATTTTAACCTAATTAAAATAGAAATGAACTTGAAATGACAAAAACCTCTAATGGGCCTCCAAATATGCCAAATACCCAAACAGTCCCTTAATGGGCTAAATTAAGTTCCAATAAGAAAAAGTTCACAAAATTGGCCCAAAACTCCTAGTTAAGCTTAAAATTCAATTTTAAAGACAAAATTTCAAAGGCCAAAAATCTGAAAGTGAGCTTATCACAACTTATTTCAAAGTAGCTTATTCTTAATGGGCTTTTTGGCCTATTTAGCTATAAGTTGATGCCATAAGCTGAAATTTGACACACAACCTTCTCTTGACCTAATTAAGCTGTTTGTAAAAAGAATTTTTGAATAAGCCCAAGAAATAAGCCTGAATGAAGCCAAAGCTCTCTACAGAAAACGACAAAATAGTCGTTTTTGAGTTCTAGACCAATTCAAGGGCTGATTCAAGTTGCAAAATGTTTCAAATGACAAAACTAAGCTTAATAATCAAAGAGATTTCCAAAAAGCACAATGAATAAGCTGGAATAAGCAATAAGCACTTATGTAAAAGTCAACTTAGTTGGTTTTCTAGTCAAACCTAAAAGTCAAACCCTAAAAAACTCTAGATTAGTCAAATGGGTCAAATAAGGAAGATTGATTACAAAAACAAAGTTGTTGCAAGTCTGAATAAGCTAGAATTGTATATGAATAAGCTGTTTAATAATTAACACTAGCAGTGGCTAGTTGTGAGTGTCCAGCAGTGGGAAAAGTTTCGCTACTTAACTTGTTTGACTTTTTGTCTTTTGTGGATTTTTGTTAGATTCATAGAACACAAAGGAACCCTTATAACCAGTGGGTTATAAGGAGTAAATAGAAATCACAAAATCACAAAAACAACAGGCCAATTAATACAGTTTAATCAAAACATGCCCAAATATGATACAGACATGAACATAAGCAGTTTTCAACAAAATAAGTAGATTTAGCAAGAATAAGCCAACCAAATTGAACCAAATGCACACAACAACTTAAATAAAATCAAATGAACATAAATCAACTAGTTTCATACACTGATTCAAGGTTTAGACAAAGATTCAAGCTATGAAAGTTACTGATGAAAAATGAACAAACAGAAAATGCCCTTAGTTGATGTACTTGACCACAAGCCCAATTTCAAACCCTCAAATCTCTTAAACAGGTTATATAAACTTTGTTTAAACACTTGTTAGCCCTAAACATGCATACACTATAGATGTTTCCAAAATCTTAGGTCAAAACAGGCAAAATCAAACAAGTTATAGCACAATGTTCAGATTTGATGTTCAAAGCATGAAACTTGCATACAAAAGCATACAACCACTTAACAAAACATATATCAACACTAAACAAACCTCATACCCTAACTCAAAATCAAACAAGCACCTTAAATCAGTAGACCCAAACACCCCTTAACTTTTTAAATCAAAATTTAACAAAGCAAATGTGTATTTCAGGTCAAGCCAACCTTCGATATACATCATAACATCATTCTCATGCATAATCAACAAGATTCAAGCACCAAGAACAACACATACAACAACAGTACACCAAATCATTTAAAACAAGTATTTTTAACAAATTTTTGGTAAGAAGGCTCAAACCACATGAATATACATCCACACTCACGAATTTTTGAGCTTATGTGCCTAGCTTAACAAGGCACAAGCTTCCAATAGGCTTCTAACAACAACAAGGTATAAACAAGCAGTCTATATAAAATAGAAAATGGAAATAAAAGCTGATTGATTCAAGATTTGTTACCCCACTCCTTGATTATCCCCAAGCCAAGATCTCACCTCACCTTGATAAGCTCCTTATCAGTGTGATGTGATCAATCTTTGACCCAAATATTCCAAGGGTTTGAACAAAGACTTACAAATAATATCACATTTTAGAAAACTTTACAATTTCTTGCACAAGCTTTGAAAACAGGTTTTGAAACATAACAATCATAAACATGTAACAATAACAAGATTATATAAAAGATGGCATTTTGATTTCTTCGACAATTCAAACATGTTTTCATTAACTTTGAAAAAAATCTTTACAGAATGTTGAACAAGGAAAAACCAAGAGCAATTGTAATGTATGACCATATACCCTTTATATAGAGGGTGTACATGGTCTTTAATAAGTGTGAAAACACTTATCCTTTTACCACTTATTTCCAATAATAACAAGACCAAAACGTGTATTTTATGTCGTAAAAGTCAGAATTATGCGTGGTTTGTGTTTTTATTGTGTTTCAGGATAAAAATATGAAAAAGGAAGAAAACACGGGCTATCAGGGGCTTTTATCGAAGAAAAAGATAAAAGAAAAGTCAAAAGATCAAAAGTGCAAGAAGAATGGAAGTCAAAGGCCTATTCTGAAGAATTATCAAAGAAAAAGTCTAAAGACGGAAGTTTAACGAAGTCGAAGAACCAAGTCTATTAAAAGAAGAAAAATAGAAGACGAGTTCAAAATTATCATTCGACTAATCCCGAGCCTAAGTCGAGAAAGACGAGAAGAAAAGAGGAAACAAGCACTTTCCACCTCCCATATATATAGTTAGAAAATAGTCATTAAGGACTAGTCTTCATTTTTAGTTTTTAATTTTTGTAGGTAATTAAGTGTGTTTATTTTTCTTCTCTCTAGATTTTCAAGCTTATCAAACCTTCATCTTAATCTTGTAATCTTTGATCTTAATCTTCAATATAATCAAGCTTTTTAATAAATTCTCATTCTACCTTTCTTAATCATAGTCTATTATTTTGCTTATTTAATCATGTAGTTGGTTTAATTTTGTTGATGATGTGATTGTTTTGCTTATTTGATTGTTCTTATTGAGTTGGTGTGTTTAGAATTTTTAGATTAAGGTGCTTATTTGCTTAACTTTTATGTTTAATAGTTTTCAAAATAAGTTGATTTTGATTGTTTAATATTTTTATAAAAAAGCTGATTTTAAATTTTTGCTTATTAAGTGTTTTTAAAAGTTTTAAAATTGTGTCTTATAAGCTTTTTCTTAAAGTTGATTTGGTAAAAGTTTTAGTAATGTGCTTATTTTGTTTTGCTTATTTTAGCTTAATTCGGGTTTAGAAACCCTCTTTTCCCGAACTCCCAAAACCCCTTTTCCCGAATTACTTCAAACGAACTTTCCCGAATTAGTTCTATCTCCATTTCCTGAATTACATCCAATTTGCCTTATGCCGAGTTACATTCGGATCATCATATCCTGAATTAGGTCCATCATTGCACATTCCGAATTATGTACAGGTTTGGTTTCTCGAGTTAAGTCATTGTTGATTATTCCGAATTAGATCAGGAATAACTCCATTCCGAATTAGATCTTTGATGAGTATTCCGAAATATGTTTAAGACAAGTATTCCGAACTACGTCCTTGTTGTCATTCCGAATTAGGTTAGAAATCCCATATTCTGAGTTATATCCAAAACCCATATCCCGGATTGTGTGTGTGACTGTTTCCCGAATTACGTGTGAACTCAAGTTTTCCGAACTACGTGAAGGATTCTACATTCCGAACTAGGTCAAGTATAGGCAGATTCCGAACTGTATCAAGTTTACACATTGCGAGTTGCACTAGGAATTCAGTATTCCGAACTACATCAAAACACAAATTCCGAGTTGCACTAAGGATTTTTATTCCGAACTAGGTTCATGGTGAATAGATTCTGAATTAGATCAGAATTCATATTCCGACTTATGTTCAGTATTTGTTTTCCGAATTAATTTTCAAACTTTAATGTTTCCCGCCAATTTTACTTAGTTTATTTTCAAAAGTGTTTTTTCCTAGTTTAAGTTTTTATAAAGTTTACATTTTTACAAAGTTTTAAGTTCTAAATTTACTTTTAATAAAGTTTTAATTTTTCATCATTTATTTTTAAGCCTTAATTTCTAGTTTAACCTAAAAAAATTACATTTTTATGCAACGACATTTACATTTTCACATTTACTTTTAGTCATTTTTACCAAGTTCTACTGTGCAGCATTCATTCTAGAAAGCAATCAAGGTTAGAAGTTCTCTTTTATTTTTAATAGCTTTTATATTTATGCTGTTTGTAGACATAGTTAACCAAGCTCCCCCTTTTAGTGACCAATACCAACAATTCCACCATTAACCGTGATCAATTCGAATTGAATCGAGTACGAACAACATTTCAAAGAGAACACATAAAAGGCATAAATCAAATGGCGCCGCTGCCGGCTCTTTTCGTAAAGATTAACGATTTTTAGTGAGAAAAATTGGATTTTGGGATATGTTCTTCTGGGAACGTTATTTTCAAGAACAAAAATTTTCAAAAATCCAAACAATATAACATTTTCAAAAATCCAAAAACAATAAAAAAAGATAAAAAAACCAAAAATATTGTAATTCTTTTTAGTGTATGCGTACTCGATCTACGTCTTATTATGAGCCCGAGACTCTTAGAGACTTAGATATGGCCGGTGTGCATAACAATAATAACAACCCACCTCACCCCAATTTGAATAACAACAACAACAATGTTCCTCCACCCGACCTTCGAACGATGGAGGAGCTTTGTCAACCAACCATGAACGGACGCGGAGGACCGATCGCGCCGATGCAAATCACAGCTCCTGAATTTTCGTTGAAGCATCACTGTTGGGTCAAAATTAATATGAGTTGATGTGGCAGAAACTCCAAAACGAAGAAAACATGCTAGACGCTGACACGCCATGTTTGGACACTGACAGAAGTCTACGACGCTGATGGAAATTCTATTTACAGAATATATTGGATATATTCTAAATAATATATTCAATATATATCTATAGAAATAGAATATTTAGATGTTTATTTGATATTATCTCTTGTAGATTCTGTTCCTTCCACTATAAAAGGAACAAGAGTCTTAGGTTTTATTCATATCATTCATTCACAATGTAAACCTAAAGTGTGTGTCGCACTAGACGTGGGATTCAATGTATACACGTCTAGTGGTTGTTTGTTATTAATATAATGAGCAACCCAATTGTTTTAATTCATGTGTCTTGTGCCTAAACACCTTGTTATGATCATTGTTCTTTTCCGCTATGTTATCATATGAACGATGATCAACCTAGATATAATGGTTCATAACCATTGAGTCTAACGATCTTATGGACTCCACAATTGGTATCAGAGCCTAAGGCTCTTGATATCTAGGTCCGACGAGGTGTTCGTGTATGGTGAAGAAGAAAAATTCGTATGGAGTTTTTCTGGACGTTTTTGTGTGCGCAGCAGTATTCAGAAGGTCATAAATTTTGATTGAACCGTTGGATCGTCACGAAATTTTATATGTGTGTTCTACATACATAGATCTAAACATCCACCGGAGGGATTGTCGAGTTTTATCCCCAAGCAAAAGTTATTAAGCGTCAAAGTCAGCAGTAGGATGAATGCAGTTTTCTGTGGACAGCCATGTTCAAAACACGATCTCTCCTTCGTTAACCGTTGGATCTTCGTGATTTTTGAACTGTAGATTCTTGACACATGTGTCTAGAATCTCACCGAAGCGATCTTCGATATGAGCCCTAATGAAGAAGTTATTCAAGGTCAAAGTTCGCTGGTTAAAGTAATAACGTTTTGCTTTTTCACATGAAATCATGAACTAGGGTTTCTCAAAACCCTAGATCTACATAAAAAGCAGGATGATTATAAGGATTGTGGCTGTGGTGATTCAAGTTATTACAAGGTCTAAGATTAATTTATAAACCCTAATTAGGGTTTCGATGCTCAAATTTACAAATCCTAGATCTATGATAATGAAGAATATCGATATACAAGTTGTTCTCTGCTCGTCATTCGAGGACGTATTGTTGGTATGTCGTTGATTGATCTAAGCGTGAACTCATCAAGGAAAAAGACGTGGAGACCTGCGTTCACACGGTTAAAGCATTCCTATTGGAGGAAAAGTCTTCTGTTCACACGATCTGCGTTAAATCTAGCATGCATTCACACGGACAAAACCCTAAGTTGTTATCTAGCTTTGATTCTCTACATGCTAGTTTATGGTATTTCCGTGAGTCCCTTGTTCCCATTGGTGGAGGTTTTTGTGTTCACACGATGCAATGACTCTCATTGGTGGAAAATGTGTGTTCACACGGTTGAATTGCAAATAAGGGATCTAGCATTCACACGGTTACAATGTGTGTATTCACATGAAGAATTTCAATTCTTGTGTTCACACGGAGATATGGGATATAGCTTGCTGACTATCGAGGATGTTACTGATCCTAGGAGCAAAAGATGCATACTGTTGGTAATTCTTTAATCATTATGTTAAATTCATTATGACTAAGGATAAGTGAAGTATGCACACCGCTGACAAGATGACAGTTTTAGTCGACGCTGACGTTTGTAATTGAGGCGCTGACACGCCTTGAATTGACGCTGACAGAATAAGTCAACGCTGACAGCGTTGACAGTGTTGTCCGAGATATGGCTGTTCAAACGCTGATACGTGTTGTCCGATATCGGACAATATACATGAAAGGATATTGGACAGAAGAGGATCTCGGGTAACACACTGATTGCTGCTGTTTGAGAAAATTGTGATGTTTTAAAGCACACAAAAAGGAGGAAAATACACACAAAGGTACATGGAATCTCCGTTTTAATATAGAATATCATGATGATATTTATGGCTCGGATATTTTTACAAGGAGTAAATTGTTTTTAAGTAAGTTAGCAATAATTCATGAAGACTTTGTTTAATATTCGAATATGTAATCGGGATAGCCTTGTGAAAGAGTTATTCGACTTCTAACTTTTACATATGAGGATATTGGTTCATTAAGACTTGTCATGAAGAGGTGTTATCTTAAGGGGAAGAATTCTTATGGTAAGTTTGATGATTGAAGAAGATTTTCGTGAGTTTGTGTTCTATCATATCTTAAAGTCGTGGTGTTTCCTGTGACACTCACACTTTAAAGGTAACTTGTTCGTGCTTTACATGGTTGGTGACGAAGACTTGTCATAAACACTTGAAGGAGTTACATTATCGTGCTCAGTGTCTCACAAAGGATGAGAATATTGACAAGGGATCGAGGTCTACTTATATCCTCCTCTATAAGTTCTTAGTCACATGGATAGTACAAGACATGGAACACAAGATTGGGTTATTCTACTTCTACATCAAGAATACTTTATTTATTTTTCTTCAGGATCATTACATAGAGCCTACATATGGAGAATCTTCAACATTGCAACATTGTTTACTTCCTTGTTGATGTGACAAAAAGGGGAAGATATGCATGCTACACTTGAGGGGAAGCAATTTGAAGATCATGTACAACTTACAAGAGATATACAAAGAGTTTTGCCGACATCAACTAGGGGAAGATTGTTGGGTCAAAATTAATATGAGTTGATGTGGCAGAAACTCCAAAACGAAGAAAACATGCTAGACACTGACACGCCATGTTTGGACGCTGACAGAAGTCTACGGCGCTGATGGAAATTCTATTTACAGAATATATTGGATATATTCTAAATAATATATTCAATATATATCTATAGAAATAGAATATTTAGATGTTTATTTGATATTATCTCTTGTAGATTCTGTTCCTTCCACTATAAAAGGAACAAGAGTCTTAGGTTTTATTCATATCATTCATTCACAATGTAAACCTAAAATGTGTGTCGCACTAGACGTGGGATTCAATGTATACACGTCTAGTGGTTGTTTGTTATTAATATAATGAGCAACCCAATTGTTTTAATTCATGTGTCTTGTGCCTAAACACCTTGTTATGATCATTGTTCTTTTCCGCTATGTTATCATATGAACGATGATCAACCTAGATATAATGGTTCATAACCATTGAGTCTAACGATCTTATGGACTCCACAATCACATGATCCAGCAAGTTCAAAACGCTTGCCCGTTTCGCGGATTACCGGATGATGATGCTAATAAACATCTCGACAAATTTATTACCGTCACCCAAAGCATGAAACTTCCCGGTGTTACTATGGATTTCCTTCGCCTACATCTCTTCCCACACACTTTATCCCACCATGCCAAAAAATGGTTTGATCGTCTTCCCAAAAACTCAATTCATACATGGAAGGACATGACTTAAAAATCTTTGTCGTGCTACTTTTTACCATCCATGGTCACTAGTCTTCGCAACCAAATAAGTGGTTTCACTCACGAACCTGATGAGTCGCTTTTCGATGCTTGGGAACGATATAATGACTTGATCGACCGTTGTCCGAACCATAACATGCTCCCCGTTACTTTGATTGATACTTTCTACAATGGTTTAACTTTTCGTGATCGTGATACGATTATTGCTGCCGCCGGTGGTATATTCATGAAGAGAAGACCTGAGGAGTGTAGAGAGCTTATAGAGAACATGACCACTCACCACAAAAATTGGGATTCATCCGCTACTTCAAGGAATAACCCGAGGGCCAATGTTTCTTCTACTTCATCAAACCCAGAGATAACCGAACTTACTCGCCAAGTAGCTGAGATGAACAAAAACTTCTTAACCATGGCTACAAACTAATTTCAACAAGCCAAAGCTGTTGCAACGTCTTGTGAGATTTGTGGGGGTTCTCATTCATACACCGATTGTCCTTCGACTCATGACAATCCGGAAAATGTGTATGCCGCTAACGGTAACTTTTCTACGGGAGGCTATCAAGCTCGTCCTCAAGGTGATAGCAATTTGCTCAGTTATCGTTCAAACAACTTCCTTTCACCACCCGGTTTTCCTCCTCAAAACCAAAACCAACAAAACTTTAATAGAAACAATCAAAGCCAACCTCGAGCTGTCAATCAATATCAATCCCAAAGAAACCCATATCCACCTCAAGGAAATAATCAAGCTTACCAAGCCCCACCTCTCAATCAACCCACGGCATTGAACCAAGACCTCGAAACTTACATGAGGACCAATAGAGAGATGGTGACGAACCTTCAAATCCAACTCATTAACTTGAAGGGTGACATGGCGAAAAAAGGGACGGTATTCGAGCGGAGCTAAGGAACGAGATGAGAACTTTGTTGAGCAATCAAATGAACGACTTAAGAGATATGATGGCTTCGTTTTTCCAAAGTAATCAACCCTCTACTTCGAGTTCCCTTTCGAGTAACACCGTTGCTAACCCAAGAGGGGAGATGAAAGCAATCACCACTCGAAGTGGAAAAGGTTATAAGGAACCTGAGATTCCTACACCTACTCCCGTGATTGTAACTAAGAAAAAAGAATAACTTTCCCCAACTCCTTTACCTTCCACCCCCACCCCTCCACCACCTAAGGATGTGAGTGAGAATTCCATTTCAAAGGCTTCATCTCAACCCAATATACCTTATACCTCAAGTTTGAGGAAAGAGAAGCTGAAGAACAAGGATGATATTTAGGTTTCTAACTTTCTTAAAATGTTTAAACAAATAAATTTCAACATCTCCTTTGCCGAGGCTCTCGCTCACATGCCAAAATATGCTAAAATGTTTAAAGATCTTCTCATTGATAAGGAGAAACTCTTTGATATCGCTCAGATCCAACTTAATGAGAATTGCTCTGCAGTGCTCTTAAGGAAATTACCAACCAAACTTGGTGATCCGGGTCGATTTTTCATTTCTTGCAACTTCCTCAGGGTAGAGAATTGTATGGCCCTATCCGATCTAGGTGCTAGTATAAACTTAATGCCATTAAGTGTTCGGAAACAATTACCTCTACCCGAGCTAGTCCCCACACGAATGACATTGGAATTAGCTAACCGTACGGTTGCTTATCCGGTGGGGATCGCCGAAGATGTCTTCGTCGGTGTCGACAAATTCACCTTTCTGGCGGATTTTGTTGTCGTTGACTATGAGATGGATCCCCGTGTTCCATTAATCGTTGGGCGTCCATTCTTGAGGACCGGTCGCACTCTCATTGATGTAGCCGCGTGTGAATTAATCATGAGAGTTGGTGACGATAAAATCGTCTTCAACATGGGTAAACTTTCTAAGCAACCTTATGAAAACGAGAGCGTTAATTTCATTGACGTTCTTGATGAGGCTTGTGAAGAGCATTTCAAAGACGCTTGTAAAAGTGGTTCTTCTTCTCTACCCATTGTTGAGACCGTTGCCTCTATTGCTCCATTAATAACTCCATTTGGAGAAAGTGATTACCTTTTGAAAGAATTTGAAGAAACTTTAGGGGATGTGGACTAATATTTCGTTTTTAGTGTAGTTGTCTTCTCAGCTCGATTCGAATTGATATAACGTTTTCTAGCAAAGACTTAATTGTTTTTTGTTGTAAAATCTTGATTGGTTTCTATGACTACTTTACACAAAGCATGTAAAAAATATAAAAATATCTATTATACTACATATCCGTACTAACTAAAACACGTTGCAAATACCGCAATTAAAAGCACAAAATATAAGACATGTAAAATGCGAATTTAACTACAAACACAAATTTACAAAATACAAAATATTAAACTATATCTGTTTAAGTAAAAATACAACTTTTGATAAAATGTAAATCTAAAAATACAAATAAAATCTAAATCTACGTTCATACAATTTGCTTAAAAAAACAACTAACCCAAAACTGAAAAGTCCATTTAATGAGTCCACTAACTAGCCCACTAATCTAATCCAATCAGCAGTTAACGAGTTTGTTACTAATTTAACTAACCTAACGAATTTGGACTAACAGTGAAGCGATTTTAACAGAATTATTTAACTACCAGGGACCTACAGCTCTACATTTAACCTGACAACCTAACAGAACATGTAACGACCCAGATGTCACTCTAACTTTGGGCTGTGACTGTAATGAGAGCATATAAAGTGGAGGAGTAAAGTTGTACTTACACAAAACTTGATAAAAGTGGAATAAACCAACAACCTATTTTCACAACACATTCATTCTTCCATTTTTATTTCTAGTTCTATCAACTGAGCTTTTAGTGAGCTAACTAATAAGCAGATTTTAATTCCGTGCCAAAGACTAACTAACCAGATAAAGTAGAATCAAGACTCAATACACAGAACTAATGCAGGAACTTATCATGTAATAGACAAACAATTACAAGCTAGCAGATTAAGCTATTAATGCAGAAAAAAACTAATGTGCTTGACCTATTCATCCGAAGCCTGTCCGTTGTCGAAGAAGCACGGCGCTGAGCCGGCTTAGAAAAGGATCTCTACAACGCCAAACACACTCCTACTGATATCGACGAATTGAATCTTCCGAAATACACTTTAAAGCGCCAAAATGCTTATCCTGATATCCTGCAACATCAAACCAAAATGAACGAAGAAGAACAAAAACAGGACTTCTGAATCTGATGCTTCAAACGCTTATCCATATCAAATCAATTGAAAACTTTTCACTACCTGACTAAAAAAAAACTTGATTTACTAAAAATTTCTCATAAGCTTTTGGAGCTTATGAGCTTATTACTAATAAGTCTGAGAATCAATTTTATAAGAAAAACTTTCAAAAACAAGAAATCAAAACTAGTCTTTTATCAGAATCATAAGTTTAAACGTCATAATACTTTCACAACATCAAACGGTTATCTCTACTCAAAACAGTTAGAAAACTGAATAAGAAATCTTAGAAGAAAAACTTATTAGACTTCTTATATTGCTCAAAAAGCTGATAAGGTTATTACTTCTTAAATCCTACTGAAAATCTACACAATCAGTTCTCTTAAAAAAACTCAACACCAATTACCCTAGAAGATAACGTGCCAGTTTATCAAACAAATGATAAACCTTCCGTAACAGTACTATCAAACAAATCAAGTAAAATGAATAGTGGATATAACGTGCCAGTTTATCAAAAAGCTATGAATCTCCAATTTATCTAATTTCGTGAACAGTATCAGTAAAAAAAAAACAGAAACTTAGAAGAAGAATAAAGAAAGCTTGAATATTGAAATTTACTTCATTAATGGAAGAAAGATGAGATTCGGTTACAAAAGTTTAACAAAATCAGTTACAAATATTAACAAGAAAAGTGAAAGAAAATTTAACTATCTAACTAACTCTAATCTAACTATGTGTAAAACTACACCTAAGCTAACCGAATGCAAATGAGAGCTTCGTCTTCTTTTTATAGCCAGCGAGGGAAAGGTGTGACGTGTTCTATCCAATAAGGAGTGGACACGTGTAAATACGAGGATAAAGTTCTTCCATCTTCATTCCAGAATTGGGGGTTTCTTTATCCTTGAGTCTTGATCGAATTAAGTAGTACCATCATGAAGAGGAGAAAAAGATAAGCACTTTTGCTGTTGAAAGCTTCGGCTGATTCCTCTTGGATCTTAATTGATAATCGATTGCAGGTTTGGTGGAAAGAGAAAGATGAAGTCTGTTATCTTTTTCTCTCTCTCTCTTCTCGTTTGGAGAAGACAAAGCGTGTTGTGTACACGTTTGTGTATTTGTGCTTTGACTGGACTTGGTCAATTGACCAGATATGAAGTAAATAATTTCCATCTTATTTCTTCTTTAATCCTTCTTTTTCTTATTTCTTTCCAAATATGGTTAAAGCTTTTAAGTACTTTCTTTTCATCCTTCATTTTGTCAAAAGTTGCGACTTGAGCCCTTGATCTTTGAAATACGGCAAGTAAGGTCCCCAAAAGCTTTATCGTCCTTTTCTTCGTCTTTTGATAAAATAAGTCCTTGAAAACGCGTCTTTGTTCCAAAATGTATCTTTCTTACCTGAAAACATATGAAACACAAATACACGCGTAATTCTGATAATTTACAGTTTAATATAAGGTATTTGACTGTGTTTTGAGTGGTATTTGGATCATTATTGATGAGTGTTTTCACACTTATCAACTCCCCTCCACTTGACCATTGCCATGTCCTCATGCAATGCAGCATTTTAAAGCTCTAAATTACACTTTTCTCATATTTAACCAACCTTGGCCATTTTATGATTTAATAAACTAAACTATACTACATGATGAATGGTTTTGAATATTTACAATGCAATGCAAAAGAATCAATTCTATTTATATTTTTGGTTTTTTCATAAATGGTTTTGATGGAAATAACTCATAAAGAAATCATCGACTTAGATTAGGGCTTGGGTACCATGGACATTTATCACCCTCAAGTTTCACTTTCCCCATACCAAGCTTAAAAATGGGATCATTGTATTCACAAGTAAAAAGTGCATCAACTTATTCATGACAATTAAATGTGGAACCGGTTATTATTTGAGCAAATTGCTTGTGAGCAAATTTGTCATTATTCAAGTGTGAAATACAAGAAGTGTAAAATCCAAAAATAAGGAAGCACGGTTTTAATCCTAAGTAATCCTCTCATCCATTACTTGAAAAACCGCTCACAATTAATACAAGTCCGTTTCAAGAGTAATAAGTCATTCGCCTTATGTGTAAAATCCTCATGTCATGCTTTCATAAGTAGCTACACACTCGCTAGGGAAAGAAAAATAAACTCACGCAATAATTTACATCCGCCATCTTTTTGAGACTTTGGATCTTCAACCCCGCAACCCGTCAAGGTAATATTGGATTGGAGCAATCTATTGAATCCCCGCAACCCGTCAAGGTAATATTGGAACTCAATAGTCACTATAATTAACACCACACTGCCCCTCTTGGGAGTCTTGTATTATTTTTTTTCTTTTTCTTTTTTTTTTCTTTTTCTAGCCACTCATTTTTTTTTCATAAGCCGCTCTTATTTTTCTTTATTCCTCACAAAGAAATTTGAAAAGAAGAAGAGGAAAAACACCCGCTAAGTATGGAGCATGACATAAGTCTAGTACACATAAAACGTGCTAACTTAGAATCTTAAGACGTACTCATATCAACCATAAATGATTAGCCAAAAATGCATAAGAGATTACAAACCAATTAAAACCGTACTTGATTATTTATTAACAATTATATACATGCGAAGAAAGTAGAGAAAAAGAAGAGAAGGGTTTAGCCACAAGTAATTGCCATGAAGTCTATCTAGCCCTTTACACTTGCTTCAACTCTATCATTTCCCATTCTCCACAAATTTAAAATTTCAAATAATGAAATTGGCGGATGCTTAGCCTAATAGACCAATGAAGGACTACATGGTTAAGGATACTAGCTAGAGAATGCTAAAATAAGCAAACTCGGGTTGAGTCAAAATATCCATGGCGGGCCTAATATGTCAAAGAAGTCTAAATTTGTTAAACCATGTTTTATTTTTTTTTCCTTTTTATATATTTTTGATGAAACATAAAGAAGAAATATATACAATGCAAATGTGTTATGCAAAAATGAAAAATGATTGATGCAAAAATTATGAATGCATATTTTTGGTGGCCAAAGTAGATCAAAAATTTGAAAAATGTTTAAAAAATTAATTTTCCAGTTATCATGAAGTTAAGGCAATGGTCTAGGTAAGGTCACTTCGATAGAAGTCTCCCCTACACTTAAGATAAACATTGTCCTCAATGTTTAAGAGTATTGGAGTGAACTCCCATACACTTATTACATTGATTACTTTGCTTAACCCAAGTTAAGGAAGAGACAACTAAAGGATATTCATTTTAAGCACAAGTGTTTAATATCACGATAGCAAAAACTAATCGAAGTGAACCAGATACACGGGCCTCCTCCATAAGCTCCAAGCATGAAATGTGAGAGAGCAACCCTTGAAACAAACACGAAAAGACGAAGAAAGGCACCCCTCCACTTCAACTCTACTATAACATCCTTTTAATTAAACCTAACCTATTGAAAATCTACTCTACGTTTTCTAACCTAGTTATTCAATGCTTGAGTTTTTTTAACCCTAAGTCGCTAGCTCGACTCGGCCCCGAATTAAGTTGTCCTTGGGGAAACCATCATGGAGAATAAAAGATATCACTTTGAAGCACATCTCACATGATACACTCTAACTTAGCACGTTGCCATTTACTATAAGATTTACAATATCTGCCTCGATAAATGGAACGGTCCAACGTGTCTCAAGTTTGTCCAACATACGAAAGCTCTCATATATGAAGCACTCCAGGATCAAATACATAATTTCCATCTCGATATTCGAACAACTCCAAAATAGGTAGCATCACCAAAGTAAGCTCATACAAGAAGTCCATATCAATAGAAGTCACACTCTTAAGTGGAGTAGATGAAAACCAATTTTTCCCAAACATATGTATCCCAGGATCAAAAACCTTTCCCTTCATGGGAAAATAAGAAGATGAACTCGTATCAACCATATAAGATTCCCCCTTAGTTATCAAAGCATCATGAGACAATGAAGGTGTAGGAATCAAAACATTCATAACAAGTATATCCATATTAGGCTCATCATCATCAAAAGGTGGGTAATCTTCCATAGAAGGCATAGAAAAAGGAGGATCAAGATGAATAGTGTCTTGTGAATGAGGTGTAATCTCTATGTTCCCAAAAAGCAAGTTCTCACTAAGACGAATCTCCTCTTCCTAATTAGAATCACTATCATCAACCTCAATATCAATATTAGCAAGATAAGCCTCTATGGTGTCATCAATATCCATATGAGAATCCATATCAAAGGTTTTGGGTTCTAAAGGTGCCATAGGTGAAAAAGGATCAATCTCTAAGAGTATAGGATCTTCATCAATAACCAACTTCAAGGGTGGGAGGGTGGGAATAGAAGGCTCAAAAGAAGGTGTATTGAGAGAATCACTCAAAGGGATGATATCATCATAAAAATCAATAGGTGCAACCTCAAAAACCGGTGAAGAAATGTCAATGAAAGGTTCTTCTTCTATGGACTCATCATTATGGTTTTCATTCAAAGCTTCAATCGAAGAGATAAGATTATAGACGTTTGATAAAACCTCTCGAATATGAACATCTTCCACTTCTTCTATATGATCAACATCATCATCCAAATTAGGAAGGTCATCTTGACATGAAAAGTCATCGGATGATAGATCATAAGATGCCTCACTAGAATCACAATCATCATCCTCTATATCTTGCATAAACTCTTCCTCAATCTCATTATCCCTTTCTTTGAACAATTCATCAAGATCAAAATCACCAAAGTCACTAGTATTAGCATGAAAGTCAACATGTGATGAAATCTCAATGTGATCATGAGGAGAAGTATCAATAGAAAGCTCGTCACATGGTTCGATGGAAACACCCTCAAACTCTCTTTGGATTGGGATAAGGTTCTCAACACTAGAAACGGTTAATTCTTCTAAATTGGTGTTTGTATTAGTGTTAAGAGGCTCGTCCCCCATGGTTAAAGAGTCGGTGGGTGCCACGTGAGGTAAAGGTGATGAAGGTGTGTCATCATTAAGTGTCATACAACTCGAAGGTTCCTCAGCATCTTCATCTAATAATGGATCAGGCCTACGAGTAAAAGTAGTCATGTATTGTCCGTCTTCCTCGATTATAAGAGTCTTAAGGAAGAAATCATTTGAATATTTCCTGAGGCGACAAGAAAATTTGTTCAACGATTCACGATACAAATCACCGAATTCCTTGTCATCATATTGCCAAGACTTAATTTCCTCTTCCTCAGTAGAGTTAATTAATTCCGTTAACCATCGATTCGTGTCTTTCATTTCCTTGTAGCTCATGTTTTTCATACCATCAAGCATCTTATAAACGTCATCGTTCGACTTGTTCATTTTCTCAAGTAAAGAATGAAACTTCTTGACATTATCAAGGACATAGGATGGCGGATCCCTCGGTCTACAATCATAACCATAATGGGGTACGTTCCCACAAAACTCACATGAATAAGTCGAAGAATATGGAGGAGGTGGATTTCCATAATTAGGTGGATTATAGTTTTGAAAAGAGTCATGATTATGAAAGTTCTCATGATTGTAACCTTGAAAATTTTCTTCATTTTGAAAACCCTCATAATGTGAAAATCCTTGATTATGAAAGGTTTCTTGATTATAGCCTTGAAAAGTATCATTATTTTGAAAACCTTCATAATTGGAAAATCCTTGGTTTTGGTATGGCACATTAAAGGTTTGATCATGAAATGATGGTGGAGGTTGTGATGAAAAACCGGAGTATCCCATATAGTCATTACAAGTGTAGTCCATTTGAGTGTTGGGTCGAAAATTAGGGTTCTCGGTTCCATTGTAAGCATATCCCTCCCCATAATAACCATTATTTTGATCACATAAATAAGTATCATGTGGACCACCACAAGTCGAACAAGGCGAATAATTAGCGTTGGCGGATCGTTGTTGCAAAATCTCCAACATGGAACGAGTATCCATGTGTAACAAGGTGGCCGAATGTATATACAAGTATAATGACGTTTAAAAGCTTCCTCGGGGAAGGAAGTAATACACCAAAGGTGGTATGTTTACACGTGTGCGAGTACACGTGTAAGTAAACACGAGGAATGAGGGAGTAGCCCTCGGTCGACTTTTGAAGGAGAAGAGATTATCTCCCTTGAGGTTCGATATGAAATATCCACAAGAAAGTATATATATAATTACTACTTGGGTGCAAGACCCCCAATAAAGCCTTCCTTCTTAGAATACGCACTAGTGAACGGGGGGTTAGGTGGCGCGAAGCACTTAAGTACCTATTGACCCTTAGATGGCATTTTATAGCACATCGCCTATCTATTCACTTTGTAGTTTGTATTCTTCGAATTATTGCCAATTGGAAGTATTTATCTATTCTTGCTTAATTAAATTGGATCGATACGCGTGTCAAGGACCGGAACGCCCCTCAACACGGTGTAATGCCTCGGCAATACTTATGGAGATAGGTAACTTGGTTGTTTTTATACGTATACTTATTTACATATAATAATATATCAAAAATATTTTTGTATTTATTTGATTTTTACGAAAAATACTATATGTACATAAAAAGCGATGAAAACGATATAATATATATTTTTGGGTGCAATCTCTTAGGAAAAAGATTGCTTTTTGGTTTTTTTTATTTTTTTGGTTCAATTCTTTAGGAAAAGAATTGATTTTGTGATTTTTTATTTTTTTTGTATTTTTATCTTTTTAAATTTTTTTTTTATCTTTTTGATTATAATACGTAAAAATAACGTTCACAAAGTGAACGGATCCCAAAATCCAATCGTCTCACTCGAAATCGTTAATCTTCACGAAAAGAACCGGCAGCGGCGCCATTTAATATTTCGTTTTTAGTGTAGTTGTCTTCTCAGCTCGATTCGAATTGATATAACGTTTTCTAGCAAAGACTTAATTGTTTTTGGTTGTAAAATCTTGATTGGTTTCTATGACTACTTTACACAAAGCATGTAAAAAATATAAAAATATCTATTATACTACATATCCGTACTAACTAAAACACGTTGCAAATACCGCAATTAAAAGCACAAAATATAGACATGTAAAATGCGAATTTAACTACAAACACAAATTTACAAAATACAAAATATTAAACTATATCTGTTTAAGTAAAAATACAAATTTGATAAAATGTAAATCTAAAAATACAAATAAAATCTAAATCTACGTTCATACAATTTGCTTAAAAAAAACAACTAACCCAAAACTGAAAAGTCCATTTAATGAGTCCACTAACTAGCCCACTAATCTAATCCAATCAGCAGTTAACGAGTTTGTTACTAATTTAACTAACCTAACGAATTTGGACTAACAGTGAAACGATTTTAACAGAATTATTTAACTACCAGGGACCTACAGCTCTACATTTAACCTGACAACCTAACAGAACATGTAACGACCCAGATGTCACTCTAACTTTGGGCTGTGACTGTAATGAGAGCATATAAAGTGGAGGAGTAAAGTTGTACTTACACAAAACTTGATAAAAGTGGAATAAACCAACAACCTATTTTCACAACACATTCATTCTTCCATTTTTATTTCTAGTTCTATCAACTGAGCTTTTAGTGAGGTAACTAATAAGCAGATTTTAATTCCGTGCCAAAGACTAACTAACCAGATAAATCAGAATCAAGACTCAATACACAGAACTAATGCAGGAACTTATCATGTAATAGACAAACAATTACAAGCTAGCAGATTAAGCTATTAATGCAGAAAAAAACTAATGTGCTTGACCTATTCATCCGAAGCCTGTCCGTTGTCGAAGAAGCACGGCGCTGAGCCTGCTTAGAAAAGGATCTCTACAACGCCAAACACACTCCTACTGATATCGACGAATTGAATCTTCTGAAATACACTTTAAAGCGCCAAAATGCTTATCCTGATATCCTGCAACATCAAACCAAAATGAACGAAGAAGAACAAAAACAGGACTTCTGAATCTGATGCTTCAAACGCTTATCTATATCAAATCAATTGAAAACTTTTCACTACCTGACTAAAAAAAAACTTGATTTACTAAAAATTTCTCATAAGCTTTTGGAGCTTATGAACTTATTACTAATAAGTCTGAGAATCAGTTTTATAAGAAAAACTTTCAAAAACAAGAAATCAAAACTAGTCCTTTATCAGAATCATAAGCTGAAACGTCATAATACTTTCACAACATCAAACGGTTATCTCTACTCAAAACAGTTAGAAAACTGAATAAGAAATCTTAGAAGAAAAACTTATTAGACTTCTTATATTGCTCAAAAAGCTGACAAGGTTTTTACTTCTTAAATCCTACTGAAAATCTACACAATCAGTTCTCTTAAAAAAACTCAACACCAATCACCCTAGAAGATAACGTGCCAGTTTATCAAACAAATCATAAACCTTCCGTAACAGTACTATCAAACAAATCAAGTAAAATGAATAGTGGATATAACGTGCTAGTTTATCAAAAAGCTATGAATCTCCAATTTATCTAATTTCGTGAACAGTATCAGTAAAAAAAAACAGAAACTTAGAAGAAGAATAAAGAAAGCTTGAATATTGAAATTTACTTCATTAATGGAAGAAAGATGAGAATCGGTTACAAAAGTTTAACAAAATCAGTTACAAATTTTAACAAGAAAAGTGAAAGAAAATTTAACTATCTAACTAACTCTAATCTAACTATGTGTAAAACTACACCTAAGCTAACCGAATGCAAATGAGAGCTTCGTCTTCTTTTTATAGCCAGCGAGGGAAAGGTGTGACGTGTTCTATCCAATAAGGAGTGGACACGTGTAAATACGAGGATAAAGTTCTTCCATCTTCATTCCAGAATTGGGGGTTTCTTTATCCTTGAGTCTTGATCGAATTAAGTAGTACCATCATGAAGAGGAGAAAAAGATAAGCACTTTTGCTGTTGAAAGCTTCGGCTGATTCCTCTTGGATCTTCATTGATAATCGATTGCAGGTTTGGTGGAAAGAGAAAGATGAAGTCTGTTATCTTTTTCTCTCTCTCTTCTCGTTTGGAGAAGACAAAGCGTGTTGTGTACACGTTTGTGTATTTGTGCTTTGACTGGACTTGGTCAATTGACCAGATATGAAGTAAATAATTTCCATCTTATTTCTTCTTTAATCCTTCTTTTTCTTATTTCTTTCCAAATATGGTTAAAGCTTTTAAGTACTTTCTTTTCATCCTTCATTTTGTCAAAAGTTGCGACTTGAGCCCTTGATCTTTGAAATACGGCAAGTAAGGTCCCCAAAAGCTTTATCGTCCTTTTCTTCGTCTTTTGATAAAATAAGTCCTTGAAAACGCGTCTTTGTTCCAAAATGTATCTTTCTTACCTGAAAACATATGAAACACAAATACACGCGTAATTCTGATAATTTACAGTTTAATATAAGGTATTTGACTGTGTTTTGAGTGGTATTTGGATCATTATTGATGAGTGTTTTCACACTTATCATGGACTTACAATATGACGATTCTCCCACCGATTTGGAAGAAGACATTCGTACCATTGTGAAACTTCTCAATGAGGACCATATTTCTCCACCATCTCCAAAGGAAATCTCTATCGATGATCCGAATTTGACTACGCCTTCCATCGACAATCCTCCGGATTTAGAGCTTAAGGATCTACCGTCTCATCTCGAATACGTGTTCCTTGAAGACAATCAGAAGTCACCCGTCATCATTGCAAAGGACTTGAAAGAAGATGAAAAATCTCGACATATCGATGTGCTGAAGAATCATAAGAAAGCAATTGCTTGGAAAATTTCCGACATCCGCGGAATTGATCCGAACTTTTGTACTCATAAAATTCTCATGGAAGAAGACTTTAAACCCGCAATCCAAAGCCAAAGAAGGGTTAATCCAAAAATTCATGATGTCATCAAGAAAGAAGTTATTAAACTTCTAGATGCCGGAATGATTTGCCCTATTTCGGATTCGCCATGGGTTAGTCCCGTCCATTGTGTGACTAAGAAAGGCGGAATAACCGTTGTTCCCAATGAAAACAACGAGTTGATTCCTACTCGACTTGTCACGGGTTGGAGAGTTTGCATAGACTATCGCAAGCTCAATGATGCCACTCGTAAGGATAATTTCCCTCTCCCTTTCATGGATCAAATGCTCGAGCGTTTAGCGGGTAATGACTATTATTGCTTCTTAGACGGTTTCTCCGGGTATTTTCAAATTCCCATCGATCCAAAAGACCAATAGAAAACCACATTCACTTGTCCTTATGGAACATTTGCGTACAAAAGAATGCCTTTCGGCTTATGCAATGCTCTTGGGACTTTGCAAAGGTGTATGATGGCTATATTCCATGACATGGTTGAAGAAACTATGGAAGTCTTTATGGATGATTTATCGGTCTATGGTGATTCTTTCTCTACTTACCTTGCCAATTTAGAACGTATGCTCAAACAGTGTGAAGACACTCGTCTTGTTCTTAATTGGGAAAAAAGCCACTTCATGGTAAAAGCAGGCATTGTTCTTGGTCATAAAATTTCCAAAGCCGGTCTTGAAGTCGATCGTGCTAAAGTTGAAGTGATTGCTAAATTACCTCCACCTTCAACCGTGAAGTGTTTGAGAAGTTTCCTTGGTCATGCGGGCTTCTATCATCGATTCATTCAAGATTTTTCTAAGATCGCTCGCCCGATGACCCACCTCTTGGAAAAAGATACCCATTTTGTCTTTTCTAAAGAGTGTATTGACTCTTTCAATCTTCTTAAGGATAAATTAACTAAGGCACCGGTCTTGGTTACCCCTAATTGGGAGTTACCTTTTGAATTGATGTGTGATGCTAGCGACTTTGCTATTGGAGCGGTTTTGGGACAAAGAGTGAACAAACACTTCCAACCAATCCATTATGCTAGCAAGACAATTACGGGGGCTCAATTGCATTATACCACTACCGAAAAAGAGTTTTTAGTTGTGGTGTATGCTTTTGAGAAATTTCGCCCCTATCTTGTTCTTTCCACCACCATTGTCTATACCGACCATTCCGCGTTAAAGTACTTGTTAACTAAACAAGATTCCAAGCCAAGACTTCTCCGTTGGGTTTTACTCCTTCAAGAATTTAAAATTGAAATTTGTGATAAAAAGGGAGCGGAAAAACCTAGCCGCGGATCATCTTAGTAGACTCGAGGATCCTTATCAAGGGGAGCTCCCCAAATCAAGAGATTAATGACTCTTTTAACACTTGAGGCCTTGATGTCTATTAACTCCAATCTTGATGAAACCCCATGGTTTACGGACATTGCAAACTATTTGGCGGGTGGAATTCTCATGGAAGGGTTAACGTCTCAGCAAAAGAAAAAGTTCTTTAAGGACATTAAGTACTATTTTTGGGACGACCCTTACCTTTTCAAACAATGTGCGGATCTTGTCATTCGTCGGTGTGTTGATGGGCCGACAGCTTTACTAATCCTCGAAGCTTGTGATGTAGCCTTTTTACTACCCTTTAGGAAAAGAGCGTAAAATAGTGGAAGTATTAAGTGTCGGTTTAGGAAAACCAAGCACTATTGACCAATGGTGAAAGTTCGTTTCCCAAGGAGGCTAGTGTGTTGTGTAGAGAGATGATTAACTTTGTGATTATATGATTATGAGAAAAGAAAATAGAAATGAGATAAGAAGAGAATGACAGTTACGATGACAGATTAAACTAAGACGATAAAGGCGTATACGTAAAACCGTAAAAAGTAACAAAATTAAAATTTTACCCTAAAAATTCCTAGAAAATTGCAATAAATCCTAAATATTGTAGTTAGAGTTTACAAAAAATCAAAAATCACTCAAACGTTTTATTTAATTAAATAATGATTTTAAATGTTAATTAAAGCCCTAAAAATCAATTTAATTAACAAAAAGCCCAAAATGAGATTTATCACTTTGTAAACCTCTAAAATGGCCTAAATTAATTTAAAACTATTTTTGAAAATTTTAAAATTAATTAAAACTATTTAAAAACAATTAGAAACTATTTAAATTTAAAATAATTATAAAACTTAATCTAAGGACAATAAAAATATTCTAAAAGTTGTAAAATTCCTAACTTAATGTAATTAACCTATGAAAAATATAAAAACTTGAAAAATATAAATTTTAATTTTTAATAAGAAAATAATATTTAAAATCCAAAATTTATAAAAAAATTCTAAAAACTTGCAAACTAGCTTAATTTAACCTAAATAAACAGAAAATGAACTTGAAATTACAAAAATACCCGTAATGGGACCTCAAATGGGCCAAAAGTCCAAACAGTACCCTTAAAGGGTTCAAATAGGCCCAATAAGAAAAATGTTGTCCAATTAAGCCCAAAAGCTCCTATCTAACTCAAAATTTGATTCTGAACACAATTTTTCAAAGGCCCAAAAGCTAAAAATGTGAAATAAGCTGACTTATATCAAACAAGCTTCTTTTGAGTTTCTTAAGACTTTTGTAAAAAGAAATTTTAAAAAATTCCAAGGAATAAGCCTGAAAATGCAATAAGCAATCTACACAAAACGACAAAATAGTCGTTTTCGAGTACTAGGCTATCCCAAGAGCTGATTCAAGTTTCAAAAGCTTTTAAATGACTTAACTAAGCTTAATCAACAAAAAGTTTTCAAATAAGTTCACTCAATAAGCTGAAATACGCAAATAAGCACTTATGAAAAAGTCAAATGAGTTGGTTTTCTAGCAAAAAGTCAATGTCAAAGTCTAATAAGCTCCAGTTCAAACAAATGGGTCAAATGAGGAAGATTGATCACAAAAAATAAGTTGTTGCAGGTCTGGATAAGCCAATATGGCTTATTAATAAGCTGAATGAGAATTAACACTAGCAGGGGCTAGTTTTGGAGTCTAAGCAGTGGGAAAAGTTTCCACTGCTTGACTTGTTTGACTTTTTGTCTTTACTGACTTTTTTGGAGATTCAAGTTACTCAAAGGCACCCAAATGATCAGTGGATCAAGAGGAGTCAAATACAACAAAGAAATCACAATCACTAACAGCCAATTAGTACAGTTTAATCAAAACATCGCCAGATATGTACCAAACATGAACAAATAAGTAGTTAAGCACTTATAAGCTGTTTTAGCAAATTTCAACCAACCAAATTGCACCAAAAGCATACACAAGTTATAAGAAACTTAAATGAACAAGTTTAAACAGTTTTCATGCAATGGCTCAAAGCCTAAATCAAGATTCAAGCAACTGAAGGTTACTAATGAACACTAACACAAGCACATTTTACTTTTGCTAATGCACTTGACCAACAAGCCAAATTCAATCACTCAGATCTATCACATATGTTATATTAATGATGATTTAACAACTTTTAACCCAAAGCATGCATATATTCTAGATATTACCAAAATCTTAGGTAAAAAACAGTTAAAATCCATGAGATATAGCACAATGTTTGATTTGAGGTTTTAAACCCAAAAACTTGCAGTAAATAGCACTCAACCAAGTATTTAACAGATACAAAGCAATAATACAAACTTCTAACCACACAATAACAACTTATGATCTCAAACAGGTAATCCCAAACACCCTTTTAACTTTTGAAAACAAAAATTTCAAATCAAAAGTGTTATCCAAGACCACCCAAGCCCAAATAAGCACAATAACATATGTAATATGCAGATTTAAGCAAGATTAGACAACAATATCAGCAAGAACACAAGTCACACACAAAATCACCAAAAATCCAATTTTTTATCAGATTTTGAGTAGGATGATGTGTACCTCATGGATGTACATCCACACCCACGAATTTTGAGCTTATGTGCTAGCAAGAACAAGCACAAGCTTCCACAAATAAGCCTTCTAAGATTCCACAAAGTTAAGAGCACAAATATCAAAACAGAAAGATGAAAAAATCTTGATTAATGCAACCTTAGTTCCACACACTTGATTATCCCCAAGTTATAGGCTTCACCACACATTGATAACTCAATATCAGGATGCTATGATCAGCTTTATAGCCTAAGAATTCCAAGGTTTGAACTAGACTTAGCAAAATATCAAGAAAATGAAAAATGTGCAAACTTTTGCACACTCCTTTTGAAAACAGGTTTAGGATTCAAGAACAATAAACATTCAACAATAAGAAACAAATAATAAGAATGGCACTTGAGCTTTCTTCACCAAATTCAAACACATTTCATTAAGATGAATATATGATTTACAGATTTGTGAACCAAGGAAAATTCAAGAGCAAAGTCTAATGTACTCAGTCCTATGCCTTATATAGGCTACACGTGACTACTACAAAGCATAAAAACGTAACCCTAATTGGTGGTGAAGTCCCAAAAATGCCCCTTGAGTAGCTTGAACTTTGAAGATCATGTGATTGTTTCTTGTTTGTTTGTGGAGCTGGCATGGTGAAAAATGATCAAAGGGCTTGTAATAAGCTTAACTTTCAAGCTATGTTGTGGGACGTTGGATGAGGTCCATTGTTTTGGCTTCTTCTTCAAAGGGTAAAAAGCAGGGGGAAACATGTGACAATGTGGGGATGTGGCAGACCTTTTGAAAGTTGGGATTAAGGACACCTTAATTATAAATCTGGAAGGTTTTAGCACTTAATTATTTGTAATTAAGAAAAACCCAAATCTTGTGATGAACATGAAGAACATGTTTTTGATCTGTTTTTATGTTTAAACATTGTGTTAGGCGCCACTTTTAACTAATCAGTTGTGATTAGTTAAATAAAGGGTGAGTGGGATGTGATGTGGCACCAGGGAGAGAGTTGATTGGTGGATTTGGTTGAGTGGGGCACGTGTCACCATGACACTGGTTAAGGTAAGTATTGTTGTCTGCCAAGATTAGTCCCTATCCTTTCTACTTTCTTTCACTTTGTAAATAAACACCACAAATCCGTTTTCCTTTGTATTTCAAGTTTACTTTTTCATACTTTTGCCCCAAATACTTTTCAAAAGTATTTTTAGTGGTATTTCTTGCCAATTCTTGATTCTTGAAGGATTGATTTGGCATTTTACTCAAAGATTATGGTCTTTACTTGTTTGATTGACATTTTAGAGGACTGAAAATGACAAGTCTTCATTTTTGAGGGACCATTCTTGCCAAGTCTTCAAAGTCAAGGGTCCTTTTGGTAATTTTGATATTTTCAAAGGACCAAATTTGTAATTCTTGTAACTTGGAGTCCTTCTTGGTATGTTTGACTTTGAGGAGGATAAATATTGACATTTTAGTTTTGTTGAGGGACTAAAATTGCCAATTCTTCAAAGTGGAGGGCCCTTTTTGCAATAGTGATAAACTTTAGGGACCGATCTTGTAATTATGAAGATTCAAGGGTATAAAGTGTCAATTCTTCAATATTGGAGGACCCTTCTTCATAAATCTTCAAATTTTCAAGGGTTTTCTTTGGAAAATTCTTCATTAGGGCTTGGTTCAATGTGCGGCTTTGTTTCCCGTGTTCGTTTTTGCATGATTCTTGTGATCTTTTGTCATTTTCTGAATATCCGTACCTAAGATACCCAAGCAACAAACACAAGCATATATTGGGGTATTTTCATGATATTTTATGCATTAATAGCCCTTTTTGGACGATGAGACTATGTATAAAAGCAGTCTCATCACTCCCCATACTAAACCATTGTTGTGCCCTCACGCAATGCTAGAATAAAGTACCATAGCACCTCCAAAATTCATTTTTATTCACTTTATTGAATGATAAACTAGCTACCCTACTACTACTACTTCTACTTGCATTTTAGACATAATGTATGATTTTCATCGCAAAATGTGACGTTTAGGTTCATAGAATAAGAACACGTGAATGCTTCGTTAGAAATAATTTCACCATCCTCGATTTTCACCCCAATTCCATGCCAAGCGTGCAACGAGATCATTGTAATTATAAGTTAGTAATGTTAACACTACTCATATGCCCTAATCACGTACTTATCATCCCAATTTCCTAAATTGTATCTCTTATATTTTATTATGTATTGAATGTTTCAAGAGGATACACTGTTTGACTTATGCGATAATAGATATTTAGGTCTAAAAATAGAGTCCTAACGGTGTAACCAAGACCATCAAATCAATAACCCTCCTAATAGACAACGATTTCAACAAATTAAGCCAACAAGAAGGATCGATAAACACGGTTTTATAACGGTTTTGAATATGCGACTTATTACCAAAACTTTTATACGCCCCCTAACAGAAGGGCCTATTATCATAGTTTTACCTCCATCTTTTATTCAACTTCGCCATGAAGCTTTTGTTATGACTTCGGTCTTGCCTTGCCTTTTCTTATCCACCTCATCGGTGGTTTTATTAGCCAAAGATGTATATCCTCACGCTAAGGCGAATTTTGGATCTTTAAAGCTTCAAAGATTAAGTTTTGATTCACTTTCAGTTTTGCATATATTTTTCGGCCTTGTGGGCTTCAAATTGTTTGCTTGATTTAGGTGAGCACTTGAAATCTTATTATTGGGTGAAGCTTTTGATTATTCCGGTGCCAACACTTCAAAACCGTGACGTTGGCGATACCTTAATGTCTTCCCAATTTAATTACACGGAAGCTACTAGAAAATACTAGAAACCCAAAAATCAAGACTAAACCGCTAAGTCAATATTTATTAAGCAAAAAATATTTAAAAGCGAAGGGAGAATAAGCAAACAACGAGAACACATGAGTTTTTGAAAGAATACGAGTACTCTACGTTTAGCATAGTAACTTATAATTAACCCTATCATTTCTCGTCCTCATTTAAGAGACTTAGCCTAATGTGAAGTTAAGGAATCAAACTAAGTTCTCAACACGCACGGTCGAGTAAAAAATTACTCTTATTCTCGCCATCAGAAAACCTACATTCGTGTCTTCAAACACTTATAAAATATGAGAAAAAAATTAAAATTTGGCCATTTTTAGCCTTATTTTGCAACAAAACGATAAAGAAAAAGATAAACTTTGGAAAGCGTGAAGGTTTGGCAAGGCAAGTATCTATTCACCCCCCATATTAAAGTTAAACATTGTCCTCAATGTTTCGAGTCTAGGGGTGCAAACACCCCCATACTAGAAACGTAGTCGAATGCCTAATCTAGCATGGAAAGGGTGTAACCGTTAAATTTAAAGCCGTTTATGAAGTGTTCTATAAACCTAAGGTTTGAACATCAAAGGATATATCATGGATATTGAGAAAGTCTTCAAAGCAAATGATCGAGTGCTCCCATAAAACGAACACGAGAGGCTCCAATCGTGAACATCATGATCATCTAAAATCCACAATTCACAAACAACCACGAAACAAAGGTTGGTAGGGCACAAATCCCCACACATTACTACATTAGAAAGCGATAATATGTACATAGGATAAGCATGAGACTCCCCCACGAGGCACCTCGTTTTTTATTACCGAGTCATGAGCTCGACTCAATCCCCTCAATACTAATTATCATTGGGGAAGGTGATTTGGTCGAGGTAGTTCAAGGATGGAACTTCCCCGCCAAATTAGTGCTTCAACCTATGTCCATTTACCTTGAAATTGGGGCCATCATTTTGAGCTAGCTCGATGGTCCCATATGGAAAAACTTGAGTCACGGTGAATGGACCGGACCAACGGGATTTCAACTTACGGAAAAGATTTTCAAACGAGAGTTAAAGCACAAAACTTGATCCCCAATTTTAAAACCCGGTTTATAATTTTAGAATCATGCAACTTTTTAGTCTTTTCTTTATAAATCAATGAATTTTCATAAGCAATATCCCTTAATTAATCAAATTCATTTAATTGCAATTTCCGGTGTTTTCCCGCGGTCTCCATGTCATTATTACAATACTTTAGGGTCCAATAAGCCTTGTGTTCCAATTCAATTGGCAAGTGAAAATTCTTCCCATACACAAGCTTATAGGGAGTGCACCCAATGGGCGTCTTATGAGCGGTCCTAAAAGCCCATAAAGCATCGTCTAACTTATCTGACCAAGATTGTCGGTTTTCCCCAACGGATCTCTCCAAGATCCTCTTCAACGCTCGGTTTGAAACCTCGACTTGCCCACTCGTTTGTGGGTGATAAGCCATAGAAAGCCGATGTGTAACCCCATATTTCCTTAGGACCCTTTCGAATTGGTCGTTACAACAATGGGTTCCACGATCGCTTATGATCGCACGAGGGGTTCCAAACTGAGAAAACAAGCTTTTCAAAAACTTGACTACCACACGAGCATCATTGGTGGGCAAAGCATTAGCTTCCACCCACTTAGATAGGTAGTCAACCGCGACAAGGATGTACTTATTACCACGAGATGATGGGAACGACCCCATAAAATCGATGCCCCAAACGTAAAAGATCTCACATACTTGGATGATGTTTTGTGGCATTTCATCTTTTCGTGAGGCTTTTCCTTGTCATTGGCATGAGTCACACGACTTCACAAGCTCATGTGCATCTCGGTAAATAGTAGGCCAAAAGAAACCGGCATCAAAGACCTTCTTAGCCGTGAGATTAGCACCGTGGTGACCACCCGTGGGTCCCTCGTGACAAGCTCTAAGGATATTAGAAGCTTCAGTACCAAAGACACAACGTCGGATAATTGGATCCGCACAAGTTTGAAACAAGTAAGGGTCGTTCCAAAAGTAGAACTTGACGTCACGAAAGAATTTTCGTTTTTATTGAGTCGTCATACCCTTGATGATGAAGTTTCCCGCATGGTAATTTGCGATGTCCGCAAACCATGGGGTGGAAGAATCAAGCTTAGAATTCACTACACCAAGTGTCTCGAGCGAAAATGTTTCGGTGATTTCCTTGGGCTCATAAACACTTTGGTGAGGATCTTCCAAACGAGAAAGATGATCGGCCGCTAAATTCTCGGCTCCTTTTTTGTCAACAATTTTGTGATCAAATTCTTGAAGGAGGAGAATCCAACGAAGTAATCTTGGCTTAGCATCTTGATTAGCCATAAGATACTTGATAGCCGAATGATCCGTATACACTATGCATTTCGTCAAGACGAGATAAGGTCGAAATTTCTCAAATGCATACACCACGGCAAGGAACTCCTTCTCCGTTGTAGTGTATTTAGGTTGAGCCTCGGTCATCGTCTTTCTAGCATAGTGAATAGGCAAGAAGTGCTTTTCATGACGTTGCCCCAATACGGCCCCAATAGCATAGTCACTAGCATCACACATGAGCTCAAAGGGGAGGTTCCAATTGGGAGCAACAAGAATGGGAGCTTTGGTAAGTTTCCTCTTAAGGATTTCAAAGGCTCATACACAATGTTCGTCAAATACAAAACGTGCCTCTTTTTCAAGAAGATGTGTAATAGGTCGAGAGATCTTTGAAAAATCCTTGATGAATCGACGATAAAAACCTGCGTGGCCTAGGAAACTCCTAACTCCCTTAACGGTTTTGGGATGAGGTAATTTGGCGATGACGTCTACCTTAGCTTGATCTACCTCAATCCCCGCTTTCGAAACCTTGTGCCCTAAGACGATTCCACTATTAACCATAAAATGACATTTTTCCCAATTAAGCACAAGGTTGGTTTCCTCACAACGTTTCAACATTCTCTCAAGATTCGACAAACACGAAGTGAACAAACAACCAAACACGGAAAAGTCATCCATGAAGACTTCCATCGTCTTCTCGATCATGTCATGAAAAATAGCCATCGTGCACCTTTGAAAGGTTCCCGGTGCATTACAATGTCTGAATGGCATTCTACGATAGGCAAACGTTCCATATGGACACGTAAACGTAGTTTTTTCTTGATCACGAGGATCGATGGAAATTTGGAAGTAACCGGAAAAACCATCTAAAAATCAATAGAAATCGTTTCCCGTATGACGCTCTAACATTTGGTCCATGAAGGGCAAGGGAAAATGGTCTTTACGAGTGGCTTCATTCAACTTATGATAGTCAATGCACACTCTCCATCCGGTCACGAGTCTAGTGGGAACTAACTCGTTGGCATCGTTTGGCACAACGGTCATTCCTCCCTTCTTAGGGACACAATGAATAGGACTCACCCAAGGGCTATCGGAAATAGGGTAAATCATTCCCGCGTCAAGGAGTTTTAGGACTTCCTTTTTGATGACGTCGTGAATTTGGGGTTCACCCTCCTTTGACATTGGATTGCGGGCTTGTAATCCTCCTCCATTAAGATTTTGTGGGTACAAAATTTGGGATCGATTCCCTTAATGTCGGATAACTTCCACGCAATTGCCCCTTTGTGATCCTTTAGAACATCGACAAGTGCGGTTTTTCATCATCCGAAAGTTCTTTCGAAATAATAACCGGCAACTTGTCGTCCTCTTCCAAAAAGACATATTTGAGATGAGGAGGTAAATCTTTCAACTCGAGGATAGGTGGTTCCTCAATTAAAGATTTAGGCTCTATACTCATAACCTCCTCGGGTGGAGGAAATGGAAAATCGTTAAGAAAATCCTTGATAATCGAGAAGTCCACATCATTGTCGAGGTCTTCGTTACAAGTACGTGGAACATCGAATTCTTCCAACGTAAAACCATCACCTTCAAATGGAGTGAAGGTTGGTGTCGAATTATCAAGAATGGGATCTAACATAGTGGGATTGCCACTATTTTTATCATCACCAAAACCTAAAACTTCTTGTGAAAATTCCCCGCAAACAACGTCAATCACATCAACGAGGTTTATGGTTGCAACGGAATAAACATGAGAAATTTGAGAGTTTTGAGTTGCGTTTATAACAATTTCCTCGTCGTTGAAACGTAAGGTGATCTTTCTAGCATGCACATCAATCAAAGCCATAGACGTATCTAAAAACGAACGACCTAAAATGAGAGGAACTTGAGGATCCGTGGGAATATCGACAACGATAAAGTCTACCGGATAATAGAACTTTCCCACTTTCACAAAAACGTCTTCCGCCATTCCACATGCGGGAATCGTGGTATGGTCGGCCAACTCGATAGACATTAGTGAAGGAGTAAGATTAGGAAGATTGAGCGACTTGAAGATTGCAAGTGGCATCAAGTTAATGCTAGCACCAAGATCGGCCAAGGCATATCATTCTTCCATATCTTGGATTGCACAAGGGATCAAGAATTTATCGGGATTACCGACTTTTTGAGGTATGCGATTAAGATAAACCGACGAACAACTAGACAATTGATGCAATTTCTCCTTGTTGTTCAAATACTCTTAAAGTTAGCGGCAAATCGAGGCATCATGACCAAAGCATCGGCGAAACTCACATTAAAGTGAAAATCACGAAACATTTTCATAAAAATCTCAAATTGATAATTTTCGCGCTCTTGACGTTTCTCCTTTCTATGTCTCGATGGATAGGGCAAAGGTGGTGTGGGTTGAGGCATAGGCATAGCCTTTGGAATCTCGGGTTCCAATGTTTGTAATGCGTCAACCGTCGGTGTGGCATGAGTTGTACTTCGTAGGATTTGGACATGCTGCTTTTCGACCACCCCCTCGGGTTCTTCCTCAATTGCTTCCTCCGTAGGAGCAATTGGTTCAGGAGTCGGTTCCTTAAGTGTCTTACCACTACGTGTGGTAATCACTTTCATCTCACCCTTAGGGTTTGATACGGTGTTGCTAGGAAGACTACTCGAAGACGGTTTGCACATAATTGCCTCAAACATAGATGAAATTTTATCCTCAAACATGGATTGCCTCTTCTCGGCTTTAATCATTTCTTGCTTAATCTCATGTTGCCCTTGTTCCATTTTTTGTTGGTTTTGTTGTAACCTTGTTACATTTCCTTCCATTTTGTTTGTATGGATTTTAAGCTCATTTGCTAACTCATTTTTCAACTCTTTCTTCAAGTCGTTCTTAAACTCGGATCTTAGGCTAATGATTTCTCTTTAAATGTTGTCAAACCTAGCATCGTTCCCATTAGCGTATTCAACAAATTCATTTGGAAGATCTTTCAAAGTTTGCAAACTTTTGTTGTTGTTTTGAAAATCATTTTGATTTTTGTTTGAAACTTGATTATTAGCCCCTTGATTACCATAGTTTTTGAAACCAACTTGATTGTTGCGATAGTTGTTGTTAGCATTTTGATTTGAACCAAAACCCGGTTGAGTCAATTGATTAGAGCGGGTAACTTGACCGTTTTGGTTGTAAGTTCCCGTGGCCGCGTAGGCACTCGAAGTGTTATCACCGTTGGTAATGCACTCGGAGAAATCATGACCTCCACCACAATACATGCATGAAACCTCAACCGCTTTAGCCGTAGCGGGAGCACTTGGTTCTCCAACTTTGAACTCAATTAGAAGACCTTTAAGCTTATCAAAGATTTTGTTTTCCAAGGTCACCTCAATTTGGCAAGCATCGATGGTAGTAGACAAAGAAGGTGAAGCCAAAGACGAAGCGTTACGAACACTCGACGTGCTACGAGGACTATACACCTTAGATCTATTCTCAATTATCACCAAAGCTTCCTCAACCGTTTTACACAAAAAATTACCACCCGCGACGGCATTTAGATAATCCCTTTCATGATCATTAAGTCCATTGTAAAACGTGTCAATTTGATGCAAATCGGAAAAACCGTGATGAGGACACTCATGTAACATTTCCTTAAACCTATTCCAAGCCGTTGAAAAACTCTCATTAAATTCTTGTGAAAATTTTGAAATCTCTTTTTTCAAATGCGTAGTCTTAGAGGGCGGAAAAACTTGGTTCACAAATTTAGACACGAGATCCTTCCACGTTAATATAGAATTGGGTGGCTCTTTCTCTACCCAAATTTTAGCGGGCCCCGCTAAGGAATACGGAAAAAGCATCATCTTAATCGAGTCATTAGCAACATCTTTAAATTTGCAAGTGGCGGTAAGACGATTGAATTGGCGGATATGGTTGTGCGGGTTGTCCTTTTCATCACCACGGAATTTATTGTTTTGGATCATCGACAACAAACCCGTTTTCACTTCAAAATTCTCTGCAAGGATAGCGGGAATCACATTAGCCTCTCCATAACCCTCGGTGGGTGCTTGAAGTAACTCCATCATAGTTCGATTCGCCATGGTAGGTTCTTCTCTTACAATGGGTTCGTCAATAGGAGACTCCTCACTAGAAAGATTAGGAGTAGGTGTTGACTCCTTTCGGGTTTTTCGTTTACGTGCACGTCTTGCTTGATTACGAGTAAGCATAAACGTCACGTACAACGTGGGGGTGAGCAAAGAAGATTCTTTTTGGTGTTTTGTATTTTTTTCAATTTTTTTGTGGTTTTTGATTGTTTTTACTTTTTTTGGATTTTTGTGATTGTATTAAGTAGACCAAAATCTACAAATCTCCTCCTTAATCAAATCTCTTAATTAAAGATGCCTCAAGGAATGAAAACGATCACGTGAAGTGAACGCCTTCGATGACTTTAGAACGTTGGTGGAACACCAAAACGTTCAAGAGGGTTTAATCAAATGAAACCAAGAAAGTATATATGATACTTAATAATACTTTGGGCGGCAAAACCCTCGATTAACTCTCAAAATCAAATACTCACAAGCAAGCGGGGAAACGAGGCGGCGCGAAGCACTTAAGAGCCTTTATCCTTAGGGTATATTTTATAATACCCGCCTTATACCCACCTTATAGTTTGTATTTTTTCAAAATCGAGCTTCACGAAAGTATTTATCTACTTTTGCCTTTCTTTATTGTTTGAGATTCGAATACAATGATTGGGTAATGACCTCCCAAGTCAAGGTTGTGTTTTCACACTTTTGGAGTACTTGTGAATTTATTGTTACGTATACAATATAGTAATAGTATTCACACAAAAAACGAAAAACCGATAATACCTATTAGTAGAGTGCTACTAATACATATGATATTATGGCTATATATAAAAACAACAATTGCCAAATCAAAACACAACACGTCTCTCTGGCAGCGGCGCCAAAATTGATGTAGGCTTTTTACTACCCTTTAGGAAAAGAGCGTAAAATAGTGGAAGTATTAAGTGTCGATTTAGGAAAACCAAGCACTAATGACCAATGGTGAATGTTCGTTTCCCAAGGAGGCTAGTGTGTTGTGTAGAGAGATGATTAACTTTGTGATTATATGATTATGAGAAAAGAAAATAGAAATGAGATAAGAAGAGAATGACGGTTACTATGACGGATTAAACTAAGACGATAAAGGCGTACACGTAAAACCGTGAAAAGTACCAAAATTAAAATTTTACCCTCAAAATTCCTAGAAATTTGCAATAAATCCTAAATAATGTAATCAGAGTTTACAAAAAAATCAAAAATCACTCAAACCTTTTATTTAATTAAATAATGATTTTTTAATGCTAATTAAAGCCCTAAAAATCAATTTAATTAACAAAAAGCCCAAAATGAGATTTATCACTTTGTAAACCTCTAAAATGGGCTAACTTAATTTAAAACTATTTTTGAAAATTTTAAAATTAATTAAAACTATTTAAAAACAATTAAAAACTATTTAAACTTAAAATATTTATAAAAATTAATCTAAGGACAATAAAAATAGTCTAAGAGTTGTAAAATTCCTAACTTAATGTATTTAACCTAAGAAAAATATAAAAACTTGAAAAATCTAAATTTTAATTTTTAATAATAAAATAATAATAAAATAATATTAAAAATCCAAAATTTATAAAAAATTCTAAAAACTTACAAACTAGCTTAATTTAACCTAAATAAACAGAAAATAAACTTGACATTACAGAAATACCCCTAATGGGCCCTCAAATGAGCCAAAAGTCCAAACAGTCCCCTTAATGGGCTCAAATAGGCCCAATAAGCAAAATGTTGTCCAATTAAGCCCAAAAGCTCATATCTGACTCAAATTTTGATTATGAACACAATTTTTCAAAGGCCCAAAAGCTGAAAATGTGAAATAAGCTGACTTATATCAAATAGCTTATTCTTAATGGGCTTTATGGCCCATTAAGCTATAAGCTGATGCCATAAGCTCAAATTAGACACACAAGCTTCTTTTGAGTTGCTTAAGACTTCTGTAAAAAGAAATTTGAAAAAAGTCCAAGGAATAAGCCTGAAAATGCAATAAGCAATCTACACAAAACGACAAAATAGTCGTTTTCGAGTTCTATGCTATCCCAACAGCTGATTCAAGTTTCAAAAGCTTTTAAGTGACTTAACTAAGCTTAATCAACAAAAAGTTTTCAAATAAGTTCACTCAATAAACTGAAATAAGCAAATTAGCACTTATGAAAAAGTCAAATGAGTTGGTTTTCTAGAAAAAAGTCAAAGTCAAAGTCTAATAAGCTCCAGTTCAAACAAATGGGTCAAATGAGGAAGATTGATCACAAAAAATAAGTTATTTCAGGTCTTGATAAGCCAATATAACTTATTAGTAAGCTGAATGAGAATTAAAACTAGCAGGGGCTAGTTTTGGTGTCTGAGCAGTGGGAAATGTTTCCACTGCTTGACTTGTTGGACTTTTTGTCTTTAGTGACTTTTTTGGAGATTCAAGTTACACAAAGGCACCCAAATAATAAGTGGATCAAAAGGAGTCAAATACAACAAAGAAATCACAATCACTAACAGCTAATTAGTACAGTTTAATCAAAACATCACCAGATATGTACCAGACATGAACAAATAAGTAGTTAAGCACTTATAAGCTGTTTTAGCAAATTTCAGCCAACCAAATTGCACCAAAAGCATACACAAGCTATAATAAACTTAACTGAACAAGTTTAAACAGTTTTCATCCAATGGCTCAAAGCCTAAATAAAGATTCAAGCAAATGAAGGTTACTGATGAAAACTAACACAAGCAAATTTTACTTTTGTTGATGCACTTGACCAACAAGCCAAACTCAATCACTCAGATCTATCACATATGTTATATTAATGATGAGTTAACAACTTTTAAACCTAAGCATGCATATATTCTAGATATTACCAAAATCTTAGGTCAAAAACAGTTAATAGCACTCAACCAAGTATTTAACAGATACAAAGCAATAACACAAACTTCTAACCACACAATAACAACTTATGATCTCAAACAGGTAATCCCAAACACCCTTTTAACTTTTCAAAACCAAATTTTTAAATCAGAAGTGTTATCCAAGACAACCCAAGCCCAAATAAGCACAATAACAGATGTAATATGCAGATTTAAGATTAGATCACAATATCAGCAAGAACACAAGTCACATACAAAATCACCAAAAATCCAAATTTTTATCAAATTTTGAGTAGGATGATGTGTACCTCATGGATGTACATCCACACCCACAAATTTTGAGCTTATGTGCTAGCAAGAACAAGCACAAGCTTCCACAAATAAGCCTGCTAAGATTCAACAAAGTTAAGAGCACAAATATCAAAACAAAAAGATGAAAAATTCTTGATTAATGCAACCTTAGTTCCACACACTTGATTATCCCCAAGTTATAGGCTTCACCACACCTTGATAACTCAATATCATGATGCTATGATCAGCTTTATAGCCCAATAATTCCAAGGTTTGAACTAGACTTAGCAAAATATCAAGAAAAATGGAAAATGTGCAAACTTTTGCACACTCCTTTTGAAAACAGGTTTAGGATTCAAGAATAATAAACATTCAACAATAAGAAACACATAATAAGAATGGCACTTGAGCTTTCTTCACCAAATTCAAAGACATTTCATTAAGATGAATATATGATTTACAGATTTGTGAACCAAGGAAAATTCAAGAGCAAAGTCTAATGTACTCAGTCCTATGCCTTATATAGGCTACAAGTGACTACTACAAAGCATAAAAAACGTAACCCTAATTGGTGGTGAAGTCCCAAAAATTCCCCTTGAGTTGCTTGAACTTTGAAGATCAAGTGACTGTTTCTTGTTTGTTTGTGGAGTTGGCATGGTGAAAAATGATCAAAGGGCTTGTAATAAGCTTAACTTCCAAGCTATGTTGTGGGACGTTGGATGAGGTCCACTGTTTTGGCGTCTTCTTCAAAGGGTGAAAAGCAGGGGGAAACATGTGACAATGTGGTGATGTGGCAGACCTTTTGAAAGTTGGGATGTGATTAAGGACACCTTAATTATAAATCTGGAAGGTTTTAGCACTTAATTATTTGTAATTAAGAAAAGCCCAAATCTTGTGATGAACATGAAGAACATGTTTTTGATCTGTTTTTATGTTTAAACGTTGTGTTAGGCGCCACTTTTAACTAATCAGTTGTGATTAGTTAAATAAAGGGTGAGTGGGATGTGATGTGGCACCAAGGAGAGAGTTGATTGGTGGATTTTGTTGAGTGGGGCACGTGTCACCATGACACTGGTTAAGGTAAGTATTGTTGTCTGCCAAGATTAGTCCCCAGCCTTTCTTCTTTCTTTCACTTTGTAAATAAATACCACAAATCCGTTTTCCTTTGTATTTCAAGTTTACCTTTTCACACTATTTCCCCAAATACTTTTCCAAATTATTTTCAGGGGTATTTCTTGCCAATTCTTGATTCTTGAAGGACTGATTTGGCATTTTCTTCAAGGATTATGGTCTTGAATGGTTTTATTGAAATTTTGGAGGACTGAAAATGACAAGTCTTTATTTTTGAGGGACCATTCTTGCCAAGTCTTCAAAGTCAAGGGTCCTTTTGGTAATTTTGATATTTTCAAAGGACCAAATTTGTAATTCTTGTAACTTGGAGTTCTTCTTGGTACGTTTGACTTTGAGGAGGATAAATATTGACATTTTAGTTTTGTTGAGGGACTAAAATTGCCAATTCTTCAAAGTGGAGGGCCCTTTTTGCAATATTAACAAACTTTAGGGACCAGTCTTGTAATTATGAAGATACAAGGGTATAAAGTGTCAATTCTTCAATATTGGAGGACCCTTCTTCATAAATCTTCAAATTTTTAAGGGTTTTCTTTGTAAAATTCTTCATTAGGGCTTGGTTCAATGTGCGGCTTCGTTTCCCGTGTTCGTTTTTGCATGATTCTTGTGATCTTTTGTCATTTTATCAATATCCGTACCTAAAATACACAAGCAACAAACACAAGCATATATTGGGCTATTTTCATGATATTTTATGCATTAATAGCCCTTTTTGGACGATGAGACTATGTATAAAAGCAGTCTCATCAGCTTGCCACAAAGGACCCATCGGTGGTCACTTTGGTCCTAACTATACCGCGAAGAAAGATTTCGACTCTGGATTTTATTGGCCCATCATTTATCGTGATGCACACGAAATGTTTAAGCATTGTGATGCTTGCCAAAGAAAAGGCAAGATCACACATAAAGATTAGATGCCTCAGAATTTCATCTAAGAATGTGAAATCTTTGACGTATGGGGCTTCATTTTTATGGGGCCATTTCCATCATCCAAAGGTAACAAGTACAACCTCATAGCCGTTGACTACGTATCTAAATGGTTTGAAGCAAAGGCTTTATCTACGAACGATGCGAGGTGGTTGTGAACTTTTTAAAACAACTTTTTGCTCGATTCGGTGTTCCTCGTGCTATCATCAGTGACCGCGGGACTCATTTTTGCAATGATCAATTTGCTCGAGTCATGTCTAAGTACGGTGTCAATCATCGTGTTTCCACCACTTATCATCCCCAAACAAATGGTCAGGCTGAGATTTCTAACCATGGGCTGAAGAGAATTTTAGAGCGTACTTTGGGAGAGCATCGTGCCTCATGGGCCGATAAGTTAGATGATGCTCTGTGGGACTTACGTACCGCATATAAGACACCTATTGGTTGGACTCCATATCATCTTGTGTACGGGAAGTCATGCCACCTCCCTATTGAGTTGGAGCATAAGGCGTATTGGGCCTTGAAGTGGGCCAATTTTGATATCAACAAAGCCGGTGATCTTCGGAAGATTCAACTCAACGAGATAAATGAACTGATGAATGAAGCTTATGAGAATTCATTTATTTACAAGGAGAAAACCAAGCTCATTCATGATTATAGGATTAAGAACCGAGAGTTTCACGTAGGTGATCAAGTTTTACTTTTTAACTCTCGGTTAAAAATCTTCTCGGGCAAGCTTAAGAGTCGTTGGTCTTGTCCATTCACCTTCGCCAAAGTCTTCCCTTATGGAACCATTGAGCTTTCTCAACCAAATGGGCCTAATTTAAAAGTGAATGGCCAACGTGTGAAGTTGTACTTTGGTGGGGACATCTCTCATGAGATGATTCCATCCCTCACCACATTTCCCTTGAATTAGTTCTGGGTCGAGTCAGGCTCGTGAATCGGTTAACAAAAACAAGCGCTTCTCGGGAGGCAACCCGTTGATTTATCCTTTACTGTTTTCATAATAAGTGTAGGGGGAGCTACATAGGGTTGGTTGTCTTGTTTCTTATGATGTGCAGGGATTAAAGCTTCAAAGAGCACTTTTGATAACATTTGACGACCCGTGATCCCGTATATCTGTGTTCCCGGTTCTATCCTAAACTGTCGTGATTCAATATTTCATATCTTATATGTTCACATTGAAATAACTATAGTCATCTCTTCCTTAGCGAGATTTAAACAAAGTGCACAATGTCCTAAGTGTAGGGGAGTTTAATCCCACATGCTTAAACATTGAGGACAATGTTTATATCAAGTGTAAGGGGGACTTTTATCGAAGTAAGTGGTCTTTTCCATGAATTTTTCCTCATTTTAACCGGAAAATTTAATTTTTCTAAATTTTTCAAAATTTTTGATCTATTTTGGCCAAGTAGTTTTTTCTTTGTTATCGTTATTTAATTTCTTTGCTAAAATAAAGTTTAATAAAGTGGTTTTAATTTTTCAACGTCATGAATCTTTTGACTCAACCCGAGTTTACTTATCTAAGTTTACTCTAGCTAGTATCCTTAACGTGTCTAAGTCAAGTTTTGCTAGGCTTTTATATAGGGAACTTTAAAACGCGAAAGTCTTAACTCTTACAGGTTAAGAATAAGAACTTTTCGCAAGTTCCTATAATTGATTCTAGAAATTCGTTTATCAAGGGAACTTTAAAATGCGAATTCTAAACTTGAAAAAGTCTAAGAAGTTGCAAGATCTTATAGATGACTTTAAAAACCAAAACTTTGATTTAATTGGCTAAGCATCCACGAGTCTCATTCCTTGAGATTTTAAATTGTGGAGAACGAGAGATGATAGAGTCAACTATAAGTTTGGTATTCTTTCATGAATTTATGTGAGTTGATTATAAGCTTTTTCTCCCATCGCTTGTTAATAAATATATTTTCAATAAATAAGGTTGTACGATTTGAAAAGTTACTTAGCTTCTAGCACAAGATCGTTTAAAAGTTGCTCGGTATTATTTAGAGTTCATAGCCAAGGCATAACTTATTGAAGCGGGATGCGAAGATTGGCGAGTCCGAAAAGGCCCTAATAAGGCATGAGGGCTACATTTTGTTGCTAAAGATTCCAAGTGATGTGAAGAATCATCTATCAAAAATCAATATGAAGGATCGAGACACACGACGAAAAGCAAATACTCCCCTAAAGATCATGGAGAAGTCTATCCGAAAAGACCCTAGCAAGGTATGAGGATAAATAGATCCAAGTTCTAAAAGGAGGCGGATCTTTGTATATCAAAGTCCAAAATAAAGATTGAAGAAAAATAAAGACGTCGTGGTCCAAGTATGAAGAATCTCTCAAAAACTTCAAGTGAAGAAATTCCTATTATGAAGAGAAGACCATAATTTCAAGAACGTCTCTCAAGATTCGAAGTATGAAGTCGCTGCCAAATATCGGTCCGAGAAAGGTATCAAATCGTGAAGCGAGTTATGCCCATATATGAACTTTAAGAGGTCCCGAGAAGCAGTTTTAAAAGATTTTGTCCTTTAGCTAACTATTGATTAAATCGTCCCATTTTATTTTCAGCCTAAATAAACTATCGAAATAAGTCAAACAATGCATCCTCGTGATCATTCAAGACAATCATAAAATATAAGAGATACACCTAGGAATAAGGGAGTCTAAGTGAATAATTGGGCCACATAAGTTTTTGTTAGTTTGCTAACTTATAATAACAATGATCTCGTTTTTAAGCTTGGTTTGGGGAACGTGAAACTTGAGGGTGATAAACATTCATGACAACCAAAAACCCAATGTAAGTCTTTGATTGCTTTACTTGTTTGGTATATATTTATACCTTTTTAGTTTCCTTAGTGTTTAGTATTTAATAAAGGGCAAGGTGGGTTATTTATGATGAAAAATGTAAATTGTGCTTTGAAATTAATGCATTGCATGAGGGAATTGCAATGGTCAAAAGTAGAGGATTTAATAAGTGTGAAAACACTTATCCTTTTACCACTTATTTCCAATAATAACAAGACCAAAACTTGTATTTTATGTCGTAAAAGTCGGAATTATGCGTGGTTTGTGTTTTTATTGTGTTTCAGGATAAAAATATGAAAAAGGAAGAAAACACGGGCTATCACGAGCTTTTATCGAAGAAAAAGACAAAAGACAAGTCAAAAGATCAAAAGTGCAAGAAGAACGGAAGTCAAAGGCCTATTCTGAAGAAGTATCGAAGAAAAAGTCTAAAGACGGAAGTTTAACGAAGTCGAAGAACCAAGTCTATTAAAAGAAGAAAAATAGAAGACGACTTCAAAATTATTATTCGACTAATCCCGAGCCTAAGTCGAGAAAGACGAGAAGAAAAGAGGAAACAAGCACTTTCCACCTCCCCTATATATAGTTAGAAAATAGTCATTAAGGACTAGTCTTCATTTTTAGTTTTTAATTTTTGTAGGTAATTAAGTGTGTTTATTTTTCTTCTCTCTAGATTTTCGAGCTTATCAAACCTTCATCTTAATCTTGTAATCTTTTATCTTAATCTTTAATATAATAAAGCTTTTTAATAAATTCTCATTCTACCTTTCTTAATCATAATCTATTATTTTTCTTAATTAATCATGTAGTTGGTTTAATTTTGTTGATGATGTGATTGTTTTGCTTATTTGATTGTGCTTATTGAGTTGGTGTGTTTAGAGTTTAGATTAAGGTGCTTATTTGCTTAATTTTTATGTTTAATAGTTTTCAAAATAAGTTGATTTTGATAGTTTATTATTTTTACAAAAAAAGTTGATTTTAAATTTTTGCTTATTAAGTGTTTTTAAAATTTCTTGAATTGTGTCTTATAAGATTTTTCTTAAAGTTGATTTGGTAAAAGTTTTGGTAATGTGCTTATTTTGTTTTGCTTATTTTAGCTTAATTCGGGTTTATAAACCCTCTTTTCCCGAACTCCCAAAACCCCTTTTCCCGAATTACTTCAAACAAACTTTCTCGAATTAGTTCTATCTCCATTTCCCGAATTACATCCAGTTTGCCTTATTCCGAGTTACATCTGGATCATCATATCCCGAATTAGGTCCATCATTGCACATTCCGAATTATGTACAGGTTTGGTTTCCCGAGTTAAGACATTGTTTATTATTCCGAATCAGATCAGGAATAACTCCATTCCGAATTAGATCATTGATGAGTATTCCGAACTATGTTTAAGACAAGTATTCCGAACTACGTCCTTGTTGTCTTTCCGAATTAGGTCAGAAATCCCATATTCCGAGTTATATCCAAAACCCATATCCCCGATTGTGTGTGTGACTGTTTCCCTAATTACGTGTGAACTCAAATTTTCCGAACTACGTGAAGGATTCTACATTCCGAACTAGGTCAAGTATAGGCAGATTCCGAACTGTATCAAGTTTACACATTTCGAGTTGCACTAGGAATTCAGGATTCCGAACTACATCAAAACAAAAATTCCGAGTTGCACTAAGGATTGTTATTCCGAACTAGGTTCTTGGTGAACAGATTCCGAATTAGATCAGAATTCACATTCCGACTTATGTTCAGTATTTGTTTTCTAAATTAATTTTCAAACTTTAATTTTTCCCGCCAATTTTACTTAGTTTATTTTCAAAAGTGTTTTGTCCTAGTTTAAGTTTTTATAAAGATTACATTTTTACATAGTTTTAAGTTCTAAATTTACTTTTAAAAAAGTTTTAATCTTTCATCATTTATTTTTAAGCCTTAATTCTAGTTTAACCTTTAAAAATTTAGATTTTTATGCAACGACATTTACATTTTCACTTTTTACTTTTAGTCATTTTTACCAAGTTCTACTGTTCAGCATTCATTCTGGAAAGCAATCAAGGTTAGAAGTTCTCTTTTATTTTTAATAGCTTTTATATTTATGTTGTTTGTAGACATAGTTAACCAAGCTCCCCCTTTTAGTGACCAATACCAACAGTTCCACCATTAACCGTGATCAATTCGAATTGAATTGAGTACGAACAACATTTCAAAGAGAACAGATAAAAGGCATAAATCAGTCTTCATAAGCTAAAAAACTAGAAACCCTCAGTCTTGACCTTCCAGAAATGCCCTTTGAAGTTTGAAAATTTTAGCTCATGTGAAGATGGTTTGGAAGTTTGTGAAGCTACAAAGTGGTAAAATTTGGATCAAAGGCTCCAAACAATGCTTAGGAATGAAGCTGAATGTCGTGTGTTGATTCTCTGCAAGGCTTTTTCTTTTTCCCCTAAAACGTGTGCATGGGACTTATCATGTTAGCTTGTGAATGGTGAGGTGGCAAGTTTAAGGTTTGGGTTATGTTTAGTGGACCATCAATCATAAATCTAGAAGTTTATATGGTTTAATTACAAGTAATTATTAAATCCCCAATTCGGATTAAGAACACCAAGAACACTGGGTTAGATCTTGTTTAGTGTTTAAAAAGTCGTTAACCGCCCAAAATTTATAATTAATTAAGGTTAGTTAAAAATGGGTGTGAGTGGGGTGTGACATGGCTGAATGGTGTGGTGTGATTGGTGGAAATGAGTTAGTAGGACACGTGGTGGCCACTGGTTAGTCTAGGTAAGGTTTATGTCTTGGCAGAATACACGCTTATTCTTCCATACTTTTTTCATTTCTTGTTTATATAGCCAAAATCTGATTTCCCTTTGTAAACAAGTTTTGGTTTTCACACTTTTGCCCCAAAAAGTTTTGTAAAGTAATTTCAGGGGTATTTCTTGTAATTTGATGATTCTTGAAGGGTATTTTTTGGCATTTCTTCATTCTTCATGTTCTTGAATTGTATGTTTGACTTTGTGGTGGAGGACTAAAAATGACAAGTCTTCAATTGTGAGGGACCATACTTGCCAATTCTTCAAAGTGAAGGGTCCTTATTGAAATTTGACAAACTTTAAGGACCAAACATGTAATTATGAATAAACAAGGGTTTAAAGTGTCAATTCTTCAATATTGGATGCCCCTTCTTGTACAATCTTCAATTCTTCAAGGGTTATTCTTGGAAAATCAACTCTAGGGATTGGTTCATTGTGCGGCTTCGTTTCCCGTGTTCGTTTTTGCTTGTTTCTTTTGATCTTTTGCCATTTTCTCAATATCTGTACCTAAAATACACATTGAACAAACACAAGCATATATTTGGCATATTTCATGATATTTTATGCATTTTAAGCCCGTATTGGACGATGAGACTATGTATAAAAGCAGTCTCATCACTCCCCTATACTAAACCATTGTTGTGCCCTCACGCAATGCTAGAATAAAGTATCATAGCACCTCCAAAATTCATTGTTATTTACTTTTATTGAATGATAAACTAGCTACACTACTAATATTACTACTACTTGCGTTTTAGACATAATGTATGATTTTCATCGCAAAATGGGACGTTTAGGTTCATAGAACAAGAACACGTGAATGTTTCGTTAGAAATAATTTCAGTCCTCGATTTTCACCCAATTCCATGCCAAGCGTGGAATGTGATCATTGTCATTATAAGTTAGTAATGCTAACACTACTCATATGCCCTAATCACGTACTTAGACTCCCATTATCCTAAGTGGTATCTGTTATATTTTATTTTTGTCTTGAATGTTCACGAGGATACATTTTTTACTTATGCGACGATAGAGATATAGGTCTAAAAATAGAGTCATAACGGTGTAACCAAGACAATCGAATTAATAACCCCCCTAATAGACAACGATGTCAAAAAATTAAGTCAACAAGAAGTATCGATAAACATAGTTTTATAACGGTTTTGAACATGAGACTTATTACCAAGACTTTTATACGCCCCTACCGGATGGGCCTTATTATCATAGGTTTACCTCCATCTTTTATTCAACTTCGTCATGAAGCTTTTATTATGACTTGGTCTTGCCTCGCCTTTTATTATCCTCCTCATCGGTGGTTTTATTATGCCCAAAGACGTATATCCTCACGCTAAGGCGATTTTGGATCTTTAAAGCTTCAAAGATTAAGGCATAATTCACTTTCAATTTCACATAGATTTTTCAGCCTTGTGAGCTTCAAATTGTTTGCTTTATTTAGGTGAGCACTTGAAATCTTATCATTGGGTGAAGCTTTTGATTATTTGGGTTCCCAATACTTCACTACCATGACGCTGGCGATACCTTAATGTCTTCCCAATTTAATTACATGGAAGCTACTAGAAAAGACTAGAAACCAACAATCAAGACGAAACCGCTAAGCCAATACTTATTAGCAAAATATATTTACAAGCTAAGGGAGATTAAGCAAATAACGAGAACACATGAGTTTTTGAAAGAATACGAGTACTCTACGTTTAGCATAGTAGCTTATAATTAACTCTATCATTTCTCGTCCTCATTTAAAAGACTTAGCCTAATATGAAGTTAAGGAATCGAAGCTAAGTGCTCAACACGCACGGTCGAGTCAAAAATTACTCTTATTCTCGCCATCAGAAAATCTACATTCGTGTCTTGAAACACTTATAAAACATGAAAAAAAATTTAAAATTTGGCCATTTTTAGCCTTATTTTGCAACAAAACAATAAACAAAAAGATAAATTTTAGAAAGCGTGAAGGTTTGGAAAGGCAAGTATCTATTAACCCCCATACTAAAGTTAAACATTGTCCTCAATGTTTCGAGTCTAAGGGTAGGATACCCCCATACTAGAGACGTAGTCGAATTCTTAATCTAGCATGGAAAGGGTGGAACCGTTAAATTTAAAGCCGTTTCTGAAGTGTGCTAAAAACCTAAGGTTAGAACATCAAAGGATATTTCATGTGTGGATATAGAGAAATTCATCAAACAAACGATCGAGTGCTCCCATAAAACGAACACGAGAGGCTCCAATCGTGAAGATCATGATCTAAAAACCACATATCACAAACAACCACGGAACAAAGGTTGGAAGGGCACAAATCCCCTTATGTTACTACATTAGAAAGCGATAATATGTACATGGATAAGCATGGGACTCCCCCACGAGGCACCTCATTTTCGATTACCGAGTCATGAGCTCGACTCGATCCCCTCAATACTAGTTATCATTAGGGAAGGTGACTTGGTCGAGGTAGTTCAAATAGGGAACTTCCCCACCAAAGTAGTGCTTCAACCAATGTCCATTCACCTTGAAATTAGAGCCATCATTTTTTAGCTAGCTCGATGGTCCCATATGGAAAAACTTGGGAAACGGTGAATGGACCGGACCAACGGGATTTCAACTTGCCGGAAAAGATTTTCAAACGTGAGTTAAAAAGCAACACTTGATCTCCAATGTTAAAAACCCGAATTTTAATTTTAGAATCATGAAACTTCTTGGTTTTCTCTTTATAAATCAATGAATTTTCATAAGCAATGTCTTTCAATTCATCCAATTCATTAAGTTGCATTTTCTGGTGTTTTCTCGTGGTCTCGATGTCATCATTACAATGCTTAAGGGCCCATAAGCTTTGTGTTCGAGTTCAATTGGCAAGTGACAATTCTTCCCATATACGAGCTTGTAAGGAGTGCACCCGATAGGTGTCTTATGAGCGGTACGAAAGGCCCATAAAACATCGTCTAACTTATCCGATCATGATTGTCGGTTCTCTCCTATCGATCTCTCCAAGATCCTCTTCAATGCTCGGTTTGAATCCTCAACTTGCCCACTCGTTTGTGGGTGATAAGCCGTAGAAAGACGATGTGTAACTCCATATTTCCTTAGGACCCTTTCAAATTGGTCATTACAAAAATGTGTTACACGATCGCTTATAATCGCACGAGGGGTTCCAAACCGAGAAAAAAAATTCTTCAAAATCTTGACTACCACACGAGCATCGTTCGTAGGAAAAGCCTTAGCTTCCACCCACTTAGATAGGTAGTCAACGTCGACAAGGATGTACTTATTACCACGAGATGATGGGAATGGCCCCATAAAATCAATTCCCCAAATGTCAAAGATCTCACACACTTGGATGATGTTTTGTGGCATTTCATCGTTTTGTGAGGCTTTGCCTTGACGTTGGCATGAGTCACATGACTTGACAAGTGCATGTGCATCTCGGTAAATAGTAGGCTAAAAGAAACCGGCATCAAAGACCTTCTTCGCCGTGAGATTAGCACCATGGTGACCACCCGTGGGTCCCTCGTGACAAGCTCTAAGGATATTAGAAGCTTCGGTGCCAAACACACAACGTCGAATAATTTGATCCGCACAAGTCCAAAAGAGGTAAGGGTCGTTCCAAAAGTAGAACTTGACGTCACGAAAGAATTTTCGTTTTTGTTGAGTCGTCATACCCTTAATGATGAAGTTTCCCGCATGGTAATTTGTGATGTCCGCAAACAATGGGGTGGATGAGTCATGCTTAGAATTCACTACACCAAGTGTCTCGAGAGGAAATGTTTCGGTGATTTCCTTTGGCTCGTATACATTTTGGTGAGGATCTTCCAAACGAGAAAGATGATCGGCCGCTAGATTCTCGGCTTCTTTTTTGTCAAGCATTTCGACATCAAATTCTTGTAGGAGGAGAATCCAATGAAGCAATCTCGACTTTGCATCTTGGTTAGCCATAAGATACTTGATTGCCGAGTGATCCGTATACCCTATGTATTAGGTCAAGACGAGGTAAGGTCGGAATTTCTAAAATGCATACACACGGCAAGGAATTCCTTTTCCGTTGTAGTGTATTTAAGTTGAGCCTCGGTCATCGTCTTGCTAGCATAGTGGATAGGCAAGAAGTGCTTTTCATGATGTTGCCCAAAAACGGCCCCAATAGCGTAATCACTAGCATCACACATGAGTTCAAAGGGGAGGTTCCAATTGGGAGCAACAAGAATGGGAGCTTCGGTAATTTTCCTCTTAAGGATTTCAAAGGCTCGTACACAATCTTCGTTAAAGACAAAAGAAGCATCTTTTTCGAGGAGATGTGTAATAGGTTGAGAAATCTTCGAAAAATCCTTGATGATTTGACGATAGAAGCCCGCGTGGCCTAGAAAATTCCAAACTCCCATGACGGTTTTGGGATGAGGTAATTGGTTGATGACGTCTACCTTAGCTTTGTCAACCTCAATCCCCACTTTCGAGACCTTGTGCCCTAAGACGATTCCTTCTTTAACCATAAAATGACATTTTTCCCAATTGAGCACAAGGTTAGTTTCCTCACAACGTTTTAACATTCTCTCAAGATTCGACAAACACGAAGTGAACGAACAACCAAACACGGAAAAATCATCCATATAGACTTCCATCGTCTTCTCGATCATGTCATGCGAAATGGCCATCATGTACCTTTGAAAGGTTCTCGGTGCATTACAAAGTCCGAATGCCATTCTACGTGTAACAACCAGACCCGTGGTCATTATTTAATTATATTTTTACGTATATTTTTGAAATTTTTGACGAGGTTGATTGTCATAACGATTGGTGATTTGATTTGGATGAATGTTGGAAGTTATATTTTTATGTTTTGACGAGTTGCGAGGATTAATAGTGATGACGATATCAACGGATGCCCAGAAAATTTTACGTTTTTATTTTAGACATGTCGATGTTTAATAATTTGACGTTTTTATTTTTAATGTCGTATTAAGTCGTGCCGGAACTATATAATATCATATTTTGTGTGCGTTTTAAGTTTTGAGAAGTATTTTTATGAAACCCGAGACCCGTAAATATTTTCAAACGTGACTAATAGTCATTTCCTGATTTTTAACAAAGTATTTGCATTTTGGTCCACAAGAATCACAATTGGCAAAAACTACCCTAAACTTTCCCCATATAAAATAGAACATTAAACACACACAAACACAACATCACCACTTCCACCAACTTTCTTCTCTCTCTCTCCCTCCTCCCTTGTTTCCGTCACCTCCACACCATACAAACACCCCAAAATTTTGATTTTGAGATCAAATCTCTTAATTCTAATCAAAGACCCATCTTAGTTTCATCAATCCCTACACATTGGTATGAAAATTTCCCACATGCAAGAACATATTTATAAAACCCATTTCTTGATGAAAATCTTGTGTTTTCATCTTAAATAATTGTTGTATGTTGGTGTTTATGTTGTTATATATTAATTTTGATGATTGCATGTTGAAATTTTTAATTGGGTTTTATTTGATTTGATCATCTAGGATGATTTAGCATGTTAGGATTAAAAGTAGTAGTATTTGGATGATTATAGTGGTAAAAACGATGCTAAAATGTGGGAAAAATTGATTTTGAATGAATTTTAAAGAGGTATTTTTGAACAGATTATTAAAGTTAATTTTCAGAAAATATGAGTTTGAGTTTGATATGAACTAACAAGATATTGTTGTAGAGGATGTCTTAAGCTTCGACTTTGTATAAGGTAGAGCTTCTAGCTCCAAACGAGCGCAAAGTTACGTTTGTTTGATTATTCGTGTACGGGGAGACGAGTATTGTCACAATATATAATTGTTGTCGATATTTCGATCGAATCTCAGGGACTATAAAAAGGATTTTGAAATGAGTAATTGACTGATGTTAAATGATAAACATGAGGATTTTGAGTCTATTTTTAAAAACGAATGTCGGTTTTGTAAACGGAGTTAAATAAATGAGATAAAAAGACTATATGAAATGTTGACGTAAAACTGTCCTGTTTTTGTAGTTCGAAGATGAGTCGGGCAGGGAACTTTAAAAGTAAAATATCTTAACCAACTTTTGGGAGGTCTTTCTATATATAGTAAGTGAAGTTTCTGATTAGTATCGTAAGCTATTGACGTGTTTATGTAAGGAAAACAGTTTGGACGATTAATATATATTTATCGACAGTTTTTGAAAGAATAAAAGTATAAAAGTGTAGGTAAGAAGAATGTATTAAATTGAGTATGGTGTGAGTTGATTTTGACTTTGAGATATTTATTTCATTTTATTAAGTATGAAATATTATTTGGATAAATTATTAAAAGCACGCATTTTGGTTTGATAGATTGTGAATTTTGTGTTCGTCGGGCATCTTTGATCGTTGAAAGTCGTCATACTGCTGTTAATACTTCAGGTGAGTCTATAGCCTCGCTTTCTACTTGTTTTAATGATTTTAAAACCCGCGAGGGGGATACATGCTACTTGAAGTAAAATTAACACATGTCATGAATAACTGTCGGACCCGAATGTTGCCTTTGTTGCCTTTGTTGATTTGAATTGTATAAGTACCTAAATTGCAAAAGTCCCTAAATTCATGAGCCGTTAACTATCTTTTGACATGATGTTGTGAGTTAGGAATATCCGCTTATTCTAATAATAATACTATTGGGCTGACAACCCTATCTAAGACCAGGGCTTTACGTTGAGTAACCTCTGGGAAGGATAATTTTACGACAATGAGAATTGGTATTCTTGCAATTGATACCCTAGTAGGGGTACTGGTAATTTCTTATAGTCATGCTGGCATTTGGCGTGGGTGACTAAGTTAAGGGGTCGGTGTCATGAGCTTAATACAATTTATTAGCTATTGCTATAAGATGAAATGCTTGATTAATAGATTGTATGGCCATAATGTTATTAAACAATTGTGAATGATTTTTACGACGTGTTCAACTTATGTTTTGTAAAACCTATAGACTTGCTCAACCTTTGTGTTGATGATTTTAAGCATGTATTTCAGGTACTTGAAGTTGTTGAGTTGCGGAGCTTGCTGGAGAAGGATTGGGGGATTGCTTTTGTAGTAATTTGGTCTAAAAGAGATTTCTTTCCCATTTGTCATAAATTTATAGTATATGGTTATGTATTTTGATAAAAGGTTGTCGTTTTGTTAAGATCCTAGGGGAACCTGAACGCTACTCTGATAAAAAATTTAACTGATTTTACTTGGGACTGAAGGTTTTAAACACTGATTTAAATTATTTCCTTATTGATTCCTAAATATACTGTTTTTAGGTTGCATAAAGAGTGTTGTAAAATGAAATTTGTGAATAACACCCAATTGTGTATTTCCGCTGCGCAATATAAATTGGGGGTGTTATAGATTGGTAACCAGAGCTTTTTAGTTATAGAGAATTAGGTCGATTTTTGAAAATGTCCTAAACTATAACTTTGGTGTCAAAAGTGTTTTATAAAAGCAACGCAACTTCTCCGCAAGGCTCCGGTAAGATTATTTATTTTTGTTATGCTTTGTTATTATAGATGTATCCCTTAAAACTGTTCTAAATTCCTAAGTATTTATTAAGTAAATACTACGATAAGGTATTGGTATTAATGAAAGGACGCGGAGTGCTTTCATCATAATTTCATTTTTATGAGTATTGTATAATTATCATTTGCATTGCATGGCATTGCATCGCATATATATATATACATTTGGCATACGTAAACTATTTGCATTTTCATAATTATGCATTGCATATTTATATTTTTGAATAATGACCTTATGTACCTTTGAATTTTCTGTGATTTCAGAAAATGTCCGACATACCACTTTACACCAATAAGGGGGGATTTGATGTAGGTCAACGGAGTTTGCAGTATCAGCGAGTAGGTGATCATAAGAATTCAGGTGGATGGTTAGATTATGAGGATGATAAGGATGATAAGAAAAATGTTGTAGAATCTGATAGTGATAATTATAGGACTGAGAGTGAAGTTTGAAGAACTGAGGTTAGAGTTGAAGTGAGAAGTTATGGGACTAATTTTGAGAAGTATCAAAAAGAGATAGATAGGCTTCGTAGGATAAGTGAATATGTAGCTCATCTTGGGCCGTATCTTGGACCGCATTGGAAGTTTCAAGATAGTGAGGTGTATGCTGATTCACATTATATGATAGATCCGCCGTGTCAACGAGCGCATTTGCGGTATGGATTTGAGAACCCGTCGTATTTTGATCCAAAATAGAGGTGCTGCACGTTAGGACCAGATGAAGATGAAGCAAGGACAAGCCAAGTTGAAGAAAATGATGTGCCATATCCTATAGAGTGATGTAGTGATGGATCTTTGTTGTATTTCAGTTTATGTATTGTTGTGTTGTATTTGGATTATTTAAATGTTGTGAGGTAGTATTGTGATGGATTATTATTGTTGTTGTTTAGGTTGATAAGGGTAAGTGACTTTAGTGACAAGATTTTGTTGCGATTTTCTCGGATTTATGGATGAAATCTACTATTACCCTTTAGTATATGATGTGTTTTTGTTATTCTATCTTTTGTGAGATGATTGTGGAATTGAGGTAGTATTGTGTTGTTGTCGCATGTAGTATTCATGATGTATCTTGATGAAAAGATCTTATTCTTTCTATCTCGATGTGTATACTTATCATGTTCCTTTCTACTGTTATCACATAAAAAGAGTTGAGTGAGATATGTTTTTGTCATTAGTAGGGATTCTTGCGTGACTGAGTATCTTGAAATATGTCTCCACAGGTTGTTAAATTTAGGTTGGATTATATGATCGTAGGAATAGTTGTTAAATTGTTTGAAGCTGATAGTGCTTCGTGGAGACGAGGTGCTAAGATTGAAGATGCTGCTGTTCTAGTTGAAGATACTACTGAGATTGAGGATGCTGCTGTTTCAGTTGGAGATGTTTCTTCTATTCTGCAAGATTTAAAAGGATCTCTGTGTGTTAGATTCCTAGGAATATGAATTAATTTCCTCTAATAGAAGATAAACTTGGAATGTAACAGTCTAAGAAAAGAAGAGATGCTATTCAAGCGGTTGCTATAAATCGGGTAAGCAGGAGGAGGTATGATGTGTAGATCACGTATATTTTATACCACTTAAGTAATTATCTATTTACTTGTCGTAAGTACGGACTAGCTGGAGGTCAGGTTGCTAAAGGAATAGCAAGGAGTGTGGTATAGGAATTAGTATTTTTATGGTAAGGAAATGTTTTCATTTCGGTAAAGGAGATTGAATAATGGAATTATTCAGATAATGGAAAAATCAATATGAAAGGAATGTTGCTGCTATTACAGCCTATATTTTCTAAATACTATTAAGATTTGAGATTCAGATGTTGTAATTTGCATACTCTGATCTGGTAACCATTGAGTTAGGATTCTAATGAAATTCTTAAGGTATTATTGATGGTGTAATGGAATTCTGAAGGTGTTATTAATAGTGTAATGAAACCTTGAAGGTGTTATTGAAGATGTATTGGAATTTTGAAAGTGTTATTGAGGATTTATATTGAGATTTGAAAATGTTAGATTTTAATTGACCTGAGGATGAGAAATCAACAAGGATTAGCGATTGGTTAAAATGAGAAATTAACCGATGGAAGGATTGTTAATAACTATATATATATATTAAGGGAATATTTTTTGAGCTTATGGAATTAAGAGGTATCGCGCAATTAACTGAAGTAGAGCTGTGAGAAAGTTAACCGGGATAAGGATCAATGTCATAGGATATGATAAATAAAGGTGGAAAAAAAAATTGGAATGTTGTTGAGCACTGAGTACTGATTTTAGGAAGTAATCAGTGGTATTTCTATTTGAAGATTTTATTGGTCAATGATGATAAGGTATGTAGGAGGAAACTGTAATAGATCGAATTTTATGTGCGCTTTACTAGTAGTAGTCGGAAGGGAATGAGAATATGAGTTAGTATTTAAGGGTATTTTGTGATTGTTCTGCGGAATCGTAGAGTTCACTGTCGTCTTGGGAAAAAGAAGCTTTGTGTTAGCTTAGTGATGAGAGTTATGTAATTTGATTGTATATTTTGTTATATGGCATTGTCAGAAAGTTGAGGATGGTAATATGATTGATTGTAAGGTTTGGCAGATGATACAATAAGGATAATCTGATTTGACTGGAAGGGTAAGTCATCAGAGAAGTAATAATGGAAGTAAGGAAAGAAGCTGGATGTTTAGTGTATAAGATGATTGCTATGGGGATGAACAAACAAAACATTTACTGATGATTCGGTACCCATTACTGATTGTGAATGTTTGGTTTGATGAATAGATGATTGAAGGAAAGGAAAGTATTTAATAACAATTGAAAATTGTTAGGGAAAGAGAAATGGTGTGTAAAATTCTTTGGATATGAATTTTAGTTGGAGTAATATAGACGTTTTAGAATGTGCGATCTATGGCTGAAGTAATCGTAAAAATCTGACTAGATTGAAACAATTGAGGCTTTGTCGATACCGACGTAACCGACTGAAGCTTGTCAATTCCTTTGTGTATGCTTTGTATTATCGGAGGTTTATCGAGAGGTTTTCACTGATTGTTGAACCAATGATAAAGCTGACAAAGAAGAACTAAATGTGTGAAATCCATTCATATATTTAAGTTGTGGTTTTGAGATCTGATTTTTGTAGTTGACGAAGTTGTTTATGAATGCTGAGGAAATAAATACCATATCGTCAGTACTGGAGGAATTTGAAGGAATTATAGAGCTGCAGTGATGATATTTGGATAATATCAAGTGGAAAGGGAAGTAATAATAGTGTGTTGACCTGAATAAAGAAGTATAACAGGATTTATATGATCAGGAGTTTCAATGATGGTATTTATTTTGGGATTCTAAAGTATTTCTTGTATGGAATCAAGTAATTATTATCGTTATTTTCTACATGAAACGACACTGTGATATTATTTTGGGATTGTAAAGTACTAGTTGTATGGAATCAAGTATGAAGGATAGTAAGGACTTATTTATAAATGCCATTCGGGAATTTTAAAAGGAAGGAGTTAAGGATTACCTAATGATGGGGAAATAATAATTAGTAAATGATAGATGAGATATGTTATAGTTTTGTATTACGAAGTGTGTTTCAGATTATGAAGGATTAGTGTGGATACTTTCACTATCGACTAGTGAGTATTTAGTAAGGAGTAGAAGGAAAAAGGGCTTATAAGATTTTTAAAGTAATTGAGAATTGACTCTTGAGTCTTGAGACTCTGGAATATTGGTAACAACAAGTACAAAGGATAGAATGGAAAGAAGTAGAATTGAATTGATAAACTAATGGAAAAGGAATGCCAAAGAAAGAAGATCAATAGATTGTTGGGAATTTTAAAATAGAATGGTAATAGAAATGAGAGAGTTGAGATGTATGTTTTTGTGCGACAAAAACGGTTATTGTGATTATCTAATTTTTCTTCCATTAGATCAGAGAGTGTGTTAAGAATGCAAGGACCAGTGGTGAATTTTTCAGATCAAAGAGATAGTTTAATTATTCTAAGAGTGTTGAAAGTGTCGCAAATGGTACTAAAGGAATTTTTCAAGTTGAAGTATTGATACAACTTATTCCAGAATCAGCTGTATTACGATATCAGGAAGTGATTTGACCATTATACATTTCAGATTTGAATATATGAGACTAACGGGGTTGTTTAAACAATATATGATATCAGGAAGATGTAATGTTGTACTATGGAAGGTATAGTAATTCAGTGTAGTGATTGCTAGATTGAATGAAAGTGGAAGATGAGTAAAGGAATTATATAAGTCACTGGTCAGAATTATTGATAATCTCATTGTGTTTAGTTTTAGTATAACCTTGGGACATAGAGACAAAGTAATTTTTGAATATTGGAAAATCACTGTGATAAGGTATGAGTATTGAATAAGGATTGAACATAATATATGTAAACCAGAGACAGAGATTGACTTTTATGTATTAGAGATCTTTTACAGAAAGTGAGAAGAATTAAGTCAAGAAGGAATATTGCGTATTTTCGGAAAGCAACAGACAGAGTGAAAGGATGATTTGAACGATGGCAATTGAATTTGTGTTGATGTGATTGAAACTTGGGATGATTATATCTTTAATAGTTCACTATGAGGATTAATGAAACTTAGTAAAGATGAAATCTTTATGCGATGATAATTGCACATCTTAATTTGAGAACTTACATAGTCGTGGGTCAAGTTATTAGAGTATTGGAGCAGGAATGGAACTGAGAAAGTGATGTAGAAGGAGTAGGAATGATGAAGGAACATTATCATAATAGAAGATGAAATTTGGAAGTTGGAGTGTAGTAATATTGTGGATATGGTGATATCATAAGAATTGAGTTGAACTGGTGTGGAAGACGTGGGTATCTCTTGAGGATAAGAGGTCACGTTGACTCTAGAAGTGAGAAAGTGCGAGTATGAGGCGGGTTGAGCGCCGGGACGTCTCTCTCTTTTAGGAGGGTAGGATGTAACAACCCAAACCCGTGGTCATTATTTAATTATATTTTTACGTATATTTTTGAAATTTTTGACGAGCTTGATAGTCATAACGATTGGTGATTTGCTTTGGATGAATGTTGGAAGTTATATTTTTATGTTTTGACGAGTTGCGAGGATTATTAGTGATGACGATATCCACGGATGCACCGAAAATTTTACGTTTTTATTTTAGACATGTCGATGTTTAATAATTTGACGTTTTTATTTTTAATGTCTTATTAATTCGTCCCGGGACTATATAATATCATATTTTGTGTGCGTTTTAAGTTTTGAGAAGTATTTTTATGAAACCCGAGATCCGTAAATATTTTCAATAGTGACTAATAGTTATTTCCCGCTTTTTAACAAAGTATTTGCATTTTGGTCCACAAGAATCACAATTGGAAAAAACTACCCTAAACTTTCCACATATAAAATGGAAAATTAAACACACACAAAAACAACATCACCACTTCCACCAACTTTCTTCTCTCTCTCCCTCCTCCCTTGTTTCCGTCACCTCCACACCATACAAACACCCCAAAATTTTGATTTTGAGATCAAATCTCTTAATTATAATCAAAGACCCATCTTAGTTTCATCAATCCCTACACATTGGCATGAAAATTTCTCACATGCAAGAACATTTTTATAAAACCCATTTCTTGATGAAAATCTTGTGTTTTGATCTTAAATAATTGTTGTATGTAGGTGTTTATGTTGTTATATATTAGTTTTGATGATTGCATGTTAAAATTTTTAGTTGGGTTTTATATAATTTGATCATCTAGGATGATTTAGCATGTTAGGATTGAAAGTAGTAGTATTTGGATGATTATAGTGGTAAAAATGATGTTAAAATGTGGTGAAAAATTGATTTTGAATGATTTTTAAAGAGGTATTTTTGAACAGATTATTAAAGTTAATTTTCAGTAAATATGAGTTTGAGTTTGATATGAACTAACTAGATATTGTTGTAGAGGATGTCTTAAGCTTTGATTTGGTATAAGGCAGAGCTTCTAGCTCCAAACGAGCGAAAAGTTACGTTAGTTTGATTATTCGTGTACCGGGAGACGAGTATTGCCATAATATATAATTGTTGTCGATATTTGGATCGAATCTCGGGGACTATAAAAAGGATTTTGAAATAAGTCAGACTGATGTTAAATGATAAACATGAGGATTTTGAGTCTATTTTCCAAAACGAATGTCGGTTTTGTAAACGAAGTTAAATAAATGAGTTAAAAAGACTATATGAAATGTTGACGTAAAACTGTCCGGTTTTTGTAGTTCGAAGATGAGTCGGGCAGGGAACTTTAAAAGTAAAATATTTTAACCAACTTTTAGGAGGTCTTTCTATATATAGTAAGTGAAGTTTCTTATTAGTATCGTAAGCTATTGACGTGTTTAAGTAAGGAAAACAGTTTGGACGATTAATATATATTTTTCGACAGTTTTTGAAAGAATAAAAGTATAAAAGTGTACGTAAGAAGAATGTATTAAATTGAGTATGGTGTGAGTTGATTTTGACTTTGAGATATTTATTTCATTTTATTAAGTATGATATATTATTTGATGAATTATTAAAGGCACGCATTTTGTTTTGATAGATTGTGAATTTTGTGTTCGCCGGACATCATTGATCGTTGAAAGTCGTCATACTGCTGTTAATACTTCAGGTGAGTCTATAGCCTCGCTTTCTACGTGTTTTAATGATTTTAAAACCCGCGAGGGGGATACATGCTATTTGAAGTAAAATGAACACATGTCATGAGTAATTGTTGGACCCGAATGTTGCCTTTGTTGCCTTTGTTGATTTGAATTGAATAAGTACCTGAATTGCAAAAGTCCCTAAATTCATGAGCCGTTAACTATCTTCTGACTTTATGTTTTGAGTTGGGAATAGCCGCTTATTCTAATAATAGTACTATTGGGCTGACAACCATATCTGAGACCAGGGCTTTACGCAGAGTAACCTTTGGGAAGGATAATTTTACGAGATTGAGAATTGGTATTTGTTAATGCAATAATGCCTAAAAACGTTACTTGCATTTTTCGGTCTCGCTTAGTTTTGATTATGACAATATGTAAAAACAAGCATTTACGAAAACAATGAAAAACGAATTCTTGAGTTCAAGTATTTTTCATTTTACCCATTTTCACTTAAGGTATGAATAAATAAGTACTAACCTTAATCAAGTGATCAAGTGATTTAATCTTTTCTTAATACTCACCTTTTATTAAGTGTGACAAGTTTTTAATTAAACTTTCTTTTTAAAGAAATGTTTTATTAAATTAAATATTTGAATATTTGAAAATGGCATATGCTTTTTTAATTTGGAATATTCTTTCAGGATATTTTATAATCAAATAATACCTCCACCACTAAAGGACAAAAAGGGAGCGGAGTCTACTCGGGCGGTTCCCTAGTGCCTAGGCGGTTCCTTATCGATAAGGTACCGCCGGCTGAGATAAGGAACCGCGGGCAGATATAGCCGTTGGCCCTTTGTCCAATTAATAGTGGACCTTTCTCAGATTTTCTCTTCACCTCTTTTGCACATAAATTTTCAGATTCAAACATACTTCTTAAATCACTCAAATCCTTGATCATTTGATTGATTACTATTTGTTCAGAAGTGAATCTATCGCATCCATCCATTCCTCTTCAAGTGCAAAGAGAAGAACACTATCCTTGTGAAGTGTTGAGTCCACCACCAAAGATCCTTTGAATATCAAATCTTATACATTTGTTGTTGTGTCATAGTTGTGAAGATCCAAGTAGTTGTGTCTATTTGGAAGTTGTGTATGTACTAAGTATAGTTGTGTAGATTGGTCCTAGCTACGATTAGGGCTCGACTTTTAGCTTAGAGTCGGAAATTGGTTAAGCGACGTGTACGGTTTTCTCGACCCTAAGGAGCTTGTTGTGTAGTGAACTCTCGATTAAGGAGTACTCGAGGAGTGGAGTGGAGTAAGAACGAGGAGTGAGCTTCGCTGCCGAACCACTATAAATCGTTGGTGTTTGGTTTGATCTTTCTTTCCCCTTAACTCTTTACATTCTTTATTCTTTGTGCATATATATTAGTTAGTATTAGTTTATTTACACTATCATTGTTCATATTGTGCATAAGAAGATTTCACATATTTCCTTAAGTCTAAGTTTTTAAGAAAAAGGATTTTTTGAAAACCATCATTTAACAAGTAATTATAAGAAACTATTCACCCCCCCCTTTATAGTTTCTACAATTGGTATCAGAGCGGGTTGCTCAAGTATTTTTAAAGTATATTGTATTTTAAAAACATGAATCGATCTATGGATTCCAACAAGTGCCTAGAAGGGAAATCTATGCAAAGACCACCACTTTTTGAAATCGATAGTTTTATTTATTGGAAAAATAGATTTGATACTTATGTGAAATCAAAAGATTTGGATCTTTGGCATGTTATTACCAATGGTGATTTTTTACCTTATCAATTTAATGAAGTTTCTAAAACAAAGGAATTGGTCACTTTTGACAAAGCTAATGACGATACTAAAAAGAAACTTTCGAAAAATAATGAGGCTAAAATGGTGATTTATAATGCTTTGCCTTAGAAAGAGTATGAAAGGATTTTTATGTGTGAAACCGCTAAAGATATTTGGAAAACTCTTGTAGTAACCCACCAAGGTAATAGCCAAGTCAAAGAAAGCAAAATCAATCCTCTTGTCCAACAATATGAACAATTTGTCATCTTAGAAGATGAAACTATTGATAGTGCTTTTGCTAGATTTAACACTATTATTACTAGTCTAAAAGCACTTGATGAAGGTTTTTCTAGCAAGAACAATGTTAGGAAGTTTCTAAGGGTCTTACATCCGAAGTGGAGAGCAAAAGTCACGACGATCAAAGAATCGAAAGATCTCTCAACATTATCACTTGATGAACTCATAGGCAACTTAAAGGTTCATGAGATGATAATTTTGAAGGACTCGGAATTGGTGAAAACCAAGAGTGAAAGGAAGTCTCTTGCACTCAAAGCAAAGAAGGCACAAAGCGATCATGATAGTTCCTCGGATAGTGATGACGAGGAGTATGCATTGGCGGTGAGAGATTTCAAGAGATTCTTCAAAAGACGAGGTCAACACGTGAGGCAACCCAACAATGACAATAAAACATTCTCAAAGAATCGGTTTGCCAAGAACGAAAAAGGTGATAGGAATTGCTTTAGATGTGGTGATCCAAATCATTTCATTAGTAAGTGTCCAAAGCCCTCACGCGATAAGAATCACACGGCATTCCTTAGTGGTTCTTGGAGCGATAGCGGTGAAGATGTTGATGACAACCCCAAAGAGGAGAAATGTCTTATGGCTCACACTTCTAAAGAGGTACATTCTGAAACCGAATATTATAGCAATGATAGCTCCACCTTAGATGATATTGAATTAGAATTCCAATATGATAATTTACATAAACTTAGCCTTAAATTCATAGAAAAGAACAAAACCTAAAAATCAACCAAAACTAAGCTTGAAAATGAGATCAATGAACTTAGGGAAAAATTAGCGAAGCTTGAGAATAATAAAGAAGTTGATTTAGGTTGCGTAATTTGTGAGAAACTTAGATTAGAGAATGGAGATCTCAAAAGCACCTCCATTAAACTGGAAAAGTTCATGAAAGGTACTAGTGCTCTTAATGATATGTTAAACGAACAAATTCATTCTAAGGAAAGACTTGGTGTAGGTTTTAACTCAAATGAAGCATCAACCAGTGAACCTAAACAAGTCAGATTTTCAGAAAAACTGTCTGCTGCACGCGGTCCCAAATTGTATGGGGCGGTTCCTTATCACTATGGAACCGCCGCCCTAGATAAGGAACCGCGGCCAGAAAGATTTTTGCTGAAAATCTTGAACTTTCTGAAAAGTCAAATTTAGGTGAACATCGTAAGCATCTTATTGTTAACAAGGTCAAATTACCCATACTTGACGACAATGACGTTGATAAGTTCTATAAGCCTTTGAGTATACCTGTAATGGGAAATAGAAGTTTATCAAGACCATCTTCTACTCCACCAAGAGTACGGAATGAGCCTAGGCCTAGAAGTAGAATGACAACACCTAGAAAAGATAGTCAAAACAATTCACGACCTAGAAGTAAAACTCCGACACCTAGAAGGAATGACCACAACTCTAAACCAAGATCAAATACACCTAGGAGAAATAATGAACAACAAAATGGTTATATGAATTATTATCCTCCTCCCTTTTGTTCCCCATGAGGAATCTCTCCTCCATTCATGCATCCCAACCAAATGCAAGGGATGTTCGGAACTAACAATTTTGGACCCATGAGATATTGGGGACCAAATGTTTGATCGTGTGTGTTGTTACCTAGATATGCTTGGGAATTTATTTGGAACCCGACGAGTGGATTAAGGATAGTGGTTGTTCTAAACACATGACGGGTAATCGAAGTTTGTTCTCGCTCTACAAAGCATATGATAGAGGTAACGTCACATTCGCTAGTAGTCTACGTGGTAATATCATTGGCAAAGGTACGGTTTCTCTTGACTCCATGACCATTGAAAATGTTGAGCACGTAGATAATTTAGGGTTTAACCTTTTTAGCATAGGTCAAATTTGTGACAGTAAGTGTAAGGTCATCTTTTCTGAAAATGACAGTGAAATTGTAAAAGATGGAAAGGTCATTGGAAAAGGTGTTAGAAAGCATGGGCTTTATGTCATGAAGGTCAATAAGAAGTCAAAAGACAACATATGTCTTGCGACTATAGATGATAGTTCTACCCTTTGGCATAGGAGATTTGGTCACGCTAATATGCGTTTAATTAAATCTTTAGTCTCTAAGGAGTTGGTAAGACACCTCCCCAAGATGAAGTTTGATAGTCACTTTTGTGATGCTTGCAAAGTTGGAAAGAAAGTTCACTCAAGTCACAAAGCCAAGAATTTGGTTTCAACCTCTCGGTGCTTAGAACTCCTACATATGGATCTCTTTGGACCTTCCGCCATACGGAGTTATGGAGGTAACCTTTATACCCTAGTTATAGTTGACGACTACTCTAGATTCACTTGGACTAGATTTTTGGCATCTAAGAATGAAGCTTTCGATCATTTCGAAATCTTTAATCGAAGAATTCAAAATCAACTAGGATGTCCAATTGTCTCTATTAGGACGGATCATGGTAGGGAATTGATAATTAAGTGCAATTTGGTGCCTTTTGTGAAGCTCATGGTATTACCCATAACTTCTCGGCTCCTCGCACTCCACAATAAAATGGGGTAGTTGAAAGGAAGAATAGTACTATCCAAGAGATGAGTAAGAAGATGTTAAACGAGCAATCTTTGCCTCAAAAGTTTTGGTGCAATGCCGTGGACACATCGACTTATATTCTCAACCGAATTCTTGTTCAACCTTTCCTAGGAAAGACCCCCTATGAGATTCTTAAACGTAAGAAACCCTCATTGGAATACTTTAGGGTGTTTGGAAAAGCAAGTGCTTTATCCTCAACACCAAAGACTACCTTACCAAGTTCGACCCAAAGTCTTACGAAGCTATCTTTTTAGGTTATTCCCAAACTAGAAAAGCCTACATAGTCCTCAATAGAACCTCAGGCGTAATTGAAGAACGTGACTTTTGATGAAACCCCTCCTTTGACCAAGACACCACCATTGGTTTATGATGACTTGGATGAAGTAGAAGTAGTTAAAGCCAAAGTGGTTAGAAAAATAGGAGTTGAAGACCTTAGTGTTGAAAAGGAAGTAAACATTAAGGAGTCTAAGGATCATACTCTCAATAATATCATTGGTGACTTAAATCAAAAGACCCTAAGATCTCAAGTCCAAAACCAAAGCAACTTCTTTTGTTTCGTCTCCTTGATTGAACCAAAGAATGTTAAGGAAGCTTTGACGGATGAGAGTTGGGTCATTGCGATGCTAGAAGAATTGAATCAATTCGTTGCTCATGATGTTTGGGAACTTGTTCCTCCACCTAGGAGTTCTACCATTATAGTAACCAAATGGGTATATAGGAATAAGCTAGATGAGAATGGTGTTGTGTCTCGTAACAAAGCTAGACTTGTAGCTCAAGGCTATAATCAACAAGAAGGGATTGATTATGACGAGACATATGCATCGGTAGCAAGATTAGAATCCATTAGAATCCTTTTAGCCTATGCGTGTGCCTTAGACTTTAAGATTCAACAAATGGATGTAAAGAGTGCGTTTCTTAACGGTTTGATAAATGAGGAGGTATATGTGCCTCAACCTCCCGACTTCATTGGTTTTGAGAAACCGGATCATGCTTACAAGCTTAAGAAGGCACTTTATGGTCTTAAACAAGCACCCAAAGCTTGGTATGATAGACTTAAAGCTTTTCTTGCTAAACATGAGTATACCATGGGGATGGTAGACAACACGCTCTTTACAAAGAAGAAAGGTTCTCACCTCATAATCGTGCAAATATATGTTGATGACATTATATTTGGCTCAACTTGTCAAGAATTGTGTGATGACTTTGCCAAAATCATGCATGATGAGTTTGAAATGAGTATGATGGTAGAACTTAACTTCTTTTTAGGACTCCAAATTAAACAAATGGATGATGGTATTTTCTTTAGTCAAACCAAGTATGCTAAAGAAATGCTAAAGAAATTTGGATTAGAAGAATCTAGACCAATGATGTGATACCCTAGAACCGAGGTCACTTACATTACCCTAAATTACGCTTATTTTTGAAATTTTTAATAAATTTTATTTGCTATATATTTTATTATTTTTGTTGAAACCGATGTTCGAGGTTATAATTTTGACGATTGACGATTTAAGAAGGACGATGACGAATACGATCCCGATGGATGCCCAAATTTCTATAATTATTGTCGTTTTATCGATATTGTAATTTTTCGAGAATTTTACTTTTGGTTCGTGTTAAGTCGAGTCGGGTGAGTTTTATTGCTTTCCGGGTACATTTAAAGTGTCCTAAAAGTATTTTGGAGTGTTCGGGATGATCCCCGACTCCCGTAAAATTTTCAAAAAAATGACTAGTGAGTCAATCCCGTAAACTTATAGGGTCGTTTTTGCTTAAGGACAAAAGAAATCCTAAATTGGACCAAGGTCCCTCCCAAATGCACAAAATGGAAATGATGCACACACACTAAACATTTCAAAAAAAAACCATCTCTTCCTTCTTCTCTCTTTAGGCCGACGGCCAAACACACCAAACCACCACCACCATCAATTTTTCTTGGTTTTTTATTAATTCTAATTAAAGACCACTTCCTAAAAACCTTTTGTAAGTGTTAATCCATGGTTTAATCTAACATGCATTAACATGAATTTTTCCAAAAATTAAAGATTTTTCAAAAGTTTATTTTGATGTTAATTAGGCGTTTGCATGTTTAATTCATGGATGAATGATGTTTAATCACTAAACAAATCAACCAAAATCAATTTGGTTGATGGGTTTTGATCACCCAAACCCCACGGCACAAGGGGGGTGTTTGGGGGATCATGGTGGTTGTTGTTTTGATGATGGATATTGTATGTATACTTGTTTTTACATGTTTTTAGATGGGTAAAACCATTTGCATATTTATTTTTGTGATTGGGTATTATGATGATATTGATTAATAGGGGTTTAGGAGTGATTATGGTGTTTGAGTATGATTAGGAGTACTTAGGATGATGTCTAATGTCGATAAATGGGTTTGAAAACGAGCGTTGGTATGATTTTGGTATAGGTGATTTTAGGCAGAAAGTTTGAGGTGTTTTCGTAAAAATTATTTTATAAACAGGTCTTGTGGTTAGGATATAGTTGTAGAGCATCTTCTTAGCTTCGATTTGGTATAAGATAGATCTTACGACTCCTAACGAGTCAAAAGTTACGACGTTTTGAAATTCGTGTACCGGGAGATGAAAACCGTCATAATCCGAAATTATGCTTGGTTTTAGGTCAAATCCCGGGGACTATAAGTATAGTTTGGTAAATGGTCAAAGGTTGATTTTTGGTCTCAAACCTGCATATTTGAGTCTATTATAATACTTAGGTGTCAAATGGGTCAATGGAGTATCTTAAACGGGTCAAATGAGTCCGACTTGGTCAAAGTACAATTTCAGTCCGAAAAACGTAGTTTTGGAAGAGTGTTGAGTAACGGGTCGTAAAAGCGAAAACTTTTAATGGGATAAAATATGTATTTTCTACAGGACTTAAGGTATTTTTGAGAATTTTCTTAATTTTTATAAAAAGGGTTAAGTCTAGTAAAACAGTCCGTACTTTTGGTAAGTATCGACGAAAAATGCGTAAAAATGAATAACGTTAATAATATGGACAAATGGTATAAAACGAGTAACCCTTGATTGTTTTGTTTTGGCGTGAGTTGTAATTATCGCAAGTGACTAATATGTATGTATTATATACAGTACCTTAAGTTTTATAAATGAGATTACTCATTACGCGTTATTGGTTTGATAGGTGTTGATTTACCCAGGCATCCTCATCGTCGTCAGTGACCGTCACTCGAACTATCGACTACTTGTTATATATGGTGTGAATTTATAGCCTCGCTTATTATTATTTCAAATTGTTTTACCCGCGAGGGAAATGCATGCTAGTTTTCAAAATGAACATGTGTCATGAATGATTGTTGGACCCGAATGTTGCCTTGAAATTGTGTTGAGTACCTAGTTGCAAAAGGCCCTAATTTCATGAACTATTAACTATTTTTTAGTCCTAGCGTGGATTAGAAATAGCCGCTTATACAAAGTGATAGTACTATGGGTTGACTACCCTATCCGAGACGAGGGCTAGTACGTTGATACCCCCTGCGGACGGATAATTTGTGATAACAGATAAGGTATAATTGCAACTGATGCCTTAGTAGGGGCACTGGTTTCATCTGAATCACGCCGGTAATTATTACGCGGGTGATTGAGTTAACGGTTTAGTGTCATGAGCTTAAACACAATTGTCAGTACCTTGAATATAGATTGTTTGATCGACAAGGCTATGAATGATCGTGAATGGTTTTATTATACATATGTTCAAAAATGAATTGTAAAACCTATGAATTCCACTCAACGTTTTCGTTGACCAAATTTAGCATGTGTTTCAGGTAACCGCTGAAGTGTAGAATGGGGCATGCATTGGATGGAAGTTGTGTGTATGGCTTGGAGTCTACTTGTTTTTCCTCCCGTTATTACATGAACATTTTTTTTAAACTTTATGTCATGTTGTTGTGAAAACAGTATCTTTTGGGGTTGAGATTCATGAGGACCGAAATGCAAACTCTGTTGTACCAATTGGGGTTGGAAAACCGTAGACAAGTACATTTTTAAACATTTTTAATTTAAGTTTAAATTTGACATCTCTTTGGGGTCGTTCGATATATCTTGTGTGCGATGATAACTGCCTAGCACCCAAATGTTGTAGTTCCGCTGCGCATAGCATTTGGTGGGGTGTTAGAGATTGGTAATCAGAGCCATGAGTTATAGAGAACTAGGTCGTTTTGAAAATTCCTAAACTATAACTTTTGGTGTCGTAAGAAATTGTCCAAGCGCACACACCTATCTTGCATGGCTCTGGTAAGGTTTATTTTTGTATTCATGGCATTGACGTATACTTTTGAGTTGAAGTATATATGTGGGTATTTATTACGTAGATATGCAATTACTATATGTAAACGTTAAAATTATACGTGGAGTACCCGATACCGTAATTCTTGTACTACTTTTGCATGAGCATCATATTATCGCATTTTGGGCATGTGTACCACCTTTGCATTGCATTTGCATGCATGTATTTATAAATATTGAATAGTAATCTTACGTACCCTCCAAAATTCTCTGTTATTGCAGGAATGGCCGAAGTACCGCCTAATGGAAATGGAGACGATTATGTCGTAGGTCACGAAGGGGGACCGTTTCCTCCGAACCCGCCGAATAATGACAATGGATGGATCGCTCCAGAAGAAGCAGTAGAGCCGGGAAATGACAGTGACAAAAGTGACGTGGACAACTTCAGTATCAGTAGCGATGGTAGTGAGGATTCTGAGGAAGAGCCCGAGGAACCGGTGGATGATGGAATTCCCGAGAACGCTGTCGGTCAGACCGAACCTGAATTATTTCAATCTCCAAATTCGCCAAAGGGTTATGAAGTGCCTCCGACCGACCGATATGAGCAGCAACCCTTTCGTCGCCCGATGGACAATTGTAAGGACTACCTGAAGACAGTGCCAGGGTTTGTTCGAGTAAGTAATGGGAGTGGTGCAGAATCCAGCAATACATCTAAATCACAATCTATTCATGAGAATATCGCGAGGGTCTACTTTCCGAGACCAAGACACTACTGGGATCCCGAAGGTCGTTTGAGGAGGATGGATAGGTTAATGTATGAGCGGTTTGTGGTGGAGACCAGGGTAATCAAGACGTTTGATCAGAATCAAAGGGCACACCAAAGATTATTGGCAAGAACTCCAAGGATTGAGTTTGATGGAAATGCAAACAAGAGTGATATCAACAGTCTAAGATCGATGATAGCGAACTTGAGCGCCAGTCTTGATAGAGTTTGGGAAGATCAAGCGAGATTGACTAGGATGCAGAGTTGGGAGCATCGAGTGAGAGCATCCTTGTCCCCAGATTGGAGATTTGTGGACGACATGGAAATGGAAGCTAATGACTTCATGATCCAACCACCTGCCAGAGGTGTTTGTATCACTGTGGGAAATCATGTAGCAGTTGAGTGTGGGTCTACGTCAGGGACGAAGAAGGCGACTGAATGTGGGCCGAACGACAAAGGAAAGAGGAAGATGGATGAAGTGGACGAGGAAGATAGCGACGAGGAACCCGAGGAGGATGATGATGAACCGCCATCCAAGAGGCCGTGTGGATCACCACATGCCTAGTTGCTTGTCTTGTATTTTATCTTTGATCGTTGTAATAGAACTATTTTAGACTTTTGTATGATGGCATTGTGACGAAAAACTTGAGGACTTAAGTTTTATGGTGAATGGTTGTAGTGGCAATACTTGTCACAATTTTGGTTGACTATCAATACAATCTGATGACGTATAGTCCCCAAACCGGGTCATGAGCCCGGCTCACGGGTACTACCCGTATCCGGCCCGTCACAGATGGGTGGATAAATATCATTCAGGCTTATGGGCTTGAGTGAACAGTGCTCGCACATGTGTGCGGCCCACGGCCCAAGGCGGCCGACATAAGATCAAGACAGAATAATATTCTGTCTAGGTATACCTTAATCCCAATACGAAGAGATATTCATTACCAGAATTAGAAGATAACAATCATTCTAATTCTGGTGCTTATCTCTTCCTTGGGGCCGAAGGATCAGTGAAAGCCCACTGGGGTTTCACTGCCTATAAAAGGAACCCCCAAGGGTTCCACAAAGGTATTACGACTCACTCTAAACTCATATAACCCTAAACCGATTACTTACTCTCACGCCGGAGTCTAATCGTGGGAAACCTTCCCACGGTAAGCTTAACGCGTGTTGTTTAGTGTGCAGGATCCCAACCAGACGATTCACTTGGTGCAGGAGCCGGAGCCCAGCCAACCCGAATTAAGCCTAATTCGGGTCTAGCAAGGATCAACCAACCTTTGCATCAACAAGTTGGCGCCATCCGTGGGACCAGTAACACTAAGCTAGAACAAAACCTCATCTCGAATCTCCAATGACGAAGGGACATCCGCCAACTAACCCCAGGAATGTGAATCCTAACCGGAAGTCCCAAGGGGAAGGGATTCTCATCCCCAACCAATCACCTAACCGCCTCGCAGGCGGGCTGGGTAACCGAAGTGGTTTTCAACCGGCGGGGGTGACGAGCACGATCTCGGTGACACCCCCACCTACTTCCACCCTGGACAACCCTGATCCAGGGAGTGCGCCAGACCCTCCTAACAAGGAGCCGCGCAGACCTTCGACGGAGGAAGAAGTGGAATCCCTACCACTCAGTGAGGAGGATCTTACTCGAGTTCTCACTCAGAACTTCGAAAGGATCGTCCCAGGGATCGCATCAAGATTGAGTCTGGGGAGGAACCTCCAAGCCAGACTCAACTTTGGTGACAGTGGACCATCCACCCCTTCCCAAAACCGGAGAAAAAGGAGGACTCGGCCTCAGGAGCAGGGAACCTTTGAGGAAAACCCTCAACCCCGGAATGTGTTTGAGCGCATAGGAGATCGCCTTATGCAAGAATTAACGCAGTCTCAAGATGGAGAAAGGTCGGATGGCTCACCCGAGCGGCCAGATCGAGAGCTGACCAGAACCACACGCCGCCCAAGTGTGTGGGATAGAATGAACACTGGGAGAAAGGCTCCTAGTTCGTCTAAAAAAAGTGGTCCCTATTCAAAAGGCGGAGCACCACCGCCGTCCCCAGATCCGTCTGGGGAGGACTCAGATGACCATCCGCCTAAGCGCCGCCGGCCTAGGCGCACGCCTCCACCACCAAACAATGAGGAGTATTATGGTGGCCCTTACTATCGGGATACGGAAGCGGAGGATCTCTCGCGTCCATGGTGTGAACCATGGGATGATCCCAGGCTCACACGGCCATGGGCGGATCCCAGGGAAGATCCGTTCACCCTCCACATACGGAACTATTCTGAGGACACCAAACGTCGCATGCCGGCATGCATCAAGACTTACGATGGGTCCGGTGATCCTGTGGATCACCTCAAAATATTCGACACTCAGGCTAAAATTGAGCGATGGCCCATGCCCATATGGTGCAAAATGTTCAATTCGACCTTGATTGGAAACGCCCGTGACTGGTTCGAGGCGCTCCCCCCACGGAGCATTGATAGTTTCACGGAACTACGCACTGCGTTCGAGAACAATTATACTCAAAGGAAGAAGTATAATAGGGATCCGGTCTCATTGGCAACCGTTAAGCAACGGCCGGGGGAGTCCACAGAAGCCTTCACTGAGCGCTTCAATGATGAGTGCACACGCACAAGAACCATGCCAGAGCTCCTGAAAATCTCTGACTACATGCACGCCATAACAGACAGAGAACTGATCAGGCGTCTCAACGACAAGCGCCCAGAGAAATATGATGACCTCATGGAAAGGGTCAGAAATTTCATAGAGGGAGAAACAGCTGTTGCCGCGGCCTACCCATCCCGAGGAAATGGGTACCGGTCAAATGACCAGTCTCGGAGACAGTCGGGCGGTCAAGGCAACCAGAACAATAACAAGGGCTCAGACTATAAGAGCCAAAGCAAAGGCGGACGGTCGGACGACAAGTTCACCCCCCTAAAGATGTCCTATTAGGAGATCTTGTTGACTGAAGGGGCGAACTTTCCAAGGCCTCCCCCAATGACCACTCCCCCGGAACGTCGGCAAGGAAGTCGCTTCTGCGAGTTTCATAATGACAAAGGACACAGCACGGAGGAGTGTATCCAGCTCAAGAAGCATATTGAGTCGCTAATCAAATCAGGCAAACTCAAGCACCTAGTTAAGGATTGGAAAGATGGAAAAGACAACAACAAGAAGTATGACAAGAAGGATCCCCAAAAGGACAAGCCTTCTACCATATACATGATCCAATCCAGACACCGCCGCACGAGACAGAAAATTGGCCAAAAATTTTCACGCGGCAGGGAAATCTCATTCCCTCCCATTACGGCAAGCGATGTGATTGATGCGCCTCTCACTATTGAGATAAGCATTAGAACACACAATGTTCGTCGCATGTATGTGGATGGAGGGTCGTCAGCAGAGGTACTGTATGAACACTACTTTGTGCAGTTATGTCCAGAAATAAGAAGCCAATTAGTACCGGCCACGTCGCCGCTTACTGGATTTAGTGGAGACACTATCTGGCCAATAGGGCAATTGCGTTTGCTTGTCACCATTGGGAATGAGGAACATTCCACTACGACGTGGATGAACTTCATGGTGATACGTTCACACTCTCCGTATAATGGAATCATAGGCAGACCAGGCATTTTGGCTATCCGGGCAGTACCCTCTACGGCACATGGAATGATCAAACTCCCCGTTGAGGGGGGAATCGTTACCATTTACAACACAGTCGTACCAACATCTGAGTGTCACACCGTGACAACACCGGCTCCACCTGTCCCACCCAAGGATGGGGCACCACCACCCAATTGGAAGGTGGCCATTCACCCTGACTATCCGGAACAGGAGGTATCCATAGGAGGGGCGCTCTCGGATAGCGGCAAAAGGGCCATGTGCTCTCTTTTAAGTGCAAACCTGGACATATTCGCATGGGAACCAAAACATATGACGGGTGTGCCCCGTACGATAGCAGAGCATAAGCTCCAGATCCGCCAAGGGTACCAACCCATCAAGCAGAAGAAGCGCGGCCAGGCGCCCGAGCGCAGCCAAGTGATACTGGAGGAGGTACGGAAGCTAGTGGATGCAGGCATCATGCGCGAGGTATACTACCACGAGTGGTTATCTAATCCGGTCATGGTCAAGAAACATGACGGGAGTTGGCGCATGTGTGTGGATTTCACGGATTTGAACAAGGCCTGCCCACAGGACTGTTATCCGTTACCAGAAATCGACTGGAAGGTGGAGTCCTTGTGTGGATACCCTTTCAAATGCTTCTTGGATGCATATAAAGGGTATCACCAAATCCAGATGGCGGAGGAGGATGCAGAAAAGACGGCGTTCCACACAAGCCAGGGCGTATATTGCTATACGAAAATGCCGTTTGGATTGAAGAACGCCGGCGCTACGTATCAGCGGTTGGTGGATAAAGCTTTCGAATCGCAAATAGGACGCAACTTGGAAGTATATGTTGATGACTTGGTGATAAAAAGCCACACGGAGGAGGCACTTCTCCGGGATGTCCAGGAGACATTCGACACGCTGAGAAGGATTAACATGAAGTTAAATCCAAAGAAATGTACGTTTGGTGCAACAGAAGGAATGTTCCTGGGATAATTGACTGACCCAAACGGCATCAAACCATGTCCGGAGAAGACGGACGCAGTGATACGACTACCGTCCCCGCAGACACGGAAGGAGGTGCAATCCCTGAATGGGAAGTTAGCCGGGCTGAATAGATTCCTATCTAAATCCGCAGAGAAGTCATTACCCCTATTTAAGACACTCAAGAAGTGTATTAGAAAGGGAGACTTCCGTTGGACGAAGGAAGCTGAGGAAGCCTTTGGCCAGCTCAAGCAGCATCTCGCATCTTTCCCCATGTTGGTAGCTCCTCGGCCAAAGGAGGACCTCGTTATGTACCTCTCAGCTACTCATGGCGCAATAAGCGCGGTACTGATGACGGATAGAGACACAATACAAACCCCGGTCTACTTTATAAGTAGAACACTACAAGGGGCGGAGCTGAATTATTCCTCCATGGAAAAATTGGTGTTAGCACTAGTATTTGCTACAAAGCGGTTGCGCCGGTACTTTCAGGCGCACCCAATTGTGGTGATTACGGATCAGCCAATCAAGCAGGTTATCTCTAGACCAGACGTGGCAGGGAGGCTGGAAAAATGGAGCATCCTATTGGGGGGGCACAATATATCTTATAGACCAAGGACGGCGGTTAAAGGCCAGATCTTGGCAGACTTCCTGATCGAGAAGCCGGACGAGGAAGAACCAGTCATTAAGCAAGACGAGATCCCAACAGAACCTTGGGTGCTATTCACGGACGGATCCTCATGCACAGACGGGTCCGGGGCAGGTCTCATCCTCACGAATCCAGAAGGAATGGAATTCACATACGCCCTCCGTTTTGAGTTCACGGCCACCAATAACGAAGCGGAATATGAAGCATTAATTGCGGGTTTAAAAATCTCCGCTAGAATGGGAGTCCGCAACCTTGAGGCCTACGTGGACTCACGGCTTGTCGCGAACCATATTCTAGGGGGGTATGTGGCTAAGGAGGATAACATGGTCAGGTACTTGGAAAAAGTCAAGTCGCTAATCGCGACTTTTAGTAAGTTTTCCATCAAGCAGGTGCCAAGGGGCGAGAACAAAAAAGCGGATGCTCTTAGCAAGATCCCATCCACGAGCTTCGCCCACCTGTCCAAACAGGTTTTGGTGGAAATACTCAAGGAGAAATCTATCATGGAAGGGGAAGTAGCCGCTATAGTTGAGGAGGAGGGACCTACGTGGATGACCCCAATTATCAACTATTTGACTAATGAAACCCTTCCAGACGAGGAAAAAGCAGCAAGACGCATCAAAAGGAAGTCACAACATTTTGAACTCCGAGAAGGCATCCTTTACAAGCGCTCTTTCTTGCAGCCGTGGCTGCGGTGTGTTGGGCCACGCCAGGCGGCGTACGTCATTAGTGACATACATGAAGGGTTGTGCGGCATGCATGCAGGCCCACGATCCGTGGTGGCTAGAGCCTTACGGACAGGTTATTATTGGCCCACCATGCACAGGGACGCGCGCGACATGATTCGCAAGTGCAACGACTGCCAAGTGCATAGGCCAGTTCCGCGACACCCGCAGCAAGAGCTTACACCTATCACGTCCCCATGGCCATTTTACAAGTAGGGAATTGACATTGCAGGACCATTTCCTGTAGCTGCGGGGGGTGTTAAATTCTTGATTGTTGCAATGGACTACTTCACACGATGGATAGAAGCCAAGGCAGTCAAGTCTATCATAGGTAAGCAGGTCAAGAAGTTTGTGTGGGAACACATCGTGTGCCGTTTTGGTCTACCAGGAGAAATCATCTCAGACAATGGCAAGCAGTTCACGGACAACCCATTCAAAGATTGGTGTGCATCATTGAACATCAAACGGCGCTTCGCGTCCGTTAAGCATCCACAAACGAACGGCCTTGTCGAGCGAGCAAATAGGAGCTTGGGGAATGGAATCAAGGCGCGGCTGGATGAACGGCAGGGCAAATGGGTCGATGAGTTGCCACACGTGCTATGGGCACATAGAACCATGATCAAAACAGCCAACGGAGATACTCCATTTGCATTGGCTTATGGCACTGAAGCCGTTATACCAACAGAAATAGGGATGCCTACCATCCGCACGGCGGAGGTTAACTTGTCACAAATGATGAACAACTGCGAATCAACCTGGATCTGTTGGAAGAGAAAAGGGAAATAGCAGCCATCAATGAGGCTAAATCCAAGGCTAAGATGAAGGCTTATTATGACACCAAGGTCAAGGGTGTTTCTTTTCGACCAGGAGACTACGTCTATCGCGCTAATGAAGCGAGTCGAGTGGAGAATACAGGAAAACTGGGCCCTAAATGGGAAGGACCGTATGAAGTCACTGAAACCTTGGGACGAGGCGCGTACAAGTTACGCGATATGGATGGTCGCGACCTAGAGCGCACATGGAACATCTCCAATCTCAAAAGGTGCTATCTTTGAAAGCTACGGCTTCCGCATGGGTACTTCTCTATAGGCGGTCTTAATAAAGAACCATGCGGGTTATTTGTTTTGTTTGTTTCTCTTATGTTTGTTTAAATTTCCCTTCTTGTTTTCTAGGACTTGTCGTCATTATTCAAACAAAAGTGTAAACGTTCTAATAAAATGCCGTGGTGCCTAGCTAGCTCCACGGCCTGTTTCGTACAAATCATTTTCCTTTCTTTGTTAGATTCTTTGTTTGCCGTATGAATTTTACTTGTATTATAATATGCCATGTTTCATTCGTATGCATTCTCTCAAATTACCGTACATGTACTATACGCCCCCAGGTGGGGTAAGAGGATTAAGTGAACCTACTAATTCAACTTGCCGCGTAAGAGGGATGCAACCCCAGCCGCACAGATCATGTATCCTTACTAGACACCTTACTCACAAGACGTTAGGGTAAGCTTCATATGCTATAACCATACGGTGCTCCGAATAGTAAAGACGCACGTCGCATGTCTAGTAAAATTAGACTTGTATGTAAGACGTGATACGTCACGCGGCATTGGAATACAATGAGATACACAAGTTTCAAAATTAACAATCAACAAAATGGCCGTGGTTGTCACGGACTTCTAAAATAAAAGGACAAGTTATTACATATATGTCTTAGCCGTGTACATACACGGACGAATATAATCACAAATGTTTACAAACATATAAGTTACAAGGGGGGGAGGAATTCTTCTAGACCCTTCTTCCCTTCCTCAATTAAAGCACGAAGGGCCTCCTAGCGAGCATCTTTCCCGTCCTGAACTTTGACTGCAAGAGCGTCTAAAGCTTCACCAAGCGGCTTCTCACCTAACATGGCTTTGGATACGAAATCATAGGTAGCCAGCGTCAAGGGGATTGGGTCAGCACTCAGCCGGGACATTATTGTTTCATTGGGAGCATCTTTCAGGGTTTCAAGCTCGTCCAGAAGGGGGGTGTTGAAGGTCTGCCAAGGCATCCATGGACGCAGTCATCTTGCCCGCTGCAGAGGGATTGTGATACGGATGCTGGGTGATATCCTCACCTTTTGTGATCATCTCCGCAGCTTGGACCATGCCTTCATGCCTACCACGGTCGATCCCGTCCGATACAACTCCAGCAAAGGCCTGCAATAGATGTGGAGCGTTAAGGGCCCCGCTTACGGCAAGCCGCAGTCCTTGCCCGATAATCCACCTACGACCGGCTGTCGCGGTCAGTAGGGGAGGGCATACTCTCTCCGCACAGCTGACGACCGCCTTTCTCAACTCTTCATCAGCAGCGACAATTTGATTTTCAAGGTTGTTTTGAGCCTGCTTCAATTCCTCCTTCAGTGCGTCGCGCTCCTGAGCAATGCTGAATGATTGCACGGTCACCGCCTTAGTAGCAGCCTCGGCTGCAGACACCTGCGTATGAAATTTGGAGTTAGTACACGAATATATATCTTTGGGCTACATACACACAAGGAGTAGGAATACATGAACAACATGTTTGAAAGATTACCTTCTCGTTTGATGCGGCTACGAGGGCCTCCAACTCAGCGGTACGCTTCTCTCTTGTCTCGGCATGAAGCGCTTGCTCCTTCACCATCGCCTCAGCAGTCAATAACGCCGCTTGCAAGGATGTGATGGTCTTCTCGCTCTTTACGACCAATGCCTCCCGACGGGCGATCCTTTTGTCGGCACGGCTCACATTGGTGAGGGCCTTGATCAGCCGGCGTCTCAGTGCGGCGCCCACCGTCACCTGATGTGCGGATGACACATCAAACTGTTCAATCAGGGCCTCATGGTCCAGTTCATCTAAATACTGGGCGAGGGCAGGCGCGGTGATGTGTTCGATGAATTCCGAACACTCTGATTCGGCCTCCAGCCGTGTCAAGCTTGATAGGTTCCATGCTAGACGCAAGCTCTCTTCTGGCCCCTCGGGGCACGGTTCCTTGGCACGGGTGGTGATGGGTGAAGGGGGATTGTTAGTAGCCGCAGGGGATGGATTTCTCCCCACCTCTTCTCCTTGAGCTGCGACCGCCAGGTTCACCCTGTCATTAAAAAAAAAAGAGGGGGAAAATTTTTTTAGTCTACATATATCATACGGAGATACAAGTCATAATCGTGAGGGGTACTTACGAGGTGCCAATAGCAGGGTCTGGGCCGGTAGGAGCTACGACGCTCACAGGGGCGACTCGCAGAACTGACCCTTCCGTGATCGGGGTAGGGTTGGCTTGACCAGTCATGGTGCTGCCATCTCCTTGATACTGAGGATGGTCTTTCCGCAACTTCTTGGGAGGAGCATTCGCAACTCCGGCGTCTTCCCCAGTCTTTTTCGCCACACGCCTGGTTGTTTTTCTCTTTTTTGTAAGTGTGGTGGATCCGGAAGCTTGCGTGGTGTCTTCATTCAGATCGCGCTCCTCCTCCTGGTTGATGGTGTTTCCCTCCAGCAAGGGGTCGTCGCCATCTTCGTTATGAAAGTCCAATGGGGACTTCTCAATAACAGGCTCTTCTTCGTCCGACCTGGGTTCGGTTGTCTCCTCCAGCGGAATCGTACGGTCGGCTAAAGCTTCTAGCAAGGGGAGCTCATTCGGCTTCAACGGCCGGAATCCTTCCCTCACCTTCATGGGGTCGCCTTGACGAATTAATCCGTGGAGGTTCATCTCTGCAAATGATTGTAGAAGTATATGGGTTAGTAACATTTTCAACATATGTGATAGATCAAATTTACAAGATATATATGACCTACCCTCGCCCTGTTCCGTTAAGAAGCACGGATATAAGTCATCCCTCCCAAAGTAACGGCGGCTTATCCCTACCAAGCACAGAAAGTTCTCCGGCAACCCTCTATGAAATTCTGTGCGATGGGTATCTAGTATTTTCAGGTCCCGGCTACTATAATCTTTGGGTTTGGGCGGATAGTCCTTTGGGGCCTTGGTTTTAAGTACGAAGGGGGTGGGGAATACTTTCTCATCTACAAAGAAGTAATGGTCGTACTAATTCTTCAGGGAGTCAAGGGGTTTCCTATATGTCATCGGGGCATTGCCGGGTCGTTTCTTGAACGACAACCACCCGTTCACTAACTGGGGAAAGTAGAAAGCCCTAAAAAGGTTCACGGTGGGGGTTACCCTACAGGTATGGCATGTAATCTCAAACTGGTTGATTTTACACGCCCCTATACAGTGGAGCTGGGTGATATGAAAGTCATAGTACAAAAGAAGGTCTACTAAGAACTTAGACAACAGAATACGGTAGTTGGCTGAGTCAAACAGGCGTGTGTATATGCCTATTTTCCCCGCCGGTGCGTCCGTAATAGCATCACCATCACCCGGAAAGGTGGGATGTACGCTTTCGGGCACATAATACTTCGACAGGAAGTCGAGGTATTTCTCCCTCGACATCACATTCAGGACGTCCGTGATGAGGGGGTTATCATTGACCATAATTTATGAAAAGGTTTTTAAGGGCGTGGTAATCTAACCTGCGGTGATGGGTATCCGTGGAAAAGAAGGCAAAAGTTGTGAAGGAAAAAGCTTGAAGTTAACAATGGCGGAAGAATGAGTGAGTTGTGTGTGTAACATACACGCATACTCACTCTTATATAGGGTGGCCTTGGTTTCCGAGGTGCCATGGATCTTTGACACGTGTCAGTCACATTTCCTATCCAATGGATAGGATTTCTGACATTTCTGTAACTTTAGTAGGGGACCCACGGGTCACTTCTTAAACAGTTTCACGTGGCTCGAGGGTGATCAGTAATCATGCACTTTTTGCAGACATGCGACTGGATTGTTGAATATCATTAATGCGACTGGATTCTTGTCGGGTTATGCGGCTCTTACGTAAGACCGTATTAAATGTTTCATTTAATTTGTCTCGGCCATTGCGTGCGGTTGAGGTAGTATTCATTAAAGAATATTCATACGACCGGTTGCCACGTGCGGCCGGAACAACTTTTCCAGTATCATTTCCTAGGCCTTTCTTGGTATGACCGGAGAGCAGCTTGATAGTCTAGAGGTTACGCCTACGGCTGTAACAACTAGACTGGGGGGACATGATGACGTATAGTCCCCAAACCGGGTCATGAGCCCGGCTCACGGGTACTACCCGTATCCGGCCCGTCACAGATGGGTGGATAAATATCATTCAGGCTTATGGGCTTGAGTGAACAGTGCTCGCACATGTGTGCGGCCCATGGCCCAAGGCGGCCGACATAAGATCAAGACAGAATAATATTCTGTCTAGGTATACCTTAATCCCAATACGAAGAGATATTCATTACCAGAATTAGAAGATAACAATCATTCTAATTCTGGTGCTTATCTCTTCCTTGGGGCCGAAGGATCAGTGAAAGCCCACTGGGGTTTCACTGCCTATAAAAGGAACCCCCAAGGGTTCCACAAAGGTATTACGACTCACTCTAAACTCATATAACCCTAAACCGATTACTTACTCTCACGCCGGAGTCTAATCGTGGGAAACCTTCCCACGGTAAGCTTAACGCGTGTTGTTTAGTGTGCAGGATCCCAACCAGACGATTCACTTGGTGCAGGAGCCGGAGCCCAGCCAACCCGAATTAAGCCTAATTCGGGTCTAGCAAGGATCAACCAACCTTTGCATCAACACAATCCATGTTTACCTTTCATGATCTATGATATGTCTTTAATTTGATCTTTTGTGATGTGAATTGATGAATATTAGTAACTTTGTAACGATGTGTCGTTGTATTTATATTATGTCTTGAAAGAGAAATCCATTTTAATCTTGATGTGTATACTTACATTGTTTTTCTATTTTCCCTGTCTTTGCAGAGAGGTGTATTTGATAACGCACCATGCCTCCAAAGCTAACAGCTGACCGTGTGAACACGATGATTCAGGAAGCCATTGCGAATGCGCTAGAAGCAGACCGAGCAGAAAGAAACCCAGACCAAGGCAGAAATGTGGGGAGACAGCAAGCCCCAAGAGAGTGTACTTACTCTAGTTTTATGAAATACGGTCCCACGCAATTTCGTGGAACTGGTGGAGCTCTAGAACTCAGGAGATGGTTAGAAAAGGTCGAGAGTACTTATGAGATTAGTGGTTGCTCAGAAGCGAACAAGGTCAAGTTTGCGGCTGCTACATTTCTTGACGACGCATTGAGTTGGTGGAACACCCAAGTAGCCACTGTTGGGTTAGCAGTAGCGAATGCAAGAACATGGACTGCTACTAAAGCTCTTTTGACCAAGAAGTTTTGTCCCGAAGAGGAGCTGGGTCAATTGGAAGATGAGTTGAGGCACCTGACTTTGAGAAACAATGATATCACTGCTTACACCAAGAGGTTTAATGAATTAAGCCTTTTGTGTCCCGATACCTTTGCCGATGATAACAAGAAGATGAAACAGTACATCAAAGGTCTGTCCAGTAATATCAAGGGCGAAACGACTTCATCTAAGCCTGGGTCGTCTGATGAAGCGGTCCAAATGGCTCACGTGTTGATGGATTTCAAACTCCAAGACAAGAAGAACTTCATTGCTGAAGGAAATAAGAGGAAGTGGGAGGCGGCTCAAAGCAATCAATCCCAGGGTCAAAGCCGAGCTGGAAACCGTAACAACAATGGTCAGAACCGCAATCAGCAGTTCAACCAGCGCAAGAATGAAGGGATGAGAGCTGTCACAAACCCCAGAGGAGCGAAGGTGAATCCCCACTGTGGTCGATGCAACTTGTACCATGTAGGGAGTTGCCCACCTGCGTGCGGCAAATGTGGAAAAGTTGGCCATAGGATGTCTGATTGCCGAACAAAGGGGGTAGCCACTGGGGCGAATGCTACGAGAGTGATGGGTTGTTATGGATGTGGAGAAAGAGGACACAAACAAGGAAATTGCCCGAAGGTTGGGAACAAGCAAGGAGGTAACAATGTTGCTGCCGTGTATCAAGTAGGGACGGTTGATAAACCACAAGGTCCTAACGTGGTTACCGGTACGTTTTTGCCAGACGCTTGTTATGCTAGTATTTTGTTTGATTCTGGTTCCGACAAGAGTTTCGTAGATGTTAAATTTAGTCGTCATATCGATAGAAAACCGGTATTGTTAACGACTAGTTATAACGTGGAGTTAGCCGATGGGAAAATCGTTAGTACAAATTCTATACTGAAAGGGTGTACCTTGAAGTTAGGAAATTACACTTTTGAAATCGACTTAATGCCCATAGAGCTAGGATCGTTTGATGTGATCGTGGGAATGGATTGGCTGATGGCGCACAGTGCCGTGATCGTCTGTGGAGAGAGAGTAGTTCAGATCCCGTTGAGGAATAAAGTCTTGACTGTGAAGGGAGATGAATGCACTTCTCGTTTGAAAGTGATTTCTTGTTTGAAAATGATGAAGTATGTAGAAGATGGATGCGATGTGTTTTTGGCACAAGTTTCTAGTGATGGTGATTTAGAGGCGAGGATTGAAGAGGTACCTGTAATCTGCGAATATCTGAAAGTTTTTCCAGACGAGTTGTCGGGTTTACCACCCACCCGTGAGGTCGAGTTTCGAATCGATTTGGTGCCGGGAGCTGCACCGGTTGCGTGTGCACCCTATCGATTAGCACCATCAGAGTTAAAGGAGTTATCAGATCAACTGAAGGAGTTAATGGATAAGGGATTTATTAGACCAAGCTCGTCACCATGGGGAGCGCCAGTGTTGTTTGTAAAGAAGAAAGATGGGTCATTTCGGATGTGTATTGACTATAGAGAACTCCACAAGCTGACGGTTAAGAATCGGTATCCATTGTCGAGGATTGACGATTTGTTTGATCAATTGCAAGGTTCATGTGTATACTCAAAGATCGACTTGAGGTCAGGGTATCATCAACTGCGTGTGAGAGAGGAGGATATTCCTATAACTGCCTTTCGTACGCGGTATGGACACTTTGAATTTCGAGTGATGTCGTTTGGGTTGACAAACGCACCTGCTGTATTCATGGACCTTATGAATCGAGTATGCAAGCCGTATCTAGATAAGTTTGCCATTTTTTTATTGATGATATTATTATTTACTCTAAGAGTAAGGAAGAGCACGAGAAGCACCTGAGAAAAATATTGGATCTACTGAAGAGAGAGAAGTTGTATGCGAAGTTCTCGAAGTGTGAGTTTTGGTTAGAGTCTGTGCAATTCCTTTGTCATGTAATTGATAGTAAAGGAGTTCGCGTGGATCCTGCCAAGGTCGAAGCGATCAGGGAATGGTCGGCACCGACAACGCCGACTGAAGTTCGACAATTCCTTGGTTTAGCTGGGTATTATCGGAGATTCATTGAAGGATTTTCGTTGATTGCGAAGCCATTGACAAAGCTTACCGAGAAGAATAGAGTGTATGAATGGGGAGATGAGGAAGAATTCGCTTTCAAAACACTCAAGGACAAGTTATGTTCAGCGCTGATATTGTCATTACATGAAGGAACCGAAGACTTTGTAGTGTATTGTGACGGATCTCGTAAGGGTTATGGAGCTGTGTTGATGCAGCGGGAGAAAGTGATTGCTTACGCGTCGAGACAACTGAGGAAGAATGAAGAGAACTACACGACGCATGATTTGGAATTAGGAGCTGTGGTTTTTGCGTTGAAATTGTGGAGACATTATTTGTATGGGACGAAGTGTGTTGTATTCACTGACCACAAGAGTTTGCAGCACATTTTAGATCAAAAGGAGTTGAACATGCGACAGAGACGATGGGTAGAATTACTGAGTGACTATGACTGTGAAATTCGCTACCATCCTGGTAAGGCGAATGTAGTAGCAGATGCACTTAGTAGGAAGGATCGAGAGAAACCTTTGAGAGTCAGAGCTTTAGTGATGACTGAGAGTGTCGATTTAACCGAAACTATACTGAAGGCTCAAGAGAGGGGATTAATGAAAGATAATGTTGATGCTGAGAACTTGGGAAGAATGTTGAAACCTATTTTTGTGGTTAGGTCAGACGGGCTGAGATATTTCGAGAATCGGATTTGGTTACCGTTGTGTCCATCCGAGGAAGGAAAGCCTGGAGTACGAGATTTGGTTATGAACGAGTCTCATAAGTCGAAGTACTCGATACATCCTGGATCGGATAAAATGTATCATGACCTGAAGAAAGTTTATTGGTGGCCGAATATGAAGGCGGATATTGCTCGTTACGCTAGTAAGTGTTTGACTTGTGCGAAGGTTAAAGCCGAACATAAGAAGTCATCTGGGTTGTTGGTACAACCAGAGATCCCAGAATGGAAATGGGAGAGAATCGCTATGGATTTCGTGACGGGTTTACCCAGAACTCCTAGTGGATGTGATATGATTTGGGTAATAGTGGATAGATTGACGAAATCTGCTCATTTCTTACCTATGAAGAAGACGGACAGTATGGAGAAGCTGGCCAGTGTGTACGTGAAGGAGATCGTTTGCAGACATGGAGTACCTTTATCGATCATTTCGGATCGCGATAGTAGATTTACTTCGGAATTTTGGAAATCGCTTCAACGTGCGATGGGCACTGAATTGAGTTTAAGAACGGCTTATCATCCGGAGACTGATGGCCAGAGTGAACGGACTATTCAGACGATGGAGGACATGCTCCGAGCATGCGTGATTGATTTTGGAGGAAGTTGGGAACGCCACTTGCCTTTAGTGGAGTTTTCGTATAATAATAGTTATCATGCGAGCATCAAGGCTGCACCATTCGAAGCGTTGTATGGAAGGAAGTGTAGATCACCTGTGTGTTGGAGTGAAGTAGGAGAAAGTCAATTGACTGGACCCGAAATGGTTTTGGAGACGACAGAGAAGATTGTGCAAATCAAGAACCGATTACTTGTTGCGAGAAGCCGACAGAAGAGTTATTCCGATAACAGAAGAAAACCGTTGGAATTTGAAGTCGGAGATATGGTTATGCTTAAGGTTTCGCCGTGGAAGGGTGTAATTCGTTTTGGGAAGAAAGGAAAGTTGAGTCCGAGGTATATTGGACCATTTAAGATCGTTAAACGAATTGGACCAGTAACGTATAAGTTAGAGTTGCCGAGCGAGCTTAGTGCTATTCACGACACGTTTCACGTATCAAACTTGAAGAAGAGTTTGGCGGATAAGGAATTGGTGATTCCTTTGGATGAGATTCAACTGGACGACAAAATGCATTTCGTGGAAGAACCCGTGGAAATTATGGACCGAGAGGTCAAGAGACTAAAGCATAGTAGAATTCCCATTGTGAAGGTTCGATGGAATTCTAGGCGTGGACCGGAATACACTTGGGAACGTGAGGACTTTTTCAAGGAAAGGTATCCTCATCTGTTCCAGCGGCACGAAATGTGAGTATAAGAAGAGGCGAGCGCCGGGACGTCGCTCTCTTTAAGGAGGGGTGGATGTGATACCCTAGAACCGACGTCACTTATATTACCCTAAATTACGCTTATTTTTGAAATTTTTAATAAATTTTATTTGCTATATATTTTATTATTTTGGTTAAAACCGATGTTCGAGGTTATAATTTTGACGATTGACGATTTAAGAAGGACGATGACTAATACGATCCCGATGGATGCCCAAATTTCTATAATTATTGTCGTTTTATCGATATTGTAATTTTTCGAGAATTTTACTTTTGGTTCGTGTTAAGTCGAGTCGGGTGAGTTTTATTGCTTTCCGGGTACATTTAAAGTGTCCTAAAAGTATTTTGGAGTGTTCGGGATGATCCCCGACTCCCGTACAATTTTCAAAAAAATGACTAGTGAGTCAATCCCGTAAACTTACAGGGTCGTTTTTGCTTAAGGACAAAAGAAAGCCTAAATTGCACCAAGGTCCCTCCCAAATGCACAAAATGGAAATGATGCACACACACTAAACATTTAAAAAAAAACCCATCTCTTCCTTCTTCTCTCTTTAGGCCGACGGCCAAACACACCAAACCACCACCACCTTCAATTTTTCTTGGTTTTTGATTAATTCCAATTAAAGAGCACTTCCTAAAAACCTTTTGTAAGTGTTAATCCATGGTTTAATCTAACATGCATTAACATGAGTTTTTCCAAAAATTAAAGATTTTTCAAAAGTTTATTTTGATGTTAATTAGGCGTTTGCATATTTAATTCATGGATGAATGATGTTTAATCACTAAACAAATCAACCAAAATCAATTTGGTTGATGGGTTTTGATCACCCAAACCCCACGGCACAAGAGGGGTGTTTGGGGGATCATGGTGGTTGTTCTTTTGATGATGGATATTGTATGTATACTTGTTTTTACATGTTTTTAGATGGGTAAAACCATTTGCATGTTTATTTTCGTGATTGGGTATTATGATGATATTGATTAATAGGGTTTTAGGACTGATTATGGTGTTTGAGTATGATTAGGAGTACTTACGATGATGTCTAATGTCGATAAATGGGTTTGAAAACGAGCGTTGGTATGATTTTGGTATAGGTGATTTTAGGCAGAAAGTTTGAGGTGTTTTCGTAAAAATTATTTTGTAAACAGGTCTTGTGGTTAGGATAGAGTTGTAGAGCATCTTCTTAGCTTCGATTTGGTATAAGATAGAGCTTACGACTCCTAACGAGTCAAAAGTTACGACGTTTTGAAATTCGTGTACCGGGAGATGAAAACCGTCATAATCCGAAATTATGCTTGGTTTTAGGTCAAATCCCGGGGACTATAAGTATAGTTTGGTAAATGTTAAAAGGTTGATTTTTGGTCTCAAACCTGCATATTTGAGTCTATTATAAGACTTAGGTGTCAAATGGGTCAATGGAGTATTTTAAACGGGTCAAATGAGTCCGACTTGGTCAAAGTACAATTTCAGTCCGAAAAACGTAGTTTTGGAAGAGTGTTGAGTAACGGGTCGTAAAAGCGAAAACTTTTAATGGGATAAATTATGTATTTTATACAAGACTTAAGGTATTTTTGAGAATTTTGTTAATTTTTATAAAAAGGGTTAAGTCTAGTAAAACACTCCGTACTTTTGGTAAGTATCGGCGAAAAATGCGTAAAAATGAATAACGTTAATAATATGGACAAATGGTATAAAACGAGTAACCCTTGATTGTTTTGTTTTGGCGTGAGTTGTAATTATCGCAAGTAACTAATATATATGTATTATATACAGTACCTTAAGGTTTATAAATGAGATTACTCATTACGCGTTATTGGTTTGATAGGTGTTGATTTACCCAGGCATCCTCATCGTCGTCAGTGACCGTCACTCGAACTATCGACTACTTGTTATATAAGGTGTGAATTTATAGCCTCGCTTATTATTATTTCAAATTGTTTTACCCGCGAGGGAAATGCATGCTAGTTCTCAAAATAAACATATGTCATGAATGATTGTTGGACCCGAATGTTGCCTTGAAATTGTGTTGAGTACCTAGTTGCAAAAGGCCCTAATTTCATGAACTATTAACTATTGTTTAGTCCTAGCGTGGATTAGAAATAGCCGCTTATACGAAGTGATAGTACTATGGGGTTCACTACCCTATCCGAGACGAGGGCTAGTACGTTGATACCCCCTGCGGACGGATAATTTGTGATAAGAGATAAGGTATAATTGCAACGGATGCCTTAGTAGGGGCACTGGTTTCATCTGAATCACGCCGGTAATTATTACGCGGGTGATTGAGTTAACGGTTTAGTGTCATGAGCTTAAACACAATTGTCAGTACCTTGAATATAGATTGTTTGATCGACAAGTCTATGAATGATCGTGAATGGTTTTATTATACATATGTTCAAAAATGAATTGTAAAACCTATGAATTCCACTCAACGTTTTCGTTGACCAAATTTAGCATGTGTTTCAGGTAACCGCTGAAGTGTAGCATGGAGCATGCATTGGATGGAAGTTGTGTGTATGGCTTGGAGTCTACTTGTTTTTCCTCCCGTTATTACATGAAATTTTTTTTTAAACTTTATGTCATGTTGTTGTGAAAAATGTATCTTTTGGGGTTGAGATTCATGGGGACCGAAACGCAAACTCTGTTGTACCAATTGGGGTTGGAAAACCGTAGACAAGTACATTTTTAAAAATTTTTAATTTAAGTTTAAATTTGACGTCTCTTTGGATTCGTTCGATATATCTTGTGTGCGATGATAACTGCCTAGCACCCAAATGTTGTAGTTCCGCTGCGCATAGCATTTGGTGGGGTGTTAGAAATGAAGACCCCAATGGCCTCGGATACCTAACTCACCATAGATGATGATTGTGAGTCGGTAGACAACACATAATATAGAGGTATGATTGGTAGTTTTTTTTACCTAACGGCAAGTCGACCGGATATCATGTTTAGTGTTTGCCTTTGTGCTCGCTTCTAAGAGGCTCCCAAAACCTCTCACCTTGAAGCGGTTAAGCGTATTTTCCGATACATTAAGGGCACTATACATTTAGGATTATGGTATCCTAAAGGGACCGGCGTAGTAACCATTGTCTACGGGGACTCCAATCATGCGGGAGACTATGTGGACCGGAAAAGCATTAGTGGTGTTTGTACCTTCATGGGTTGTTGTTTAACTTCTTGGTTCTCCAAGAAACAAACTGCTCTTGCGATATCCACCACGGAAGCCGAGTATGTGAGTGCCGGAAAAACCTGCCAACAAGCTCTATGAATGAAGCAATCGCTTGTTGATTACCGGATTTCTCTTGATGATGTTCCCTTCATGTGCGACAATAAATGTGCTATAGACCTTAGCAAGAATCCCGTGCAACATTCGCGAACCAAGCACATAGAAATTTGCCACCATTTCATTAGGGATAATTTTCAAAAGGGGAACATTTCAATTAAGAAGGTACCCTCCGAGGATAACTTAGCCGACATCTTCACTAAGCCACTTAAGAGGGAACCTTTTAGTTACTTGCGTCTAGGTCTAGGATTAATGGAACATATTCCTTAATTGTTTTCCTTTTTATTGAGTCTCTTATTTTCGTTTGAGTCTTTTATCACTTTGAGTCATTGAGTCTCCTAAACTCTTCTTGAAAATCTTCTCTTCTCCTTTTCAAAATCCTTAAAATCTCTTTCGAAAACGGTCAAGAAATGTTTTGACATTGTTAATTCAATCTAAAAATGTTTCTCTTTGATTCTTGCTATTAATCTCGAGCTTACATAATTAATATGTATGATTCACTCAAACATAGCAAGAACAAGATAGAACCATGAAGGATCATTGTGTCATGACTTAAGGTCTTGTTTTACACACCTCCAACATCGATTTTATTTTTGAATCCATGTATTTTGGTCAAATCCCTATTTGGTGAGTTAGTATGTGTTCCCTTTGTCTATCTTTGCTTTTAAGCATATCCCTATGAAAAGTTAGACTAGAAAAATAAGATTTGCTGAAAAATCTTCCTTCACCACCAAAACACAGCCTCTGTAGGAGGTTCCATATATGAACTGTGGTCCCTTATCGATAAGGAACCGCCGGAAGTAATAAGGAACCGCGTACAGTGCTTCCTTTTTCGGGTATTACTGAAATTCCAAATTTGTTCCAACACTTTTGGGAATCTTTGTTTCAACCCTTTGACCACCCTAAAAATACCTTGAGCCTTCCCTATTTAACCATAAGCATTTTTTCCATACTTCACATCCCAAAATGTCTTACTCTCCTAATGAAAGACTTGATTCTCCTCCATTTTCCCCAATTGCTTTCAATCCCAACTCACCCAAGAACACTTTCAATCCAAATTCACCCAAGAACACTCTTAATCACATTTCTCCTACCAAGAATGTTGATTGTGGAACATCTTTTCTTCCACCACCACCCTTTAGTGTTCTTCCTCCTTCTCATGATAATGTCATGCACCATGGGACATACTGTCATTATTGTCAATATCAACATCTTACAATGGCACACATCTATGAGGAGTTGAGCTACATCAAGAGTCTCCTAATTAAGCCTCCCCTTCACTTTGATTATGAGATCTCCACCAAGCCACCACCACCTCCTTCTGCTACTACCTTGTCTTTCATATAAGCATTGGTTGCTTATCCACAAGACACCTTATTCAAGTAGATATTAGAAGTCTAGATTAACTAGGATTAGATTTATGCTTTTGGCTTGTTTCCTCTTTCATGCATCTTTGTATGCTTCTTTTTATATGACTTCACTTGCATCTTAGTCTTTGTGTTTTCTTCTCTTTTTATTTTTTTGTGACCTATAGCTATCTCTTGTTGGTTTTCTCTTTTGTTCAACTAACCCTTCTATGTAGCTTGTCACCATATCTCGATTCCTCGGTGCCCCAAGCAAAGGGGAGTAAGCACCAAGGGGGAGTCTTTGCAAAGTCCGTCTCTTCAACACCGACTTGGGCAACCTTTTTGCTTCGACAAAGGGGGAGAAATGAATAAACTCATCTTCGAAAATCTTGTTTTTGATTGAGTTTATGTATTGTCGGAATCAAAAAGGGGGAGATTGTTAATGCAATAATGCCTAAAAACGTTACTTGCATTTTCGGTCTCGCTTAGTTTTGATTACGACAATATGTAAAAACAAGCATTTACGAAAACAATGAAAAACGAATTCTTGAGTTCAAGTATTTTTCATTTTACCCATTTTCACTTAAGGTATGAATAAACAAGTACTAACCTTAATCAAGTGATCAAGTGATTTAATCTTCTCTTAAAACTCACCTTTTATTAAGTGTGACAAGTTTTTAATTATACTTTCTTTTTAAGAAAATGTTTTATTAAATTAAATATTTGAAAATTTGAAAATGGCATATTCTTTTTTGATTTGGAATATTCTTTCAGGATATTTTATAATCAGATAAGACCTCCACCACTAAAGGACAAAAAGGGAGCGGATTCTACTCCGGCGGTTCCCTAGTGCCTAGGTGGTTCCTTATCGATAAGGTATCGCCGACTGAGATAAGGAACCGCGGGCTGATATAGCCGTTGGCCCTTTGTCCTATAAATAGTGGACCTTTCTCAGACTTTCTCTTCACCTCTTTTGCGCATAAATTTCCAGATTCAAACATACTTCTTAAATAACTCAAATCCTTGATCATTTGATTCATTACTACTTGTTTAGAAGTGAAACTATCTCATCCATCCCTTCCTCTTCAAGTGGAAAGAGAAGAACACTATCCTTGTGAAGTGTTGAGTCCACCACCAAAGATCCTTTGAAGATCAAATCTTATACATTTGTTGTTGTGTCATAGTTGTGAAGATCCAAGTAGTTGTGTCTATTTGGAAGTTGTGTATGTACTAAGTATAGTTGTGTAGATTGGTCCTAGCTACGATTACGGCTCGAATTTTAGCTTAGAGTCGAATATTGGTTAAGCGACGTGTACGGTTTTCTCCAACGTAAGGAGCTTGTTGTGTAGTGAACTCTCGAGTAAGGAGTACTCGAGGAGTGGAGTAGGAACGACGAGTGAGCTTCGTTACCGAACCACTATAAATCCTTGGTGTTTGGTTTGATCTTTCTTTACACTTAACTCTTTACATTCTTTATTCTTTGTGCATATATATTAGTTAGTATTAGTTTAGTTACACTATAATTGTTCATATTGTGCATAAGAAGATTTCACATATTTCCTTAAGTCTATGTTTTTGAGAAAAAAGATTTTTTGAAAACCATCATTTAACAAGTAAATATAAGAAACTATTCAACCCCCCTTCTAGTTTCTACAGTATTCTTGCAATTTATACCCTAGTAGGGGCATTGGTAATTTCTTATAGTCATGCTGGCATTTGGCGTAGGTGACTAAGTTAAGGGGTCGGTGTCATGAGCTTAATACAATTCATTAGCTATTGCTATATGATGAAATGCCTGATTAATAGATTGTATGGCCGCAATGCTATTAAACAATTATGAATGATTTTTACGATGTGTTCAACTTATGTTTTGTAAAACCTATATACTTGCTCAACCTTTGTGTTGATGATTTTAAGCATGTATTTCAGGTACTTGAAGTTGTTGAGTTGCGGAGCTTGCTGGAGAAGGATTGAGGGATTGGTTTTGTTGTAATTTGGTCTAAAACAGATTTCTTTCCCATTTGTCATAAATTTATATTATATGGTCAAGTATTTTGATAAAAGGTTGTCGTTTTGCTAAGATCCTATGGGAACCTGAACGCTACTCTGATACAAAATTTAACTGGTTTTACTTGGGACTAAAGGTTTTGGACACTGATTTAAATTATTTCCTTATTTATTCCTAAATGTACTGTTTTTAGGTTGTATACAGAGTGTTGTAAAATGAAATTTGTGAATAACACCCAATTGTGTATTTCCGCTGCGCAATGTAAATTGGGGGTGTTATAGATTGATAACCAAAGCTTTTTAGTTATAGCGAATTAGGTCGATTTTTGAAAATGTCCTAAACTATAACTTTGGTGTCAAAAGTGTTTTATAAAAGCAACGCAACTTCTCTACAAGGCTCCGGTAAGATTATTTATTTTTGTTATGCTTTGTTATTATAGATGTATCCCTTAAAACTATTCTGAATTCCTGAGTATTTATTAAGTAAATACTACGATAAGGTATTGGTATTAATGAAAGGACGCGGAGTGCTTTCATCATAATTTCATTGTTATAAGTATTGTCTAATTATCATTTTCATTGCATGGCATTGCATCGCATATACATATATTTGGCATACGTAAATTATTTGCATTTGCATAATTATGCATTGCATATTTATATTTTTGAATAATAACCTTATGTACCTTTGAATTTTCTGTGATTTCAAAAAATGTCCGACATACCACTTTACACCAATAAGGGGGATTTGATGTAGGTCAACGGAGTTTGCAGTATCAGCGAGTAGGTGATCATAAGAATTCAGGTGGATGGTTAGATTATGAGGATGATACGGATGATAAGAAAAATGTTGTAGAATCTGATAGTGATAATTATAGGACTGAGAGTGAAGTTGGAAGAACTGAGGTTAGAGCTGAAGTGAGAAGTTATGGGACTAATTTTGAGAAGTATCAGAAAGAGATAGGTAGGCTTCGTAGGTTAAGTGAATATGTAGCTCATCTTGGGCCGTATCTTGGACCGCATTGGAAGTTTCAGGATAGTGAGGTGTATGCTGATTCGCATTATATGATAGATCCGCCGTGTCAGGGAGCGCATTTGAGGTATGGATTTGAGAACCCGTCGTGTTTTGATCCAAAATGGAGGTGCTGCAAGTTAGGACCAGATGAAGATGAAGCAGGGACGAGCCAAGTTGAAGAAAATGATGTGCCACATCCTATGGAGTGATGTAGTGATTGATCTTTGTTGTATTTCAGTTTATGTATTGTTGTGTTGTATTTGGATTATTTAGATGTTGTGAGGTAGTATTGTGATGGATTATTATTGTTGTTGTTTAGGCTGATAAGGGTAAGTGACTTTAGTGACAAGATGTTGTTGCGATTTTCTCATATTTATGGATGAAATCTACTATTACCCTTTAGTATTTGATGTGTTTTTGTTATTCTCTCTTTTGTGAGATGATTGTAGAATTGAGGTAGTATTGTGTTGTTGGCGCATGTAGTATTCATGATATATCTTGATGAAAAGATCCTATTCTTTCTATCTCGATGTGTATACTTATCATGTTTCTTTCTACTATTATCACATAGAAAGAGTTGAGTGAGATATGTTTTTGTCATTAGCAGGGATTCTTGCGTGACTGCGTATCTTGAAATATGTCTCCACATAATTTAGGGTAGATTATATGATCGTGGGAATAGTTGTTAGATTGTTTGGAGCTGATAATGTTGCGTGAAGACGAGGTGTTGAGATTGAAGATGTTGCTGTTCCAGTTAAAGATGCTGCTGAGATTGAGGATGCTGCTGTTTTAGTTGGAGATGCTGCTGCTATTTTGCAAGATTTATTAGGATGTCTGTGTGTTAGATTCCTAGTAATGAGAAGAGATGCGGTGAAGAGTGTCGTACGGATACTAATGGTAATTGGAAAGGTGCAACTACATGGATAAGTTCGAGTAACTGATGGATGTTTGGATATATCAATATGTAGAAACTAGAAGGGGGGGTTGAATAGTTTCTTCAAATTTACTTGTTAAAAAAATGATTTCCAAAAATCCTTTTTCAAAAACATAGGCTTGAGGAAATATGTGAAATCTTCTTATGCACAAATATGAACAATGATAGTGTAGCTAAACTAATAAATATATCCACAAAGAATAAAGAATGATAGTGTAGCTAAACTAATACTAACAAAAATATATCCACAAAGAATAAAGAATGATAGTGTAGCTAATCTAATATTAACACATGTATATGCAAAAAGTAATAAGGAATGTAAAGAGTTAAGGGTAAAGTTAGATCAAATCGAAGACCAAGGATTTATAGTGGTTCGGCAACGAAGCTCACTCCTCGTTCCTACTCCACTCCTCGAGTACTCCTTACTCGAGAGTTCACTACACAACAAGCTCCTTATGGTGGAGAAAACCGTACACGTCGCTTAACCAATTTCTGACTCTAAGCTAAAAGTCGAGCCCTAATCGTAGCTAGGACCAATCTACACAACTATACGTAGTACATACACAACTTCCAAATAGACACAACTACTTGGATCTTCACAACTATGACACAACTACAAGAATATACAAATTGATCTTCAATAGATCTTTGGTGGTGGACTCAACACTTTACTAGGATAGTGTTCTTCTCTTTGCACTTGGAGAGGAAGAGATGGAAGAACAAGATTCACTTCTTAAACAAGTAATAATCAAACAAATTATCAAAGATTTGAGTTATTAAAGAAGGGGTTTGAATCTGGAAATGAATGTGCAAAAGAGGTGAGGTGAAAAGCTGAGAATGGCCAACTATTTAAAGGACAAAGGAGCCAACGGCTATATCTGCCCGCGGTACCTTATCACAGCCCGCGGTACCTTATCGATAAGGTACCGCCTAGGCGCTAAGGTACCGCCGGACTAGACTCCGCTCCTTTTTGTCCTTTAGTGGTGGAGGTCTTATCTGGGTATAAAAATATCCCGAAAGGATATTCTTAACAGCTATAAGAATATGCCATTTTCAAATTTCAAATAATTAATTTAATAAAACATTTTCTTAAAAATAAAGTTTAATAAAAACTTGTCACTTTTAATAAAAAGTGAGTTTTAAGAAAAGATTAAATCACTTGTTCACTTGATTAAGGTTAGTACTTGTTTATCCATACCTTAAGTGAAAATTGGTAAAATGAAAAAAACTTGAACTCAAGAATTCGTTTTTCGTTGTTTTCGTAAATGCTTGTTTTTACATATTGTCGTAATCAAAACTAAGCGAGACCGAAAAATGCAAGTAACGTTTTTAGTCATTATTGCATTAACAATCTCCCCTTTTTGATTCCGACAATACATAAACTCAATCACACAAAAACAAGATTTTCGAAGACAAGTTTATTCATTTCTCCCCCTTTGTCGAAGCAAAAAGGTTGCGTAATCCGGTGTTGAAGAAACGGACTTTGCAAAGACTCCCCCTTGGTGCTTACTCCCCCTAGCTTGGGGCACCGAGGAATCGAGATATGGTGACAAGCTACATAGAAGGGTTAGTTGAACAAAAGAAACAACCAACTATATATAGCAATAGGTCACATAAAAAAACTAAAAAAGAGAAGAAAACACAAAGACAAAGATCTAAGATAGGTTACTAAAAGAAACATCATACAAAGAAGTATGGAAAAAAGAAACAAGCCAAAAGCATAAATCTAATCCTAGTTATTCTAGAATTCTAAGATTTGCTTGAATGTGGTGTCTTGTGGATAAGCAATCAATGCTTATATGAAAGACAAGGTAATAGCGGAGGGTGGTGGTGGTGGCTTGTTGGAGATCTCATAATCAAAGTGAAGAGGAGGCTTGATTAAGAGACTCTTGATGTAGCTCAACTCCTCATAGATGTGTGCCATAGCAAGATGTTGATATTGACAACAATGACAATATGTTCCATGGTGCATGACATTATCATGAGAAGGAGGAAGAACACTAAAGGGTGGTGGTGGAAGAAAAGAAGTTCCACAATCAACATTCTTGGTAGGAGAAATGTGATTAAGAGTGTTCTTGGGTGGGTTTGGATTGAAAGCAATTGGAGAAAATGGAGGAGATTCAAGGCTTTCATTTGGAGAATAAGACATTTGGATGTGAAGTAATGCAAAATGCTTATGGTTTAAATAGGGAAGGCTTAGGGTATTTTTGGGGTGGTCAAAGGGTTTGAAACAAAGATTCTCAAAAAGGTTGGAGCAAATCTGGAGTTTCAGACAAAAACCTGAAAAGGAGGCCCACTATAGGCGGTTCCTTATCTATACTGGCGGTACCTTATCAATAAGGTACCGCAGTTCACATAAGGAACCGCCTGCAGAAGCAGGGTTTGGTGTTTGCAGGAAGATTTTCAGCAAATCTTATTTTTCTAGTCTAACTTATCATAGGGATATGCTTAAAAGCAAAGATAGACAAAGAAAACATATGCAAACTTACCAAATAGAGATTTGACCAAAATACATGGATTAAAAAATCAATGTACGAGGTGTGTAAGACAAGATCTTAAGTCATGACACAATGATCCTCCATGATTCAATCTTGTTCTTGCTATGTTTGAGAGAATCATACATATGAATTATGTAATAGCGAGAATCTATGAAAAAAAATCGTTTTTAGATTGAATTAACAATGTCAAACGAATTTCTCAACCATTTTCGAAAGAGACTTTGAGAGTTTTGAAAAGGAGATGAGAAGATTTTTCAAAAGGATTTTATAAGACTCAAGGACTCAAAGTCATAATAGAAAACACACAATAAGAAAGGAATTTAAGGAAGATGTTCCATTAATCCTAGACCTAGACGCAAGTAATTGAAAGGTTCCCTCTTAAGTGGCTTAGTGAAGATATCAGCTAAGTTATCTTCGGAGGGCACCTTTTCAATAGTAATGTTCCCCTTTTGAACATTATCCCTAAGGAAATGGTGTCTAATTTCTATGTGTTTGGTTCGCGAATGTTGCACGGGATTCTTGCTTAGGTCTATAGCGCCTTTATTATTGCACATGATGGGAACATCATCAAGATAAATCCCGTAATCAACAAGCGCTTGCTTCATCCATAGAGCTTGTTGGCATGCTTTACCGGAACTCACATACTCGGCTTCCGTGGTGGATATGGCAAGAGCGGTTTGTTTCTTGGAGAACCAAGAAGTTAAACAACAACCGATGAAGGTACAAACTCCACTAGTGCTTTTCCGGTCCACATAGTCTCCCGCATGATCCGAGTCCGCGTAGACAATGGTTTCTATGCCGGTCCCTTTAGGTTACCATAATCCTAAATGTATAGTGCCTTTAATGTATCGGAAGATACGCTTAACCGCTTCAAGGTGAGAGGTTTTGGGAGCCTCTTGGAAGTGAGCACAAAGGCAAACACTAAACATGATATCCGGTCGACTTGCCGTTAGGTACAAAAAACTACCAATCATACCTCTATATTTGGTGTTGTCTACCGACTCACAATCATCATCTATGGTGAGTTTAGTATCCGAGGCCATAGGGGTCTTCATTGGTCTAGATTCTTCTAATCCAAATTTCTTTAGCATTTCTTTAGCGTACTTAGATTGACTAAAGAAAATACCATCGTCCATTTGTTTAATTTGGATTCCTAAAAAGAAGTTAAGTTCTCCCATCATACTCATTTCAAACTCATCATGCATGATTTTGGCAAAGTCATCACACAATTCTTGACAAGTTGAGCCAAATATAATGTCATCAACATATATTTGTACGATTATGAGGTGAGAACCTTTCTTCTTTGTAAAGAGTGTATTGTCTACCATACCCATGGTATACTCATGTTTAACAAGAAACGCTTTAAGTCTATCATACCAAGCTTTGGGTGCTTGTTTGAGTCCATAAAGTGCTTTCTTAAGCTTGTAAACATGGTCCGGTTTCTCAAAATCAATGAAGCCGGGAGGTTGAGCCACATATACCTCCTCATTGATCAAACCGTTAAGAAATGCACTCTTTACATCCATTTATTGAAGCTTAATATCTAAGGCACAAGCGTAGGCTAAAAGGATTCTAATAGATTCTAATCTAGCTACCGGTGCATATGTCTCGTCATAATCAATCCCTTCTTGTTGATTATAGCCTTGAGCTACAAGTCTAGCCTTGTTACGAGACACAACACCATTCTCATCTAGCTTATTCCTAAATACCCATTTGGTTCCTATAATGGTAGAACTTATAGGTGGAGGAACAAGTTCCCAAACATCATTGGCAACGAATTGATTCAATTCTTTTTGCATCGCAATGACCCAACTCTCATCCGTCAAAGCTTCTTTAACGTTCTTTGGTTCAATAAAGGAGACAAAACAAAAGAAGTCGCTTTGGTTTTGGACTTGAGATCTTAGGGTCCTTTGATTTAAGTCACCAATAACATTATTGAGAGTATGATCCCTAGATTCCTTAATGTTTACTTCCTTTTCAACACTAAGGTCTTCAACTCCTATTTTTCTAACTTCTTTGGTTTAACTACTTCTAATTCATCCAAGTCATCATCAACCAATGGTGGTGTCTTGGGTGAAGGAGAGGTTTCATCAAAGGTTACGTTGAGTGATTCTTCAATAACCCCTGAGGTTCTATTTAGGACTATGTAGGCCTTACTAGTTTGGGAATAACCTAAAAGGATACCTTCGTAAGACTTTGGGTCAAACTTGGTAAGGTAGTCTTTGGTGTTGAGGATAAAGCACTTGCTTCCAAACACCCTAAAGTATTCTAATGAGGGTTTCTTACCTTTAAGAATCTCATAAGGGGTCTTTCCTAGGAAAGGTCGAATAAGAATTCGGTTGAGAATATAAGTCGATGTATCTACGGCATTACACCAAAACTTTTAAGGCAAAGATTGCTCGTTTAACATCTTCCTACTCATCTCTTGGAGAGTCCTATTCTTCCTTTCAACTACCCCATTTGATTGTGGAGTGCGAGGAGCCGAGAAGTTATGGGTAATACCATGAGCTTCACAAAAGGCACCAAATTGCACTTCATTATCAAATTCCCTAACATGATCCGTCCTAATAGAAACAATTGAACATCCTAGTTGATTTTGAATTCTTCGACTAAAGATTTCGAAATGATCGAAAGCTTCATTCTTAGATGCCAAAAATCTAGTCCAAGTGAATCTAGAATAGTCGTCAACTATAACTAGGGTATAAAGGTTACCTCCATAACTCCGTATTGCGGAAGGTCCAAAGAGATCCATATGTAGGAGCTCTAAGCATCGAGAGGTCGAAACCAAATTCTTGGCTTTGTGACTTGAGTGAACTTGCTTTCCAAGTTTGCAAGCATCACAAAAGTGACTATCAAACTTAATCTTGGGGAGGTGTCTTACCAACTCCTTAGAGACTAAAGATTGAATTAAACGCATATTAGCGTGACCTAATCTCCTATGCCAAAGAGTAGAACTATCATCTATAGTCGCAAGACATATGTTGTCTTTTAACTTCTTATTAACCTTCATGACATAAAGCCCATGCTTTCTAACACCTTTTCCAATGACTTTTCAATCTTTTACGATTTCACTGTCATGTTCGGAAAAGATGACCTTACACTTATTATCACAAATCTGACCTATACTTAAAAGATTAAAACCTAAGTTATCTACGTGCTCAACATTTTTAATGGTCATGGAGTCAAGAGAAACCGTACCTTTGCCAATGATATTACCACGTAGACTACTAGTGAATGTGACGTTACCTCCATCATATGCTTTGTAATGTGAGAACAAACTTCGATTACCCGTCATGTGTTTAGAACATCCACTATCCTTAATCAACTCATCGGGCTCCAAATCAATTCCCAAGCATATCTAGGTAACAATACACAAGATCAAACATTTGGTCCCCAATATCTCATGGGTCCAAATTGTAAGTTCCAAACATCCCTTGCATTTGATTAGGATGAATGAATGAAGTGGGAATTCCCCATGAAGAACAAAATGGAGGAGGGTAGTAATTCATGTAACAATTTTGTTGCTTATTACTTCTCCTAGGTGTGTTTGATCTAGTTTTAGGGTTATTATTATTCTTTCTAGGTGTTGAAGTTTTACTTCTAGTTCGTGAGTTCTTTTGATTATCTCTTGTAGGCGTTGTCGTTCTACTTCTAGGCTTAGACTCATTCCGTACTCTAGGTGGAGTAGAAGATAGTTTAGATAAACTTCTATTTCCCATGAGAGGTTTACTTAACGGCATATAGAACTTACCAATAGCATTGTCGTCAAGTATGGGTAATTGAACCTTATTAACAGTAAGATGCTTTGGTTTTTCATTTAACTTAGATTTTTCAGAAAGTTTAGAATTTTCACAAAATTCAACTTCTGGCCGCGGTACCTTATCTATCGCCGCGGTTCCATAGCGATAAGGAACCGCGCCATAAGATGTGGACCGCGTCCAGAAGATGTTTTCTGTGAAAACCTGACTTGTTTTGGTTCACTAGTTGAGGCTTTATTTGAGTTAAAACCTAGACCAAGTTTTTCCTTAGAATGAACTTGTTTGTTTAACATATCATCAAGAGCACTAGTACCTTTCATGAACTTTTCCAATTTAATGGAGGTGCTCTTGAGATCATCATTCTCTAATCTATGTTTCTCACAACTTAAGCAACCTAAATCAACCTCTTTGTTTTTCTCAAGTTTAGCCAATTTCTCCCTAAGTTCATTGATCTCATTTTCAAGCTTAGTTTTGGTTGATTTTATGGTTTTATTCTTTTCTATGAATTTAAGACTAAGTTTGTGTAAGCTATCATATTTGCCTTCAAATTCAATATTATCTAAATTAGAACTATCATTGCTATAATATTCGGTTTCGGAATGTACCTCTTTAGAAGTGTGAGCCATAAGACATTTCTCCTCTTTGGGGTTGTCATCATCATCTTCACCGCTATCGCTCCAAGCGCCACTAACGAATGTCGTGTGGTTCTTATCACGAGCGGGCTTTGGACAATCACCAATGAAGTGATTTGGATCACCACATCTAAAGCAACTCCTATCACCTTTTTCGTTCTTGATAAACCCATTCTTTGACAATGGTTTCTTGTCATAGTTTGGTTGCCTAACGTGTTGACCTCGTCTCTTGACGAACTTCTTGAAATCTCTCACCGCCAATGCATACTCCTCGTCATCACTTTCCGAGGAACTATCATGGTCACTTTGTGCCTTCTTGGGTTTAAGTGCAAGATATTTCCTTTCACTCTTGGTTTTTACTAATTCCGAGTCCTTCAAAATTATCATCTCATGAACCTTCAAGTTTCCTACGAGTTCATCGAGTGATAAAGTTGAGAGATCTTTCGACTCTTCAATAGCCGTGACTTTTGCTCTCCACTTTGGATGTAAGGCCCTTAGAAACTTCCTAACATTATTCTTGCTAGAAAAACCTTCATCAAGTGCTTTTAGACTAGTAATAATGGTGTTAAACCTAGCAAATGCACTATCAATAGTTTCATCTTCTAAGATGACAAATTGTTCATATTGTTGGACAAGAAGATCGATTTTACTTTCTTTGACTTGGCTATTACCTTGGTGGGTTACTAAAAGAGTGTTCCAAATATCTTTAGCGGTTTCACACATAAAAATTCTTTCGTACTCTTTCTTAGGCAAAGCATTATAAGTCACCATTTTAGCCTCATTATTTTTTGAAAGTTTCTTTTTAGTATCATCATTAGCTTTGTCAAAAGTGACTAATTCTTTTGTTTTAGAAACTTCATTAAATTGAAAGGGTAAAAAATCACCATTGGTAATAACATTCCAAAGATCTAAATCTTTTGATTTCACATAAGTTTCAAATCTATTTTTCCAATAAATAAAACTATCGGTTTCAAAAAGTGGTGGTCTTTGCATAGATTGCCCTTCTAGGTACTTGTTGGAATCCATAGATCGATTCAAGTTTTAAAATACAATATACTTTAAAAATTGTTGAGCAACCCGCTCTGATACTAATTGTAGAAACTAGAAGGGGGGTTGAATAGTTTCTTAAAATTTACTTGTTAAAAAAATGATTTCCAAAAATCCTTTTTCAGAAACATAGGCTTGAGGAAATATGTGAAATCTTCTTATGCACAAATATGAACAATGATAGTGTAGCTAAACTAATAAATATATCCACAAAGAATAAAGAATGATAGTGTAGCTAAACTAATACTAACAAAAATATATCCACAAAGAATAAAGAATGATAGTGTAGCTAATCTAATATTAACACATGTATATACAAAAAGTAATAAGGAATGTAAAGAGTTAAGGGTAAAGAAAGATCAAACCGAACACCAAGGATTTATAGTGGTTCGGCAACGAAGCTCACTCCTCGTTCCTACTCCACTCCTCGAGTACTCCTTACTCGAGAGTTCAGTACACAACAAGCTCCTTATGGTGGAGAAAACCGTACATGTCGCTTAACCAATTTCTGACTCTAAGCTAAAAGTCGAGCCCTAATCGTAGCTAGGACCAATCTACACAACTATACTTAGTACATACACAACTTCCAAATAGACATAACTACTTGGATCTTTACAACTATGACACAACTACAAGAATGTACAAATTGATCTTCAATAGATCTTTGGTGGTGGACTCAACACTTCACTAGGATAGTGTTCTTCTCTTTGCACTTGGAGAGGAAGAGATGGAAGAACAAGATTCACTTCTTAAACAAGTAATAATCAAACAAATGATCAAAGATTTAAGTGATTAAAGAAGGGGTTTGAATCTGGAAATGAATGTGCAAAAGAGGTGAGGTGAAAAGCTGAGAATGGCCAACTATTTAAAGGACAAAGGAGCCAACGGCTATATCTGCCCGCGGTACCTTATCACAGCCCGCGGTACCTTATCGATAAGGTACCGCCTAGGCGCTAAGGTACCGCCGGACTAGACTCCGCTCCTTTTTGTCCTTTAGTGGTGGAGGTCTTATGTGGGTATAAAAATATCCTGAAAGGATATTCTTAACAGCTATAAGAATATGCCATTTTCAAATTTCAAATAATTAATTTAATAAAACATTTTCTTAAAAATAAAGTTTAATAAAAACTTGTCACTTTTAATAAAAAGTGAGCTTTAAGAAAAGATTAAATCACTTGATCACTTAATTAAGGTTAGTACTTGTTTATCCATACCTTAAGTGAAAATGGGTAAAATGAAAAAAACTTGAACTCAAGAATTCGTTTTTCGTTGTTTTCGTAAATGCTTGTTTTTACATATTGTCGTAATCAACACTAAGCGAGACCGAAAAATGCAAGTAACGTTTTTAGTCATTATTGCATTAACACAATAGTCATTTGGGAATGTTCAACTAGACGAAAAGAGATAGTAATTTAATTATTGATCCTGATTCGAAATTGAGTGTGGCAGAAAAGGGTAAAGGAATGATATTGTTACGATTGACAGTAAGGAATATGAACTTATTTCCTCTAACAGAAGGTAAACTTGTAATGTAACAGTCTAAGATAAGAAGAGATGGTATTCAAGCGGTTGATATTAATCGGGTAAGCAGGAGGAAGTATGATGTGTAGATCACATATACTTTATACCACTTAAGTAATTATCTATTTACTTGTCGTAAGTACGGACTAGCTGGAGGTCAGGTTGCTAAAGGAATAGCAAGGAGTGTGGTATAGGAATTAGTATTTATGTGGTAAGGAAATGTTTTCTTTTCGATAAAGGAAATTGAATAAAGGAATTATTCAGATAATGGAAAAATCAATATGAAAGGAATGGTGCTGCTATTACAGCCTATATTTTGGAAATACTAATAAGATTTGAGATTCAGATGTTGTAATTTGCATACTCTGATCTGGTAACCATTGAGTTAGGATTCCAATGAAATTCTGAAGGTATTATTGATGGTGTAATGGAATTCTGAAGGTGTTATTAATAGTGTAAGGAAATCCTGAAGGTGTTATTCAAGATGTATTGGAATTTTGAAAGTGTTATTGAGGATTTATATTGAGATTTGAAGATGATAGATTTTAATTGACCTGAGGATGAGAAATCAACAAGGATAAGCGATTGGTTGAAATGAAAAATTAACCGATGGAAGGTTGTTAATAACTATATATATATATATATATATATATATATATATATATATATATATATATATATATATATATATATATATATATATATATATATATATATATATATATATATATATATATATATATATATATATATATATTAAGGGAATATTTTCTGAGCTTATGGAATTAAGAGGTATCGCGCAATTAACTGAAGTAGAGCTGTGAGAAAGTTAACCGGGATAAGGATGAATGTCATAGGATATGATAAATAAAGGTGGAAAAAAAATTTAATTGGAATGTTGTTGAGCATTGAATACTGATTTCAGGAAGTAATTAGTGGAATTTCTTGAAGATTTTATTGGTCAATGATGAGAAGGTATGTAGGAGGAAACTGTAATAGATCGAATTTTCTGTGCGCTTTACCAGTAGTAGTCAGAAGGGAATGAGAAGATGAGTTAGTATTTAAGGGTATTTTGTGATTGTTCTGCGGAATTGTAGAGTTCACTGTCGTCTTAGGTAAAAGAAGCTTTGTGTTAGCTTAGTGATAGGAGTTATGTAATATGATTGAATATTTTGTTATATGGCATTGTCAGAAAGTTGAGGATGGTAATATGATTGATTATAAGGGTTGGCAGATGAGACAATAAGGATAATCTGATTTGACTGGAAGGGTAAGTCATCAGAGAAGTAATAATGGAAGTAAGGAAAGAAGCTTGATGTTTAGTGAATAAGATGATTGCTATGGGGATGAACCAACAAAATAATTACTGATGATTCAGTACCCATTACTGATTGTGAATGTTTTGTTCGATGAATAGATGATTGAAGGAAAGGAAAGTATTTAATAACAATTGGAAAATTGTTGGGGAAAGAGAAATGGTGTGTGAAATTCTTTGGATACGAATTTTAGTTTGAGTAATATAGACGTTTTAGAATGTGCAATCTATGGCTAAAGTGATCGTAAAAATTCGATTAGATTGAAACGATTGAGGCTTTTTCGATACCGACGGAACAGACTGAATCTTGTCAATTCCTTTGTGTAAGCTGAGTATTATCGGAGGTTTATCGAGAGGTTTTCACTGATTGTTGAACCAATGATAAAGCTGACAAAGATGAACTAAATGTATGAAATCCATTCATATATTTAAGTCGTGGTTTTGACATCTGATTTTTGTAGTTGAGGAAGTTGTTTATGAATGATGAGGAAATAAATACCATATCGTCAGTACTGGAGGAATTTGAAGGAATTATAGAGCTGCAGTGATGATATTTGGATAATATCAAGTGGAAAGGGAAGTAACAATAGTGTGTTGACCTGAATAAAGAAGTATAACAGGATTTATATGATCATGAGTTTCGATGATGGTATTTATTTTGGGATTGTAAAGTATTACTTGTATGGAATCAAGTAATTATTATCCTTATTTTCTACATGAAACGACACTGTGATATTATTTTGGGATTGTAAAGTACTACTTGTATGGAATCAAGTATGAAGGATAGTACGGACTTATTTATAAATGCCATTTGGGAATTTTGAAAGGAAGGAGTTAAGGATTACCTAATGATGACGGGGAAATAATAATCAGTAAATGATAGATGATATATGTTATAGTTTTGTATTATGAAGTGTGTTTCAGATTATGAAGGATGAGTGTGGATACTTTCACTATCGACTAGTGAGTATTTAGTAAGGAGTAGAAGGAAAAAGGGCTTATAAGATTTTTAAAGTAATTGAGAATTGACTCTTGAGTCTTGAAACTTTGGAATATTGGTAACAACAAGCAGAAAGGATAGAATGGAAAGAAGTAGAATTGAATTGATAAACTAATGGAAAAGGAATGCCAAAGAAAGAAGATCAATAGATTGTTGGGAATTTTAAAATAGAATGGTAATAGAAATGAGAGAGTTGAGATGTATGTTTTTGTGGGACAAAAATGGTTATTGTGATTATCTAATTTTTCTTCCATTATATCAGATAGTGTGTTAAGAATGCAAGGACCAGTGGTGAATGAATTTTTCATATCAAAGAGAGAGTTTAATTATTCTAAGAGTGCAGAGAGTGTCACAAATGGTACTGAAAGAATTTTTCAAGTTGAAGTATTGATACAACTTATTCCAGAATCAACTGTATTGCGATATCAGGAAGTGATTTGACCATTATACATTTCAGATTTGAATATATGAGACTAACGAGATTGTTTAAACAATATATGATATCAGGAAGATGTAATGATGTACTATGGAAGGTACAGTAATTCAGTGTAGTGATTGCTAGATTGAATGAAAGTGGAAGATGAGTAAAGGAAGTATATAAGTGACTAGTAAGAATTATTGATAATCTCATTGTGTTTAGTTTGAGTATAACCTTGGGACATAGAGACAAAGTAATTTTGAATATTGGAAAATCATTGTGATAAGGTATGAGTATTGAATAAGGTTTGAACATAATATATGTAAACCAGAGACAGAGATTGACTTTTTTGTGTTAGAGATCTTTACAGAAAGTGGGAAGAATTGAGTCCAGAAGGAATATTGCGTATTTTTGGAAAGCAACAGATAGAGTGAAAGGATGATTTGAACGATGGCAATTGAATTTGTGTTGATATGATTGAAACTTGGGATGATGATATCTTTAATATTTCTCTACGAGGATTAATGAAACCTAGTAAAGATGAAATCTTTATGCGATGATAATTGCACATCTTAATTTGAGAACTTACATAGTCGTGGGTCAAGTTATTAGAGTATTGGAGCAGGAATGGAACTGAGAAAGTGATGTAGAAGGAGTAGGAATGATGAAGGAACATTATCATAATAGAAGATGAAATTTGGAAGTTTGAGTGTAGTAATATTGTGGATATCGTGATATCATAAGAATTGAGTTGAACTGGTGTGAAAGACGTGGGTATCTCTTGAGGATAAGAGGTCATGTTGACTCTAGAAGTGAGGAAGTGCGAGTATGAGGCGGGTTGAGCGTCGGGACGTCGCTCTCTTTTAGGAGGGTAGGATGTAACAACCCAAACCCGTGGTCATTATTTAATTATATTTTTACGTATATTTTTGAAATTTTTTACGAGGTTGATTGTCATAACGATTGGTGATTTTATTTGGATGAATGTTGGAAGTTATATTTTTATGTTTTGACGAGTTGCGAGGATTATTAGTAATGACGATATCAATGGATTCCCAGAAAATTTTATGTTTTAATTTTAGACATGTCGATGTTTAATAATTTGACGTTTTTATTTTTAATGTCGTATTAAGTCGAGCCGGGACTATATAATATCATATTTTGTGTGCGTTTTAATTTTTGAGAAGTATTTTTATGAAACCCGAGACCCGTAAATATTTTCAAAAGTGACTAATAGTCATTTCGCGCTTTTTAACAAAGTTTTTGCATTTTGGTCCACAAGAATCACAATTGGCAAAAACTACCCTAAACTTTCCCCATATAAAATGGAAAATTAAACACACATAAACACAACATCACCACTTCCACCAACTTTCTTCTCTCTCTCTCCTTCCTCCCTTGTTTCCGTCACCTCCACACCATACAAACACCCCAAAATTTTGATTTTGAGATCAAATCTATTAATTCTAATAAAAGACCCATCGTAGTTTCATCAATCCATACACATTGGTATGAAAATTTCCCACATGCAAGAACATTTTTATAAAACCCATTCCTTGATGAAAATCTTTTGTTTTGATCTTAAATAATTGTTGTATGTAGGTGTTTATGTTGATATATGTTAATTTTGATGATTGCATGTTGAAATTTTTAGTTGGGTTTTATTTGATTTGATCATCTAGGGTGATTTAGCATGTTAGGATTGAAATTAGTAGTATTTGGATGATTATAGTGGTAAAAATGATGTTAAAATGTGGTGAAAAATTGATTTTGAATTATTTTTACAGAGGTATTTTTGAACAGATTATTAAAGTTCATTTTCAGAAAATATGAGTTTGAGTTTCATATGAACTATCTATATATTGTTGTAGAGGATGTCTTAAGCTTCGATTTGGTATAAGGTAGAGCTTCTAGCTCCAAACGAGCGAAAAGTTACGTTAGTTTGATTATTCGTGTACCGGGAGACGAGCATTGTCACAATATATAACTGTTGTCGATATTTGGATCGAATCTCGAGGACTATAGAAAGGATTTTGAAATGAGTCATTGACTGATGTTAAATAATAAACATGAGGATGTTGATATTATTTTCAAAAATGAATGTCGGTTTTGTAAACGGAGGTAAATAAATGAGTTAAAAAGACTATATGAAATGTTGACGTAAAACTGTCCGGTTTTTGTAGTTCGAAGATGAGTCGGGCAGAGAACATTAAAATTAAAATCTTTTAACCAAATTTTACGAGGTATTTCTATAAATAGTAAGTGAAGTTTCTGATTAGTATCGTAAGCTACTGACTTGTTTAAGTAAGGAAAACAGTTTGGACGATTAATATATATTTATCGACAGTTTTTGAAAGAATAAAAGTATAAAAGTGTAGGTAAGAAGAATGTATTAAATTGAGTATGGTGTGAGTTGATTTTGACTTTGAGATATTTATTTTATTTTATTAAGTATGAAATATTATTTGGATGAATTATTAAAGGCACGCATTTTGTTTTGATAGATTGTGAATTTTGTGTTCGTCGGGCATCATTGATCGTTGAAGGTCGTCATACTGCTGTTAATACTTCAGGTGAGTCTATAGCCTCGCTTTTTACTTGTTTTAATGATTTTAAAACCCGCGAGGGGGATACATGCTATTTGAAGTAAAATAAACACATGTCATGAGTAATTGTTGGACCCGAATGTTGCCTTTGTTGATTTGAATTGTATAAGTACCTAAATTGCAAAAGTCCCTAAATTCATGTGCCGTTAACTATCTTCTGACTTGATGTTGTGATTTGGGAATAGCCGCTTATTCTAATAATAGTACTATTGGACTGACAACCCTATCTGAGACCAGGGCTTTACGCTGAGTAACCTCTGGGAAGGATAATTTTACGAGAATGAGAATTGGTATTCTTGCAATTGATACCCTAGTAGGGGCACTGGTAATTTCTTATAGTCATGTTGGCATTTGGCGTGGGTGACTAAGTTAAGGGGTCTGTGTCATGAGCCTAATACAATTCATTAGCTATTGCTATAAGATGAAATGCCTGATTAATAGATTGTATGGCCACAATGCTATTAAACAATTGTGAATGATTTTTACGATGTGTTCAACTTATATTTTGTAAAACCTATAGACTTGCTCAACCTTTGTGTTGATGATTTTAAGCATGTATATCAGGTACTTGAAGTTGTTGAGTTGCGGAGCTTGCTGGAGAAGGATTACGGGATTGCTTTTGTAGTAATTTGGTCTAAAACAGATTTATTTCCCATTTGTCATAAATTTATAGTATATGGTCAAGTATTTTGATAAAAGGTTGTCGTTTTGTTAAGATGCTAGGGGAACCTGAACGCTACTCTAATAAAAATTTTAACTGATTTTACTTGGGACTGAAGGTTTTAGACACTGAATAAAATTATTTCCTTATTTATTCCTAAATATACTGTTTTTAGGTTGTGTAAAGAGTGTTGTAAAATGAAATTTGTGAATAACACCCAATTGTGTATTTCCGCTGCACAATGTAAATTGGGGGTGTTATACTACGATAGGCAAACGTTCCACATGGACACGTAAACGTAGTTTTTTCTTGATCACGAGGATTGATGGGGATTTGGAAGTAACAGGAAAAACCATCTAAACAGTAATAGAAATTGTTTCCCGCAAGACGCTCCAACATTTGGTCCACTTGGGCAAGGTAAAATGGTCTTTACGAGTGGCGTCATTCAACTTACGATAGTCGATATACGCCCTCCAACCGGTCACGAGTCGAGTTGGAATTAACTCGTTGGCATCGTTTGGCACAACGGTCATTACTCCCTTCTTAGGGACACAATGAATAGGACTCACCCAAGGGCTATCGGAAATAGGGTAAATCATTCCCGCGTCAAGGAGTTTAAGGACCTCCTTTTTGATGACGTCGTGAATTTTGGAGTTCACCCTCCTTTCACATTGGGTTGTGGGTTTGTAGTCCTCCTCCATTAAGACTTTTGTGGGTACAAAATTTGGGATTGATCCCCTTAATATCGGATAATTTCCACGCAATTGCCCCTTTATGGTCCTTTAGAACATCGATAAGTGCGGTTTTTTATCATTCGAAAGATCTTTCGCAATAATCACCGGCAACTTATCGTCTCCTTCCAAGAATACGTATTCAAGATGAGGAGGTAAATCTTTCAACTCGAGAATTGGTGGTTAGTCAACTAAAGATTTGGGTTCGATACTCATAACCTCCTCGGGTGGAGGAAATGGGAAATCGTTAAGAAAATGCTTGATAATCGAGAAGTCCTCATCGTTGTCGAGGTATTCGTTGCAAGTACGAGGAGCATCAAATTCTTCCAACGTAAAACCACCACCTTCAAATGGAGTGAAGGATGGTGTCGAATTATCAAGAATGGGATCAAGCATAGTGGGATTGCCACTATTTTCATTGTCACCAAAACCTGAAACTTCTTGTGAAAATTCCTCTCAAACGACGTCGATCATATCAATGAGGTTTATAGTCGCAACGGATAAACATGAGAAATTTGAGAATTTTGTGTTGCGTTTATAACAAGTTCCTCGTCGTTGAAACGTAAGGTGATTTTTATAGCATGCACATCAATCAATGCCATTGACGTATCTAAAAACGAACGACCTGAAATAAGAGGAACTTGAGGATCTGTGGGAATATCGGCAACGATAAAGTCTACAGGATAATAGAACTTTCTCACTTTCACAAAAACGTCTTCGGCCAATCCACATGCGGGAATCGTGGAATGATCGGCCAATTCGCTAGACATTAGTGAAGGAGTAAGGTTAGGAAGATTGAGCGACTTGAAGATTGCAAGTGGCATCAAATTAATACTAGCACCAAGATCGGCCAAGGCGTAGCATTCTTCCATATCTTGGATAGCACATGAAATCAAGAATTTAACGGGATCACCGACTTTTTGAGTTATGCGGTTAAGATAAACCGATGAACAACTGGAAAATTGTTGAAATTTCTCCTTGTTGTTTAACATACTTTTGAAGTTAGTGGAAAATCGAGGCATCATGACCAAAGCATAGTCAAAACTTAAACTAAAATGCACATCACGAAACATTTTCATAAAAAGCTCGAATTGGTAATTTTGGCGTTCTTTCCGTTTCTCCTTACGATGTCTCGATGGGTAGGGCAAAGGTGGTGTGGGTTGAGGCATAGGCATAGCCTTTGGAATCTCGGGTTCCAATGATGGTAATTGATTAACCGTAGGTGTGGTTTGAGCGGTACTTCGTGGGATTGGGATATGCTCCTCTTCGACCACCACCTCGGATTCTTTCTCAATTTCCTCCACCGATGGAGTAATTGGTTGAGGAGTCGGTTCCTTAAGTGTCTTACCACTTCGTGTGGTAATCACTTTCATCTCTCCCTTAGGGTTCGATATGGTGTTACTAGGAAGACTACTCGAAGATGGTTTATACATTATAGCCTCAAACATGGATGAAATTTTATCCTCAAACATAGATTGCCTCTTATCGGCCTTAAGCGTCTCTTGTTTTATTTCATGTTGCCCTTGTTCCATCTTTTGTTGGTTTTGTTGTAACCTAGTTACATTACCCTCCATTTTGTTGGTATGAATCTTAGGCTCATTTGCTAACTCGTTTTCAACTCCTTTTTCAAGTCATTCTTAAACTCAGATCTTAGGCTAATGGTCTCCCTTTGTATATTATCAAACCTAGCATCATTTCCATTTGCGTATTCAACAAATTTATTTGGAAGATCTTTCAAGTTTTGCAAACTCTTGTTGTTGTTTTGAAAATCGTTGTTTTGATTTTTGTTTTGCACTTGATTATTAGTCCCTTGATTCCCATAGTTGTTACCCTTGTAAATGGTTTTGTAACCAACTTGATTGTTTTGATAATTGTTAGCATTTTGATTGGGTGCAAAACCCGGTGGAGTCATTTGATTAGAGCGGGTAACTTGACCATTTTGTTATAAGTTCCGTGGCCGCGTAGGCACTCTAAGTGTTACCACCGTTGGTAATACATCCAGAGAAATCATGCAATCCACCACAATACATACATGAAACCTCAACTGTGACAATCTAACATTTTCAGGTAGTAAATTATTTTCTCGTATATTATTTTGAAACATATTTTTGTGTTGGTTGATGAACTCACAATTTACGGATTGAAATTTGGGCTTACGTGCATAATTTAACGTCCTTTACGACTAAACCGAAAAACTTAGGATTACGTATTTACGCTTTTGAACTCTGTTTTTGATGAGAACAATTTTTATTAGATCTGTTCTGTGTCGTTGATTCATAATTTATAAAAATGTTTTTCGTATAACGACCCGAGGGCACGCAAATCAAGGAAACTAAAATCGAGGAGTACCCGTAAAATAATAGGGATGAGACAAGAATAAACTTGCCCCACCCCCACATGGGACGGCCAAGCTTAAGCTAACACCCCTTTGTGAGGTGTCAACTTGTTATAACAAGCTAAGACACATGTCTTAGCCTTGTTACAATACCATTCATAACATAACCACCTACACATAAACTAACAACTCATTTCAATCCCATGCAAATCTCACACAATCCCCTCACCCCCTTCACTCTTGCCATCCACACTCATCCATAAACACCCCATTTTTATCAAAATTTAACCATAAATCGTATGTTATTCATACATATGATGATGTCCTTTTGAAGCTTTATTGATTGGTTGTGATTATAACATCCAGAAAGAAGTTTCCTTGGTGTCTTGGGGCTGATTTTCCACAAGAAGTTTATAAACTTTGGTGATCTTAAAGTTGATATTGGTGTACCACAAGTTTTGTCCTCAAAAGTCAAGCCTTGATCTTAACTATCATAATCTTGGTTGGTAACAAGATCATCCTTCCCATTTCCTTGTTATTTTGTATATGTAAATTTGTATTTTCTTTCTTAATGTATATGTATATGATGATAAAGTATTATGTGGGGATTATGTGTTGATAAACTTGGTTAAAAAGATTGAAAACTACATGAAAAGATGTTAAAATCATTTTTAAAATAGTATGATGTATAAAACAGTAAATAACCTTATGATAACATGTTAAATGACTAGGATAAATTAATATACAGTAAGATATGTGACTTTTACATATGTGAGAGTTGGCCACTCAATGGAATCCATAAAATGATTGAGATATGATCAAAACAATATTGAAGTTCAAATCTGTATAGTCTATTTTGGACGAACTATGAGAGACATTTAGAGGTTGATTGAGAAGCAGCTAAAATGGAGTCATTCGTAGAAAATATCATGTAGTTTGTGCTGCCCAAAATGAGCTTCTATCGCCTTGAAGAACTCAAGATATGGTAAAAATGGTGAAAGTGAAAATTATAATAAGATTTATAAAATAAATGTATATATTATAAAATTAGCACTAAAATAAAACTAATATAAAATATATACCTAAAACCCACTAAATTATATATTACATATAAATAAGTATATACTTCGATAAATAAATGGGACATTTTATAAAAATGGCAATTTGATAAGTTTTATAAGTTATAAAACTATATACATAAGTTTTACGTCTTTTCGGCTAAAACCAAAAGATTAACGTTTTTGTCAATTAAAACTTAGACGATCGGACCCGTCTAACGTAAACTTTTTATAACTCATATACTGATGTATAAGTACATGTTACAAGTAAAAACCAATAAAACCCGAGCTTTATAACATATGAACATTAACGGGCCAAATTAGCCTTATTGGACTATTAACCCAACTAATTTGGTTAAACACTAATGGACTTACTCATTGGGCTTAACCCACTTGGGCCCAACATGTGAGTATAGGGCTGATGTTAAAAGTATAATTGGACTAATATAATGTAATGGGCTTATTGGGCCTTAACATGTAAACATGTTAAACTAGTGAAACTAGTCTAAAAATTTACCAACACATAACACTATAATGTTGAATAAAGATGTACAATCTCACTTGATCATCATCATATTTATAAAATCATCATATATATACATAGCTATTATTTTTATAAAGTCATTGGACAAAAGTCTAAGACCAAGTATTATTTATATAGGTTTCCGTGATCGAAGCACACCCGTAGCGGATAACCGCCTTTCATAATCAACGTGAGTTCATAGCCTCGCACTCTTTTAAATATTTTATAAAATGTTTTGTAAACCCGCGAGGGAGATAACATGCTAGTTTTTGATAAAAATAGAACACAAGTAGTCCCGATGGTATGCTTAATCATATGGACCCGAATGATACTATGACCCAATAAATGAGATGAAATGGATTATTAGTAGTTAGGTTATGTCACTTAAAGTCCCATTAGCATGAATTGTGAACTACCGGGATTTGGTAGACGCTTATGCATTTAATAGTACTATTTGGGGAAGATCACCCGAGTTCGCGCCTTGACGGTTGATCCCCGTCGTACCACATTGATTGGTAAGCGAATTTATGTATGAGAATATTTCCATAGTGTGATTATTATGACGACACGCTAACTTAGATGGGAAAATTGTTTGTCGGGTTCGCGGCCCGTTGTTTGTGATAGTAAGGTAACAATGTCATGCGGCTAATAATAATCCAAAATGCAACAATATATTCCAATGTAATCAACTATCTGATATGATACGATGCAAATAATGGTAATATTGAGACTACGGTCTCATGGGCGGTTTAAGATTTATGATTTGATTTATATATTGTTTGACTAGCAATACGAGGACTTACTTTTGATATTATACTTGTGTTCTGATTTCGATGATTGTTTTATATAACGGTTTTATTAAACTCTATGAATTCACCCAGCATTCGCTGATATGATTTTTGCATGTTTTTATCTCAGGTGCTTGAAGGTAACTTGGATGGAGATCGACTCTGATGGCCCACATAATAAAAATTATTCATTCGATCTATGTTTTGTAAACTTTATGACTGTGTAATTTGGGGACCTGTTGTACACTTAAAACTTTTTATTTCGAATGAATGTATGTTAAACCTTGTACAATCATTTTTATGCGTTTTCTATGATTGGAGTTATTGTGCTATCCCGTAACACTCTAATGACTCTTCTACTGTACCGATATGAAATTTGAGATTGTTACAGTTTGGTACCAGAGCTCTCGTTATAGGGAATGAAAGATTTTTAAAACCAAGGTTTTAAACAAAAATTTTCAAAATCTTTTAACTATAAACATTTTCTTAAAATGTTTGAAAAATCTTTTGACTATAACGGTGCCAAAGATCTCCGATGTTATCAACAAGCCTTATTGAGAAGATATATATTTTGATATATATAATTTAATTTATATATATATGTATATATCGTGAATTCAGTATGTAACTGTTTAATTATTATTTTTATGCTAATACGAGATATATTATAAATGCAGATTGTCATGGCTGACCCTAATATTCCTGTAGAGAACCATGCTATTCCCGAACCTAATGTAGATGATAACCCTTAATTAGACTTAGTGGATTATGATGTAGATGAGGATATGGACGATGATGAGGAGGAACCATTTGAGTATCTCGAGCCCGAGATAGGACTAGGAGATCAGATTGCCCCTTAGGTAGATGTTGTAGAGAATGATAATGATAATGTTGGTATTGAGAATGATGATGAGATTGGGATAGATAATGTAGGTAATGAGGATGACGACGAGGATGTCGAGGGGGAGATAGGTATAGATGATGAGGTTGATGATGATGATGAGGCTGAGCTTATTTCCTTTATGATGTAGCGAAGGGTGAGCCCTTACCACCTCTAGTTGATTGGTCTGATTCTGAGTACGAGTTACTTAGAGATGAATTGTCTGAATCGTCTGAATCTGATTTTGAATCAGAGGATGATAAGGATGATGATGCACCTGATGGTACCGATGGGATTCCTACTCGTAGGCATGTGATAGGAGAGTCGTCTAGAGTTCGAGAGGCTACTCGTATTGATGGACTTGCACCTTGGGCCTTAAGACGTGATTTAGATGCTTCCCGTGTTCGTGGTAGTATGACAGAGGTTGGATTAGGTGTTGTTCAGACTCATGTTGCTTATTTGGAGTCGAAGACTAAGGTTGGTGAGAAAGAGCGTGACTTTCTTAATTTGGATTTGACTGATGTAGAGCGTGGTTTGAATGAGGCGTTTAGGAGGTTATCTGTGTTGGAAAGTGGTGAGTATGCTGAGATGAAGAAAAAGGTGAATACTATGGAGATTCAATTAAGTGTAGCTCGTGCGATGCGTGAGAATGCTGAGAAAGAGTTGAATATATCTGTTGGTTGGAACAGTAGGTTTTATACTGAGATGGTCGAGAAAGGAGTGATTCGTAAGGGCCCAGCTGAAGATGTGTCTTGTGATCGTCCGACGAAGATACTGAAGACGATGGATGATGGACCATCTGGCGGTTCTAAGTAGACCAGTCTATCTTTAGTTGTTACCTTTGTATCTTTTGTTTCTTTTGTAACTGTTACTGAACCGACTTATTAGTTAGTAGATCTGGCACGAATTTTGGGCCTGTATAGTGCTAGAAACTTTGATGCGGAATGTAATTAAGACAATGTGGTTGTTTCTAATCCAATTAATTATGTATATTTGTCTTGAATTCCATATCGTGCCTTATTTGTATCTTGATTATGAATTCAGTCCATCTTATATGAATCCCTTGTTGGGTGAATGGTTAATATGTTTTGAAATTGTGAAATTATAGAACCATGCCGCCCAAGAAAGCTGTGATTGAGGATGATGTACGTAAGATCATTGCGGAGCAAGTTGCCGAATCTATGACTGAATTTATGGAAAATGCTAGAAATGGAGCTGGCAGTAGTGGAGCCGGCGGTAGTGGAGCTGGCGGTAGTGGAATTGGTGGTACTAATGTGAATGTGAATGCTAATAATGTGAATGCTAATGCTGGAGGAAATGTAGGAGGACTTGGACCTAATGCGCCTGAAGTCGGTGGTTGTACTTATGTGACGATCATGAAGTGTGAACCTCTACCTTTTAATGGAACTGAAGGTGCTATTGGATTAAGCCAGTGGATTGAGAAGATTGAGTCGGTGTTTCGGATTAGTAAGTGTAAGGAGGAAGATAAGGTGACTTTTGCTATGGCTACTCTTAAAGTTCGTGCGTTGACTTGGTGGAATGAGAGAATTGCTTTCATGGGTATTGATGTTGCTAATGCTACTCCTTGGGCTGAAATTAAGAAGTGGATGACTCTAGAGTTCTGTCCCCGTAGTGTGATCATTAGGTTGGAACAAGAGTTGATTCACTTGAGAATGAAAGGTGTGGACATTGATAGCTACACAAACCGATTCCATGAGTTGGCCTTGCTGTGTCCTCGATTGGTGGAACACAAAGAGATCCGAATTGAGCAATATATTAAAGGGTTAACCAAGAACATCTGAGGGGATGTGACATCATCAAAACCACTGACCATTGATGATGATGTTCGAATGGCTTACAAACTCATCGGGAAGATAATTCAAGATAGGGAAGATGAAGCACGTACTGGTGAGAAAAGAAAGAGTGATGGCGATCGTGGAGGTCGTGGTGATAATAAGCAGAATTTCAATCGCCGTCAAAACCAGATAAAGGGGAATGCAAATGCTCTTTCCAACAACACACCACGCAATGATGAAAAGTGTCATAAGTGTGGTAATAAGAGGCATGTTGGTGACTGCTGGAAGTGCCGAAATTGCGGAAAGCTTGGACACAAAGTTGAAAAGTGTAAGAGGGGAGTTATTTGCTTCAATTGTAATGAAGAAGGTCATAAGAAATCGGATTTTCCTAAGTTGAAAGCGATTAGACCTGGAAGAAACCCCCAGGGTGGTGCTTATCAACTTGGAACAATTGAGGTTAAGAAAGAGGATCTGAATGTCGTTACTGGTACGTTTTTACTCAACAATCATTATGTTGTTGCTTTATTAGATTCGGGTGCTGATAGGAGCTTTGTATCCACTAAATTTAGTGCCCTTATTGACATTGAACCTGTTGAGATAAATACCAGTTAGGAAGTGTAATTGGCTGATGGTTAATTAGTGAAAACTAATAAGCTATTAAAAGGATGCTCTCTAAATCTCTTAAACTATTCCTTTCCGATTGATTTGATGTTGACAGAACTAGGAAGTTTTGATATTATTATTGGTATGGATTGGTTATCGTTGAATAATGCTACTATTTTATGTGGTGAAAAGAAGGTTAAGACTCCTCTTAGGAATAGAACGTTAGTAATTGATGGTAATCGAGGTGAATCCCGTTTGAAAATCGTTTCATGTATTAATGTCCAAAAGTACAACAGGAACGGTTGCGAGTTATTCTTAGCTCAAGTGACTGGGAATGAGTTAAAGGAGAAACGATTAGAAGATGTACCAATTATCTGTGAATTTCCAGAGGTATTTCCTAAGGATTTACCCGTACTTCCGTCGATAAGGCAAGTTGAGTTTCGAATCGAGGTGCTGCACTGGTGGCACGTGCGCCTTACCGATTAGCACCTTCTGAATTAAAGGAATTATCTGAACAACTTAAGGAGTTGTCTGATAAAGGTTTTATTCGACAGAGCTCATCTCCTTGGGGATCTCCAGTCTTGTTCGTTAAGAAGAAGGATGGATCATTCCGTATGTGCATTGATTATCGGGAACTGAATAAGTTGACGATTAAAAATCGATATCCTTTACCAAGGATTGATGATTTGTTTGATCAACTACAAGGATCTAGTGTGTATTCTAAGATAGATTTGCGGTCTGGATATCACCAACTTCGTGTCCGTGAAGTAGATATTACAATAACTACATTTAGAACTCGATATGGACACTATGAATTTCAAGTAATGCCATTTGGGTTAACAAACGCACCTGCGGTCTTCATGTATCTAATAAACCGAGTGTGCAAACCCTACTTGGATAAATTTGTGATCGTGTTTATTGACGATATTCTAATCTATTCTAAGAACAAAGAGGAACATGGAGAACATTTAAGGATTATCTTGAGTTTGTTAAAGGATGAAAGGTTGTATGCTAAGTTTTTGAAATGTGATTTTTGGTTAGATTATGTGCAATTTCTTGGTCGTGTGATTAACAAAGATGGAATTCATGTTGATCCTCCAAAGGTTGAAGCCATTAAGAATCGGTCTACACCGACAACGCCAACGGAGGTGCGAGAATTTTTAGGATTGGCTGGCTATTATAGGCGATTCATTAAAGAATTTTCTTTAATAGCTAAACCCCTAACCAAGCTAACTCGGAAAAATAAACCTTTCGTTTGGGGAAGTGAAGAAGATGGAGCATTTCAGATATTGAAGCAAAAATTATGTAGTGCGCCAATTCTATCATTACCCGACGGAAGTGAAGATTTTGTAGTATATTGTGATGCATCTCTTATAGGTTATGGAGTTGCTTTGATGCAGCGAGAAAAGGTGATAGCTTATGCTTCTAGGCAATTAAGGAAGAATGAGCAGAATTATACTACTCATGATCTTGAGTTGGGAGTTGTAGTCTTTGCTCTTAGGTTGTGGAAACATTATCTATATGGTACCAATGTACGGTATTCACCGATCATAAAAGCCTACAATATATTCTCGATCAAAAGGAATTGAATATGAGGAAACGAAGATGGATAGAACTGTTAAGTGATTATGATTGTGATATAAAATATCACCTGGGAAAAGAAAATGTTGTTGCCGATGCATTAAGCAGAAAATATAGAGAGCCTATCAGGGTACGTTCTCTAGTCTTGACCGTGCACAATAATTTGCTTGAGCAAATTAGAAATGCGCAAATAGAAGCCTGTAAGAAAGAAAACTTTGTTAATGAAGGGTTTCGAGGAAAAGGAGATCCTTTAGAGGTTAGAGCTGATGGAGTGAAATGCTTAAGAGGTCGTGTGTGGATACCTAAGTTTGGACGCTTAAGAAATTTTATTATGTTGGAATCTCATAAATCTAAATATTCCATTCATCCTGGATCAGATAAAATGTATCATGATTTGAAGAAGTTGTACTGGTGGCCGAACATGAAAGCTGATATTGCTATGTATGTTCTTTAATGTTTGACTTGTGCAAAAGTCGAAGCTAAACATCAAAAGCCGTTCGGACTACTTCAACAACCAAAGATTCCTGAATGGAAGTGGGAGCGAATTACGATGGAATTTATCACCAAGCTTCCTAGAACATCATCTAGAAACAACTCGATTTGGGTCATTGTCGACAGACTGACCAAATCAGCACACTTCATTCCGGTTAAAGAGCAGTTCTCACTGGAGAAGCTGACTCGTATTTATCTTGAGAATGTTGTATGCAAGCATGGAGTGCCTGTATCGATCATTTCAGATCGAGATCCTAGATTCACATCGAATTTTTACAAATCTCTCCAAAGATCATTAGGAACGAATCTCGACATGAGCACTGCTTATCACCCCCAGACTGATGGGCAGAGTGAAAGAACGATACAAACACTGGAAGATATGTTGAGAGCTTGTGTGATAGATTTTGGTAAGAATTGGGATACACATTTGCCTTTAGCAGAGTTTTCGTATAACAATAGTTATCATGCTAGTATTAAGACTGCACCGTTTGAAGCTTTGTATCGTAGGAAGTGTAGATCTCCTGTATGTTGGAGTGAAGTTGGGGATACCCAGCTCACAGGACCAGAATTGATCCGGGAGACTACCTAGATGATACTTCGGATTAAGAATCGGCTGTTGACTGCCCGTAGTAGACAGAAAAGTTACGCGGATGTGCGGCAGAAACCGATGGAGTTTGAAGTGGGTGACCGAGTAATGTTGAATGTATCGCCATGGAAAGGCGTCATAAGATTTGGAAAGCGAGGGAAATTGAATCCCCGCTATATTGGACCCTTTAAGATTTTATCTAGAGTAGGTCCGGTGGCTTACAAAGTAGAGTCACCCCAAGAACTTCATGATGTTCACAACACATTCCATGTATCTAATCTAAAGAAATGTTTAGCAGTGGGGTGATGAGAAAATCTTGTTGGATAAGGTCCGAATTGATGAGAAGTTGCATTTTATCGAAGAACCCGTAGAGGTTATGGATCGTGAGGTAAAGCAACTGAAACAAAGTCGGATACCTATCGTCAAGATCCGATGGAATTCAAAGCATGGACCATAATTTACTTGGGAACGAGAGAATGAAATGTGGAGAAATACCCACACCTCTTTGATTTCAATAAGAAACGGACATCAAAATGAAATGGATCACGAGGACGTTGATCCCTTTTAGGAGGAAAAGATGTGACAATCTAACATTTTCAGGTAGTAAATTATTTTCTCGTATATTATTTTGAAACCTATTTTTGTGTTGGTTGATGAACTCACAATTTACGGATTGAAACTTGGGCTTTGATGCATAATTTAACGTCCTTTACGACTAAACTGGAAACCTTAGGATTACGTATTTACGTTTTTTAACTCTGTTTTTTATGAGACAATTTTTATTAGATTCGTTTTGTGCCGTTGATTCATAATTTATAAAAACGTTTTTCGTAAAACAAACCAAGGGCACGCAAATCGAGGAAACTAGAATCGAGGAGTACCCGTAAAATAATGGGGATGAGACAAGAATACACTTGCCCCACCCACACATGGGACGGCCAAGCATAAGCTAACACCCTTTTGTGAGGTGTCAACTTGTTATAACAAGCTAAGACACATGTCTTAGCCTTGTTACAATACCATTCATAACAAAACCACCTACACATAAACTAACAACTCATTTACATCCCATTCAAATCTCACACAATCCTCTCACCCCCTTCACTCTTTCCATCCACTCTCATCCATAAACACCCCATTTTGATCAAAATTTAACCACAAATCCTTTCTTATTCATACATATGATGATGTCCTTTTGAAGCTCTATTGATTGGTGGTGATTATAACATCCAAAAAGAAGTTTCCTTGGTGTTTTGGGGCTGATTTTACACAAGGAGTTTATAAAGTTTTGTGATCTTGAATTTGATATTGGTGTACCACAAGTTTTGTCCTCAAAAGTCAACCCTTGATCTTAACTATCATAATCTTGGTTGGTAACAAGATCATCCTTCCCATTTCCTTGTTATTTTGTAAATGTAAATTTGTATTTTCTTTCTTAATGTATATGTATATGATGATATATGATGCTAAAAGAATTATGTGGGGATCATGTGTTGATAAACTTGGTTAAAAAGATTGAAAACTACATGAAAAGATGTTAAAATCATGTTTAAAATAGTAGGCTGTATAAAAAAATAAAGAACCTTATGATAACTTGTTAAAATAACTTGGATAAATTAATATACAGTAAGATACTTGACTTGTACATATGTGAGAGTTGGCCACTCAATGGAATCCATAAAATGAGTGAGATATGATCAAAACAATATTAAAGTTCAAATCTGTATAGTCTGTTTTGGACGATCTGTTAGAAACATTTAGAGGTTGATTGAGCAGTTGCTAAACCGGAGTTAATTGTATCACATATCATGTAGTTTGTGCTGCCCAAAAATGAGCTTCTATCTCCTTGTAGAACTCAAGATATGGTAAAAATGGTGAAAGTGAAAATCATAATCAGATTTGTAAAATAAATGTATATATTATAAAATTAGCACTCAAGTAAAACTAATATAAAATGTATGCCTAAAACCCACTAACTTATATATTACATATAAATAATTATATACTTTGATAAATAGATGGGACATTTTATAAAAATGACAATTTGATAAGTTTTATAAGTTATAAAACTATATACATAGGTTTTACGTCTTTTTGGCTAAAACCAAAAGATTAACGTTTTCGTCAATTAAAACTTAGACGGTCGGACCCGTCTAATGTAAACTTTTTATAACTCATATACTGATGTATAAGTACATGTTACAAGTAAAAACCGATAAAACCCGAGCTTTATAACATATGAACATTAACAGGCCAAATTAGCCTTATTGGACTATCAATCCAACTAATTTGGTTAAACACTAATGGACTTACTCATTCGGCTTAACCCACTTAGGCCCAACAAGTGAGTACAGGGCTGATGTTAAAGGTATAATTGGTCTAATATAATGTAATGGGCTTATCATGGGCGTATTGGGCCTTAACATGTAAACAAGTTAAACTAGTGAAACTAGTCTAAAAAGTTACCAACACATAACACTATAATGTTAAATAAAGATGTACAATCCCACTTGAACATCATCATATTTATAAAATCATTATATATATACATAGCTTTTATTTTTATAAATTCATTGGACAAAAGTCTAAGACCGAGTATTATTTATATAGGTTTCCATGATCAAAGCACGCCCGTAGCCGATAAACCGCCTTTCATAATCAACGTGAGTTCATAGCCACACACTCTTTTAAATGTTTTATAAAATCTTTTGTAAACCCACGAGGGAGATAACATGCTAGTTTTTGATAAAAATAGAACACAAGTAGTCCCGATGGTATGTTTAATGATATGGACCCGAATGATACTATGACCCAATAAATGAGATGAAATGGATTATTAGTAGTTAGGTTATGTCACTTAAAGTCCCATTAGCATGAATTGTGAACTACCGGGATTTGGTAGACGCTTTGCATTTAATAGTACTATTTAGGGAAGATCACCCGAGTTCGCGCCTTGACGGTTGATCCCCCTCGTACCACATTGATTGGTAAGCGAATTTATGT